>OZ017740.1:257005093-257646343 GCA_963969285.1 Odontomyia ornata | reverse complement strand
CAACTTCAAAACGCCCTAAAATGGATGAAATAAAATTTTTGGAATCAGTGCCAAATCAGTTTCCTCATTGTAAGCAAGTGATTGGCAATCGTTTATCAATCAATCGTAACTAAAATAGACAAAAACTGATTTGGCACCAATTACAAAAATTTTATTTCATCCTTTTTGGAGCGTTCCGAAGTCACATTTCTTTTTTTTCCTATAAGTTTTTTACGAGGTAACATATGTTCTGTTGGAGGAGCTATAGGCACCCCAAAGAAAATGCAAATTTTGAACCCATCTAAGCTTGTTGAGCTCAAAGTCTGAAAGAAACACGTTCATTGCCACCAACAAGATATGAAACAGAAAGCCACTGGAGATAAAAGGTGAGCGAAAACTAGAAATAATTGATCCCACAACCATTCTGAGTGCTTGCATTTTTAGGGGTTTGTAAAATTATTTTAAAAACCCTACTAAAATCGCGTCCTGTCTGTCCGTCCGTCCGTGTGTCCGTCCGTCCGTCTGTGTGTCACAGCAGTTTTTCTCGGAAACTACTTAAGCTAGAAACATCAAATTCTTTATGTAGGTGTAAAGTGGTGCTCTCTTCAAAGTTCAACTACATAAAATTTTTATAAGGTATTTAAGGGGGGTCTCCCCATATAGGGGAGTGACCCTCCGAAAAAAATTTCATCAAAGGTAGCCGATTTGGGTATCAAATGAAAGGTCTTGGTAAGAACTTTTCAAAACAGGTCTTCGTTTGGCAAAGTTTGCTTCGAGGGGCGCACAGGGAGGGGAAATACACGAAAAATTTGTGTGTGTCACCCCTCACGATTGGACACCTGTGATCGGAAAAATCTGAAAAAAATAGGGGTGGAGGTGTTTATGAATACAACAGCAACAAATACCTTAGAAGTCAAAATTCGCTCAACTTTGTTGATAATAGTAAGATATTCGAATTTCACATTTTCCCCAATTAAATCTTATAGGTACCCTTAAACTGAAAGACATTTTATATTTAAGTAGTCCAACAAAAGGTCCTTAAACTATGTAAGTTTGATGAAAATCGGATGATATACACAGATGTTATAGCCATTTGAAATTACTCCAATTACAATAACAATAAGACATGATTTTGATATTTTACGGACTTTCCATCGAATCAGTCACTGCAGTTTTGACTTGATCTTCTTGAAATTTTCCAATAAGGTAAATAACATTTATATTTTTGGGAATCCATGATTTGAGTGATTTTTGTAGGTTTGCAACAAAATGGCGACCGTTGAAAATGGAAAAACAATGGATTTTCTTCTAAACGTGCACATCTCTTTGACAAATTTCTTGACTTTATTCATTGCTGGTGACTGTATTTCTGAGAAGTTGGATACGAAACCCTTCTGACATGAGCTTAGGTCTGTTTACCCAACTTATTTCTAAATGTGGATAGACAATGGTGCCTTGTTTCGACATATTAGGCGTTCGCAAGCATAATTTTTTAAAGAATTAACCCTTATTATATCTTAAGCTACCCGTTTCTAAGCTTCTTTTGTTTTCCTCTTCGCCATTTTATCGAAATTCATCTAATTGTATCCACTCTCGTCCCAACTATATCGGTATTTTGTGCTAATTACTCTCAAGTCCAACAGACACACAATTAATAAATCAAAACATGTTGTATTGAGTTCCATCAATCCCACAGCATCCATAATACAAAGTCAAATATTCTCAGTGGCTTACTAATTCAATCGAACCAATTAGACGATGAATGCAAATAATAAATGTTATGATTAGACGTCATCAGGGAAACGACATCGATAGCAACAAATCCATTAAATATTCAATTCAGGTTCATTGTATTTCCGCCTTGTTCTGATTTACAGATAACGTGCTGCACCTTTTTGCTAATTTATTATTTACTCTGATATGCCATCATATTCAGAGTCGGAAATTGGGATCTCTGTATTCGCTATAGAGAAATATATAAATAAATAAAATCAGTTATAAATGAATAAAACAATCTGATAATAAAATTCATGTCACACATTCGAGATGAATGCACAAAGCTGAAAAAGTCTTTATATTTTCATACATGCTTGAGTACAGTCACATTGAGTAGATCTCGCTTAGCCCGTTTTTTCTAAGGATTTCATTGAACAGAATAGCTGTGCTCGTTAGGGGCTAAAAGGACAACGAAACAATATCTTTGTGACGCTTTGGAATTCGAGTCACCAGTGCAAGTATTGTTTCGTTGTCGTCCACATGCTCTAAATATTTTCTGCCGAATAATTGAAGTGCTCTGATTCGTTATCCATGTCCATAAGGTTTTGTCATCTGAGAAGAACTGAACAGAGCGTAGGGAATGGGATTTTCTTTCAGTTTTGTCAGCAGTATTAAGGAGCTTTGGTGATTTCGTATTGTTAGTGGGGAAAATTACAGTAACAACGAATTGTAAATGAAAGGGTTTTGTTACATGCTAATGACACATGTAGCATTTTAACCGGGTTTCTGAACAAGAGTGAATGTGGGTGGGCACATGTGAAGTGAATGCCAATACCTTTGTGTGAAGCTCGAATTCACATGCGCTTTATTGATTCAATCGTTATACGTTTTATCAAAAAAAGTAAGTTTTACAACATTAAAATGTTCAAAAACTTATTGGCCCACATGGCACTCTATATTTAAACAATATTCCATCAAAAAATCAGTCAAAAAAGAACATGATATGCTATCAAATGAAAATTACTAAACATTATCAATCAATTGGATAAAAGGAGAAAAAACCAACCAACTCTATTTAAAATTAACAATGTTCTTGCAGCTTACAACTATTATGTATCAACTTAATTCTAATTAATGTTATCAAAAACGTTCAACTAATCCTAACATTACAATATTCCTAACCTACCGTCAGCAAACGCTACCAATGATCGCGTTGGCAAGACGTTAAAATCGAAGCCGAACATTGAGAAAAGCAGAGGCGCTGTAGACCATTCAAGACCCCACGAATTAGTCCATTTAACTACACCGTATCTAAGGCTTTCTTCATATCAATGAGACACGCTCCAGCACATTCTCTGTTGTTTAGTTTCCAACAGATGTCTGCGGTTACTTTCGTTATCGCATGTATGGTCGAATGCCTGGCACGAAAACCAAATTGGCAATTCGGTATCAAATCATATTGCTCAATGCGGGTTTAATGTATCACTTCAAACACATTGCTGGTTAGGCAATAGCTTTTAGGGCACGAAAATTCTTTTCCTTTCTTCAAGCTTGCAAATACCTTAGCCTTTTTCAACTCATTTAGGAAATATGAATTCCTCAGCATCTTGTTTAACAATATGAAATGATTCCTAAGAGCAACCTCAGGCAAATGTCAGAAAGATACATTTATTCGAAATACCGTCAATACCACATGATTTCTTGTTGTTTATCCTGCCAAATATGAAACACAAGTCTGCATAGCTGACAGAATAATCAATAAGATTTAAGCTCGGTATGAGGTCAGATGTTAATATGTCATTGAAATGAAGAATTGATTCGCCGCTCAGACTTGATTTGAAGTCGGAAACTTTTGCTTCAAGATTCGATACCTGCACTCGAGATTTCTTACGGAATAAACTGTGGGCTAATACCTCTCAGTTTTTCCGCCCATTGATTGCTGACCTCACTACTGAAGTATGAACGCATCAAGTTCCGGACATTCTTCAGGTGTAATTTCAACAAAGCCAACGAGGGATTGTTGTAGTCCAAAAATCGCCGATAAATATTGTTGAAGCTTGGTCGGTATTTCATATCGTTCCATATTGTATCGATGTTTAATCTTGAGAACTACTTTCTCAATCGTTTCCAACGTCAGCTTCTCTAACATCGATAAATAGAGATCTATTTCATCGTTAGTTAGATTCCTGTCATTAGCAACCATTGAGCAAGCGTTGCCATCATCAAAAGTAGGACATTGCTTCTGATAATCCCGATTACACTTCATTTGAAACTTTCCCCAATCTGTGTTTTTGAAATCCAACCGATGATTTTCATGTTGAACTGAAATGAGGAAGACATCATCCCTTTGATGATTGATTTCCATTACGATTGCGTTATGGTCGCTATCGTAAGGAAGCACCTGCAGTTTCCATTGAGGACTATTCAAGCTGAATTCATATCTTGCGTCAGCAATTCAGAGGTCCCAATATGCATTTGTCCTAGGGTATGTTGGGAACTCCGACCCATATAGGTTGCACTTGTATTCAATTTGGTTCTTTGTTATCCAAGATTTCAGAAATACACCTCTGGGATTATTGGTGGCGTTTACCCATGATGTATGCTTGGCATTCAGGTCACCGGCAAGAATATAATAACTATGCAGCCTGTTCAATTCGAGTATTTAAAACAAGAAATTGAGCTCCTTGAACTTGAGAACATTTTGACCAGTTGCATATGCAGAGATAACGAAGAGGTTATCCCCACCTGGCAGTGAAATTTGGATGACGGACACTTTAAGACAGTTTCAATATTTTGGAAACAATTGGGTCTTCTAACCAATATCCCGGTGTCACCTCCCCCATCACCGCTTACCCTATCGTTTCTGACGAATACAAAATCTTTGAATGTCATGGAGTGCCATGAATTGATGTGGGTTTCAGTGAGAAGCATGATGTCAGGCTTTTCCTTGACAAGGAATTCCACGAGATTTTCGTATTTGTCGTTTCTCCAGGTTGCCCCAACGATTGGAAGCCGTCGGGCTCCTCCGTACCAGCGGCCCTGAAGTTTTCTTTAGTTCTTTGCTTTTCTTTACCAATTGAAGTAAAATAATATTCGATAGAAATTTCCTGAGTAGATTACTTCGACAATATAAGCTTTTTCCGATAAAAATTAACTTTGGACTGACGTTTTTTTTAAATTAATTTAATTTTTGAAAACTTTTGATAGGAGCGATTTAAAAGACGTCTATACGCAAAGACTGCTATGATCCATCCTCCTCGACTGCTTAGATTTACTACAATCAGATACTTTCAAACTGAAAAAAAAATCTGAAGAAAACATGGAGAAATATCTCAGAAGTAAAAATTCGAGGAACTGGTAAAACTTTAGAATTTATTATCATAATATAGAAACGTGCCCCTAAACTAGAACATTCTCTAACCCGGTATATTGTTTTATGAATCCTAAATATTTCATGACACAATTTACGAAGAACAAAGTTAAAGCCAACTGAAGATATTACATTTTCAACAACAATATCAACGTGAGAAGATTTTCATTTGCATCAATGGATGATAAGCAGATACTTTTCCTTCCAACTCAACAGAAAGGTTTAATGTATATAAATAGATGTATTATTCCTCCTGTATTCTAGATGTCTAGAAAACAAGTATTTTTATCCTAGAACCCCTTTTAGTAGGAGTTGGAGTTCCTGGTCTCTCACTTTGTTCTTCTTGAAGCGCAACTACCATAGCGTATGGTAAAATATCTTTTAAAATTTAATCAAAGTCCTATCTTTATCAGAACAATCGAACTCAAATTCACTTGCCTCACGATTTATTCAAGAATTGAATTCAAATTTGACGTTAATTAAATATACTATATCTCACAATCATGTTTTCACCGTATCTACCATGTGAATCTTCAACGATTCGCTTGATTTACAAACTTTATGTCGAAATTGCCGTGATAAATATGGTTCCTTTTCCTTTGTTTGTATACAAGCTTGATTCCATTGTCTCTGCGCCTACATAAATCAACTAATTATAAATTCTTCAATCTTTCACTTCTAGGTCTTATTGTTGGCGCAATCATACGTTATGCTGGCACAACAACGCCACTTATCCATCTTTCTGTCGAGCCCGAAGGTGAACCGAAATTTAATCAAAGTCTACCACCCGACACATTGTGGCTACAAGTAAGTTTTTAACTTTTATCCGTTGTTCTAACAAAGAAGAATTGTTTAATTAAATGATAATCGTTTAGTTTCCAGGTCGTTTAAATCATAGCGTGCCCAATAAAACCTATGCTTATGTATTTCGAGGGCAAGTGGTTGATGTGGAGGAGAATGAAATAGATTTAAAAGCAACATTTGATCCCGAAATATTTTTCAATATAATCCTCCCACCGATAATATTTCACGCCGGCTACAGCTTGAAGAGGGTAAGTTCCGATTACATTGTCTAGTAGCAGCAACTCCTACTGTTCCTCATGCTATTGCTGCTACTATAGCATCTCAAATGATAAAGCGTTGTTTGTTGGATCAAATTTTGATGATTCATGAAATATTTAACTTGACGTATTGTTTAATGGAATTATTTACACAGCATGCTTTGAAATTCGCAATGTCTGCTGATATGGGTTGAGCTTGCTATGACTATGGGTAAATAAGATAAGGAGTCATTTTAAATTCACACTGAAATCAGTGACTTCGATAAGGCTCTTTTTGATAATAAGTTAGATTGCAATAACATTGATTTCTTTAGGTTTACAAATCGTAATAGAATATTGAGTTATAATACATTGTGTGGGGTTGATTATTATGTATCTCGATTCACATCTACAAGTTGACATAGATACTAGACGATTAATACTACTTACCATCTGTCGCGAGCACATGTAATTTAATGTAGGATATTTTTCCTATGTGAATTTGTTAACAGGGCACAGGTCTTCAATTCCATTGAATGTTAATGAAAACTCCGCAAAAGAGAATTAGCTAGTATCCGAAATACATTAGGTTACTAATGGCGATTACGATGATACGTGCAATTCATCATCATTAAAACCATCAATGAAAAAAGTTGGGAACGAAGTCAAATATTAACCAAATGGAAAAACTATATGCAAGCCCATTAAAAGGCAAAAATATGAAAAGACAAAATTTGATGAAATTGGCCAGTTTGCCTAGGTTTTTCTTAGATGAGAAACAAATAAATTTACTTTTTTCCTTGAAAAGCCGCCGGGCCTGGCTTTGTTGTGTGAGCAGACGCGTTTCGACTCCTTTGAGTCAGATGACTCAAAGGAGTCGAAACACGTCTGCCCACACAACAAAGCAAGGCCCGACGGCTTTTCAAAAAAAAGAATTGGCATACGGATATCAAGTAAAGAAAATAATTGAATATACTAAAGTTTTCTTATTACAACTTAGCTTAACAGACAGTTGAAAAATTCTTGCCTTTTTTGCTTGGCGACGTCAATAGCTCGATCTTAAATCATTTTATTTACTGCATTAATGGCAATTGTATTTAACAAATGGAAAAATTTGATAAGGGCGGGATGTTCAGTCAACTTTGAGACTTTACTGGATTATAGACAAGCCACAATCAGAACTGACTTCAACATCTTGCGGGCGAGTCAGGTTATATAACTGGCTCTTGACAGATTTAATCGATCGGTGGTGATGGAAACAGTCCCGAAAAAAATCTGAATTCATAACCAAAGAGATACCATTAGTTTAAGAGAATTCGCGAAACGAAAATACAAATGCGTAAATCTTCCAATACGGAAATTTCCAGCATTAACCTAATATTCTTCTTTGTAGTGCTGCATCCCCTCTCGGGCCTTCGCTTCCTGCAACAAGCGCCTCCAACTGTCTCGATCCATTGACCGCGTCTTCCAATTTTGAAATCCGAGCAGCGATGAACTATCTTCGTCGACCGAATCAGGCCCGCGTTTCCTCGGTTTCCCCACTGGTCTGCTCCCTGCAGTGCTCCCAACGAAAACCTTTTTTGGGTATTTGTTGTTCGTCCATACGATTCATGTGGGCAGCTCATTGCAGCTTCCGCAGTCTTACAATCGTTGAGACCTTCGGCTCGTCAAAAATTTTATACAGCTCATGGTTGTATCAAACTTGCCATGGTCCCCGTCTAGCTTCGCTCCGATTATTCGCCTCAGGACCCGTCTTTCCAAAGCGTTCAATATGCTTGGGCTAGGGTCCATGTTTTACGCCCATAGCAAAGCACAGGTCTTATCACAGACTTACGTGGGTCAGTCAACAAGTACTTAGCCTCACCGCCCAATAACGCTGCTATTACAAAAGAGTTTTACCATCGTGCAGTACATTCAACAAAACTAATGAAGGGAAGTGACTGAAACTTTGACAGCAGGCTACTAAAAAATGTACTGCACGATGGTAAAACTCTTTTGTAATAGCAGCGTCATTGGGCGGTGAGTCTAAGTACTTGTTGAATGACTCATGTATATACAGGGTTTTCCAATGAGAGGTGTTATTTTGATATTAAAAAAAAATGCCATTTTTTTTATATAAATGATCGGATGTTTATTTCATTATAAAGAAAAAGGTATGCCGTTAATAGCAGAAAATAACATCAGGCAAATGACCACCACGACCACGCTTACAGGACCCTATCCTTTTCATGAAATTTTCCATAACCAAATCGCAAAGTGGCTGCCCTATGTCCTCGATAGCCTCACGAATTCCATCATTGAGGTCTTGAATCGACGCTGGACTGTTGGCGTAGACCTTCTCTTTCACTGGCCCCAAAGGAAGAAGTCGCAAGGTGTTAAATCCCAAGATCTCGGTGGCCAATTGTGACCACCTCTTCGAGGGATAACACGGTCCGGGAATTTTTCCCGTAAAAGATCAATGGTTTGTTGCTTGTGTGGCACGTAGTGCCGTCTTGTTGAAATTAAACTTTGTCCAGATCAATACTATCCAATTCTGGCCATAAGAAATCATTAATCATCTCTCGATAGTGCAATCCATTCACCGTAACTGTTGCTCCAGCCTCATTTTCGAAAAAGTAAGGTCCAATAACTCGGCCGGACCATAAACCGCACCAAACAGTCACACGTTAAGGATAGAGAGGCTTTTCAACAACTCTTGCATTTTCCGAGCCCCAGATGCGACAATTTTGCTTGTTGACGAAGCCACCGAAGTGGAAATGGGCCTCATCACTCAAGATGATTTTTCGATGGAATTCCGGATCATCTTCATGCATTTCAAGGACCCAATCAGCAAAGACCCGACGATTTGATAATCGATCGGCTTGAGTTCTTGTGTTAACTGAACTTTATAAGCCTTAAGACGCAAATCTTTATGCAAAATACGATGGAATGACGTTGGTGGAATGCCTAATTCCAAAGAACGACGAGAAATGGACAAACTTGGATTTTGTTCAACACTTTCGGCTACAGCAGCAATATTCTCGGCTGTTCTTGAGGGACGTGCACGGGTTTTATTCTTCACATCACTAAGTTGTCCCAACAGCTCGAATTTTTCCACCAATTTCTGTTTTGCGGTCCGACAACGTGCTTCACGACAACCCAAAAATGTTCGAGTTTTACGAACCGTCTCTTTCAAATTTTCACCATTTTTATAGTGAATTTTAATAATTTCAATGCGTTGTATCGTCCCATTTTTATTAATAGCGTAGTTTTCCTTGTCAAATGTCAAAAAATGACAGCTTCAAAAGTGACATCTACCGAAATAGCGGGCTATTCAAAATAACACCTCTTATTGGTGAACCCTTTACTTGGAGCTTTGTTTTCCTGTGTATGCAGCAGGTTGTCAAGATCGTCAAAACTGAATAAAATATTTTATTTGCGAGCTGTATACTTCGGCGTATTTCATCTCTTTCGAAACACATTTTCGTTATTTTGGCGCATAAATATACAAATTCGGCCACATTTTCGATATTGTATTCGCCAAGTGTGATATTTTGGGCAATTGAGCGATTTTTCCTCGACTGCGTCATGAACTTTGTTTTATTCTCATTGATTTGTAGCCCTACTAGTTTTGCTTCGCTGTCGAGTTTCAGGAAAAGTTCTTTGGCAGTTGTTAATGACGGTGGCAAAATGTTGAAGTCGGTGAGTTGGTTATTGATGCGGACTTGGGAGAGTACGTTACGAGCAATACTGTCGTATGCTTGCTTCAAATCGACGAAAAGTTGGTGTACGTCTATGTTGAAATCCCAGCATTTTTCAAGTACCTGCTTGACTGTAAACAATTGGTCCATTGTTGATCTACCTGCTCTAAAACCACCTTGATACTCCCCAATAATACTGTTGGCGTATGATCCCATGTTATTTTCTAAGATTTTAGAAAATATTTTGTACGCCGTACAACCCGACTTACCATGTTTAGATTCAGCAAAATAGGGTTTTAAACATACTTGAAATAGTGACTCGGACTACTACTTAGTGAAATTAGCCCATCTATGTCGCAAACAAGGCCGTAGAAGAAAACCGATTGGACATATGGAATAACCCGACACATATGGAATGATTGATTTGATGATTTTATGTCGAGAAAAAAATATTATATAAAACTCCAAAGAGTAGCAAGTAACATCATTAGAATTAAAAATCAAAAATATAACGACCAATCGAGAAGAATCGATGAAAACCTTACTTTGCAACCCACAAAATAGTGAAAATCTTATGACGAAAGTATCATCCCAAGATTCTGTCTGTCTGTCGTGACGGCCACGGCATCATGATTACTAATGAAAGCAGAATTACAGGAGCATGAGCATCACATTTCAAGAAACTCCTTAATCCTCCGCACGACTGCTGAACATCGGAGCCAAAAGATATCCCCAGAGAGCTCGTATTTGCCTCACCAAACCTGAAAGAATTTTACTCCGCCAGCAAAGCTCAAAAAAGCATAGGGATGCACCGTTCTTTGATCAAGAAATGCAAATTCTTTAAAACCAAAGATAGAGCCCATAAAGGGTTTCTTTCCGCTGGCCTAAATATTTACTTTCTGCATTTCAAAGGTCAATGACCTGATGCTAAAATCCAAATCAGATTGCATGGTTCAATTAAATATAACCAGTCGAATCCTTTCAGGCTTACATTAAATCTCTTAAAAATATTTGTGATTCACATGGCTCTATTTATCTTGACTGCATTAAAACTTCAGATAATGCCGAAATCAGTGAGGTGCTTTATACTTATTTTTGTTCTTTTTATACGAACGCATTTTCTTCCAGTTTCGATGGAGATTCCCAATCTTTATTTGACTCTTCCTTCTCGTTTATCAAATTGATGTAGAATTATAGCTTAACTAATTGGATGTAAGTACTGCCAATAATCCTGATAGATTACCTAATGTCTTGGCTACAACGTTTTCCTTATTTTTATATGATCGTGTTACATAACCAGTATACCAGTATACTGGTATGAACTGGGAGCTCATTTTGATGTGTATCCTATATACATCATCAAGATTCCCGGGGAGAGAACTCGCTGTACACTACTTACTTGCTACTCTATCCAACTAAACTTAATCAATAAAGACGAGCGTTTATTTTAAAGGATTTAACTTTATTTTAATGTTAATTTTTTCAAGCATTTAGTTTACAACTGAGTTTATTATAATTTAGATTACAACTGGATTTGTCTAACTATCAGCCAGCCTGAAGAGGGTAACAACTGGACGAGCTAATGGATCGGGATGGCCACACGGCGTGAAACGCCAAAAGGCCGATTGAGGACCGCGGCACAAGCCAACGCCTCACCCCTCACCATTTCTTCGGACACTGGACAGCACTTTCAACTCAAACTTGAATCGCGTTATTACACGTACGGTTAAACTAATGGCTAGCAGCACGCTCCCTTACTGGACTTGAACACAGACTGTTTGAATGTACTCCATGAACTGTTTATAAATGGTCGCGAAACGAGATTTTGTTCCATATTTCGCCGAAATTTGCCGAATATGCAACATTTGAGCTCCCATTCCGCGAAAGCTCTTACTCTCCGTCTCGTTTATAGACTTTTACGACAAAATTGGAGAAATTGAGCGAGGGAAACCTTTTGTTCATTTTTTGGCTCTCTCTCTCTCTCTCTCTCTCTCTCTCTCTCTCTCTCTCTCTCTCTCTCTCTCTCTCTCTCTCTCTCTCTCTCTCTCTCTTTGTTCGGCTTCACTTCGGTGGAAGCTCACCCCAAAGCTTATGTGCTTGATCGTAGTGAAGCTTATCATGTACGTATGAAGTGAATTGCCATGTACGTATGAAGTGAATTGCGGATTGATCTAGCGTATGCCCATTGGACGGTAAGTATATGCTTTGATAACAATGGGCATATGTGCTTGCTCGCAACAATCGCTTGCCAATTTTGTTCAGTTTAGTCTGTTGTCTGGTGATCCTTTTTCTGCTCTTTACAACAAGTTATTTTCGTTTCGCATTTCACATTTGTCCCCTGAACACGATGGATTAGTGAAAGGTAGATTCAATCTTTCCAACCTTCTTTCCTTCACCCATACTATGTAGCCGATAACTTGAAGCAAGTGGATATCGTTTACGCTGACTTTAAAGGCTCTTCCTCAGTTGATTATTATACTATCTCAATGATCGCGAATGTACTCATTCTGGAGTTCCTTAAAGCTCCATTCTAGTTCCCTTGCTATTTTTGGTATTCAAAACATGATTTTCCCCTGTATTGAAATAATATTCACTTATGCATGCTGACGATTTAAAAATATGTAAAGTTATTGGGCCCATCCAGGACTGCCTGATCCTAGGAGTTGATCTTGTGAGGCTGCTTTCCGGGAGCAATGCTAACTTTAAAGTATTTTCTTATAATCTACTCTCGAAAAAATTGTCCATTTCGTTTGACTATTCTCTCCTAGGTGTACCTCTTGACATCGTGACAACCTGCAAAGGTATGGGAGTTTGTTTTGAGGTTAATTCTCGGTTTGATCACCACATTTCCGTTTCACTTCCGAAACCCGCTAGAATGGCTAGCTTTATGGTTTTGTAGATTTTGTAAAGGCCTTACGAATATTTCCTCTTGTCAGTTGTAAGTATTGCTCTCAAATTTGTATATAGTGATCGTCTATCTCTCTTAAATCCACCTTCCCTAAAGTATCGAAAGTTTTCCTGGACGAATGTCTTCTCTTTTACCTTCATTGCAAGCTTCTTTAATTGGTCTTCTTTAATCACATGTTGGTTTTTCATCAGAACGAATTAGTAAATCCTCGGTAACCTTTAGCGTTCCTTTTGCTCGCACAGAAACTTTCGATAATTCGCCCTTTGTGCGATTCATAATAAAATTAGTTTCTGTCCGCTGTCTTTGCCCCTCGCTCGCGACATGATGTTCTTGAATGAATTTACTTGTATTACATTTGTAAATAACAAGACTACGCTTTCTAGAATTATATCACATAGTGTATTTAGTAGCTTTGGTAGGATTTTGTGCAATATATATATATATATATATATATATATATATATATATATATATATATATATATATATATATATATTGTCACGGCGCTTTAAATCCACAAAAGAACTCCTGCACAAGCTGGACCGAGAAGCAAAGAAGGTGAGGCTACAAATTAACAATCCCAAAACGAATGTCATGATACAAACCAACAAAACAGCCCCAATAAAAGTTACAACGAATCTAACCTAGAAAATGTGGACGGATTGGTTTATCTTGGCTTTAATTTGGTAAAGATGGTAGTGAAACGGCAGAAATAAAGCACAAATTCAGCTCATATACAAAACATTTAACTCAGTAATGGATATCCTGAAGACCAGCTACCTAGACAGGAAAACCGAAATCCAAATATACAAATCTGTGATAAGACCTGTTTTATGCTACAGATGTGTAACCCACTCAAGTCTTCACAAATGTTTTGAACGTTTTCGAAACACGGGTCATTTTAGATGCCAAACGAGAAGGGGATCAATGGCGAAAGTGATACAATCACGAGTTGGTTGAATTGTTCGACGAATCAGAGATCTACACTGTGATAAAACTGCAAAAGCTGCAATGAGCTAGCCATGTACAACGAATGGACGAAGGTTGAGTACCTAAAATGGTATTCATCGGCCAAGCTCAATGATGGAAACCAGTTGAAAAACCTAGAAAGCGCTGGTCCGTCTCAATGGACGAGACAGAAAATCGCTACCCGCATTTTAAAATTGAGGACGCAGCTGATGGACCGAGACAGCTGGAGGCGGCTCCTACGGGAAACCAAGGCCCGAGATAGGCTATAATGCTACGACGACGATGACAATAAAATTCTGTTGAAATTGGAACCGATAGTAAACTTTGTTAGGTATATCAGAAGTGATTCCTTTTTGAACGTTTGTGTATCAAAATATTTATCAACGGTTCTGCCCATATATTTTTTTTTACCAAAGATGGTCGTGTGTGGTATCAAATAAAAGAACTGATAAGAACTTTGCAAAAAAAGGTCTTGAAACAGTATTACCAGCATCGAGGGGTGCAGGGCGAGGGAAAATTCAACCCCAAAAAATATAGAGGTAGATCTCTATGAGTACAACAACAAATATCCAGAAGCCAAAATTTGCTCAACTTTGTTAATAATAGTAGGATTTATGAATTTCACATTTTTCCCAGTAAAATCGTGTGGTTACTGTTAAATTCAATTTTATGTCTAGGTAGTTAAAATAAGGTCCTTACCTGTACGTTTCTTCAGAATCTAACTCTATTCAGTGGCAATTATTTGAATCCTCTTGGTTTTTGCGCTTTCTGTCAAAGATATTCAAAATTTATTTCAAAACAAATTAAAAACAAAAAACTTTTTGTAGTTTTTAAGACATATTTATATTTCGATAGTAAGTGTTCCCTCTTTATCAGTGTCCGACTAGTGATTTTTGTTAAATTTCAATAAAATGGCAACCATTGAAAATGGAGCAATAATGAATTTTCTGTTAAACGTGTACATCTCTTTGACACGTTTCTTGACTTTATTCGTTGTTGTACAAAACCTTGTTTTTCAAAAATATCAATTCTATGTTTGATATGATTTAGATACGATAATTCTGTTCCACATTCAATAATTCTACACTGCTGATACGTTAGTTACCACACCTCAAATTGTGAACACTAAACTGATCGAGATATGATGTACTACAACAAAATCTCCCTTTAAACCTTTTATTTAACATTCGTTACGTCAAAGTATTGTTTTGAGTTTGTTCGTTAATTGAGTAACGTAAGTATCTACATTTCATAGGTTGTGTATAAAACCCTTCTGACAGAAGCATACTGTTGTCTAGTTGACTTATTTTCATTGAATTATAGCCTCTTCAGTTTGTTTCAATTGTTTAGTGTCACGCAGGTGATTGAGAAATGCTGGGAGTGAAAAATGGATGTGCATTAAATGTTTGCTAACTTTAAGCAAGCATGCATCTATACGAGTATTGCCCGCAATTTAATGTACAAAATAATGCTCTGCTTCGGCATCCCGGCCAAATCAGTCTGTCTAAGCGAAATTACAATGACATCGACATTCTCCCAAGTCCGGATTAATAACCAACTCACCGATGCCTTTGATACAAATATCAGACTAAAACAGGGAGATGGAGTGACTATAGAATACGTCATAAGGAAGCTACCTGTCATAACAAGAGGAACATTATTATACAATTCGAGCCATTTGGTAACCTATGTCGTTTAGTACCACCAAAGATCTGTTCTTCATACCCGACAATGAAGCAACGCTCAACGCAGGTGAGGAAAACCATCCCAAATATTGAAAATATCACACTAAAAAATCAAAAATGTGGGCGAGTTTGTGTATTTAGGCACCAAAATAAATACACCGTAGAATACAGCTCGCAAATAAAACATTTTATTCTGTTCTACGAACTTGAAAATCAGCTAACGCAAGAAAAAAAGCTCAAAGTATACAAATCTCTGATCTTTGTCATGCTACGAGTGTGAATCATGGACCCTCACTCAAGCATCCGCAAATATACTGAACGCCTTCGGAAGGCGGGTTCTGACTCAGGACTCCTGAGGTGTATAATCGGAGGGAAGCTAGAAAAAGACCAAGGCCATTTCGAAACAACTACGAGCTGTATGAAATATTTGACGAGCCGGAGTTCTCAACAATTATGAAACTACGGAAGCTGCAATGGGCTGGCCACGTTAATCGTATGGACGAACAATGGATACCTAAAAAGATATTCGTTAGGAGAGCTGAAGGGTAGGGAAAACAAAGAAAACGCTGGTCCGATTTGGCTGAGGAAGACAGTTCATCGCTGTTTGGATCTCAAAATTGGAAGACGTAGTCGATACATCGAGATAGTTGGAGCTATTTGCGGAAAGCAAAGGCGAACGGCTGGGGCTGTAGTGCTGCAAAAAAGAATAATAAAGAAGAAGTTTGTTTTATGTCTATAGTATAATTGGTTTACTCCTGTATATTTAGATATATCAGTAAAATAAATGAACATAGGTATAAGACAAGAGCTGTTGTCAAGAGTTCTCATCAAACCTTCCATTTGATACCCCACATAACTACCTCGAAAGATCAGTTTTGCCTTTAGCTTGCGCAAAATACTTATAACACACCTTGTCACAAGTTGAACGTGGCCTTTGTTTATTTTTGTGAACACAAAATATTCGAAACATATTTATATGACGCCATATCAAACTTCTACTTTTTATTTTTTGTTTATTTTCCAGAAATATTTTTTTAGAAATTTAGGAGCGATTCTATCATTCGCTATCATTGGAACGACAATATCATCTTTTCTAATTGGAGGTCTTATGTATGGATGCGTTAAGCTAATGCCCGAATATTTACGAAATAGTTTTACATTTTTGGATACTCTGTATTTTGGAGCATTAATATCACCGACAGATCCTTTGACAATATTAGCCATATTTCACGATTTACACGTTGATGTAAATCTTTACGCGCTTGTTTTCGGTGAATCAGTGTTAAATGATGCAGTTGCTCTGGTATTGAGTGCGTGAGTATATTTTAGTATGAGATCTGCCCGAATACAAATCTAAACTTAATCTTTTCGTTTCAGTGCCATTCAGAATTACGGGCGGCATTACTCCTCAACCGGCGGCTTCGAAATGAATGCATTCTTAATGTCTCTGGGAGACTTCTTTGGAATATTTATGTTGTCTCTGTTGATTGGAGCAACAATGGGGTGCTTAACGGCATTAATATCCTTTTAAATAAATTAAATAGTTTTTTTACGTTTCCCATATTTTTATTTTTCTCCATATCATTTCATATTCCTTTACGTATGTACTCTCAAGAAAAGACACTTTTGTTTAAATTGACTATTTTATCCGCAAGAATCTTCATATTAATGTAGTTTCCTTAACCATCACTAACACTTGACCAAGTTCACTCGTGTTCGCGACTTCCCTCTATTAGAATCGGCACTGTTCGTTCTTATGTCCTACAGTACGTTCTTAATAGCGGAAGCAAGTGAATTAACGGGTGTCGTAGCCGTACTATTCTGCGGAATTTGCCAGGCCCACTACACATACAATAATTTATCAGAAGACTCAAGAACAAGGACCAAACAAATTTTCGAATTGTTAAATTTCTTAGCGGAAAACTTCATTTTTTCGTATATTGGAGTATCAATGTTCACATTTCCCAAGCACCATTTCGATCCGCTTTTTATCACAGCCAGTTTTGTGAGTTGATTATTTCATCTGAGAATTCTTCAAATAATTTCATTAAATATTTTAGGTTTGCGCAGCGATAGGCCGAGCAGCAAATATTTATCCATTATCATTTCTTCTAAATCTAGGGCGGAAACCTAAAATTTCGTGGAATTTCCAGCATATGCTATTCTTTGCAGGTACAATGAATCTTTTTCTTATAATCTCATAAGAAATACAAATAAAACAAATTTCTAACCTTGAAAATGGCAATCATAATGAAAATGCTTTCTAGGTCTTCGTGGTGCTATGTCTTTTGCCTTAGCTATTCGAAATACAGTGTCTGAAGCAAGACAAACAATGCTTACTGCCACATCATTAATAGTTATCATCACTGTAATTGTACAAGGAGGTGCAGCAAACTTCTTATTAAATTGGTTAAAAATTCCGTAAGCCGTTTGGATTTTAGGAACCCCTAAATTTTCTTATCTACTCTTTTTCACAGCGTGGGAGTTGATGATGAGACTGAGCAATTGACAAATTATCAAGGAGTGAGAAGCGTAAGTTTGATATCAGTTTCCTAGATAGCTTTTGCACTCTTTCTATAAAAATCAATTGAAATTGTTTATCTCCTTCTTAAATGCACAATTAAACGTATTTTTAAATAAACAGTTGGTTGGCTAATGTAAATAATATCAATTTATAGACAGAGTGTCTTAATTTATTCTATCTTAATTCAAAAAAGCATGCTCTCATTCATTATCTCATGTTTACTTTTCGCGATCATGAACCAGGTTTACAATTCCATGGAAAACACGGCTGGGGTAGGTTGATTAACAGATGTGCAAGTTGTGTCGTAAACAAAAAAAACACAAATGTCGATCATTTGCATACATTGCTTGTTTGGTTTTAAGATTTGCTTTGCTCGATATTTTTAATTTAATTATCATCAGGCTTTTATGAAATATGGAATGTCTTATTTATAATTTGCCGTACATAAAATATATATAATTACACATAAGCGACACGATCTGTGTATGTTCATCGCACATACGAAACAATCTCATTTAAAGTCAATTTATAATAATTTTTTATCACAAGCAACTCATGGTGATCCACACGTAGATTCTCATTCTCGAATAAGCATGTTGGAAGTTTATGTCAATACATGAAAACTAAGTTTGTCTATTTTCATTCGTCGAAAGCAAAAAAGACTAGTTACTTTAACTTTCTATTAGTTATAAAAAAGGCGTCTCCATAAGCTTGCAAAATGTTCGAGGTCAGAAAGTTCTTTGGTCGAATTCTAATATAGTCCGCATCATAATCGATTCTAGTAAAATAGGGAATACACCAAAGAAACTAGCAGCAGGTCAGATATAATGGAACTATAGTTAGTGATGGCAGATCATCCTGATTGATCAGAAATTTAAATTTATTCGAATATACTAGCTTCCGATCGTCATCATCAACGTGACTACAGCCTCTATTGAACCTTAAAGTCTTTAATACAACGGCTAGAGTGAACTCATTTCAATGACAAAGTCCTTCAGATCAATGCTCCTGTGAGTGATTTATTGTCAGTCCCAATTGAATCTTGCCTGGCCTGAGTCCTCTCGCTTTTTCCTTAAGCACACACTTAGCGATACAATGGAGAAGAATACTAGATATGCAATATATCTTGGAAACTTGTCACACTAAGGCACTTATATAGTAGTCCGTGTAGTGCAGTCGTTAGAGGGCTCCCTGGTTCGAGTCCCGTTGGTGACAACGAGATTTGTTTCTAGTGACGGACCATAACCCCGCTCAGTTATTATATGTACTGGTTTAAAATCAGACTATTTCGCAGTTGGGTGGATGGACATACGGCCAAAGCGTGGTACTGACCATATCACCTTCTCGAGCGATACACTCGATCAAAATAATAAGATACTCTAAATATCTCTTAAGCGAAGGCCCGAAACGGGCTGTAGTGCTTGAGTAAAAAAGTAATGCGCTTATATATACAAATACATTAGTAGAAAAAAAAGGCGCTGGTTTAGGAAGGACTACGTGGTCTAACAATATTTTAAATTTGATAAACGCGAAAGCAAAGCGAGAAGAGACCTTGTTGCACTAATTAACGCATAAAATAATACTAACACAATCCGTCAAAAAAATCATACCATTATTAGCAAACATGTTGAGCTGATATCTGCCATACCTTTACGACTCATAATTCATAAACTCAAAGATGAGTTTCTCTGACCACATCAAGGCAACTTCTGAGAAGACTCCCTCAAGCGTATCGGCTCTGAGTCGACTTATGGCTTAGGGGGACCCAACCCATCAAGGAGACGCCTCTTTATGAGTGATGTCAGGTCAGTGCTACGGTATGAAGCAGAAATATGGGGCGGCGCTCTCAGCAACGAGCTGTACTGGAAACGCTTGGGACAGGTACAGAGAAGAGGAGCACTGAGGATTCCTTCTTCATATCCGACAGTCGCTTCTGATTTGGCGGTGAAGATTATTGCAGTTGTGATACCTGTCGCCCTTCTTGCTACAGAGCGCCGCACTATTTATCTCCGTCGAAACGAGGACACGAGGGAGACAATTGTCCGCGAGGAAAGATAGCACTCACTCATCGATTGACAGCAGTCGGGCGAATTGCACGAAGGGAAGGTGGACTGTATGGCTCGTCCCGGATCTGCTACCCTCACTAAATCGAAGGCATGGTAGACTGACATCTATCTGACCCAGCCTTTGAGTGGGCATGGCTGTTTTCAGTCTTATCTGCACAAGTCACGG
The DNA here is from genome assembly GCA_963969285.1 of Odontomyia ornata. NCBI lineage: Eukaryota > Metazoa > Arthropoda > Insecta > Diptera > Stratiomyidae > Odontomyia > Odontomyia ornata. Next base: position 257,626,240 of record OZ017740.1, on the reverse strand, counting down.
TAATGGTGGAATTGCCAGCTCTGGTTGAGGGTACTCTACCCTGTCACATAGAAATAAGACCATCTATCTATTTCATTCATTTTTTACCGCTTAGTAAAAAACAGAATTAAATAAAAGGCTTCTGACGCTAACGTATTCTCTACTTAAGTAGTTAATGTTGATTTGAAATATGAAATCAACAAATCATGCAACTAGAATTAATTAACGTGATAACAAAAGACTAACCATATCGGTCCGCTGAGTACGGAGGAGAATCGAGCGGTTGTTCTCTCTCTCTCTATATATATATATATATATATATATATATATATATATATATATATATATATATATATATATATATATATATATATATATATCCATCTACCTATCTCTGCAATACTAGGCACTTTACATTCATCAAAAATTTTATTGCAGTTTGAAACAAGCTAATCGGGCTTTATATGGTAAAGGTCATTCCGCCACACTCCTTGGGGTTCAAGCTACGGCAATGATTCGATACGCTGGCTATAATACTGTTTCAGAACATCTGAGCGTACAAATAATGAAATCGAAATTAGCCTTGAGTTCGGCCAAACTGCCTTTATAAATCAATTTTACGCACCCAAAATTCGTAGAAGCTTGTATGTGTGCACCGCCGCATCGCCAGTATCCAGCCCAAGTGCACAATTTGGCTTTATAGAAATTATTTCCATTAATTTTGCGACCACAACTGCTGAAGTGTGTGCTGGTCCGTGCACTAGAAACACAAAGAAATAGACCAATATGGTTGAAACTTGGTGTGCGTTCATTCAAGAGATGCTACTAACTAAACATGACCTTAATACGCGCCGGTGATGCCATTTCTCGCACTTTGCACGAACTTTTCAAACGCCCCTCGTAGTTTGTAACACATTTGAAAATTGAAGTCAAGTGAGAAGATTTCCAGAAAGATGGAAAAGCCCCTCGTGATAAAGACGCGTTGAATAGAATAAGCAGAAGGGAAGTGTTGAGATATATACACTCAACAAGAAATCTTGGAGGAAGAGAATCAGGTCCAGGTGCCTTGTTAATTTCTAGTTCTTTAATAGCGTTTACGATATCTTCGCTTGACAAATTCATTTCATCAATGAATAGTGTTGTCGTTGAATGGGAATTTCGTATGCTGGAAGAAATGGTGGCCAGGCGGAAAACCTCTTGGAAGTGCTCGGCGAAAAGGCCGCATATAATTTGAAGGCTAGCTGAATAAATTTCACCGTAATACATTGATGTGGAAAATCCTGTGGCTTTCTGCTTGATTTTTACGAAATTGACAAATTCTTTAGGATTACGAATAATATTTTCCGCGGTTAAATTGATGTAATATCCATTTGCTTCGCGAGATCTTAGATAATTCAGTAGCCAACTCATCATATTTACTCTTTAGGTTTATATCGAAGTTTTCTCTCATTAATTTATAGATCTTATTCCTTTAATTGCGCAGATTTCGAAGGTCGCGGTCAAGCTAGGGTTCGGAAACGTTGGATTTTTTCTTTGTTTTAGGAATATGAGTTTCAATGCATTCAAAGAGTGTTTCATAGAATGAAGAGATTGCTTCTTCTAAATCTAAACTTGAATGAAAGTTCTAATCAATCGTGGCAAAATAAAATTTAATGCTTTCATAATCAAACTTTGAGAAATCAAATACAATACAGTCATTCGACGTTCGAGAAAAAGTTACATCAGCTATGGGCAGTTTCACCAAGGAAGCGAAATAGCTTCGTGTGTCGGAGAAAATGTTCTGCTTGTCAGTGGTTGGACTGACCATAACATCGTCGTAAGCATTAGTAAAAATAAGATTGTAATGATTTTATAAGTCTAAGACCGGACGAGGAACCGACCTCTCATCGGTTCTCGACGTTAAGTCTGAGTAGTGCCAACGGATGGTACCCACCGGTCAACCAGTCCGTGCACCGTAATCCATTCACGCGGTGGCTGCTTGTCGGCCAGCTAGATCGGAGAGGATTTCGGTCGCGGGTCTCCGAATGGATTACGCTCATCTACAATCTTCAGCCACCTGTACATGCCCGTTTTCAAACGCGTCACAAAAAAAATCCACACAGAGAGGAAACCTACTTTACGTTACTCCGTATTTCTTCATTCCGCGTACCGCGCGCGACGCGAAACCTTTGTTGTTTTGCCTTTTTATTAGCGTAGCTTTCGTCGGGTTGAGTTAGCGTAGCATATTTTTCGGTACCGCGTCGGAAGTTCGGGAACGCGAAGTAAAGATTAGATTTTTGTTCTTGACTGATTGAATGAAGAAATACGGAGTAACGTAAAGTAGGTTTCCTCTCCGTATGGTTTTGTTTTGTGACGCGTTTGAAAACGGGCATGTATTGGTGGCTGAAGATTGTAGATGAGCGTAATCCATTCGGAGACCCGCGACCGAAATCCTCTCCGATCTAGCTGGCCGACAAGCAGCCACCGCGTGAATGGATTACGGTCGACAAGCAGCCACCGCGGTGAATGGATTACGGTGCACGGATTGGTTGACCGGTGGGTTCCATCCGTTGGCACTACCCAGACTTAACGTCTAGAACCGATGAAAGGTCGGTTCCCTCGTCCGGTCTTTGACTTATAAAATCATTACAAATCCTGTAATGAATCATGCGACGCCGCTGGCGACCATACTAACACACCTTGCTGCTAGGTGGCTTGATTTACGTTGTTGCGCGGCGCCACTGTGGACCGTTGGCACACCCAGACAGTGAAGTGTGTTAGTAGTGGTCGCCAGCGGCGTCGCATGATTCATTACAAGACCCCACCAGTTTCCGTTTTGGTTGCGAGGCAGTACTACTTGTAGTATGTCATTACCATAAAATGCATTGATTAGGTTAAGATCGGTGGTGTTTGAGAGATTTGCTGGTAGAAGATAGTTTTCAGTTTCATCAAAAGTAAGAGATAGGTTAGGGCGATTATAGTCTCCCAAAATTATCATTTGATCATGTTCCTCTAGAGATGCAGCAATAGGATTTATAATTTCACATATCTTCTCGTAGGAGGATTTGTCAGATTTAGCTGGAATGTAAAATACCCCTATGAATAAAAAATCCTTGCCTAAGTGATTTCGAACCACCTTATGTTCAAAAGTTTTATTGGAGGCAGTATCAACGTTCTCAGAGGCCATGACACTTTTGATCGCAATCAATACTTCGCCACCTCTGGTCAAACCTGTGAATGAATAGCCACGATCAGCTGTATAAATTTCTTCGTTAGTGTAACCCTCATGTAGCCAAGTTAAAACATTAAAATCGCAGGACTTAGCATCAAGGTATAATTTATTAATTTTTCCTCTCCTACAATTCTGGTAAAAAGAGTTTAATACCATTCAATAGTAAATTACTGTTAGGAATGATATTTTTTAAACTCCTCTGTTGTTTTTTGAAGCATAGAGACATGCTTAGATCTCACATGCAAACCGTATGTTTCCAGATCATTCTTTACCGAGCTGCTGGTGATATTTGACAAATAGATGGCGAAATTGCTCAATCTCAATAGGTACGCCTTCTTGCTGAATTAGTACTATGAAATTAGTTTTAGTTTTAGCATCAAAACAGGTTGATTCCGGTTCTTTGTGCATGTAAGCAAGATAAAGTCGAACGCAATCAAACAAATTGCGATCCCTAAGCCTAGAAAATAGATATCTACTATCAAGATTATCATTCATATCAGTAGCTAGCTTTACAGGAGGTGGATTTAGTGGGTCAAGGTAACTTGCCTTGGGAAACTGGCGGAACATGGATTTTACCCTCAGAAGACGGAGCGAACGGAACTACCGCTGAGAAAATTTGAGTTAGGTGTAAGTGTAGGTGATTGAGCAGGGTTTTCTTGGGAGAGGCTACAAACAGGTGCTTTAATTGGTTGAACGAGAGAGGAATTTTGTGTGACTTTCAGTCGAAATTTACCTCTTGGAGTGTCTTATCATTTAAACAGAAAGTCATAGTCTGAGAATTAGACTGTCATCAAAGAGTGTCCTTTGTGACGAGCCATCTACATTGGGTGTTGAAGATCCTCTACTTCTCATTGAATTTTCATTACATTTTTTTTATCTAAATTTAAAAATTTCTGAGTACTGTCTATATTTTTACTTTGATTAATCGTCTTACTCTTGATGAATTTAGTTTTGGATTTCCATTTCCTAAAAGTCGTTCCCTTTCAGCTCTGGCACTCGTTACCGTCGTGTAGATCCATGAACATCCAGACATATCGTGTAGGAATAGATACTTTGAATAAGCGTTGCACCAACTCTAATAAATAGTCCAAGCAAAAACTCAAATTTGAGAAACTTCTTCATCCACGCAACAAAAACAAAGTCCTCCACGAAAGTTTCGCCAATCTCTGGAGGAATTTCCGATTATATTTCTTTTTCGTAAATTTCAAACTATTTATCTGTGTCATCAGCTCTCTCCTAGAATACTGTTCCTAAATCTGGTCTCCTCACAAAGATTTGTAATGATTTTCGTTTCAAATCGCTCGAACGAAATTGGAACCGACTTCTCATCGGTTCTGGACGTGAAGTCTTGGAACGTGACAACGGACTGTACCCTACAGGTCAACAAGTCCGGACACACTTAGTCTACTCCGAGGTGGCTAGCTAGCTAGTTCGGAGAGGAGTTCGGTCGCGGGTCTTGTGCGAGCAGACTAAGTCCGGAATACAAAAATTCAGCCACCGGTTCACATGCCCGTTTTTACAAACGCGTGGGAAATACAACCATACGGAAACGAAACCTGTCTCTACTTTATTCCGTATTTCTTCTATTCATCCAAGTCAGATAACAACAAAAACTAGATTTAATTTCGCGTTCCCGAATATTCTGTTACTTTTTCCCGACGCGGTACCGAAAAATCTTCTACTCTAATTTGACTGTGAAATAACCGACTCTAAGAAAAAACTCAAATCAAACTATGGTACCGCGTATCGAACGCGACGCCGGCCTACAATAGATTCACCGAACCAATTTATCGAAAAGCAAAAACGAAACTGAAGCTGGTAAACTTTCGTCCCATGAGAAGGAAAGCGGTGGCGCATCCAAAACCAGGGCAGAGGCACTCCAATAAAGCTAAATTAAAGATGGGAAACTCGAGAACAACTTATCTATTCCTTATTTGCAACACCATGAGCAAAGTCCTTCGCTTAGCTATAAAAATGAAAATCGCGTAACTGTAACACCGCCTAATACTTTCAATGCACCTCCGACAGTGAAACTTCAACAGAACTCGAGAAAGCGCGAACTGCTCTGCGTTGTAACAAGAATCACGTAACACTCCCAGACAAAACTAAAGTAGGATGGGAAGTCATACGGTGGCACATTGCATATGTATTAGTCGCCTACTAATGGTCATGTGTGTGGTAGTGAAGTCTGCTGCCATGTGGCTTCTCATCCAACGTCAGTTTTCACACCGATTCCGATTTCGTCGACGTCAATAACGACTGACTAATAATCGACAGCGGCGTAGGGCCGATTCATTACAGATTATCTGATTGTCCTCCTTGAATCCGTTCAGATAAAGTTCACACCTTTTCTGCTTGATAAAAGCCTTCTCTTTCAAATGTGTAATTAACTTACAGATAACAATCTTGATTCTCGCATAGATTATAGATGGACTAGATCTGCGTCCGGGTAGGAATCCGTATTCTTCCTTATACTGTTGACTCGGGTTTACCCGTACTTCCATTCTCCAGTGTTAAGGCTACCTCGCAAGCATGATCATCTTCAAATTTTCCCAGTTTTTTACTTGCTTAAACTAACACTTAATAGCTTACTTTTTTTTAACTTAGTGTAATTTATATTGTGTACTTCTCACTTGTATTAGAGTTTACCCTATTAATGGCATCGCATGAAAGAAAGAAATGAGTTTCCCTCGGATACCTTAAAAGTTCGACAAAGTCCGTAATTGCTTTTCTATAAGTTCTATGATTTTCCAAAGGCATTGTTACATTGTCCAGAAAATCTACAAGCCTGTTTATTCTTTGCAAGAATATTCTTATTCCATTGGTCTTTTATCCATCAAATATTGGTCACTCTGTTTTACCAATATAAAGAATATGTACCTAATTATTTGCCAATCAGTTATCAATCATTGGTTCAACGCCAAGAGCTCTTGCTACTTAACATAGGGAGTTTACCATGCATTGCCAAAAGCTCCATCAATGTCGAGGAGCACATCCGGCGCACATTCTTTCCCTTGAAATACTTCTTGACTATTGAAACTACGGAATGAAGTGTCGTTTAAAGAAGTTTCGTTATTTGAATGCCTCATATGTAGTCAATTTTTTACGTTTCGAAATAATGACAACTCAGCTTATTTGCCTAAGTATGAATATATATACTAGCAATAGACTGGACGTTAAAATCTACATGAGATATATCACCAACTTGTTGGATTTCACCTTGATCACAGCGAAAACAATACCATCAAAGTTTTGCGATTATCAAATGAGTTTAATTAATATTAGATTCTGTTTAACGTAACCACCTGTCTTGCCAGACCCAAATTTCTCCTATCTGCTCTTAGACTTCGCAATGGCATCAGCGATCAGCCGAAAGCTCCTGATTTAACACCTACTTGCACCCAAAGTCTCCCTCTGGAAATAACTAGACACAAGTTCTAATTTAATTACTCGTTTACTTAACAGTCACCCTGATCTCACTTTATTTTAGCAATCCTTACGACCAGATGTGCACACTTAACCACGTCTTTGTATCAACTGTCAGACGATAGTATTTCCTTCTACTCTCGATCAGTTGTTGCCATGGTAGCCTAGTAGCACAAGGAACACTTTTTGCGTCCGAGTAGGTGCCGTCAGACATTTAAATTTAGTCTGACTGCACTGTGTATAGTTTTCCGGTCCCTTGAATCCCCACAGTCTCCTCACAGAGCGTTATATAAGAAGTCTGTTTTGTATCTTTCACCTTCCTGTTATATTTGAAAAGCTAAGTTAGTCTTCGGTGCTATATTCAGTAGGCTTTCGAAATAATAACTGTTTTCTTTATTAATAGCTAAAACCGATTTCGATGAAAAATTAAAAGAATGCTCTTATTACTTTTGAACACCAATATTTTTTGAAGATCTAATCATTCACAACTATATTTCCGTAGCTTCTGGAGTTCGTAGTTTTGAAAAAGTTCAAAATGTCCCTCCAGGAGTCTTGATTCGTTAAAGGGATTACCTCGTTTCTAAACAGTAGTTAAGAGTAACTTTGAATAAATTTACGCAGCTTAAGCTTATATGGAACTAATAATTCTTCCGGTTGCCGTGCTTCCGTCTTTGTACAGATCCTGAAGCTTTATCTGCGCTAACACGACATTCTAGATATCTGTGATCAGATGCTGTAGTTTATCGAAACCTTCCAGCCTTGAAATGCTTACCACTTGCCCAGAAAAATATCTATCACTTACCGCCTGTTGAACGTGGCTAAAGTATGTTCAGTATTATTTTTTTAGTGAGCTAAACTTTTACCTCAACGATAGCATCTCGTTTCTACATAATAAACAACACCCCTTATGTCCTATGGAGGGTTGGCTGATAAAAATGTCGCGCCGCCTAACAATGTGAATATTTCTTCACCGCCTCCATAATTTGGTTTGTTTCAATAGCGATGAATTTTTATTTGTAGGAACTACCAAAAAGACTTGCAAGCGATCAGATCCACAGAATAGAAGCACGCAGAATGTAAACTGCACTCAAATCAACCACGTGGCATCATATATTATTGCTTTGCTTTGGCAGTACTGCCCCTTTCGGGCCATCGCTTAGAAATAGAGTATTTCATTATCTTGATCGAATGTATCGGCATTCAGGGGAGTGACATGGCTTTGGCTGGTGATTTTGATTTTAAACCAGTACGTATCATAATAAAACAGACTTATAGTTCTTCCGAATAATCGCTCGAAACTAATCTCGTTTTCACCAACGGGATTCGAACTAGGGTCCTTCGGTTTACGCAGTAAGCACTCTAACCACTCTACACCACGTTTATTTACTTTCATTACATATTTACTTTTGTTTAAAACAAAATTTTATGTGAGACCGCAAAACGTTCCTTCTGCCACATATATTTTGTGCTCAGAACTTCCATCATATAAGATTATTATTCCACGGATGTTTCTGCCATAGATTCATTTGTTAACGTTCCCATGTGTGCATAATTATTTTCACTGTTCCTGGGGGCTTACAGAATTTGTTTTTCAGCCCAAGGACGGATTATGGGCCCAAATTATGTTGAGGTCCTACTTGAAAGTATGCCAGTTAATGTTGTTTGAAACTTCTTTTTCTATACAGGGCTGCTGATCTTTGTCTCATGAGCCTTTTAGATGTGACATTGTAAAGTTTGTAATCATACATTTTTCAGTTTTTTTACATGCGTACATCACCATTAAAAAGACATATGCGGGCACCTAACAGTATGTTAATTTATACTTACGCCCTGGCTAGTCATGGTCGCAAATTTTAATTCAAATTTTTACCTGATGCTGGTCATACAATTATAGCAACAATACTCTGTGGATGCATCGAAATATTTCTTCTTCCTCGTAGCACTACAGCGCCTCTGGACCCTCCGTTTGCTGCAAGAAACGCCTCCAACTGTCTCGGTCCATCGAACGCGTACTCCGATTTCGAAATCCGTGGAGCGGTGAACTATCTTCGTCCACCAAGCCACACAAGCGTTTCCTCAGTTTCCCACTGGTCTCCGCCCTTTTGTTCTCATAACGAATACCTTTTTGGGTATCCATTGTTCGTCCATACAATTCATGTGGCCAGCCCATTGCAGCTTCCGTAGTCTTACAATCATTGGGACCTCCGAGTCGTCAAATATTTCATACAGCTCATGGTTGTATCGAACTTGCCATTGGTCCCCGTCTAGCTTCACTCCAATTATTCGCCTCAGGAGCCGCCTCTTTCAGGTATCCAATGTATTTGTGGTGCTTGAGCTTTGTTTTCCTGTGTATGCAACTGGTCTTCAAGATCGTCAGAACTGAATAAAATATTTTATTTGCGAACTGTATTCTTCGGCGTAGTTCGCCTCTTCGATTAGCGATTCTCATGATTATGGTGCCTAAATACATCAATTCGAGCACATTTTCGATATTGTATTCACCAAGTGTGATATTTTAGATATTTAAGGTATTTTTCCTCGACTGCGTCATGGGTTTTGCTTTATTTTCATTGATCCCTATTAGTTTCGCTTCGCTGTCTTTGGCAGTTGTAAACGACCATGAAAAAATGTTGATGTCGTCCGCCGAGGCTACCACTTGGCTTAACTTGTATAGCAACGTACCTCTTGTATAGACAGGTAGCTTTCTTATGACATATTCCAGAGCCAAATTGAATAGCAATGGGGCCAGCCCATCTCCCTGCTTTAGTTCGACATTTGTGTCAAAGGCATCGGTGAGTTGGTTATTGATGCGGACTGGGGGGTTGTTAACGACGAAATATTTAGTCGAAAATAATTATTACTATAATTTAAATTTTAACATTATACCTTTTATTTCCATTCCTCCATATTCTGATTTGGTGCTGGTTTACTTTAAAGGCTTTTCCGGATTGTACTTCTTTGCTAAAATGTGTGAAATATTTTAATTGGTTCCAAATATATTACTTTATGTTGTAATATCTTTTTAATTCGTCTTTCTGTCTCCAATTAGTTCACTATCTCTCTGGTCAAGTAACCTTTGTATTCGTCACTGATCAAAAATTGTTTATTTTCAAGTCTATCGATACGGGACTGAATTTGGGTCAGTTGCCTATCTCGAGGCGTCGCAGTTCTTTGGTAAGAACATATCGAATTTTCTATAGAATTTGTGAAAATGTCTAAATACCGTTTGAAGTTACACTTTGAAACAAGGCAAAGCACATATGATTTAACAGTATTTTATGCGGGCATTCACTTCATGAACCCATTTCATCTGCACTTGAATAAAAATTAAATGAACTGTTTAGATCATTACTTAATTTCATTTTAGGATCCTGAAAATCCAGATGGTGATGGCGCCACTACACCGGGTGGAAGTAAAAAGAATGAAAAAGCGTTTTTAGCACGTATTTGGGGCAATTTCGATGCAAAGTATCTATTATAAATTTTTTGTGTCAGCATGTTAAAACACATTCGTTATAACTTTTCAGATATATGAAACCTTTACTAACGCACTCGCGTCCAACGTTATTGGAAACATTGCCAGTTTGCTGTAACCCGATCGCAAGGCTTCTTACTACCACAGAACAACTAACGCAGGTAAGTTAATTAGCGTTTGATGGATTTCGTCGTTATTACTGTTTTTATGTCCTTGTTGACATTTCACAAGATTGAAGCTTTGAAATCTTTTGTTCATGTTGTTTCGTTCGTATGCATTTAATTAACAAGCGTAAAGTAACCTTCGTTAAAATATGTCTAGCTATTATTAATCTTAAGGTACATTTCTATGTTGTGAGTTGGCAGTTCAGAGCTATTTATTATAGTATCTTTCATAAGTAGCGAAATTAGTGGAATATGCTTTGAGAGACGTTTTATGAAGCGAAAGATGCTGATTTACGCAGCTTATCTTTGTGGTGGCAACTGCAGATATATGCTTAAATCTAGCCAGACAAGATAAACCTGACTATTCATCAGTCGACTTTGCATCTGATGTTTCGGCGTAAGCCATTTGACATGGCGATTTTAAGGTGCCAGAGAAAGTGGCAATATTTTCTTGGCTGCAATCATTATATAAGCATGTTTTCAAAAAGTTCAAAATTTAAAAAGGCCTTGCAGCGCAAACAATAGTTAATTCTAGTTGTAATTTTAAAATGGTAACCACTTATTAGTTTCATACTGAACATCTCTCAATTGTATTCTAGACGATTTTCGTTTCTTCAGAAAGATTCCAAACAACAAAAGAACTGAACGCTGGATCACCAACATAGAAATGTCCCATTCATTAGAACTATAACCAACCAAAAATATTATGTGTCGTTAAAACAACAGGATAATGGAATTAGACGTTCTGATTCTGATTCCGATTTGTGTCTTGACGATGATGAATATCGAAACAGCGGCAATGGCGATCCGCAACGTATACGTAGAAATTCAATAAATCGAGTAAGTATACGAGTTGTATCGGACGATCGGAATACATTTTTTGCTAGTTATAAAAATCGTGATTGAACAAGGTTTTTAAATGACAAAAATAAAACGAGAGAATAACGACAGTATTAGAGAAAAGCAAAATAATAGGAATATATGAAATTTCGAAATCAAACGGGATATTTAATATTTTAGTTGGTTCCTTCAATTGTGATTTAGTTGGAAATAAAACTTGTTAAGTTTTCGTTTAAATTAAATTAGATACGATTGAAACGTGCAGTATTCGAAAATATGGTGATATTTGTAATTAAATAAATAGCAGTTAATGAAAAGAAACTATTTGTGTTCAAAAAAGTAAATAAAAACCAATATTCAAATAGATTCAAAAATTGAACTGAAATGGGTTCATTAAATTGTGATGAACTTCTCTTGGAACATTAGTTGAAATTCAAGCAAAACAGTAATGAAATTCATATTAAAATACAGTCTATTCCTTCCCATTCCTTTTATTATTAACAACAATGATTTGATGGATGAACACATTTCATAAAACGACGAACATTTTCTATTTATAGTACATAAGATAGTACTCTATTGACACGTTTCTCACTGTCTATATAAAAAGTATTCGAAGAAAAGTCGTTAATCGCAGGGAGTGCGTGTTTTATCGTGAAACATATCTTTTGAAATTTACATATGCAGGGTTTTCAGCCAATGAATATCCTACTACCCGTAAAGAATTAATACAGTTGGAAGAGATTGCACGATGAAATAAATAAATATGGAGTCTAGAGGAATTAAAATCTCTTTGAGCCATCGATCGTTTCTACCTGCAAAAACAAAATACATTATCATGTAAGTAGTCTCGTCTTGCTAGGGACCAGTCTTCACCAACTTGATTAAATTCTATCTACCCATAATATTATACCGGTCCCGTCATAATCAATTCTCGCCCCCATTCAGTAGGATATGTTAAACTTAATATATAACAAGTTGGGTAGACAGACCTATGCTCATGTCAGAAGGGTTTTGTACTCAACTTACAAAATTCAGTAACCAGCAACGAATACCTGTAAAATCAAGAAACACGTCATGTTCGAGGATCATACTATTATTAACAAAGTTGAAAGAATTTTGACTTCTGAGGTATTTGTTAAAGTTATACCCATAAATATCTCGCTTGATAATTTTTTCAGATTTTTTAGATCACGGGTGTCCATTCGCGAGGGAGGAAACACATTTTTCATGTATTTCCCCCCCTGTGCCCCCACTGAAGCAAAAACTGTCAGTTTAAGAACTATTTTGAAAAGCTCTCCTAGAGAACTTTCATTTGATACTCATATCGGCTACCTTTCATAAATTTTTTTCAGGGGCCACTCTGTACTGTAATCATCGATTCATGGCCTTTTTTCGAATCCTAGAATGGTTACAAAGCCCTTTTGCTAGGAGCTCTCTCCTGCCTCTTCGACTTGTTTCAATCGTATGTACTCATCTTCATGATATCTATCATTCCTGAAATTTTCATGCAAATCCTAGCAGAGCTGTAGTGTCTAAGTCGGTAAAAAGCGCATACGGCTCCATAGCCATATGTTTCCATAGTAATACAGGGCACATTGTTCCATAGTAATGCAGGAAAATTCAAATCGCTATAACTTCGTCAAATACTATTCGATCTTTATGAAACTTTCAGAAAAGATCAATCTTATAAATATTCATCTGTTTGTTTTATTGAATTTAAGGGTACCGTTTAGATTTTATTCAAGAAAACATAAAATCGATAAATCATACTATTACTAACAAAGTTGAGTGAATTTCGACTTCTCATGTATTTGTTGTTGTTGTACTCATTAAGGCCTACATTCATGATTTTTTTCAGATTTTTCGGATGGAAGGTGTCCAATCGCGAGGGGGGGGGGTACGCGCAAAGTTCGTACATTTCCCCTTCCCCTGCCCCCCTCGGTACTCATAAGGCAATTTTAAGACTTGTTTTGAAAAGATCTCATTGAGACCTTTCCAATGACACCCTACTCGACCTCCAATGGTGACAAATTTTTTTTGAGGGGTCGCCTCCCTATATGGGGAAACCCCCCTTAAAACGCTTTGAAAAATTTTTCCACCCTTGACCTTTCCACAAAGTTTCATTGCTGTAGCCTCTATAGTTTCGGAGAAAAAGTGCTGTGACATACAGACGGACGGACGGACAGACGGACACAGGTCGTGATTGCAATAGGGTTTTGTATTTTAGTACAAAACCCTAAAAATTAGTTTAAATTATTTCCTGTCAACTCTGCGTTTTTATTAATTAAAATAAAACCACAATGGAATAAAACTTAAAACTTTTTATTTCTTTTAACCTGCGACAACTGTTTCGGTATGCCGTACCGTTTTCAAGTGGCATAATAAACTAAAATTAACTGTCCTTTTAATAAAATGCACAAATTATGTTAAGCAAACTAGTTACGTGAAACAAACTGTGCAATGAAATTAAATTGTAGTGCAACCTACGTATTACATGTAAACTGTAAAAGTGATGACCATCTAAGAAAATGCATATTTTTACATTATATACATTATATTATATAAATCAAATCCAAATGTGGAGAACTATTTAAATCCAATCGGTCATTCAACAATATGTCACTAGATTTCCGTCTATTCATCTACAAGGATTCAAGTGAATTTAGTCTAAAATATTAAACTCATGGTTAAAAATATGACCTTCCTCATTTAAATGCTTCCCATATCTTAATTTGTCATCCTTATTGCAAAAACTATAATAATGTTCACATACGTGCTCCCGGAACGACCTTTCGGTTTGGCCTATATACGTCCTATTACAAGAGCCATACTTCAATTCACAAACAATTGATATGTTTGCCTAAAGATTTTGTCGTTTTAAAAGCTACTTTTATGTATTTACTACTAAAATGTTTTCTAATTTTTTCCGATATTCCACCAACACAGACAAACTATAAAATTATCCTAATTTATCATTCAGGTTTATGGGAAAAATGCGTTTCAAAGCTTGTTTGAATAGTTTTTTCCTTAATAAATCGTCAATTAATGAGCTTTTGTATCCATAGTTAATAGCTATCTGTTTAATTAAATTGAACTGCAATTGATAATTGAGAGGGAATATGGGAATAGTAGTTGATCTATGAACATAACTTGGGAAAGCAGCTAATTTGTGACTATACGGATGACTTGAAGAATTATGGATGACCATGTCAGTTTGCGTCTGTTTATGATAAATATCAAATGAAAATTTGTCATTAAGTTTGGTAATGGTTAGATCCAGGAAATCAATTGAATTATTCGCTTCTATTTCTATCGTAAATTTTCTGTTGCTGTGTAACTTATTGATAAAATTAAAAACCAATTGCAATTGCCTTTGGCTGCCAGTGAAACATGCTAAAATATAATCTACGTATCTATGCCAAACTTTAAATAATTTGAACAAAGAATGTTTTTGGATAGTATTTTCTAAGTTATCCATAAAAAATTTCCGCTGCTAAAGGGTTTCTCATTGCTAGAACATTATCATCTATATAAATATTACCAATAAATTCAAAATAATTTTGATTTAAATAAATTTCGAACAAGCCTCCCCTATCCTCGAATCACAATTATTGGCTATTAATAACTTTTTCGTTATGAAAACAACCTCATCAGGTGGAACACTAGGAAATTAATTTATAAGTATAAAAAGTTTTAAAGTGTAAATCGTATTCCATTGTGGTTTTATTTTAATTAATAGTGATGGATTTACATCAAGTGAAAGCCTCTTCAATTAACTATCTACGTTTTTAGTTTTTCAATTTAATTTTCATTATTTTTCACTTTTAACACATCCAAAAATAAGCTCACAATAGTACCGCTCCGATTCAAAAAGAGAACTTCTGAGAATAAAAACGCGTGTTCTTATTTGCAGAAAAGTAGTATTGCAATATTTTTAATAAACCTGCAACCACCAATAGTACTGTTAATAACATTCGTTGTTTAGGCTTGTCCGCAAGCACCAAACTGAACTAAATATATATAAACAAAATAAACAAAATAATTGACTTAAGCAGATACGTTTATCCTTAGGTACCCTAAACAACCTCCTATCAATTCACAGGTGGCCGCGTGCGCTCGATATTAAAAGCAAGTAATATGTCCGGTTAGTAGGGATAAATTTGCTTCAGATTTGTTCCATGCCACATCTCCCTTTCTTTATGCCACCGAAAGTAGCTCTTTTTTATTATATTCAGTCAAAAAATCGCTCATTTTAATGTCATGGGACTGTGAACTGCCACTCTCTTCTCGTATTAGGACAACAAATAACAAAAAGAAACGTTTATCTTCAGTGAGACCTTCCAAATAAACAATTCCTAAAAATAGTATTAGTTTCTAATTATATATTTATTAATGTATTTTTTCTGAGTACACCCTCTTAAAAGGGTTATTTTCTATTTTCTTTCTAAATTTGAAGAAGATTCGTTTGAAAATAAAAAGAAAACATGAGGAAAATACAGTCTTTCGTAAAATATATAAATAATTCCTCCGTTCCGTTTCATATTTCGATAACTTCCAATCTGTGCTTCTTTTGTTTGTCTTTGGTATTGTACCATCTATCTGAGGACTCATCAACATTTTTTTTATGTTTTGTATTGCTTACAAAGCCCTTTTAAAATCGGTTTTATCCGTGCGTCTGTCGGTGTGTTCATCCATCCACCATCCATCCGTCTGTGTGTCATAGCAATTTTTCTTTGAAATTATAGCGGCACGGACACCAAACGTGGTAGGTAGATCGGAAGCGGTGACCCCTTGAATGTCTGGGTAGCAATTAATTCTTCAATGATTTTCAAGCGAGGGTCCCTCATGGAACTTTAATATTTTTTACCGATGGTAGTCATGTGGCTTGATAAATAAAAGTTTTTTATGTGGACTTTCTAAAGCAGATCTTAAAACAGTGCTACCAGCTTCGTGGAGTACAGAGGGAGGGGAAATGTATGAAAAATGTGTCTCCTCTCACCCCTCGCGATTGGACAGGTATGATCCGAGAAATCTGAAAAAGAACATGAAGGTATATCTTAATGAGTACAACAACAAATGTCGTAATTGGTTCAGCTTTGTTAATAATATCATGATTTTTAAAATTCACATTTTCCCCAGCAAAATCGTATGCGTACCCTTAAACTTAACGAAATTTGAGTCGTCTTATGAAAGGTCTTATAAAAGGTCCTATATATAAGTTTCAGTAAAATGGTTTTTCTTTTAAACATGTAGATATCATATATAGTGATTCTTGAGTTTATTTATTGTTGGTAATTGCGTATCGTATGTTGAGTATAAAACCCTTCCTGAGAAGATCGTAATTCTGTCTACCCAACTTGTTTATTGATTGTGAGCTCAGTTTGTTTGGAAATTGTTTTCTTAATTATTTTTTTCACTATAAGTTTCCCAAACTATTTTGCAAAAAATGCATTGCTAGTTGATTGTCACAAACTCGGCCAAGAGCTAACTTCTAGTGCTGCACAAAGCTTTTGTTTCAAGTGTTATTCGTTTTGCATAATCTGTTTTGCATATCTTCATACTGTGAACACACCTTTGCACCCAGGATAGGATACTGGTCATTTGATCGAGCTTACAATTTAAAAACCCATTAACAACACTATTTCTTACACTAAACCTGATCGAAAGACATCAAAATCTTATGAAACTAGGGAAATGATGTCTTTTTACGTTTCTTTATCAAAAATGCCGATTTCGCTCTTCCCATAATATACATTGCAATTTAAAGTTCCATTCATTATGTTGATCAATGTCGTTTTTTAATTCTTCTCCCTCAAATTGTAGCTACGACAGCATTTTATCTTAACCCTTCGCATGCCTGGTGGATGATTATCACACAGCATGCCTGGTAACGTCTGACGGACTCGCAACTCATGTTTTATAATAGGCAATAAGCTATAAATCTCAGATTTTGTAATTGTTAATAGAAACCACAAAGGAAAAACAGTTTAATCACAATAACTCTTTATTGCTAAATCAAAATATGCTATATATTTTTGTAGCAAAGAAAAATCCTTTACTTTTTATTTATATTTTATCATTCCCAGACCTAATTTTCTTATAAATGCTCTTCTGATCTCTATTTGATCAGTGCTGTTCAAGATTTGAATGACTTTTGCGTTTACACTTGCTGTGTTGAACATCCAGAAAAAAAATTATAGTGGCCATCATTTTCAATTTCGATATACATCATATGTATGTATTAGTTTGTCCACATTAACTACTCTGCTTTTCCTGTTGTTATAGAATGTAATAACTTCTGGTTTGTGCTGATCTCCAGTTTCAGTATCTATCTGCTTATCAATGGTGGAGAGATGAAAGCATGAATATATTTTTATTTCGCTTTGGAATATAAGGCGGAATTGTCAAGCCCTTCTGAAACCCGAACAATGTTGAATTTTATTCAGGCTTTATTTCTTTTCATAGTTTTATGTAGTTTATGGTTTTTCAATAGATTTTAGAATGTAGCATAACTTGTAAACCAGTTATCCGTTCTAGCATTTCGTCCTTTTTGTAAGTTTGGTTGCACTGGACGGTTAAATAATATGTGGTTTATTGCTTACTTTATATGGTCCATCTGGTTATAATCCTGCATATATTTCCATATTTAAAGAATAATAAGTGTGGAAATCAACAAGGGCGAATATTTTAATTCGTTCTTTGCTGGCTTATTGGGCATATGCTGACGAAAGCCATATCGCCCAGGAAATGCTATCAATTTTCAATGTAAACATCCTAACAATTTATTACAAAGTCTTCATACTGTCGCGTGTTTTCGGTTCGCGGCCAATAATTTTAATGTTCCGGGAAAGTGAAAACGCAATGTCTTAAATTTAAGTTAAAAGAGTTTATTTAATTAAATAAAATGCACAATAATCAGTTAACACTTTTCACTAATTTTAATTTTCACTATGAAAAATCTAACACTTGTCCATAAATTTCTTATCGCAATTGTCTTCTAAATCACTTCACTATTACGAAAATCACTTTTCTACTACTCGAATAATATCGCTTCCCACACACAATCGCAGTTCTTATCGCGGTCGAATGAATGATCATCCCCCCATTCATTCAGCTCGCCTTTATATGGGGTCTCTACCTATTCACCCATTTCTCGTTTATTGGCGAATGTTCTACCGAGAGGTACCTGGTACATTCGAGCAAATTAATGAATGGAGTGACGTCACTTGCAGATGTTGATCATGCTTGTTGGGTTCTCGTGGTTTCGAGTGAATTCGTGTTCTTCATTGTTGTGAAAACAATTGCGATAGTAGCTCGCAGAATTATTTGTACATGTAACGCTGCCCCCACCTCAGTTCTTTTCGCCCCGAAAAGATGTGTCGCCAGTTGTAGTCAATTCTCCCTGGATGTAATATGGAGCAAGACGGTCTAGATGCACGATTTTCATTTTGGCTCTCGGTTTACGGTGTTCCTGTATGCGATATACGACGTCGTTGATTCGCTTTGTGACTCGGTATGGTCCCTCCCAGTTATGTTGCAACTTTGGAGACCTACCCTTTCGCCGTTGCGGGTTATATAGCCACACCAAGTCATCTTGGTGGAAGCCAGTAGAATTAGCCTTTAGATCATACCTGGTCTTCATGCGGTCAGTAGCCGATTCGAGGTGTTTTCGCACTGTCCGATGTATCTGGTTCAACCGTTGTCTTAGATCACTTGCGTACTCCGAGATCGTTTGGGGTTTCTCAGGGGGTGTTCCAAACTTTATATCAGCTGGCAGACGAATAGTCTTTCCAAAAATGACTTTGGCTGGGGCTTGGCCCGTCGATGCATGTTCGGCAGCTCTGTACGCCATCAAAAATAGTGGGATATGTCGGTCCCAGTCCCTTTGGTTCTCGTCAACCATCTTGGCAAGGTGTTTATTGAGCGTGCCGTTGAAACGTTCGACCATTCCATCGGATTGGGGATGCAGCGGTGTTGTCCTCGTTTTCCGTATTCCGAGCAGCTCGCACATTTCGCCAAAAACTAGTGACTCAAAGTTTCGGCCTTGATCCGAATGTAGTTCGCAAGGCACACCGTACCTACTGACCCAATTTAACACTAGCTGTTCGGCTACAGTAGTTGCTTCCTGGTTGGGAATGGGGTAGACCTCGGGCCACTTGCTGAAATAATCGGCTACAACGAGCGTGTATCGATTTCCCCATTCAGATTCAGGAAAGGGTCCAGCGATGTCAACAGCAATCCTTTCAAACGGTACCCCCACGTTATAGGTTTGCATTTGTCCTCTCAGTCGTCGTTTTGGACCTTTGACGGAAGCGCAAATTGTGCATCTGCGACACCAGTCCTCTACGTCTTCTCGAGCGTGGAGCCAGTAGAATCTTTCCCGCAATTTCGCTAAGGTCTTGTTAACACCAAGGTGGCCTCCCGAGGATCCTTCATGCATTTCCTTAACCACACCGTGGATTCGGCTTTTGGGAAGTATAGTTTGCATCCTATAGGAGCTACCATCCGCCGTTTCCCATTTCCGCTTGAGTACGCCACCCTCAACCTGAAGGGAGTTCCATTGTGCCCAATAGCTTTTCAGGGTTGCGCCATGCATTGAAACGTCTTTCCACTCAGGTCGCCCAGTCGTCTCCTTCCATACGAGCAATGGTCCGATGTCTTCATCGGCTAACTGGGCATTTCGAATCTCCTCCGATGACCAACCTTCATCGAATTCGGCCGTTATCACTCGCAGATCAACGGGCGGCTCCTTTTCCTCAATCCGTTGGCAATGTTTGCAGTTAGCTGGACATGGATGACGAGATAGGGCGTCAGCAATTCCATGAACTCTGCCCTTGTGAAGCAGTTGGGGCCTCACTAGGTCTGGTCGGATCGTCGATCGGGTTGCACTAGTGTCGTTTGTTAGGGTGCATTGTTCTTCATCAACTTGACCAGGAAGGCATCTGTCTGCTTCTCCACGATGTTGCCTTGGCACGGTGCTGGGGATGTCGATACTCCTAGCCAACGTTCGCCCCACGAAGTTGGCCCTTGCAGTTTGATGGGCCTCCATTCTAGGCTCCTGACACGGTCTGGATCTCCACCACCCTGGACAATAGCTCGGTCTTCTTCCCTTCTTGCAGTCTCTTTGCAGGTGCCCTTTTTCCCCTCAATTCCAGCATCTAGGCGCACCATTCACCTGCAGCTCTCGCTCAATTCCCACGCGCTCACACCTGCAATTATCTGCCACTACCTCGCGAACCCGGGTAGTGGTACGGGTCACATTTTTGGCTGCCTCAAAATTTAAACTATAAGCCAATGCATCCTTGACTGTTTGCTTTTGAGCTAACCGCACGGCTTGTTGCAATTCCTTGTCCTTTAAGGCGCTGATGAATGCTTCTGCTGCTACGTCATCTCGATGTTCTGGGTCGTACGCTGGGTAAGCCAAGAGTGCCAGTTGCTCAATGTCTTGTGCTAGCTGCTGCAAGGTTTCGCCAGACTTCTGCATCCGATGCCGTAGCTGTGCCCGGTAAATCTGCTTCAGATGATCGTCTCCATAACGCATGTCCAGCGCATTCATTATAGCAACCGGGTTTGAATGCAGCTCAACGGGGATAGTCTGCAAAAGCTCGGCAGCTGGGCCTCTTAGAGCAAGAATTAACGCAGTTGATCGTTCCTGCTCATTCCAGTGATTTATCCTAGCGGCTGCTTCAAACTGGATTTTGTAAATAGTCCAGACCGTTTGCCCATCGAATATTGGTGCTAGCATATTCCTAGATGAGCTTTGCGCTGCGGTTATAAGCGGAGCTGGTGAAGTAGTTACTACTGCCTTCGCTGCTTCCAATTTTTTTTTCACTTTTTCCATCTCATGGTTCATTCTCTCTTCGACCTGGCTGACCTTTTCCTCGACCTGGTAAACCTTTTCCTCGACGCCTTTAATTTGTTTGTTCAGGCTGCCGAGCTCCGCTTTTATTTCGGTGGACTGTTTTTGAAAATCTGCCTTGATTTGATCGCTTGTTGGTCTAGCTTCGCTGATTGTTCATTAAGCTTCGTTGATTGTTCATTAAGCTTCGTTGATTGTTCATCTAGCTTCGCAGTCAGACTCGATGACATCAGCATTAACATTTGCATTAGCGCATTTTCTGGCTCCTTTGATTTTGGTGTTTCTACTTCTCCACCTTCTGCGCCTTTTTCCGCATCTGAGAACTCACCCGAATCCAGATTCCCGCCTTCCGACTCGATCGCGTCACGCAAGCGTGCAATCAGTATGGCCTTTGTACCTTGTGTAGCCAGATTTCGTTGTTCCAACTCCTCTTTGAGCTCCGATATGCTCAATTGATTAATTTTGAGATGTAAATTTCCTGGCATTTTTATTGTTTCGGCTATTTTTCCACGTTAATTTTCACAATTGTGCACTTTAAAACTGTTTAAACGTTTTCACTTCCAAAATTTTTCTTTCTCACTTCTTGACACCATTGTCGCGTGTTTTCGGTTCGCGGCCAATAATTTTAATGTTCCGGGAAAGTGAAAACGCAATGTCTTTTAATTTAAGTTAAAAGAGTTTATTTAATTAAATAAAATGCACAATAATCAGTTAACACTTTTCACCAATTTTAATTTTCACTATGAAAAATCTAACACTTGTCCATAAATTTCTTATCGCAATTGTCTTCTAAATCACTTCACTATTACGGAAATCACTTTTCTACTACTCGAATAATATCGCTTCCCACACACAATCGCAGTTCTTATCGCGGTCGAATGAATGATCATCCCCCCATTCATTCAGCTCGCCTTTATATAGGGTCTCTACCTATTCACCCATTTCTCGTTTATTGGCGAATGTTCTACCGAGAGGTACCTGGTACATTCGAGCAAATTAATGAATGGAGTGACGTCACTTGCAGATGTTGATCATGCTTGTTGGGTTCTCGTGGTTTCGAGTGAATTCGTGTTCTTCATTGTTGTGAAAACAATTGCGACAGTAGCTCGCAGAATTATTTGTACATGTAACAATACAATTGATTGATTGGTACCAGCTTAGCAATGGCTATTCTTTCAGCGCAACTGGCGAACAAGGTCGTGGAACCGTGATGATTGGAGGAAATTAATCCTGGAGGCCAAGGCGCAGTTTGGGCTGACGCGCCATAGATGATGATGATTTGTTCATCATGCGTGTCGATATCTTCAAATCTTGAGACAACTCACAACGAACATGAGTCTTCTCAAACTCATTGTCACTTCAAAAATGTCGACTCGCTCGCAAGTCTTATAAATCTTGTCTTCCAACTTTCAATAATCCAGCAAAAAAGAGAACTCTAATAACTGTTTGTAGTTCATTCATAGTGATCACGAGATATTCATTGGAAGTATCTCCCTGCCTAACGTTGCGGATCATGTGATGAGTATGATTAGTATGTTCTAGGATTATTTATTATATGTTTTCATCGATAGAAACAATCCTGTTCTAGCACAATATTTTTACATTGGGGCTTTACTCCTGGTATCCCAGCAACAATATTGTCCCTTCTTGTGCGGGCGCTAGAATTTGAAAGGTTGTCTTTGCCTTTATATACCGATCGATGCGCTAAATTCGCCACTGAAACTTCATCATCACTATAGTCATTTTCATTTTCTAACACAACAGCAGTATCTTCTTCTCTGCCCGAATAATCCCAAATACTTACGTGATCGGATTCCACGGCGCTTGTCTCCAATGCCACATCTTGGCCTTCATCTTCGTCTACTTTTAAAAGGCAACGAATTTCTAGACTTGTCAAATTTCTGGTCATATTTCACTGCAATAGTATTGCTTCCTCACATGAAGAAACAAAAAAACAATAGAAAATATTTACCAATGAAATGTCACGTCTCTGATACCCGCTCACACTTTACACACATGTAACCTGGGAATGAACACGTTGAATATTGCATATGAGTTTGCAAATGTCGTGTAGTCAATTATTTTAAAATTTTAAGAAATATAGATGGTTTGTAAAGTACCCTACCAGACATGCGAAGGGTTGACTGGGATTTCCCCTTTCGACATCACACCACCCTAAGCGGAAATTCTGTAATTGCTTCGTAAATGTGCTAATGGTCCGTGCACTTTAATCGCTTCAATCAGCTTTTTATGCTAACGGTACAAGACATGTTTTGAAAAGCGTCCATCAAGACCTTTCATTTGACATCCCACACGACCACCTTTTGTAAAAAAAATTTAAGATTCCCCTTCCGATATGGAGGGCCCTCCTTAACAACCTTTGAAACCATTTTTGACACCCTAAACTTCCAAGCGATCGTCACTTTTGATCTACTAGCTACCATTTTTGGTGTCAGCAGCTGCCAGAGTTTCGGAGAAAAACTGCTGTGATACTCAGACGGACGACAGACTGCCAGATAAAGCCAATTTCAATAGGGCTTAGTAAGAAGTACAGTTTTCTAAGCTTTCTTAATCTCTTCTTGCTCGTAGAAACATTATATCATCATTTTCTACTTCCTAGTCCTAGTTGGCGATGCTAGTCTTTCAGCTATCGAAGTTTTATCTTTAATTGAAGCCCAGCCTTGCCCAAGTTCCTATCGCTGGCCTTTACTCCAATAGGCTGAGCAATTTTTCCAATCTCCGATCCGTTTTTGCCTTGTTCATTTTTAAGGGTTTTGTAAAATAATTTTACAAAGCCCTACTAGTTTCGCGACCTGTCTGTCCGTCTGTCCGTCCGTCCGTGTGTCACAGCACTTTTTCTCGCAAACTACTTAAGCTAGAAACATGCAGGTGTAAAGTGGTGCTCTCTTCAAAGTTCAACTACAAAAAATTTTATAAGGTATTAAAGGGGGGGTCTCCCCATATAGGGGCTTGGCCACCGAAAAAAAAGGTAGCCGATATGGGTATCAAATGAAGGATCTTAATGAGAACTTTGCAAAACAGGTGTTAATTTGACAATTTTTGCTTCGAGGGGCGCACAGGGAGGGGAAATACACGAAAAATTTGTGTCGCCCCCCCCCCCTCGCGATTGGACACCTGTGATCCGAAAAATCTGAAAAAAATTATGGTGGTAGTTGTTTATGAGTACAACAACAACAAATACCTCAGAAGTCGAAATTCACTCAACTTTGTTAATAATAGTATGATATTCGAATTTCACATTTTCCCCAATAAAATTGCATCGATACCCTTAAACTTAACGAAATTCGATATTTACCTAGTCTTACTGAGGGTGTTTAAACTTTGTAAGATTAATGAAAATCGAATGATATACACGGAAGTTATAGCCGTTTGAAATTTCTCCAATTACAACAACAATAACACATGATTTTGGTATTTTATGGACTTTCCATCCAATCAGTCACTGCAGTTTTGACTTGATCTTCTTGAAATTTTCCAATAAGGTCAATAACATTAATATTTTTGAGAACTCGTGATTTGAGTGATTTTTGTCGGTTTGCAACAAAATGGCGACCGTTGAAAGTAGAAAAACAATGGATTTTCCTTTGAACATGCACATCCCTTTGACATATTTCTTGACTTTATTCATTGCTGGTGACTGCATTTCTGAGAAGTTGGGTACAAAACCCTTCTGACATGAGCGTAGGTCTGTTTACCCAACTTGTTTTTTGTGTGGTTGCGAGGTGAATGTTGTTTATGCACTAAATTTGGGACTCACTAGCTCACAATGCATCTGCGCAACCCACTAAACATCTCCTCTGTCACCCGGGAACCCAGCCTGACTCTATTTGACACATTACTTCGGGCGAGGCCTCGTTTTCTTACGCCTAAAGACGCCTTCGAGTTGCAGAAATCCCTTATCTAGCTCAAAGGAGGGAAGAGAAAAGGATTACTAGAAAAGGGACCCTTCCACTCACGACGCCTCCTGACGGTCCAGTATGCCTTTTTTAACCGTCACCATTGCCTGAGCGTAATGTGCCACGCAGTTCCAATTGTCAACTGATGGAAGCGTCTTTCCGACTACAGTCTCCGCAGAGAGCTCCCCAATTTCACTGCAGAGATCATCGCGCAGCTTTTCCCATCTTTTGCAGGTGAAAAACGTGTGGCAGGCATCATCCACCACTACTCTACAAAACACGCAGTCCGGAGACAGTGACATCGATCTTGTGCGGGTAAGACTAGAAACATCATACCTGCGCAAGACCTGGGTTAGGTAGAAATCAGTCTCACCGTGCATTCGATTGAGCCACGGGATCAGGTCAGGGGTCGGATAAGCAATCGTCTCTCTGTCGCCCTCGCTTCTGCGCGTTCGAATGTTCGAATGTTTGTCGAAGTCCTGATCAATTAAAGCTTTCTTCTATTTTTAACCCAATCCTACTCATTTAACTCAAATAGTTTAGGGACCAAACGCATGGAAAACATATCAAGCGTCAGTAATAAAGTTTTAATTTCCCTCGCAGAACTCTTCACTGGTGACTAGAAGTAAAACCACTAAGCTCTATTTAGAATACAAAAGGCTACAATATAATCTCCAATTCTATATACGTGTTTAACATCAGATATATATGAAGTTTTAAGATTGGACGGAATGAAAGAATAAGAATTTTTTGTTTTTTCAAATATTTGGTTATCAACCTAATGTGTAAACAAAAATGAAGTCATCTATACGCTCTGACAAATGAATGTACCTATTTTGGCTAGATTATTATAGTTCTAAGCGATTAAAATTTAAAAATTGTAGAAATGTGTTTTTTAACCTTTTTAGGGTTTTGTACTAAAATACAAAACCCTATTGCAATCACGACCTGTGTCCGTCTGTATGTCACAGCACTTTTTCTCCGAAACTATAGAGGCTACAGTCATGAAACTTTGTGGAAAGGTCAGAAGTGGTGACCTCTTGAAAGTTCAATGTTGGAAAAATTTTTCAAAGGGGTTTAAGGGGGGTCTCCCCATATAGGGAGTTGACCCCTCAAAAAAAAATTTTCACCATTGGTAGTCGAGTAGGGTGTCATTGGAAAAATCTCAATGAGATCTTTTCAAAACAGGTCTTAAAATTGCCTTATGAGTACCGAGGGCGGCAGGGGAAGGGGAAATGTACGAACTTTGCGCGTACCCCCCCCCCCCTCGCGATTGGACACCTTCCATCCGAAAAATCTGAAAAAAAATCATGAATGTAGGCCTTTATGAGTACAACAACAACAAATGCATGAGAAGTCGAAATTCACTCAACTTTGTTAGTAATAGTATGATTTATCGATTTTATGTTTTCTTGAATAAAATCTAAACGGTATCCTTAAATTCAATAAAATTTGGCAAACAGATGACTATTTATAAGATTGATCTTTTCTGAAAGTTTCATAAAGATCGAATAGTATTTAACGAAGTTATAGCGATTTGAATTTTCCTGTATTACTATGGAACAATGTACCCTGTATTACTATGGAAACATATGGCTATGGAGCCATATGCGCTTTTTACAGCTTTGCTAGGATTTGCATGAAAATTTCAGGAATGATAGATATCATGAGGACGAGTACATACAATTGAAACAAGTCGAAGAGGCTGGAGAGAGCTCCTAGCAAAAGGGCTTTGTAGCCATTCTAGAATTCGAAAAAATAGGCCATGAATCGATGCTTACAGTACAGAGGAGTGGCCCCTGAAAAAAATTTCATGAAAGGTAGCCGATATGAGTATCAAATGAAAGTTCTCTATGAGAGCTTTTCAAAACAGTTCTTAAACTGACAGTTTTTGCTTCAGTGGGGGCACAGAGGGGTGCGGGGGGGATATACATGAAAAATGTGTTTCCTCCCTCGCGAATGGACACCCGTGATCTAAAAAAATCTGAAAAAATTATCAAGCGAGATATTTATGGGTATAACTTTAACAAATACCTCAGAATTCAAAATTCTTTCAACTTAGTTAATAATAGTATGATCCTCGAACATGACGTATTTCTTAATTTTATTCGTTGCTGGTTACGGCATTTTGTAAGTTGAGTACAAAGCCCTTCTGACATGAGCATAGGTCTGTCTACCCAACTTGTTTTCAATTAGAACTAAAATATCTTTAGCATAAATACACTAAGATTCAAAAAATTCCATCAGGAATTTAGCTAACAAAATTTAATCCTCCTTCAACTGAAAACTAAACTCAAATAGTTTCTTTTCAAATTAGCTTCAGTGATATAAAATTATATGAATTTAATATGAATAAAACGAAAACTTTTCATTTCTAATTTAATCAATTGTTTATCACTAATGGCTTTAATGATAGCAAATAACAATGTCTAGTCACATCATTAACTGATATAAAAAGTCAAACGAACTTAACAATGTACTTACCAAGAAACAAAAGAAAACTTACATTTTAAAAGTATCTACTTAATTCTATCCGTATTTCTAATTTAAATATTTATATTGTTTTGCATGCTGGCAATTATTTATTTATTTGAATAAAACAAATCAAATATCAAATGAATGGGGATATTTTATAAAATAAAAAAAAAATGTTACAACTGGATTTACTTCTCGTAAATAACATGCAACAACAATAAATAACAATCATAACAATTTACACATAATAAAAATTCTTTTTTAATAAATTTTTAAAACACAAATGCCAAATTGTTGATACTGCTGAACTGAAATGAAATAAACAAAATTCAAAAGGCGAATAGTATAGTACAAAAAGCTAATCAAATTATTGCCGACTTGAATGTTGTTAAAAGTGATTTTATGTGAGGTGTTAGTCTATGTATTTGAGGAAATGCTTGGGGTTTATGCATATATACGTGTGTGCATTTTATTTCTTTCTGTTTCATCTGTTTTGTTTTTTTGTGTTCAATCTTAGTATCAGAACGTCATTAATACCATGGATTTGAATGTTTAATATATAATTTGATAAAACATCAGAGGTCTATAAATGTTATGATTTCAATCAAAGCTTATTCCTAATTCAATGTTTTTTGCTGGAAAAGTTTTGACTTAGGGTGCAAGCAAACCTATCTGAAGCGATCTACCCTCCCTTATTCATTCGGGTTATTCTTCAAAAGGTCATGAAAACTAGAAAAATCACAAACAATTTTTTAAAAACTGACAGAATCAGGTCTCTGGTCTTTTGGCCGTGAACTTGATATCGGAAAGTATGATTAATAACTTGCTGTGTAGGATCTTCTATGATTGTTATCAATCAATTCGATGTGACTCATCATTTGTTCCTTACGCAATGCGATCTACGATCCGGATAAATGTACCCAAAACATATTGCTATAGTCTATAACAATAGTAAGGAAATACTAGCTAGTCTCAATATCACTGAATTAAGGGTTTCAAATATGTAAAGGAGCCTAACATTCCTCCACTTCTTACTTTCGAAACAAATTATTGTTAAGAAAATATCAAAAAACTAAAATGCTTCGTCAGGGTCATGAGTTTCATAACCGGAGTGCTCTGCCTAATCAAAAATAATGCAACCAAAGATTCTCACCCTCTCCCTAAAAACATCAGATCGATTGTTAAAACGGGAATTAAAATTACTTCATGTTCATTACGTCATGAAAAATTATTAATTTTTCTGAAAACTTATTAAAGAAGAAAAATTTTAGAAGGTGATTTCGACGTGTGTACTACATAAAGTCTCATCGGGCCATCACATTTTAGACACACACGGATGATGTCGACCACCATACTTAGAGATGAGATAATTATTCAAATTTATTATATTTATTCAAACTAAATATGTTTTTGTAACTACGAATTATATTCAGGCTAATTTTCCCCTATAGGTTGATCATTCGACCCTTTCATATCAATTTAATGTAAGTTTGAAGAATACTCACGTACACAAGTTTCACATCATCATCGTTTGGTTGCATTGGTTGGTGAATATACAGGGCTTTTCGTATTAGTATCCTTATCATCATCGAATGTTTTTTGAGTTAGTCAATGCAGCTAATAAGGTACAAGAGGATGATGCTGATTGAGAGCTATATTGGTTTGACTTTTTCGTAACTAGTGAGCGGTCATCATCGAGAATTACTATCTGTGATGAGATTTCTAACTACAATACGTCGTCTGTGTCACTATCAGGAAGCGATGAGAGTTTAAAAAGCCAAGTTTACGACTGCATTTCCGTTTATATTTTAAAATTTGGTTTCCGCATATGCTCAATGCTATTTCAGTTAGCAACATATACACTCGATTTATGATGCGCTTAAATTCAGTATTTCAAGGCCCTGGCTCTGCGTCGTACATTTACAATCATATTTTTCTAAAGTACGATTTAACTGATCCTCGGTGGAATAGCAAAAAAATTTTTCATTTATCGCGTCCATATGTGCTTAAATTAAATGATTCAATGGAAACTTAGAGGGTACCACCTGATATTATGTTCTTTGATTACACCCATCGTACTGTGACGGTTTCTCGTTCTATTGAAAGGCTTGAAGCTCAGCCGGCTTCCTTCTAGGAGTTGCCTGCTTTTGTGCCAAGTAATGATGAGCAAAGAGCAATCACGCCATCTCACGTTGCAAAGTGATGAACCGTGTATCAACTGCTGCTCTGCTGCTGCTGATGTAGGTATCGTTTTTCACTTGGGTGTGACCCTTAAGCTACTATGCAGGCGATACTCACCTATGCAACGCATTTCAGGCCTTTGCTTAGAGATAGTTAGAGTATCTCACCATAATCGTATGTGCCGACACTCGAAAAGGTGATAAGGTCAGTACCACGCGTTGGCCCTGTGTCCGTCCACCCAGCTGGGATACGTTCTGATTTTAAAACAGTACGTATCATAACTGAACGGGCTTACAATCCATCTGAAAAATCCAGACATCCATACGTAAAAACATATCAATTCCAGTTAATTCTTTGTTACACCTGCTTTCGATGTTTTTCCAGTAACTTTTAGTACTGTTCCCCGCACTACTATTGAAGGTCTGCTGTCGATGGTTATTGAGTCACATAAATACATTTTGACAACAACACCAACAATTTCGTTCCTATTTGTGACAGAACCAAAAATAGCATGTTAAATTACATTGAAGCACTTTCACCTATATCCAAAATCTTCACTCGCGAAGCCTGGTCTGCACTTTCTTACCCTCACTTTCCTTTTCGGGCTTCTGTTCCTTTGGCCTCTAGTCACTTCCTTCTCAATTCCAATATGATTCGGTATCATCAGCTTAAATATGCTGTTTTCGTCTTCGATGTTCCCCCATATTTTAGAGCAAGGATGGATGCCATGTCCTTGATCGTATTGTCTTCACGTGCATTTCAATTTTAACAATCTGTCTCATTGGAAATATTTCAAAAGAAACTTGAACAAGTTTCTCCTTTGTTCTCAGATTCATCATTGATGACATAAGATATTTTATAGTTTCACAAGCATTATTCAGTTGTGACCAACTTTTCACATTTAATTAACATATGCGTCAATCATCTTTGAAGACGGAATTGGTCTAGGATATTCGGAATTTTGTTTGTGTAATTTTTCTTGTTTGGTCTCTCGCTATCGCTCACACTAGATTATTGCAGCAAGACCGGATCTCACTAAACCTGTGCAGCCAACTTTTTTTGCTTCCGCACTACAGCCGGGCCTTCGCTTAGAGATAGTCAGAGTAACTCATTATCTTGATCAAATGCATCAGAGCTCGGGAAAGTGATATGATCAGTACACGCTTTGGCCATGTATCCATCCACGCTGGTGCGATACGTTTTGATTTTAAAGCAGTACGTGTCATAACTGAGCGGGCTTATAGTCCGTCCGAAGAATCACTCGAAACAACTTAATGCCAGCGAAATTAGAAGCATTATCAGAACCTCAAGACGGTTTTATCAGAACGAAGATAAATATTTAACTTGGACCGTTCACAGACCGATTTGCTCTTCTGTGACCGGGTCAGGAGACGACACAAACAGCATCATCTTGAGATGAGATAATTTAGCATCCGCCAGGATACATAACTCCTTTCTAAAGCAAATTTCCATATGTCCCAATTGATTTTAGGAGGATTTATCTTCAAACATGAAATTAATACGAGTACTATCCCATTAAGATTTATAAATATTTTCCTAATTTTTTAGGACTGAAGCATTTCATTTTTACTAAAGTTAAAATATTTAACTGAACCAATTCAATTTGAGGGCATTGATTAAATCCCATCTCCGATTTGAAAGTATAATTAGATCCAAAAAATGTTTTTAAAATAATATCCTATGTAAATTCAAAATATCTTTTTTTTTAACTCTGGTATTAATGGTGTTGTGACTTCTTATTGTATTCGTTGTTATTAAATTATTTAATTTCTCATTTATATCAAAGTAAGCAAATACAGAGCTTCATTATTCTATGGTTTATTGTAATTTTTGTTTATTTGCAGACATTTTAGCAAAATGCGCAAAATTATGTCGACATTTTTGCTTGTGTGGTAGCTAGAAAAAGTCGCTAGAGGCTGAATATTTGTAAAAAAAGTTTCGTTTCCATTTTTTGTGCACTTCACATTTACACGTGAACATATACATATGTAGGGAAAGGTGATCTTAGTTTGTTGGGATGTTTCGCACATTAAAATTAAGTTTGATTGAAAAGCCAAAAATTAATTTCCTTTTGTTTCTGTTTAGGAGTTTACAAAAAATTCATTATGTGTGTTTAATGTGTATTTGGCGTTTAAAAGAATAGAAATTTTAGCAGATAGTTTGATATTTATTTTATTGAAGGAAATGAGTGAAAACAAATACAAAATGTTATTTTTTTTAAATAGATGAATCTAGAGCACATTAAAATGTGTATATCAACGAAATAGTGTTTAAGTCTTTAAAGGTAGGATTATTATAGTTAACTTAGTTGATTTATTGTAAATTAAACGAAGATGAATAAAATTATATTTGAAACTGTTACAAAATAAATTTTTCATACGATTTATCGTTTAAAATTCTAATCTTGTGCTTATGTTAACAAAATGTTGTTACTTTAATTTAAGAATATTTTATACTGTATTTTTTGAATCTTCTTATTTTAGAATACAATATGACGCTGCTAAATGAGAACAGTCCATTCATATAAAAAATAAGTTAGATATTCGCGCTATAATTAATATCTGCAAACAGTACCCACAAAATGTTGGAAACAAAGATATTTATTGTACCTCTCACTTTATCATACATTCAGCGGAATCCGCCGGGGATCCTACTCTATTGTTGCAACAGAACTGAGTCTTGCTACGCTAGCAAAAGACGAGAAGTAGTCTGCTCCAATAGCAGATCGTGCCATTATCGCCCAGATGCCCTGGCAAGTGGTTCCTTAGCAGATATAACCCCAGGTCCTTGAATTATTGGCAGATCCCAACAAAAGTTGGCTGAACAATAAATGGTTTGCGCACGGGCAGATTTTCGTTCAATTTCCTCAATAATTACTGACGCGTATTCATCTCTATCTACTCTATGCTCAATTATTTTTCCCTTAAAAATTACAAAATCAAACTCAAAAATTACAGAATCAAACTCAACGCGTAACGATAGTCAAACCTGTTGCGTGCAAAAAAAAACCACCACTTAGATTCTCCACCAACCTGAAAAATCCTACCATCCATCCATTTCAATAATCCACAATATATTTTTATTAGTTCAGTAGAGTATGAAGACAAAATCTAAGTCTATAATCATTTAGTGTTTATTTTTGAAAAACAAAGACTATGTTGGCTGAAGTCTAATTGGGTAAACAATTTTTCTTCACGAGCGCAGTTTTGATTATCAACTCCCTTGTTTCACAATACAATCAGTGCTCCTGCGTTTCTTCGCATGATCATTATGCATTTTGCTCTTCACAAATTCCCTGTATCTCGACGGTTGTTTGTTCTTTTCCCGTTCATTTTTCTCGTTTCCAGCTGAAATAGCCTCGAGAAGGGGAGAAACCGTTTCTAATATGCTTTGTTTCCAACTCGATTATCTCAATATAATAACAAATAATGCTCGTGATAGCCTCGAGAGACATCACAATGCTCTTTTCAAATCGGTGTGCTTATCCTTTGGGACGACAGTCACCCCACTGGCTCTTACACACAGATACCTATTTCCTCTGTAAACATTCGGATAGATACAAATTAAGGCAAATGTAAAATTCCCTTAACGCAAAATTCTCCAAGATGTCCAATTGTGAACACTTCCAATCAAAAGTGAAAGAATATATTGAGAGAGAAACGAATATGCATAAACTAGAACTATGTTGGATTCACACCCCCTCAGTTGGTGGCGCAACTCTTTCGTTCGTTCTGCGTGCACTTCTATTTATTTATTCTTTTTTTGTATCCGCCTTTTAATTGCACGGTTGTCAAGAAATTTTCTCATTATCCACGATGGTATTTTTTTTGTTTGCTATTCAATACTACTTTATTGCTTGTAACTTATTTTAACACTCGTAGGAGCATGCTAATGAGTTTTTTGACGGCTTCAAATTTGTCGATCGAACTACTAGCTGTTCGCAGGAATTACCAATTATCCATGTCATTTTCATAATTTCAGGGTTTTAACCGATCTTCCAGGAGGAAAAACTCCTTCCCTAAACTTGTGATTCTTCGGGCTGAGTCCCAATGCAGCATTAAGCGATAGATGTGCCGCTAGCCAGGAATAATGAGAATTCCATAGTTTTTTGCATCTCCTCTTCTTTACTCACGGTAAAAAGCGGACACAATCTAAATAAGGTTGTATGGTGCTTACGATATGGAGTGTAAAATGGGTGTCCACAAAGTACAGTCCCGTGATCAAAAATTAGGAATACTAAGATTTTTGCAAAAATTTAACTTTTGGTTCTGAAAACTCTTTTTTTAAACGACGAAAACATGTAGAAAAATCGTTTTGATATTCCTTGACTATTTATTAATAACAAATTAAATACGACCTGTGTCTAAATACCAATATTTTGTAAGACCACACTTAGCTTTAAAAACGGCTTTTATTCTTGCGGGCATACTGCCGATTCACTTATCAATCACGTCCTTTATTTTTCACTGTTTTCCTATATATTACACATATTTTCCTTTAATATATCTGGGGAGAAACCGTCTCCATTCGTGCGATTTCACAAAAAGAAAAGTCGTTTGTCCTTAGTAACGCAGTTATGGGCGTGTTTTGTTGCAAAGATAATATTACACTTTCCCATGTCGTTTTAATATCCGACTTGATAATAAAATACATGGAACGATTCAGGTATCTAATTATCCACGAAAAAAGTTAAAATCCTTAATTTTCAAAAATCAAACACTTTTGCCTCCAAACACTTTTGCTTTCCAAATACTAGTGGAAAACGAATGACTATGTAGCTTTCTATCCGATTTACATAAGGATAATTTTTAATGTGATAATAGCAGCAACGATGTGCAGATAAAAAACAATTACTTGAAAGAATTTCAAATTACCGGGGTTTTCCATAGCACATAAAACCCCTTCAGAATACTTACGGGCATAATTATAAAGTGAATACATTCTCGAAATTTAATGACACCATAAACGAACATTTTAAAAATCAAAAATGACGAGTGTGCCTAATATTTTGAACAAGAACTGTAGTTGTGTTCTGGATTTCAAATGTTTCCTGGTAGATCGCGCACAGAGTTATCTGCCCTCCACGAGTCCACAGCTGCCGGCGACTTAGGCATAGTGATATATATATATATATATATATATATATATATATATATATATATATATATATATATATATATATATATATATACATATATATATATATATATATATATATATATATATATATATATATATATATATATATATATATGTTTGTATATGTGTGTACAGGGTGTCCCAAAAATCAATGTCAAGCCAGTAACGGGTGATAGTTGAAGTCGTGAGAGTTATCAGAAAAATATTTAAAAAAATCTTGGTCATGTACTTTTCACATTATATAGTAAGTACTAAAAAATAAATCGGGAAAATGACACTCTGATGATCTTTCAAGTCCTGTAACTACAAATATTGACTCTCCTTCGATTTTTTTCCTGTAATGTAGCGATAAACAATCCTTCTGTAAATTAAAGTTTAAAATTAAAACATAACTGCTTCGATTTTAAATAAAATGAGTTTTGTCCAACATTGAATTCAAAACAATTACACCACCCAACTTAAACCAGTTGTACTGTAAAAAACGTACTGCGCTATTTTGGCAGGTGACTATAAAAGATGGCGCATTTAGTTTGGATTCCAAAATAATATGACACGGATTTCATACCAATTCTGCTTAAGTGTAAGCGAGGTACTTAGATAGCGACGCTACTTTTATCCAAGAGTAAGACAGATTGACACATCATTGGTTTTCTTTAATTATGATATTAATTAAATTTAATTTAAAAGGTTATTTTACAACAAATATTCAAACTGTTGGCTTTCATCAATGCAAGTTCTACATCTTCTTAAAAATGATTGCGTAATGGAACGGGCGTATCTTCTCAATGTGATGACTTCAGCGGCTTTTGGAATTCTTTGACGCAGCTCTTGTAAATTTTGAATGGGTTTAGAGCACACTTTTTCTTTATAGCTCCCCAGTAAAAGAAATTTATAGGGTTGAAGTTAGGTGAACGTGCACGCGACGAAATCGTACCACCCCGTCCAATCCCACACCAAGGTTCTCGATCGAGAAACTCTGTATTGTGCGAAAATAATGCGCAGGGCAGCCATCTTGTTGGTACCACATGCTGCGGTAAGTGGCACTTCTAATAAATTTGGTAAGTGGTTCTGTAAGAAGTCCAAATAAACCTAAGCATTTAAATTCTCCGGCATCTGGAATGGACCAATAACTCTACCATTCAAAAGAGCCGTCCACATGTTTACATTACACAGGCACTGGGATCTGTATTCTCGCATAAAATGTTTTGCACGTGCCATTTTTGCAAATTTTGGATGTCCATGTAACCATCCTTTTTAAATGTTGATTCATCAGTCCATAGAATTGTTTCAAAGAATCGCGCATCCTCCCTGTACCTCTGCAACATCCTTCGACAAAATCGCACTCTCTCTTGGTAGTCTCGGGTTAGCACACTGTGTACTCGTTGTACATGGTATGGGTGAAAGTGGTTTTTTTTAAAATACGAAACGAGACAGATAGATGCAAATCGGAAAGTTGGCCTGGACAAAGATAAAGCCACTGGCCAGTAGATTCGATGTTTTCCCCGACTACAGCGGGACTCTCTTGGTAGTTTGTCAAAATTGTTGTTTGTGGGTAAAGTGATAATACTTTGAGTTTGTCTCATTAAAGTGAGACATAAATAATTGGTCACTCGGGGTTATCGGCTAGTTAAATTAATTACGTCGGGGAAAGTTAGTAGTGTGATTTGAGGATAATTAATAGGGAGGGACCACGTGACCCCCTTTGAGTATTACTGCCAAATTTATATAGCGTAATTTTAATTGACAGACCGTCTAGTAATATATGTCGGTAGTTTCTCAAGGCTTATTAACATGCAAAAAAAGATGTAAATTGAATTTATATCGTACGCGTACATATCTTAAGGGGGTTCCCTCTTTCATTAGTGATTGGTGTAATTTTGGTTATTAGGTGTTATTGATATTTGATAAAACACTTGAAAGTTAATTATTCGATGCACGTGAAGTACTCGGTTGTGGATCTTTCGTGACCTTTTACCATTTTTTTCATTTTAACCTGAATAAGGTGTTTCGATAAGTTGTCTAGTAAGGTCATGTCGATGTTTTGGATATCCTGCGTCGCTAGTGACGAGAGGTTTCTTTGTAATTCATGTATTATTCTTTCAACATCTGTTGTTTTGTTGGGATTTATGGTTGTGCGTTTTATGGGGACTTCACAGTTTTCCACTGTTTGAAAACCATTTCATTTTGTTTGGTTGCTTCTTGTGTTGGTTTTCTCTCGAGAGGCCACCTTTTGAGCATACTTATGTTTCATAAAGACTTTTCTATTAACATCTCCTACATGGTTTCTTTTATTTGTGAATTTTTCCCTCTGCAATTGAGAAAAATCCATTTGAGCTTTGTCTTCAAGGTCAAACCCTTCATATTTGCTTTTGTTGATAATCGCCCGTGCTTCTGTATTGATTATATATAATACAGAGGTGACATTTTCTTCATGCTTGTATTTAACCCATTTGGGACATACATATTTGGTCTCCTCATTGCTGCTGCATAGACAACATTTTATATTGTTGCACGTTCCGCTGCATTATGTTGAACTGCCTTTCAGACATCTCATGTCTTTACATACGAGTATGCTCGTGGAGTGGACCAACCTACCACAGTTCCTCCACTATCTGGGTCGGAATTTAAAATATTTGAATTGACATTGAAGTATGCGATTTGCAGATAGTCAGGGAGGGTGTTACCCGAAACCGTTATCTGAACTGTCAGTCAGCCTTCTCAGGGTATCTCCTGTTGAGTCTTGTGGCGTTAACTAATTTAATACTATTAAGTAACATTTCCGTCTTGTTGCAAGAGCTACAAACTCTTTAAGGTCAAAGTCTAATTCGACATCCCGAATTACACCATACCTGTATATGAAGCTGCCTGGAATGAATTCGTTTATGTTCTTTCTCCTAAAGACGTCATTTCCCGTCGCATCGTTAGCTTCCTTAGTTATATCAAAGAAAATTTTGTCTTATCCATTTTGCGTAACATTCGCGACTTTGAATTTAGCTTCTTTGTTGAGCAAAAAGAAGCTCATCTGTGTCGACCTGATGGGTTTACCGTTGATATTCCATTCCATAATTACTGGGAAGATTTTTTCTTTCAATTCTGGGTTGGAAACAGATCCGAACTTTTGCCCTGGACAGATGGGATTGACACTTCTTTGAGTTGATTTGTATCCATGTTGCTAGTTGTGTTGTTTTTGTTAGCTATTGACAGTGGTGATGTGAAATTGAAGGTTAAGTCTGTTGCTATGGAGGTGATTCTAAAATCTTTTTTTCGCCTTTGCTCGGAACTCGTTGGCGCCCCGCGTTTGTCCTTCTTTTTTTCATTTTCATTTAATGCACTAAATTCATCATTTATTCCAGTGTCTGGAGGACAGTCCTCCACACGCTGTTCCAGCTTGGAACATGTGTTAATTTACACTAGATTATATATTTAAATTACATCAATCAGCAAAAATAACTGAGGGTACTCACCTGTATTTATTGGCACTTATGAAATGATCTTGAAAAATAAAGACACTATTCCGATAGACGCGATATCTTTGGACTTAACTTCATTAATCTACGGTTCACTTAACGTGTTTTCACAAAATGGAGGGCAAAAACAGCTTAAAGAATCGCTGCGATCTAAGAGGGAATGTGACCTCTAGAGCATCTTCGATAGGAGTGCGATTTTTGTTCCTGAATTATGAAGTAATCTAGCGAGTATCATACTTTTTTGGAATCCAGACTAAATGCGCCATTTAAAGTTACTTGCCAAATTAGTGTAGTAAATTTATTTTACAGTATAGGCGGTTTAAGTTGAGTAATGTAATTGTTTAGAATTCAATGCGGGGAATGCGCAAAAATTAAAAATTTTATTTAAAACCGAAGCAGTATAGTATGTTTAAGTTTTAAACTATAATTTACAAAAGGGTTGTTAATGGTTACATTAAAGAAAAAAACGATGAAAAATCAGTTTTACGAACTAAATAAACCTGATCGCTTTCCACCGTCACACAGAAATGCTTCTAACACTACCACTTTACTTGCACTTCCTTGTGTTTTTTTGCATATTTTTATTTTCATCCAAAAATGGAACTTCTTTCAATTACCAATTGGTAATAGACACCTTGAAAAAATGCTACCTTCCACTTCACGATCATTTGGCTTTCCGGCTTCTCGAACTATTTTTCATTTACCCACCATTTTCCATCACATCTTCGACTCGGAACACGCTAAGGTTCATCACATTGACGATGTACCAAACCACAAATCCATTGCCTATGAGCAGACCTGTTATACCAGTGTAACACATTTTCTACGGGCAGGCTGGTGACCGAATTACAACAATCTTTGAAAATCAAACAGAAATAGCTAATAACCTTTCTTCTTGTTCTTAATCCGTCAAATTAGACTGCGGTGATAAAAAAATAGTTGGATAATTGATAACAGTATAGATTAAGCAAGAGGTACGCTTTTATGTTTATTGCAACGGCCTTGAGTTGAGTATTTATACATGTAACAAGAAAGTAAGAAACCAAGTAACTTCTAATTATAACTAGTTGGGTAGACAGCAGCGTGCTCCTCTCAGAAGGGTTTTGTACTCAACTTATGATATCGAAAGACCAACAGTGAACTAACTCAAGAAAAACTTCATTGAATTATACATCTAAAGTCTGTTTGAAAAAATCCATTCTTACTCCATTTTAAGTGGCTGCCTTTAGTTGCAGTACTACAAATATTATTGATTGAATCGGATTTGAAAAATATACATGTTATTCAATTTATCTGAAAAATTGGAGAAGATCCGATAAAAATTCTAGTCTCTGGTTCGACAGAAAGCCAATATAGTGAAAGTTCGTGTTGTGTTGTTGCTTTAATTGCTGAAAATTAAAATGCCTATAAATTCCATAAATATGATTCGATTTTTATGAAACTTACAGAATGTAAGAATTTTACATTGAACTAAGGGTAGCCATGCGATTTTGTTGAAAGAAATTTACAAATCTTGCTATTATTAACAAAATCGATCGAATTGCGACTTCGACTTGTTTTTGTTGTTCTTATGAAGATCTACCTTCATAATTTTTCATATTTTTCGAGTCACAGGTATCTAATTGCAAGGGGTACACCAATTTTTCATACATCTTTCTTCCCCGTGCACCCGCTAAAGCAAACACTACCGTTTTAAGACCTGTTTCGAAAAGTTCTCATCAAGCCCCTTTCATTTGACAGTTCACGTGACCATTTTTGGTATAAAAAAATTGTTTAACTTTCACCCCCTATATCGAGAAACCCCGCTTTAAGAACCATTGGATATTATTTTGATAGCCAGAATTCCACGCGGCAATCACTTCTGATGTATCTACCAAGTTTGGTGTTCGTAGATGTTGTAGTTACGGAGAAAAACTGTTGTGACCCACAGCCGGGTGGATGGACGGGCAGAAAGGTCGCAACTTCAATAGAGTTTTATATGATAGTACAAAACCTTAAATATGAAGACTTCATTCGTACGCTATTTTCTTGTGGTGATTCGCTTCAAATGTGTGATTTTTATTAGTTATTTTTATGTTAAAATTAGTAGCTTTTTATCTGTACAAGAAATTTTTTCACTCATTTCCTTGAAATTCGTCACTATATGTAATTCATTAGGTTGTTTCACATAAAATATCATTAGTAGATTTTAAAATCAAAAACGAAAATTGAAATCGAACCATGGAAAACATTAGTGTTTTAGAGTTGAAGCATCAATTTGATTGGCAGCACAAGATCGTATCATTCCATCATTTTAATTTTATTTTTATTATCACTTGGACATTTGCAATTTGAACTAAATATACATTTTTTTCTTTTATGTTTTATCAATTGTATGCATACAAATAGTTGGAAATATTGGAACAAGTTCAAAGTCCCGTCTCGACTCGAGTACGACTTTTAGGGCTCTACGGCAAACCCCTCTAAACACTAAATCATAACTTGCAATCTGATTTGATATCTCGATATTAGATTAATCTTAAACAAAACAAAATAAAATATAATGAGAAGAGAAAAGTTAATAAAACCAAAAATAAACTATGTCATGTTAATATTTTTCGAATTTGAATTTTTCTAGGGTATTCTTTAATGTGTTATATATAAATCTTTGTAAAATATATTGGCAATTTATATAAGCATTATAGGATTTGGTGTTACGATCATGATTAGATTTGAAATGATATGTAGCTAATACGAGTACTATGTATAAACCTATGCTTTGCGTCATTCCTAGCTGTGTGAACAATCTGCAAAAAATTTTGCTGAAATTTAATAGATAAAATCGAAAAAATTATTAAAAATGTATGTATATTGTCATGATTGTTGATCATAACATCAAATGTTATTACTTTTAATGGCTGTGAGCTTGGAAGCCGCTCTACTATAAAGACATAATGATTTTTATAGAAAATTCAAATGAATCGAAATGTATGAAATATTAATACTTAAAAAATATTTATGAAATATCATTATTAGTGTAAATATGCATAATACGTATGATAAATTATTAAAGCAAAATAATTGAAACTGAAAACGAATAGATTTTGAATGAATAGATTTTACTGCCTGCAAACTTTATTGATTTCTTAATGTAAGAAGTCTAACGTATCAAAGCCTTTCACCTTCACAAAGTTTTAAGCTTAATAAACGATTTTATTCCACTATCAAATTAGTTATACTCTATTAAATGATTTTTCTATCTATTGGACCGTAATAGCCATAAAAAAAACAGATGAAAGTAGTACATTGTAGAATACAAGTTTAGAATTGGAGTGTTTTATTTGATAGGGAATCATTCAATAAAAATGATCTAAAATAAAAACAATGCATTTTTCTTTCAATAAAGACGTATTGGTAAGTGAAATAAGAGTAAAATAAAAAACCAATAAAGCATTATTGGTGCGAGACGGTAAGAAATAAAATATTTTATTATTATTAGACTTTTCCGCTTGTATCTCAACCCGGGGCAGAAATTGTTGCTCATATGTGTGATATTTTTGTGTCAGCTTTCTTTGACATATCATTTCAAAAAATATTACAGGGTCCTAAGTCACCACTAGTTGAGAAGCCAGATTGCTGTATAGCAATATCAACGGCTCTGATATATTCTGCTTCAAAGGTGAGGTAATGATGATTGATTACTTTTTTGTCGCCTTGATAGCATAATAATCATATGTCATGATGCAGAAACGATTTGTTGATTTACGGTAATTATATGCATTTCAACTATTAGCATCAAACTATCCTTTAAGAGTTGACATATCGATGTACAATTGGTTCATGGTAGGTCTTGTATCAAAGATACAAGAAAGGGCTATAGTTAGTGATGATCGATGTTAGGCACTTTTAAACGTTTCGGGTTGATTGAGTTTGCTATCTGGTTGAGACTTCTATACCGAATCATTGGAGAATTTTCTTGACAACACGAAATTAATTCATGAGATTCTCGAAACATTTTATTGTGCCGATATCCAGTTAGTTTTGGCAGTGCTCTATATATACTGATTTTTTTCTGTCTTTCATTTGCTTAACCAAAGGCTTTCCTCCTTCAGCCGAACCTAACAGAAATCTCACACATGAACATAATTTTATGAAACTCAACATGTCTTGATGGAGTGCAAAAATCAAAATAATTAAAATAAGATTTGGTTATTAATGTTGACTAATTTCGATGTTAAGATGTTGACCTCAGTCAATCGAAAGTAAACCCCTTTTCGGTAAAAGATAGTAGATGCTCCAAAAATCGGATAAATTCTCCAAACTCGGATAGGGTAACAATTTCAAAGATAAAAATGGACAAGATCAATTTTAAGAAAACTACAATCATCAAAATCGTTAAAAAACAACCCCACCCCAATCTCTGATATGAAAAAGGCGGATGTAAACACTACCTCATATCAGAATGCTAAAATGAATGAGGACTAAAAATAATCCAGATACCAAGCAGTGGCAATCCCTTGGTTACTAATGGGAAAACCTTAAATCTAAACACCACCTTATGGAATTACATGGAAGTTTTATCAAAAAACATAATAGAAAATATGAGCCAAATTACAAAAATATAAAATTCTTGGTTTCTAGAAAATAAAGAAAAGGTCAGACCGTCACCTCTAGATTTCTACTCCTATAGAAAACTGTTAGGAACAAAGAATATCAAGAATATTAATAGTGTTAACTCCAATAGACTTTAAAAACTTTCAACGATTTCATAAGTGATGAAAAACTTAAAAATTTGAACTTAAAAGCATTCGTTCTGAAGAGCTTGCCGATGCGACAGGGAGTCATAAGTAATATCTCTTTTAGTATAATATTTCTGACGAAAAGGTACCCCCTATGATAAGAAAATAACCCTTTAAATGATATCAAAATCTTCAAAGTGTACACAATGAAAAACAAGTTGAGTAAGCAGGAGAGTGCTCCTGCCAGAAGGTCTTTGTAACCATCCTAGGGTTCGAAACAAGTTTTCTAGTAGCATGGATCGATGACTTGAATTATTCATCCTAGATTTGCATAAGAAACCGTTCAAATTTATCCAAAAGATGCAGACTTTCTTTCATAAGCACTTAACAGCTGCTATTTTGATCCAGCTTAAATAATTTTTCCGAATGCTCGGTCGGTTGACTGTATTCAAATTAAACAATTTTACCTGAAATTTTCATGAAAATTGGAAGAAATTAAAAGTGCCTAGGTTGATTCGAAATACTCGTATGTATCAACCTTCAACAAGTGTTATTTTTGTTGTAATACATAGAACTGAAAAGGCTACAACTCACTTGATGATGATCCGATCTCCATAAAATTTTGTGAACTTGAAGATCTTTTGTTAGTGTAGGGTAATGCATTAGGGACATAACAATTTAGTATATTTATATGAACGCACCCCTAAAATTTTTTTAATGAATTGTCAATGTCAAAACGTTAGTTAAAGTCAACATTTTCATCAGAATTAAGTTCGCGAACCAGCAACGTTTGGAAATTATTAAAAATTACTATTGAAATTTATTTATTTATTGTTATGTCCTTAACGGAAAACCCTATATAGATATAATTGCAAAATTTCAAGAAGTTTACGGGCACTGTTTTGATTTTATGGGCGAAAATGTAAAGTCGAAAAATCATACTATTATTAAAAAAGTTGAGTGAATTTCGATTTCTGAGGCACTAATTGCCCTTGTACTCATAAAGATCCATCCTGTGATTTTTTCGGATTTTTCGGCTCAAAGGTATTCAAACACAAAATTTTCGTACATTTTGCCTCCCCTGGGCCCCCGGATGCATCAAATGACTTTTTTGATTCAGATTTTAAAAGCTCTCATGAAATCCTTTAATTTGATACCCCACTCGACTACCTTTGATTTAAAAAAATATAAGGGCTACTACGTTATAAGGGGGGTCCCCTTAAAAAAAATTTGAAATGTTTGGTAAGACCGTTGCCTTTTTACTCAGGCCCGAAAACGGAAACACCGCGTCACATCGCGAACTAACCTTTTCGAGCAGCCTCATCAGCGCCATCTAGTGCTGTTTAAATCAAAAAATTTTTTTAAAGATTTTTGACAGTACATATGACTGTAGTTTGAAATTTTATCAGTACTGTCAACGATTTATTTTAAATATGAGACGTC
Source organism: Odontomyia ornata (assembly GCA_963969285.1). Taxonomy (NCBI): domain Eukaryota; kingdom Metazoa; phylum Arthropoda; class Insecta; order Diptera; family Stratiomyidae; genus Odontomyia; species Odontomyia ornata. The sequence goes on along the minus strand of OZ017740.1, from coordinate 257,581,922 downwards.
GAAGACATTAGCGCGTAAATATATGTATTTCGTTCCCGTTTGTATCATTTCGACTAAATTGAGAAATGTCATATCTGACAATCTCAAAAGCCTACTGAGATGCTGCTTTCAAGTTTTCTGGACAGCTGTTTGTCGAAATTTAGGGCTACTGATGATCAGCTGTTTCCGGTACGGGAAGTGACGTCAAGTACGTTAATTGATTTCCGTATGGGCCTGAGCTAGAAGGCAACGGTAAGACCATAACTTTTGAGAGATCACCACTTTTGACCTTTCCACTAAGTTTGAGCTTTCATGGATTGACGCACGGACAGACAGATCGCGAAACTAGTAAAAAAGCGGTTCGGAAGATAAAGAGAAAGTTTTCCCAACGAAAACAATGATTATATCAGAACTTTTAACTGCACCCTTTTTGAGCATCAAAGAGGTAAGTACGAAATTTTAACAACCATTCTACCTTAGCACAATTGTTTTACAATAATAAAAATAAGAGGAAACTGCTATAGCAACTGATATGAGAGGATAGCCAAAACGCAAATCATATACTCCAGAGCTTAAGATTGCTTAAAAATAAATCCTGAATAATTAAAAAAAAAGAATTTTTTTTTGTCGACAGAAATATTCCCTAAAATCTTTTTTTTTAAAGCCGTTGGGCCTTCTCCTTTTAAGGTAGCAGACGCGTTTCGACTCCTTTCAATCATCTTCAGTGTCTTGTGGATGTGTAGAGGGAAATGATTTTATAAAGGGGTAGGACGGGTTAAGTAGCTAGGCCCTAGGATAGGCCAGGTAGAGGGATATTAGGTTTTTGTTTTTTGAGTTGTTGGATGCCCATTTGTTCGGTTCGTCTCGCTACCGTTTTTGTCGGAGCGTGCGGTCTAGTACTGAGAAAATTGCATCGGAATTTATAATAAGTTGTTCGCTGATAATATTACCATCTGTTTTTCTATGTTTATATATTTCAAGTCTTTCTAGGATGTAAACTCTCGGTTTCGTTCGTGTAACAATGTCATAAAGTTTGTTATAGCGTCAGGCTCGTGTCCGTGGTTTGTAGGTGCGTCGCGTTGTTGGAGTCTGAATTGTTATGTAAGAATGTTTTCTTTTTGTCATTCCTATGTATGCCATGTCGCAGTCCTTGCATGCCAGCTTGTATATGCCGCGGTTCTCATATATTGATCGATCAGTCAGTTTTGGTTTCAGTATGCATTCAATGTTTTTGTTCGTTTTGAATGCAGTTTTCAGGATGTATTTCTTAAAGATGATAGTTTATACGTCTCTTTGTCTACGTTAGTTTGGTCATTCTTATGAATTTCAGTTAGTTGGCGTTCCTGTTTTGTACTGTGTAACAAGTTCATCAATGTCACGTTGTTTGGATCCGTTATTACTAGCTATTCTGTAACTGTTGTTTCGTTCGTTGGGGTAGTTAGTATGAGTCATGGGTATGGAGTGGAATCTGCACCATTGATCTGTACACTGCTAGCTTATGTTGTGTGGGAGTGGTTACATGTTACTTGTAGGTATGATTAATTGTGTTTGGTTTTCTGTATATTTTGTAGTCTAAACGTGTTTGTTCCCGTGCCATGGTTACTTCCATATAGTTGAGTTGTCCGTTTGTTTCTTTTTCTATAGTAAAATTTATATTTGAGTGTATTTTAATCATATAGGTAAGTAGTTCGCTTTGTTTATTTTCTTGTAAGTCAATAATGAGTCATTCAACCCCATAGCGCTCGTAAAATAAAACATTGAATCTTTTGACACTTATGGGTATAAAGATTTCTTCCAGAGATTCTAAGAATATTTCCGACCTTATTGAGGACATTGGATATACCATATCCAAACCATTCTTTGCAATATATCTGTGATTATTAAACCTAAAATAGTTCTGCTTGATTGTAGTCTTTATGAGATTGAGTAGTTGATCTGTGAATTGTCGGCTGTTATTGTATAGAAATTTTTCTTTTAGTATGGTCAGTGTTTCATCAACGGGTATAGGCCTGTAGAAGTTGATGATGTCTACTGATAAAAGTTGACAAGTGTCAGTTATTCTTAGAGAGGTGGTAAAGTTTGCTAGATCGCGGCTGCTCTTTAATATGTATTTGACGTCAAGTTGCATAACATCAGCCAGTATCGCTGCCAAATACTGTGCTAATTAGTATCCAGGAGCTAGGCGGTAATTGACAACAGGCCGAATAGAGATATTGGGTTTGTGGAACGTAGGTTGTGCTTTAAGGGATGGTGTGGATGGGTTTGGGTTTATGCAACAGTGCTAAGCATTAAAAGAATGATTAGTGGAGATTGTATAACAGCAGTGCGTAAATAAGTTTTTATGATCACTGTTATATATCCATTGCCAGGCGTTGTCACTCTAAGTAGGTTGTCCGTAAGTTTTCTTGCTCAAAAAAGCAAGACGTGCGACAGAATTTCAAGAAAAAAACAAGGTCATGTCTTCATTTATCTGTTGGATGAACCTAAAATAATTTTGTGGAACCTAATTTTTGTCTTGATGGCATGCAAAAAAAATGAAATTATCAAAATAAAATTTTGTTGCTAATGGTAAATAATTTCAATGTGAAGATACGAAGTTAATTCTCCACGTATGAAGCACAAGCCGTGCGGGCTTATCTATCGTTTTTAATCATAACCGATATTTTCTATTAACCTGACAATCTTTCAGGTGTTTATTGGCCTAGATGTGAATGTACGTGTGACCGATGAAAACCATCAAGTCCTCCCAGGACTTTTGAATGGAGCCTCTTGCGGCCTTATTTATCACAGCATACTATACTATGAAGTCTTATAATATTACAATTAGTCTTGTGGTTAATGCCTCTTATGGGCATATTTGGTGATTAGTGAGTTAGTAAATATTTGCGAGTTGATTAGTATGATTTTCAACTAACAAATATTTACTAACACACTAATCACCAACTAAGCCCATAAGGGCCATCAACCACAAGACTGCAAAGAAAATACTAATTGTAATATTATAAGACCATTGTATAGTATGCTATGATACCTAAAACGTAAGAGGTACTATTAAAAAGTCCTGAGAGGAAATAACCCGCACGGCTTATGCAAGGAAGCCATGAGTTTTCGGAGTGGCTAACATTGTTTACAGCACATTTAGACATTTTAACGAAAGAATCTGTGCGATTATTATCAAGATCGAATTCTTTAATATCTGGCTAGTTAACCGTCTCGCGCCCACAGAAGACAAGGATGAAGCAATCAAGGACGAATTTCGCAACACCTTTGAAATGCATCGTCGATACCTTGCCGTCAAACGACATTAATATTGTTCTGGGTGACATCAATGCAAAAATCGTCCGAGAACATAGAGGAAGAACCAGAGGGCACAGCCTCCATGCAGAGACCAGTGAAAACGGATAACGCCTTATAAGGCTTCACTGCTAGTAGAGCTTTCACAGTAAGCTCCACACACTTTCCACATCAAGACATCCATAAGAGAACGTGGGCATCCCCAGACGGTCGCACATTCAACCAGATCGACCCTGTTCTCATACAAAAGCAAGCCGCCACCTGCATCTCCAAGAGCTGTAAACAATGAAGATCAGTTACCCCAAGGTACCAGATACACAAGCTAAATAACAGCTCAGTAACGTCTACATACATGTCAGCGCTGGAAAATCGCATCAACGTATTCTCGCAGGTGGAAGAAAATAATTATGACATCAAAACCATGTGGAAGACATAAGAGATACGGTAGCAGAAGCGATCGAAGATGTCTTGGGGCACCAGCCAAAGAAAAGTTGTAATGATTTAAAGTCTACGTGCGAACGCGGAACCGACCTCTCATCGGTTCTAGACGTTAAGCCTGAGTAGTGCCAACGGATGGTACCAACCGGTCAACCAATCCGTGCACCGTAACCCATTCACGCGGTGGCTGCTTATCGGCCAGCTAGATCGGAGAGGATTTCGGTCGCGGGTCTCCGAATGGATTACGCTCATTTACATATTTCAGCCACCTATACACGCCCGTTTTCAAACGCGTTACAAAACAAAACCATACGGAGAGGAAACCTACTTTACGTTACTCCGTATTTCTTCATCAACCAGTCAAGAACAAAAATCTAATTTTTCGTTCCCGAATTTCCGACGCGGTACAAAAAAGTATGCTACGTTAACTCATCCCGACGAAAGCTACTCTAATAAAACGGCAAAACAACAAAGGTACCGCGTACCGCGCGCAACGCGAAACCGACTTCAGCGGATTTTCTCAAACCCTACCCTCGCGACGGCATACTTACCCTGCACCTCATTTCCCGCTGAAAAGCAGAACCACTGGAAAGGAAAGTCTATTTTTTCGTTAGCAATTCATATTATTATTCATTTGAAAACATGGTAGTGGTCACCAGCGGCGTCGCATGACAACTATATATTTTACATTACACGGCTCAATTTTTTAAATATTTAGAGTATGTTCAGTGCACGATTTATTTCTGTTGTATAATTTCTCAGATTTTTACTTTAATGTGGTAAAAACGCTTCTTCGAGCATTATTAAATTTAGCAGACATTTATCGAAATCTTATTCGTTTATAGATTTTCATCAATGCATTGATGTGGTTTTTCTTTGAGTCTCAAATGTACATTTTGAGAAAATTCTGTTTTTCACGTTTTTATTGTGCAACTCATTTTTATAGCATACTATGCAATGGTGATAAATAATGAAAACTTTTAAAAAACAGTGTAAGTGAATGCAAAATATTGTAAAGTCGTCTCTTAATACTCCTTAACACCATAGCAATTATTTCATATTTGTAACATTCAGGTACATCTCAATATTAGAAACAACAAAATGATACTTAACTTATAAAAATCTAATAAAAATTTGTAGTCTATTTCGATACATGAATCAAGTTTCTCATTATTTACATATTTCTCATGGTGTTTGTGGGTTTAAAATTGTTTATTGTCTAATTTGCTATTAATTCGTTATCATTCTATTGATCAATTTAAAATACGAGTATGCTAACCTCATAACAAAATCTACAGAACCTACACCCCATCTGTTTTGGACAGCATTTACGGTGAAGCACTCATATGTGTGTGATATGCCAGAATGTGCTATATACAGCATAATAAAGAAATGATATGACTAATTTAACAACTAGACAAACTACCAAAACCGAAGATAATTTCATTCCCTCAAATAGTCATACCCGATACAATGTAATGTATCAGAAAATAACTAAACTTACATAATTAATGACTTAAAATAAAAAGATAAGGACAACTTTATTAATTTCTTTCTGTAGCCTTGATCCAAAGTTCAGCGTCGCACACTTAGTCAAACAATGATAATCTGTTGTTATATGTGTATTAAAGAAAATAATAATAAATCGGCCTATATGGCGCCGAGCAAACGTCACTACCAGCTACAACCCTTCATTGAAAACCCTAAAGGCCGTTCAATATTTAATTTTGTGAGTTCCAATCATATCACATTGTAGCAGTTATGCAAAGTCGACCTACACATCATACTTAGAGTAATTAGGATACTTATCTGCCGTTTGAAGTTGTTCGCAGTCGGTAAAGATGATTTTTTTAGTTGATTTACCCATTTGGCTGTCATAAAACTGAATTTTCTTAGCATGGTTTATAGCCCCTACGATGGTACCAAACAAAACCTGGCGATTCTTTAACCAAGATGTTTTTTACAGTGGCGATGAACAATGGCTAGTTCTGCAATTAACCTTTTGCTGATTTTCTTTTTCCTCTATCACTTCCAACCGCTGGTCTTCTTATTCACAAGAGGTTTTTCATCCACTCGGCACGAAAGTTTCCTCACTTGCAAATTGGCTGAGCATTAGCGGCACACTGATTTTATCGATAATGGAATTTGCACACAAAATCCCGCTGCGATAAAAGCAATTCCTTCCGATGGCACTCGCTACCCACACACCTGCTACCATGTGGCTGTCAAAATTCTGTTGGCATCCCACGATAAAATAGACGTGGGATGTGCACTGGTCGCAACCAACGTAAAATGACAAGCCACCTAGCAGCAAAGTGTGTTGGTAGTGGTCACCAGCGGCGTCGCATGATTCATTACAGGGCAGGGTCCACGATGCCTACCAGGCATGGGGAGACTGAAGGAAACGCTGCTTGGCCCTATGATGTTGTTTTTTTTTTCTTTTCTCTCAGCGTCGTAGGTCTTTGGCATGGTAGACTCCCAGCTCCCTTCCGGACATGTCCGCAATGAGGTACCGCGTGGGACTTAAAACTTGTAAGATTCGACACTTCACGAACTTCTTGTCTAGCTTGGCAGTGTAGTGCCGACCTGCTTCACTTTGCCTAAAATTCCGTCGGTAGATTTCGTCGCCTGCCTTGAAGCCAGAAGGATGAGATCGCAGATTGTACCGCTCCTCCCCCGCCCGTCTACTGTCTTCAATCCTCTCCCGGAATTGTTCTCGTAGAATTTGGAGTTTCTCGTGCGGCTCCAGCACCACTATTGAGTCTTCCAACCCTTTCAACTGTCGCAATAGCCGGTACGAGTTTCCGTGACAAATCATATGCTGGCCGAACACGGCAAAGTATGGGGAGATGCCTGTGGTGGAGTGATAAGACGAACGCAGGGCACAGGTGATGGCGGAAATCCTGCGGTCCCAATCCTTCTGATCCGGTTGGACGTAGGCCCGAATGGCGGCTATGAGGGTGCGGTTCAATCGCTCGGACGCATTGGCTTGCGGAGAATAAACGGCAGTCCGCTGATGCGTAATGCCATACTTCTCCATTAATTCTCGAAATCTAGACGAGGTGAACTGAACTCCGTTGTCGGAGACCAGCTTCTCCGGTACTCCAAATATATGGAAAACGCGATTTTTCAGAAAACTAACTATGGGGCCGGTGTGCAGATTTCGAAGAGGTTCCACAATCGGAAATTTGGACAAGTGGTCCAGGACCACGACAGCTCCCGTGTATCCCGAAGTCGAGCGAGGGTACGGACCGATGAGATCTATATACAGGCGCTGGAACACCCGCTCCGGTAGTTCGAATTTTCCCATCGGGGGCCGAAGAACAGAATTGGGCGCTTTAGTGCATTTGCACAGCTCACAAGCGGCTACGCACTTTTTCACTTGCTGCGCCATCTTAGGCCAAAAGAAGTAAGTCTTCAGTCGCCGAAGCGTACGACCATAACCGCCGTGTGCACTCAATGGGTGGTCATGAGCCCGCTTAATCAATTCGCATGTCAGTTCTTCGGGCACCCATAACTTCCACTGTTCCTCTTCTTGGATGGGGTCTCCGGAGGCGTGTCTCCTCCGCTTGTATATAAATCCCTCCGTCACCCGTAGTTCTGGCAACTGGTTCTGAATCGTATTCATCAGCTGGGTATAACATGCTGACTTGAAGGCGGAATGGTCCAAGTCGATCCATAGGGGGCTGTCGTCCTCCTGGGCCAACTCGGCTCCTTCAGGGGCGAACATCCTTGTTAGTGTGTCCGGTACCACGTGCTGACTTCCCTTGCGGTGTCTTATCGTGAAGTCAAACGCCTGTAATTTCAAGGCCCATCTGGCCAAGCGGCCGTGGAGATCAGTTTGGCTCATCAGCCATTTCAGTGACGCATGATCAGTGACGATTTCAAAAGGATGTCCTTCTACATATGCTCGAAAACGTTTCACTGCCAGCACCGCCGCCAGGCATTCCTGCTCCGAGACCGTGTAGTTCCGCTGGGCCTGGTTCAGCTTGTGGGACATGAAGGCTATAGATCTCTCCTCGCCGTCTTGTGCAACCTGGACTAAGACTGCTCCCACCCCATGTTGACTCGCGTTACAATGGATTGAGAACGGTTTGTCAAAGTCCGGGCTGTGCAGTACGGGCGCTGTAGTCAGACTCTTCTTTAGCTCTTCAAAGGCTCGCAAGCTGGGCTCTTCCCAGACGAATTTACGTCCCTTACGCAGCATGTCGGTCAAAGGAGTGGTAATGGTGGCATAGTCACGTACGAAACGCTGGTACCATCCGCATAAGCCTAGGAATCGGCGTAACTGCTTGGTGGTCTTGGGTAATGGAAAAACGTCAATCGCTTGAGTCTTGTCCGGGTCGGTTTTGATATCGCCATGCCCAATGATGTGACCTAAATACTTCACCTCCGTCATCACGAACTGACTCTTCTGTATGTTGATGGTTAACCCTGCCCTCCGGATGTGTAGAGCCACCTCCTGAAACAGGTCGATGTGTTCGTTAAAGGTCTCGGTTATAAGCAGCAGATCGTCCAAGTACACGAAAACTTGGTGCCGTAAATGTGGTGGTATAACCTTATCCATAAGGCGCGTCATTGTTTGGGGGGCATTGCACAATCCGAATGGCATGGTCACGAATTGATACAGGGGCCGACCTGGGACTGTGAAGGCTGTTTTCTCCTTTGAGCCAGAGTCTAAAGGAATTTGCCAGAAGGCGTCCTTGAGGTCTAAGCTCGTGATGAAATGGGCTTTAGGCAACCGACTCAAAATGCCTTCAATCAACGGTAGAGGGTATGCGTCCTTGACAGTGACGGCGTTCAAGCGTCTAGCATCTAAGCATAGCCGGACCTTGTTCGGCTTGACAACTAAGGTGACTGGGGAAGCCCACGCGCTCTGCGATTCTTCGATCACGCCTAAGGCTAGCATTCGATCAACTTCGGCATATAACAGCTTTTCCTTCGCCGGAGATATGGCAAAATGTCTCTGTTTTATGGGTTTAGCATCCCCCACATCTATTGTGTGTAACACCAGTGCCGTCCGCCCGAGACCTTCCTTCTCATGCGATGGAAAAGCCGATATAGCCGAGTCAAGTCGCAGTTGCTGATTCACATCCAGTGTATGTCGTAATAAGGGAGTGGTTTGAGTTTGGTCAGGAACTGTGGTGACGGACTCCAGGGTCGTACCGGAAAACAGTGCCGAGGCCAAGTTAAATTTTCGAACGAAATCCACCCCTAGATAAAGATTCTGGGTTAATTGAGGTATGATGTAAAATTCCAGAGGCTTCGTTACTCCCTTAAAGGTGACATCCGTCGTAATTTTTCCCACTACAGAGTGACGAGTTCCGTCTGCTGTGCTTAACCAGGTGGTAAAATGGTGGATTTGGTCCGCGTGCCTCGCCAATACCTCCCCTGCAAAATCGGCTGATATGCAATTCACACTGGCTCCCGTATCGACTAAACCTGACAATCGTTTTTGCAGGAGGTGTACTGACGCATATGGTCGAACGTCATCCCTCAATAATTCGTCTAAGTGTATGTCCTTCAGCACCTTCCTCGACTGCCTGACCCTTCTCCAGAAGCTCCGCATCCGACGCGTGGCTCGCTTTCTTCGCGGTGGGACAGTTGTAGTCAACTCCTCATGGAAGATGCGCTGTCGAGTAGCCAAATAATTCCGCAGTCTGACGTGGAGGGGTTTGACATGCCAAGGAACTTTCGCCTCGCTATCATTTCCCTGCGCGTCTGCCTCGACAAAGGATGGCGTCGGTTGTGGAACTTCGGGAGAACTGTGTTTGGCGGTGCGAGTCAGCAGAATTGGAGTCATGTCTGGGGCTTGATCATAGCTAGTGATGGGATCAGCCTTGGTTCGTCCGGGTTTCAGGAGTGCTAACGGGTGGTCGCGGCACTGGCTGGCGTTTTTTCGCAATTTGCTATTTGCGCAATCAGGTGCGTACGTGTCGGCCTTCCCGCATCGGTAACAGAAGAGCGTCGGTTCCGCTGAACATGCATAGAACCGATGTCCCGGTTGTCGGCAGTTCCAACAGACCGTCGGGCTTGTAATTGCTTCAAGGGAGGGTCGATCAATCATTGCTGGGTCCTCAAGCTCCTGTGGTGCTCCGCTCCTCGGTACTGGTACTGGGTCAACAAGTAGGTGGTCCGCTGCCATCAACTCCGCGGTGTGATGATTTCGTGGATTTGGTCCCGTTATGCGAGTTTGTGGACGGAAGGTACCTCGCCGCTCATCCAGTTGTTCTTGCCTACGGGCATGGAGGCGCAATCCCTGTATGGTGTTGATGAGAAAATGCAGAACGCTGTTTTGAAGCTCCCAACGCATATTCTCTCTGATAATTTCTACCAGTTCGTCCTCGGGCATGGTTGTTCGCAAGCGAGTGCTCAATCTCACTATACCTGTGTAATACTGGTCGAACGGTTCGTGAGCGCCTTGTTTCCGTTTCTTTATCTGTTCCCTTAGTTCTCTCTCAGTGAAGCCATCATCAAATCGATTGCGGAAGGCTGCACTAAAAGAGTTCCAAGTGGGACGTGGCGTCGACTCCTTAAAACTCCAGTACCAGTCGGCAGCATCTCCGCTGAACAAAAGATGTGCATGCCGGAGAAAGGCCGAGAAATCACCTCCCAGGGTGCTGGATACTAACGCCTGAATCCGGAAAAGGAACCGGTCCACCGATATCATAGCGTTGAAACCCGTGAAGTTCAGGCGCCAACTCTCCATGATACGAGGCGTCGGGTCTCGGAAAGGTGTCAATGCGTTCCCGGGGGGAATCGCATCCTCGATTGACCTGTTGTAAGGAACTGCCTCGGGGACTGGAGGTATCAACGGAGGTGCGGTGCTGTGTCGTGGTCTATACTCGGGAGATCTGGGATCCATTCCCGAGTTCCTTGGAGGTAGGGTCCATTGATCAGATGGTCGAGAGTGGGGCATAGCCACACTGGGATTGGGCTCGCAGCCAAGCGGAGTTCTCACTCGGCTGGGTGGTTGGCTCATGGGGAGGTTCTGGAGCCTTCCCTCCAAGTTGCCAATCCTCTCCGACATATCCCGCATTAACGCCACGAGGGTGTCAATGGAGTGGGTGGAAGGCGCGGGTGTAACCTCGGTCGCAACAACTGCAGCAGGAACTTCACCGCCCACGGCTCCTTGCAAGTCCATCAGTGATTGGGGCGGTTCGGCATCTGGAACCCCTTTCGCCACTGCTCCACGCGTGGGGACGGGTGTTCCGAGGGTGACGTCTACGGCGGTCCGCTCTATGGGTCGCCGGCATAGTGGGCAAAGATCGGACGTTAGGAGGAGTTGTTTGACACAGGCACGATGGAAAAGGTGTCCGCACTCCAATCGCACGCTGTGTACGCCCTCCACTACGTCTTCAAAGCAGATCCCGCAGTTAGCTGGTTGGACCGTTTTGGATCTGGTCCAACGCTTATCTGGGGTCCGCTTCGTTGCCATTGTCGTGTTTGATCTGGGTGGTGGAAGTCAGTCTTACTGGAAGAAAAAAAAATGTTATCTTTAATGTGCAAAAAGAACTTAAAAATAATTTAGTGGCCGATAGTGGCGAGCTATTTATATAAAATAGGCAAAAAAAATTTATTTAATATATACTTTCCTTTCCAGCAGTCGACTCCTCCAAAGGGAAATGAGAGTAGTCGGCCGAAGAAAGGATGCTTTCGGTCGATTTACAATAATTAACCCCTAAACCCACATACATCACAAAAACCGACTCTAAACTACGTTAAATGACTCAACGAGACAAGTGGTAGAGCTACCGTAACGGTTTTGTACGCGGTCAAAATTCCCAACGCGTGGAAGCATTCCGGGCTCCGCAACTCCAGCATACGCCACCGAACGTTGAACCGATACCACTCGTCTATCACGCATACGAAATAAGTAGAATCCTTCCGCGACATAAAGGCAAGGTAGCCTTCTATTTTCTTGAGATTCCAGGCCGACAGGAGAAACCCCATCTGGCTGACAGTTCCATCAAGAAAATAGAAGGTCCTTACAGGGGTTAACCTGGGACAACACATCGGAAGGATTCTGTCACGAAAAAAAAATCAAACAAAGGAGAGCGGAAGCTACAACTCACGTGAAGCGACTGCTAGTGTGTATCACACAACTCCACTGCTCCTGTTTGTGAGGCTCGAGTACCAAAGTACCTTACATCCTCCGTAAAGGACCAACTCGTCAGAAGACGCGAATCGTTTATCCCCTTAGGATGTTTTGGGCCCCACGTTGGGCGCCATTTGTAATGATTTAAAGTCTACGTGCGAACGCGGAGCCGACCTCTCATCGGTTCTAGACGTTAAGTCTGAGTAGTGCCAACGGATGGTACCAACCGGTCAACCAATCCGTGCACCGTAACCCATTCACGCAGTGGCTGCTTGTCGGCCAGCTAGATCGGAGAGGATTTCGGTCGTGGGTCTCCGAATGGGTTACGCTCATTTACATATTTCAGCCACCTATACACGCCCGTTTTCAAACGCGTTACAAAACAAAACCATACGGAGAGGAAACCTACTTTACGTTACTCCGTATTTCTTCATTTATCAGCCAAAGAACAAAATCTAATTTTTACTTCGCGTTCCCAAAATTCCGACGCGGTACCGAAAAGTATACTACGTTAACTCATCCCGACGAAAGCTACTCTAATAAAACGGCAAAACAACAAAGGTACCGCGTACCGCGCGCAACGCGAAACCGACTTCAGCGGATTTTCTCAAACCCTACCCTCGCGACGACATACTTACCCTGCACCTCATTTCCCGCTGAAAAGCAGAACCACTGGAAAGGAAAGTCTATTTTTTCGTTAGCAATTCATATTATTATTCATTTGAAAACATGGTAGTGGTCACCAGCGGCGTCGCATGATTCATTACACAGCACTTGATGGCACTGATGAGCCTACTCGAAGTGGCTAGTCCGCGTCGTGACGTAGTGTTTCCGTTTTTGCGAAACCGAAAAGGGTTCATTTTGGATTGACTGAGGTCAACTGGTGTCGATGAGAAAAAGCTTTCTTTGTATCTTCAGGTGCCGACATGTTTTGCAGGTTATAATTTTTGGTGCTAGAATTTAGGTCGGGGCCCCGTTCAGGAGGCTCCCATTGCAAGCGTTGTCATTTCCTTTTGGTATTTAAGAAAAGACTTAGGGATCATTTAATGATCTCTGATTGAAGCGTGGACCTGAAGATTTTTTCAACTCAGTATCTTAGGGCATTTTCGACCCTATCAGCGAAATACTTACTCCGTTTTTTTAATGCGTCGTAATATATGCATTTTTTATCTATGAGATCTGATTATGAATTGGACTAGATAATCGTAAAAGGATTAATTCACATTATTTTATATATCCCCTTATACCGATATATTGAACATTGTCTGGGTGGCACACTTGACGAAGCGGCGAAATGTGAATGCAGATCACACGAGCGTAGTGCGGCGAAGAAAGAGTGATGTAGAGAGTGATAGGGGATGGAGGTACTGAAAAACGTGTTCATGGGAGTAAGGGGACCTATTAACTGTGGGTATTTGTATAGACTTGACTATCAAAAAGAAAAAACACTGAATTAAGTTAGGCACTGCACATTTGCATTATGCTCCGAATTCAAATTAAGATAATTTGATAGTTAGACAATGGAAAATTTGTCGAAGCTGCTATTCACGTTCTGAACCTCAAGGTGGTCGGAGGTGGAACTGTAATTAATATAAATAAACTTAATTCAGTCAAATGTGAAAAACATTCGGTCGCAAAAATGAAGCATTAAGAGAAAATGACGTATACGAGTCAAAAATGAATTTGTAACTGTCACAAAAACCAGATCCGACTAGAAGAAAATGAAATTTTTCGTTATCAGAAAGCAATCTATTTGTGGACGTTTTTTCGTTTCCTTTTCGAAAAACATTACAATTGACTTAGGAGATGAGAATCAATTTATATTATTCCTCAGCAGAAGAAATTACTGCCATATTTTGTTCGGCAAGTAAGCACAAGTCAAAATCAAAAATAAATCCCATTTAATTTTCCTTCGAGCAACTGTTTGTATCTAAGCTGCATAAGTTTAGCTTCCTTTCCTTTGATTTTATATTTTATTAATATTCACATCTATAAATTTAATTTTAATTAGTTTGAGTTTGATCTGAAAGATCCCAGCAGAAATGTTATCTAAGCTTATAATTTCGAAAACTTCAACGAGACTTTCAATGCAGCTCAATTCTAGTTTTTAGTAGTATGTAGCGCCTCCACTTCCATAGTTTCGGCGTAAACAAAGAACTATACCAAGGGATATTTTCGCGTGCCTTGGTTGAGATGCAAACACACGAACAGGCAGAGTGTGGACACGTCGTTTCAGGCATCATAGACGCGTTTTCCTTTTGATCGTCATTCGTTCCTTGGCGACGCTTGGATTCTTTGCAGTGAGCATCGAGTGAAAAGGAAGTTGCGATACATGCGTCGCAGCATGTATATAGTTTATTGCACGAGAAGCAAGACGCGTCGTTCATTTCTACATTCATCCTAACCTAACTTGTATCTTGTGAAATATAAATTGTAGTTTCTGTTCGCGAATAAATTTATTAGTGTTAATGAAATACAATTTCATCTCCCTAAAGTGGTGACCCCATATTTAAAACAAAAGAACAACAGAAAACCAAAATACTGTGAACTCATTTGGCACTGTGAATTGTACTCAGGGCTTATGTCAGATGGTAATTCGAAAAACACTCGCATTCGCAGTTAAGTAAATCATCAGCAAGTTCCAAAATGAGCGTGGAGAGCCACGCCAAGCAGGTTGAGTCGAGGAACAAGATCCGCCGGGCAGCAACAGGTGAATGTCGCGAGTAGCTGCAAATTGCCATCATTTTGGCAGTCAAGTCCCGAACTTTTACAGATTGAGTGACAGTTTCACGTGCACAGAATAGCTTTGGACTCAATAAAGTATCACCTCGTTGTCGGAGCACTGTACTTTGAAACAGTTGCGGACATTTCTGACATTCTCCGTACGCCGCCTGTGGCAGACAGTTATAACACGCTGAAAAAGCAATAGTTTCACGTCTCACCTATTCACTAGACGCGCAGCTCCATAAGCTCTTGACTGGAGTAGAGCTCGGGGATAACAGGCCGTCACAACTACTGCGCCACATGCGGACACTTGCCGGCACACGTGTTGGAGATGACGTCTTACGAGGGAAGTTGTTAAATCTTTTACCACACCAGACGCCACATGGTTCTTCTTATAAAAGGCCAGACACTCGAAAAGCTCGCTGCTGTAGCTGATGAGGCTCACGACATAGGACCGTCTGTCATGGTGTCTTCTCAATTTCGAATTTCAACACCTGCGGCTGGCTATGCATCTCCGCAGCCTCCGTCCGATCTGCTAACGCAGGAGCTATCCACAATGTGACAGGCCAGCGCCCAACTCACGAACATTACTCGTGAGCTCGAATTAAATACGCGATATCCAGATCAGAGAAGCCGTTCAGTATCACGCAGCGGCCGTAAACCTCAGGCCCCAACGGAAGAATGGGGTACTGTTGGTACCACACGAGGCACGGTGGACTCGCGCAACATTGCAGGCATCCTTGTTCTTTCTCCACTATGGCACAGCCGTCTCAGGAAAACTGAAGAAGCCGGCAATACTTTTGGCGGCCGTCACCGGCAACTCTTCAGAAACCCGCCTTTACGTCTTGGATCGCAATTCCTTAATCCGATTTCTCGTCGGCTCAGGATCTGAACTCTCGTTCATTCCCAAAAGCATTATCAAGAAACCGCTTCAAAAACAGAGTTTGACTCTTACTGCAGCCAACAGAACGCCTATTGCAACCTTCGGAGTGAGACAGCTTAGCTTAAACCTTGGTTTACGCCACCCTTTTCAGTGGAGCTTTATCATCTGTAATGAATCTTGTGACGCCGCTGGCGACTCACTGACACACCTTGCCACCAAGTGGCTTGGCATCTCATGTTGGTTGGGACGGGTGCACATCCCGCGGCAATTTTGTCGTGGGATGTCAAAGTGAAATTGACCGGCAGATGTCAAAGTGAAGGTGGAGGGAATTTCATGTCTTCTTGCTGCAACGTGTTTTTCTGGAGACAGGTGTCGGAAAAAAGTGTAAAATCGCTGTATAATTGTGAAGTTTAGTTTCGTGTCGGTCGTAAAAGAATAAATAGACATCAGGTGTACAAGATGTTGTGTAAAAGTTCACTTTGGAAAAACTTCCATTAAAAGGTGGCCAATCGGTAGCGGTGAACGGGAATAACTACAGTAACTCATCTTATCAGGCAATTATCAAGAAGATCATTGGAAGATTTGACCTTACTTGCCTGGATCCATACCCGAGGAATTAATAAGGGAACGCGGTTGCATGCGGGCGCAGAAAACAAGATAAGTGAAAGTGTTGTTTTTGTTCCGACAATCGTTGCGAAATATTTCGCGCTAATCGCCTCACAAAACATATCCAATAGCTTCGTCCATCATTTTGTGTGACTGCCATTAAAACCCATCGTCCGTCAGTAGATTCTCGGCCAAAGCAATAGCACAGCTATGCAATCTCGAATGAAACACGGAAAAATTTTTGGAATGTAATTTTCGACCCCATTAACTGCGCTGTAAGCCAGTAGTGAAAATATTATCCGAATCTATTGTTTCCGATACATCACTTAAATTATTGCAAATACGTATACATATTATGAGAAATTGCAAAAATGAGATAGCCTAAGCTGTCCAAGGCGAATAGAGTAACATCAGCCATATTGCTGTTATTGCTATCTTCTGCTAACTTTCTGTTTGCAAAAAAAAAGAAAAAAACTCTTTATGTTAGCTTCATTGAAATTTGTTAAGAAAAACGGCGATTAGCAAGGAAGGGGCACCTTTTTTTTTTACTGTATTTTATGTTTGTATATAAGCTGAAGGAAATGTTATCGTCATGTTTTAACTTTTAATATTATACCTACCCTAGAATAATTCCTCGAAATGTATCTTGATTAAATTTATTACTAGCAATCCTTAGAAAAAGGAGAAAAAAATCTTAAAAGAAAAAAAAAGGAAACGAAGTTTGTTATAAAACTGGCTGCATATTTTCATTATTCGAGGCAGCGTGAAAGCTAGAAAGCATATATTAATTGAAAGAATGAAAGAGCACAAGATTCCCGAAGCTTAAGGTAGAGTTCTTTTCAGTGAGACAATCCGTAGCGATTATTTGAATTATTTGCACTCCTACTAGTACCGGGGTCTAAGTTCAATGGTTCTTCATGTTATTCGAAAGATGTTAAGTTTAGCTATGGGTTTTCTTTTCTTAAGTGCTTCTGAAAAAAAAACGTGCTCTTAGGCCAATTTAAACAATGTATTCTTATTGAACCAGCAGATATTTTTGTAGGCCTTGGTTCATTTCAATGCATGCATATAAAACTCAATTAAAATTCATGAGAAATCATTCAAAAAAAAAACTTAACATAAAAGCACAAATAATTGGTCTAAAGGGATAAAATGAGAAAGAAGGAGTGTGAAAACGAAAGAATGCCAACTCCTATTTCTGTGTTGCTTAAATTTTTTACTAGGTAATAGAAGGAATAGATATTAAAGGCAAAAAAATTAAACATAATTAAAAATTTAAAAGAAGAACTTAGTTAATTATTACTATTATTATTATATTATTATCATTACAAAATTAACTGATATTAGGTAAACATAATAGCAAGCAAGAGAAAAAATAAATGATAATGCAAATTAGTTGAGACCTTTACAAATTATCATAAAATGTTTTTCAATTGTTAATCAAATTAAGTTCTTGTATAATATATTTGAATTATTAGCCTGATTAACTTTTTATAGTGTATTTAAATTATTAGTTTATTGTGACGCATTAGGCGTTTTATCAACTTTTCCAAGTTCATGGGAGAATTATATAGGAAATTTAGTTTTAAAACGAAGAAGTAAAATAATGGAAAATAAGTATAAAGCGAGGTATTACAACTATTATTAACTAACTGATAAATAATCGATAAATAAATAACTATTGAATTATAGTAATATAAAAAAAAAGCACAACAAAAAAAAAACTATAACGCCCACAAATAATACCCAATAACAATGATTAATAATAATTAATTCCAAACAAGATAACAACCGAGAATAACTCATGACATTTCATAATGAATAACGAAGAGTAATATACAACAGGGGTTAATAATAAGTCGACAATAAATTAACAAACAATAATAACTTGTAAGAATAGGAATAACAACTGTTTATATTGTACTTAGAACATCATTAATAATACGAGTACATATCAGTAAGTACCAATTATGTAACCTCAAGATGAGGAGTCATAGTAGGACCTAACTACGAATATTAATGAATATATGGAGTAGTAAAGAAAATTGTAACCCATCCAGAATAATAGTGCTCAAGGTTTAATGTATTTTACTCTGTTACTCCAAAAAGAATAAATGAAAAATATACCGCAATGAATTGCTAAATAATAAGAATTCTTTCCTTTCCAGTAGTTCTGCTTTTCAGCGGGAAATGAGGTGCAGGGTAAGTATGCCGTCGCGAGGGTAGGGTTTGAGAAAATCCGCTGAAGTCGGTTTCGCGTTGCGCGCGGTACGCGGTACCTTAGTTGTTTTTGATTTTTCTTTAACGTAGCTTTCGTCGGGTTGAGTTAACGTAGTATACTTTTCGGTACCGCGTCGGAAATTCGGGAACACGAAATAAAAATTAGATTTTGTTCTTTCGACTGGTTATAGGAAGAAATACGGAGTAACGTAGAATAGGTTTCCTCTCCGTATGGTTTTGTTTTGTAACGCGTTTGAAAATGGGCATGTATAGGTGGCTGAAATATGTAAATGAGCGTAACCCATTCGGAGACCCGCGACCGAAATCCTCTCCGATCTAGCTGGCCGACAAGCAGACACCGCGTGAATGGGTTACGGTGCACGGATTGGTTGACCGGTTGGTACCATCCGTTGGCACTACTCAGACTTAACGTCTAGAACTGATGAGAGGTCGATTCCGCGTTCGCAAGTAATTTTAATAAACATTACACATCGCAAACGTGTAGACGGCAATTCTTGTGAGCAGACGCTTTGAAACACCACGGACTTCTCATCGATCTCCGAAATCACCACTTACTAGATGGTCGCACCAGCCTTTCAATACCTTGCTCAATTGGTCCAGTTCCGGAAGTGCACTCTATTATAGTTGCTGCACCCAAAATCATGCCTCACGGATCTCTAGAAGAGGTCTACGCAAAGCTTGTTGACAATTTTGCCAAAATGTCAGCTCGCTCTGGAGAGATGGCGCACGTTCCTGATCAATCCGTTCAGCACTAGTGGCCCGCCAGTATTTGCCCGACCACGTCGACTCTCAAGTGAAAGACTTAGCGCTAAAAGGGAATTCAGCGAATTGCTAGTGCGAAAAATCATCCGCCCCTCAGTGAGTCAGTGGGCCAGTCCTCTTCACATGGTGCCGAAGGACAATGGAGGTTGGTGAGCTACCGTTGACTATCGCCAGCTCAGCGCAATCACCCGCCCCGACCGTTGCCCACTTCCAGTAATAGAGGGCTTGCTGCAAGATGCTCAAGGCAGAGTGTTTACGGTCATCGACCTTCACAAAGCCTTTTACCAGATCCCGATGGCACCGGAAGACATTGAAAAGACAGCAGTCATGATGCCTTTTGGATTGTTTGAGTTTTTGGGTATGCCACCCGGTCTGAAGAATGTGACTCAAACCATGTAGCGTACAATTAATCATGTCTTCAGAAATCTACCATTCGTGCGTAAATATCAGGATGATTTCGCTAAACTTCTCTCGACTTTAAGTGAAGCACACCTCCAAATTAACTGGACTAAATGTCAGATCGCCCAGACGCAGATAACATTTTCTGGCTATCACGTGTCGAAAGAAAGTTTTCGCCCACCTTTGCCAAAGACCCAGGCCATCATCAACTTCCCAAGACCCAAGGACACTACGCAGCTCAGACGTTTCGTGGGAATGCGAAACTTTTACCGGCGCTGCATTCCACAAGCTGCTATGTTGCAAGCTCCTCTCACTGAATTACTTAAAGGAATTACGAAAAAGAAAGCTAAGCTTGCCTGGTCCAAGCAGGCCAACGATTCTTTCATGCACTGCAAACAGTCTATAGCTTCTGCAACAACCTCAACTTTTCTCTCACCCACTCAGCGGCTCGCTTTACGCACAGATGCATCCAACACCTCCATAGGCGCAGTTTTGGATCAGCAGCTAACTGATAGTACCTACGTCCCACTAGGATTCTTCTCGAGAAAGCTCTCAGATGCGGAGCAGTAATATTCGACATACGATCGGGAGCTTCTAGCCATATTCGCTGCAATCAGGCATTACCAGCGCATTCTCGATCAGGGCACGCAATTCGAGGCTGAGCTTCACCGTTAACTATCTCGCCTCCTAGGAGCTCATCAAATTCATATGACCTCTTACCACCACAAATCGAACGGCATGGTAGAGCGTATGCACCGCACGCTCAAGGCTTCTCTCAGATGTACATTGTTTGCAGCCTTCGACAGTGCTCCAGAAATCTCCTGGCCGAAAGTACTTCCGCCCGTACTCCTTGTTTTGCGAACGACTTTCAAGGAGGACCTTCAGGCCTCGCCAGCAGAGCTAGTCAGAGAGCTAGTCAGGCGAATTCATTGATCCTCGTCCTGTTCCCGTTTGTACTCCGGCAGATTACGTTACCGACCTCCGTCGCCTATTCAACGCCATTTGCCCAATCCAAGCTTCCAGGTGATAGTTGCCCTTTCGTTTTCAGGGACTTAGCCACTTGCGAATACGCTTTTCGCCGAATAGACTCAATCAAAAACCTACTGGAGCAACCGTAGTCCAGCCCTCATCGAGTGATAAAGCGTAAAGACGAGCGCACTTTCGTCGTAGACGTCAATGGCATAGTAAAAGCACTATCGACCGATCAGCTGAAGCCCGCTTACGTCCCTGCAGCAGATTTAAGGCATCCAGCAATCACAGATCCACAAACGTCCACTTCAGTCGATTCACCAGCCTCCATACCAGAGCCTGAGACTTCA
This sequence comes from Odontomyia ornata, assembly GCA_963969285.1. Taxonomy (NCBI): domain Eukaryota; kingdom Metazoa; phylum Arthropoda; class Insecta; order Diptera; family Stratiomyidae; genus Odontomyia; species Odontomyia ornata. Next base: position 257,561,179 of record OZ017740.1, on the reverse strand, counting down.
CAGCCTACACCATAGCTTAGCAGGTCACCACTCTGTTCACCAACATCCGTCGCTTCTTCGTTACCTGCTCAGCTTCCATCATCAACAAATATACCAAAGGCCAAAAAGCGCGTTACATTTTCATTCCCTTCGCACCCCGTGAAGCTCATTGGGGAGGTAGTAGTTGTAGCGCCTCCGCTTCCACAGTCCCGGCGTAAGCAAAGAATTATACCAAGGGGATTTTTGCGTGCCTTGGTTGAGATGCAAAAACACGCACATGCAGAGTGTGGACACGTCGTTTCAGGCATCATAGACGCGTTTTCCTTTTGATCGTCATTCGTTCCTTGGTGACGCTTGAATTCTTTGCAGTTAGCATCGAGTGAAAAAGGAGTTGCGATACATGCGTCGCAGCATGTATATAGTTTATTGCTCGAGCAGCAAGACGCGTCGTTCATTTCTACATTCATCCTAGCCTAACTTGTATCTTGTGAAATGTAAATTGTAGTTTCTGTTCGCGAATAAATTTATTAGTGTTAATGAAGTACCATTTCATCTCCCTAAAAGTATCTCGAACATTTGCATTTTAAGTAATTAAAAACAGACGTTTAAAGTGTATCAAACGAATTGATTTCTCATTCATTACGAAATAGAAAAATCTTTAACAAATATTCATTTTCTCTTGTGGAACTCCATTTTTTTTATGAGTTTTGCAGCACTAAGATTGTTGTTTCTCGAGTTGTATCAGAAAGATGAATTTCATGTGATTCAGTCCAGCCTTGAATTTTCGGGTGTTCAATTGCATCGCTCTACCATACCTACTTGAAACTGATTTGGTATTATAATTTAGATCTTCCCCCCCGAATACTCATCTAAAAATCAGTTAAAAGCTTTAACATTTTGATCTTTTCGTGATTCAAGCTGATTTCTATTATCTGTTTCCTGTATTATAACAGTTTCAAATATTCCACTTTATTTCATTTCATTTTAACAGATGTAGCGCTTTTTGCGAATCTTTGCTTATCCAATGTATCCAATATACTCGTAAATATATAATCATTGAATGATTCTACACGATATGGAGGCTTAAAGGTATATTCAATTTTTGCTAGAAGTTACGATTAGCTGGTCGATAAGTTTTGATTTGCGTTCCGATAAGTTGGACTTGTAAAGTGACTATTTCAATTTCCAATCCTAACCTAATTGTCATTTTTAGCTATAGTTCTTCATCCTCTCAGTCGTTTTCTTATCTTCAGTTTTCGATGTCTACGCAACTGTTTCTTTTAGCATGTGTTAAATTGTCTCTTGTTTGAACAACACTCCCACTAAAGAAATATATGATAATACAAAAATAATGGTATCTAACATAATTCAGATTTATTAGCCTGACAACCCCGAAACAGTTAAAACTCCTCAATATTTTCATGAATCAAAGCTGAATTCTGTTGGGTTTTTCGTATATGGTTTCATTTTCAAGTACATATTGATTCCAGTTTAATTTAATTCCGATTCCGTTCATTTGCTAACTGGAACGGAACGGAGCCGCGGATCTCTACTTATCCAATGCACAGAGGTTGGCGTCTATGCTGCACGAAATCTACAATCGGTTTGGGTAAACCTGCCACCCATCGCTAGCTTAAGTTTCTCGTAAGTACGGGAAGTGAAGCTTTACAGTTTACAGTTCTTTTTATGACATTTAATGAAAACGGAGAAAAATTTCCTTTTTTGCTAAAAATTCGTTTTGTGTGGTGAAGAGTTTCTAACCTTATTTGGGGGGCTTCTACAGTGAAAACTCAATTAATTTTAAATTCATTCCTTCTCGTTATATTCGTAAACAATTTTTTAATCGATCCTCCTGTTCGTTGCCTACTTATGTTAACATACCTGTATAGTACCTCCGTTTTTTAATTTTCTTTATGTCCTGTATTCGTATATATATTTTTACAGATTGCTAAACAAGAATAAAGCGGGTGCTTGTTTTGGGTGTTATTCTATTTGTTATCGTCTTCGACAAAAAACAAATTTTTAAAGATAGTTTTTATGCAATAAATTGTGTTGCGTTTATTTGTGCTAAGTTATCACATGGAGAGAAGGGCTCGTTAGTCGATTTGTTTTTACAAATCGACATAATAAAAATCTTGTTTATCCTTTCGAAACGGGTTTTTTTATTTAATTACCATGTACATATTTCAGGATCTAGTTGGCCCCTTTTTGGGAGTTTTTTTTACATCTAAATACATTTCTTTACTTTTTAGGTCATCATATATTTTTTCTGCAGTTGTTCTTCTCCATCATTATTTTCTTTAATTACTTTTTACATCCAAATGGTTGCAAAATGTTTAGTTACGATAGCTACAAAATGATTTATTACTTTAAATATTTATTATATTAGTATGTGTCCGCGTTTGATTTTGACCCACTGTATGTGTAGTAAATTTTGTTCAATATAACCTACAAAAGTTTACTTGTCTCATTTGGGAGAAGACTAGACAGCGCGCCGGCAGAAAACTTTTTTCCGAAATGGTTAATGAAGTGCACGTTCTCTTTGATGGTTATTCATTTTGGGATTCGGAAGATAAAAATGTAATGTGTGCCAATGGAACATGTACTTTAATCAAAGGAAATGACAACTTCAATGTTATTGTTGATACGATGACTCCGTGGGACAAAGACAAGTTATTAGCAGGTAAATCAAAACAAATAATGTATTTGTTAAAGTAAATGCACAATCTGTGGCGAGTTTTTGAATCATTAATTGATGGTAATAGTTTCTCTAGTAAGTTTAATCTATTATTTTGGAACTTATTGTCGTCCTGGTCCGTCTGTCTGTGTTGTTAGAAAAGCTGTCTTCTGCTATATGCTCCATATGTCTGGAATTTGATTATTTGAAAATTGACTCATTAATCAAGATTTAGTGTTCGTAATTGATTTCATTTTCGCAAAATAAATATGAAAAATAAAAAAAAGTAAAACCTTCCTGTTAATTTTGCGTGTTTTTGATTTTATTTTCGTTATCGTACGATCTTCTTCAGCGATTGTTTCACTTAATCTAAAGATCCTACTTATATATCAACCCCTTAATTATATTGAGGGATGTTTCCTAAAAGGGGTAATTAAAATCTACTTTATAATTACTTAACTAATTTGTTTGAAGAGCCAGGATTTACAATAACCTGCGTCGTTGTTCATTAGCACGGCTTTTTCTCTTGAAATGGCGAGACTTTCCATTGCATCAAGTTCTCTCGCAACTCTTGCTTCTCGTACTGGTGTTGCGTAATCCACTGTGCTTTCGTGTCCTTGAGTTATAATATGCTCCGCTACTGCTGATCTAAAGTTATTCTTCTTTTCTTTTTTCCTCGCTGCACTTGCTTCGCTTAAATGTTCTCGCACCCTAGTGTTGATTAATCTTCTTGGTTGTTCAATTTAAACTTCTTGACAGTCGGGGCATTCGATCCGGTAGATGCCTGATTTCTCGTGTGGTTGCCGTTTATCCTTAGATGACCCGAAGATGTTTTTCAGCTGATTTTTGCTACTTGATTCGGTTATTCGTATGGACTCATGATATTTTAGCCTCCTTTTTAATTGATCTGTGACACCCTCGTAGTAATTAACTGCCTTCCAGAATCCGGGTTGAGAAGTGTCGACCGTTCTTTCTTTTGCCGAGTTTTTCTGATTTTGTCCGCAATTCTCTTGATCGTTGAGGGCTTGAATCCATTCAACTTCGCAGTGTTAAGAATATACTGCATTTCCTTTTCCCGGGCTGCCGTATTGAGTGGTAGATCATACATCCTGTGAATCATGGCTCGATAATGTGAAACTTACACTTGTTGCGTGTGGTTCTATGTATTCGGAATCGTCCGTTCTGTATGTTTTGCCTTCCTGTAGATTTCGAAACTGATGTCGCCACTCGTTCTTGATACCAATCAGTCCAGGAAAGCCAATTTTCCATCCTTTTCTTCGTCTACCGTGAAATTGATATTTTTGTGCGCATTGTTCAGTTCTATCAATATTTGTTGCAGGTCTCCTTTCTTAACGTAAGCGAAAACATCATCCACATACCTGATCCAGCATCTCGGTAATTGGTTCTTTGTTTTGAGTCCATCCTCCAGTCGCGTCATAAACATTTCACTAAAAAACGGTGATAGTGGATTTCCCATAGCTGCTCCTCCTTTAGTTTTGTAGAATTTACCCTGAAACGTAAAGTAGTTGTCTGTCATACACAGCTTCGATAACTGGAGATACTGTCTCGTTTTCGTCATCCATGCCATAGAATTGTCCTGTTTTAGTAACCACTCCTCGATTGAGCCAAGTGTTTCCATCACTGGTATACTGGGAAAGAGATCCTTCACATCAAACGATACCATCACGTCGTCTTCTGTTGGCGGGCCATATGTTAACAGCTTTTCCGTGAATTCAGAGTTTCAATCAGAGTATTGCGGCAAAGGTCACATGGAAGATTTATTGGAGAAGGCTGATAGAGCGTACCAAAGGGTACGAAAAGGAGGTAACCAACTAAGGGTCGGAAATAGCTGACGCAAAGAACAAAATGGACCTGGGAAAGACAGACGGACTTAAGCGGACTTTGTCGTTACCGACGATTCTTATGGCATACAAATAAGAGTGGGGCATCCAGATGAAGTTGGTGCCCCCTCGCAGTCTCCCAACCGGATCAACACCCAAACGTAGACGTGGCCAGATATTTCCCATTTGAGTGAAAAACTCATGCAAACATACTTTGCATGAATTTTCCCATCAAATGAGAAATATAGACGTGGCCAATTTGTGTTATAAATCACATAACTCTATACCATAAAAGGGCACGCTAGTGGAAGGCCACTCTACCCGGCAAAAGCCCCTGTTAAACATAGAAACGGAGGAGCACGCCCGATGGCTAGCCCATGTTATAGGAGGAGCCTGCCATCGTTGCGGGTCCTATACCCGGTCAGGTAAATCGAAATGAAAAGACCAAAAGGTATAGTGTTTAACAATTCATTTTATTCATTCTTTTTATTTAAGTATAACAAAAATATTTATTAACTCTTATTTGAAAGTCTTTGACTCTATCGTCAATTGGATACTATGGACAACATAATTAGCGATCATTTGGATAATAGCGGAATTTGTGTATTGTTAAAGCAGAGCTAATTATAAACATTTTTCCGATTGGTTTAAGACAATTGATTCTTCTTCTTCTTAGCACTACAGCCCCTTTCGGGCCTTCGCTTCCTGCAAACAGCGCCTCCAACTGTCTCGGTCCGTTGACAGCGTCTTCCTATTCCGAAATCCGAGCAGCGATGAACTGTCTTCGTCGACCGAGTCAGACCAGTGTTTCCTCGGTTTCCCCACTGGCCGCCGGCCTTCAGTTCTCCCAACGAATACCTACATTACGAATACAATTGATTAGATTATATCAATTAATAAACTTCCATTTTTCTTCTTTTCAAGGTATAAATATATAATATAAATTTGTAATATTTTCAGTGTAAACTCAAAAATATGAGTATGTTTTAATAATAGTTTCTTAAAACGAATGACGTGTTCCCTAAAGCACCAAGTGTTTTCTTTTGCATAAATAAATTTTTTTCCACATGCATATTTTCACGGTTCAATTAATAATAGATGGCGTACTATATCAGAACGTGATAATAAAATTTCATTCTATCAATTAAAAATAAAACAAAAGAAAACATAAACTTATTTGTTTGAAACTGTGATAGTTTTTTACTTGGCCAGATATTAAGTTCTAATATTGCAATATTAGGATTATATAACTGTTGTTTGTTTTCATTTGTTGTCTTAGATTTAATACAAAGTACAAAAACTTTGAAGTTATTGCGTCATTTGTTTGTGATAATTGTTTTATGAGTGCAAAAAAAAACTATTGGTACTACTTGAAGATTTGTTTTAGGGACAAAAAATATTAGCTATCTTCCAAGTTATTTTTAAGAAAGACGTTAAGACAATCAATTTGGCTATAATACCTTTTGCAGTGAATAAACCATTAAAAAACCTTTCACTTCGCTTTTTGTTCTGCCAAATGAAATGTCGTTATCAAGAAGTGATTGTAGCGCAGGTTCGAGCAATGATGATTTTCATAGGAAGAGTAGAAACTTAAGTCGCTATGGAAACTTGAGCAAGAATTTCCCATGGCGCAGGATGATTTTTAGTGATACCTTTGCGGGTTTCGTTTTGATTCCTATATGATTGAGCATTTATCTCCTTCAATCCTCTCAAGCCGTGATAGACAAAAGAAAACCAAATACAATTCGAATGTATAATAAGCGATTCACTGCCTGAGAGTTAACTTTTACGTTTCATTTAAAAATAAGTTTATTCGGGCACCGTCACCTATACGCAGATACACGCTTCCGGTATCTGACAACTGAGCAACCACACATTACACAATGGTTTTGTGATTAAAATTGAAGGCTAGTGATAGGGATGAACTCCAGCAAATGCTTCGCACTAAAACATGTACTTGGCAAGGTATACAAGTATGGTTGACTACTCCCTTCTCACTTATTGCGTTGCTGTGCCTTGCTTGATTTTGAGAAGACCATATCCTCACCCAAAACGATAAAACGAACCATTCGTCGCAATGCAAGAAACTGAAGCAAGTTTGGGGTTAAGGCCGTAAAAAAAATCCACGAGATGTTAATATCGATTTATTTCATTAGTCAAGCGTGCCAATCCAATCACGTGGGCATCAATAAACGCGTTTCGGCGTCCGAATTGACGACTTCGAACATGACCACCTTCAGCTAAGGACTTCTCCCAATGATATTCTACAGCAAAATTGAATTAAAAGCGATCACTCACCAGTTTTCGTTGAAAGCTATTTGCAAAGAAACTTTATATGGTTCCGTCAAAAGTTTCCAATGAATTTGCCCCGCAGTGCTGCCTAGTCGGACACTTTAATTTCGGTATTCCTGTCTTAATTGCAACAACCACCAGTACAGCACATTAATCGGTCAATGTAATTTAGTTAGTTAAATGCGGGCATAGGTCATCGATTTTTCACCAAACTTACATTATGTAATTTCAGTCAAGCTCACAACATTCTCACAATCGAAATTCATCAACAAACAATCTGTATCGTCAAATATCCTCCCAAAACAGATATTCCTTCTCTCAGGAAAACACTTTGCTATCCACAAAATGATTTCACTTTCCCGTCGTGAAACAAAACGCCAATACAAAAACGAAATCATTGCGAATGAGCAAGGGGTCAAGGAACCGGCATATACCATGTTCTTCATTTGAATTTCGCTCGAGATTTTCCACACTCGAAAGTAAATACTTGCTTTTCATTTATTTACTATCACGACGACGACAATGAAGATGGATCATGAAGAGGAAGGCGACTCTCTTCGCCAATTTTCACGCGTCCCGGGTTCTGCTCTCAATCGCACTTTCCATTTTCATACTTTTTCCTATTCCCCAACTATATTCAATGGTGGGTTACAGGTCTTTTTGGACCGGGTTTCTTTGTCGGGTCAGGTATATTTGGGACCAGTTTTCTTTGTCGGGTCGGGTGCTTTTGGGACCGGTTTTCTTTGTCGGGTCGGGTATTTTTGGGACCACCCTCGTCTCAATGCATCATCGGTTCGACTTTATCAAAAGGAATTCGGAGGCAACCACAAATTCAACTTCGAATGGATTTCACGAGTGGGGTGTCGAGATCCTATATGCGGAACGGAAGACAAATGGAGCCGCAAATTTTCATTTTCAAAGAAATGCTCCTGAACACTTCACGCAGTAAACCAGTCAATTTTTACACCACATATGTACGTTTTATAAACTTCAAAACGATTTTGGAAACTAATATATTCTAATTTCCAAAATATTCCCGACTTTAAAATGCGGCCAAGAAAATATGGCAATCGGTGTTCGCGTCTTCCCCGTGGCGCGGTCCAAGTCCAACTACACGATCCATCCCCAAACTTGTCTTTCCTCTTTCTCATCCCGTGTATACGGTAAATCGCATCAGCTGAGCTAAGCCTAGTTAGCTTGCCTTCGGCAAGGTAATACACCGTTGGGGTGCACTAAATCAGTGTTCCCATGTTCAAAATTTTAATTGGCAGATTTAAAGTTTTTCAAGAAATATTAACTGAAGTAAAGAAAAAATGAAAAAGATTCTAAATAGTAATAAAAGTTAAATCTTATGAAGAATAAAATTAAAGGGAAACGTTTAAATTTAATATAAAGGAAAATTGATATAAAATTACATTTAATAATAATGATAAGAAAGAAAACTATTTTACAAATCACGATTATGAATGGAAGTAATTAAATATTTTTTCTAAATCTGCCATTAAAATTTTGAATAGGAGATAGGAAGGTTTTCAAACAGTTTGCTTGTGTGACTGCTCAATTACTACATACTTCTAATAAAATTTAACTTAGATGCTGAAATTCGTTGCATTTTGCTAATAATAGTAGGACTTAGTATTTCCGTTAGTAAAACTGTATTAGTAGCATTAAATTGGATGAAATCAGCCATTTAAGTAGTTGTTTAAAAGATCCTTATATTCAATAAAATTTATAGAAGTTATAGCCATTTGCATTTTATCCGATCATAACAATCATATACGATTTTGCTACTACATGGGCTTTATATCGATCCAGACACTATACCTTTGATTGGATCTTCTCCAAATTTTTAGCTACGATGAATAAGAGGTCAATCAATGATTTTAGCAATATTGGTTTTTCCCTTTTTTCCAATTAATTGATATTTCGTAAGTATCATTTGACATTGTTTGACTAATTTTTTGATTGTTGAAATTTAGAGTGCCATGTAGACCATTAAATTTTTGAGTATTTTAATTTTTTTAAACTACCTTTATGTTTCTATAAATTTTATAGCGATTGAATCAATAAAACGCATTTGAATTTGAATATGAAAATGTTTATGGCAAACGCAATTTTACATAGCTCTTATGTACATAAAATTAATCGCTTAGCATTGCAAAGGTTACTATTAATTTAAATTTGCAATAAAATTTGAAGCAAAAATAAGCAATAATAAATTTCTCATATAAAAAAAATAAACGCTTAAATAAATAAATCAAATTTTTAATCAACAATTAATTTTTTAATGCATGTTTTTTATTTTATCTAATGATGAAGAGAAGGAGTTCAATGCTCCAAATTGATTCCATATCATTATAGGATTTGTAAGGAGAAAATTTCCCATAATTTGTACGATACCAGTCAGTAGTGAAAAGTAATTTATTTTTGAAAAAGCGAGACGGAGCAGTTGTATTTATTTTGTATTTGTATTGTTTTTTTTTTTTGTTTTTTTACCAAAAGCACCACGCCATACTACGGGAAACATGCTCATAATCATGGTTCCTATACTAAAGGTATGCATGAATAGGGCTCGCAACCGTTTACATGAATCTCCTTTAGGAATTCCGCCTTATTAAGAAGGAAAATCGAAAGTACGAGTTACATTTCATCCCTTTCTATATACCTGGAGACCAAGCAATTTGTCAGATCTTTATCAAAATAAAAGTGATCACTTGTCTGTCCGCGTTTAGTTTTAGGTCCATATAACGAGCCGGTGCCCTTTTTCACTATTATATCTTTCAAGATAATACTGCTCGAATTCGCGGATTTCATGAGTATGACGACATATCCTAAATCTATTGATTGAAAAAGAACAGTTATAATTCACTTACTATAAAGTAATAATAAAATCTGAATTGCATTAAACAATGAAGCATTGTTTTCAATGTATAATTAAAGCATTGGCAGCACGGAACCTTAGGCCAGAAGATATATCAGCAGTTGTAAATACCCATGGACATTCTGATCATAATGGAAACAACAATTTGTTCTTGAATGCAAAGTGGCTTATCGCTGGCGAAAGCATTTCACAAAGAGACAAATATTTAGTTTTTGACTTTAAAAGTAAGTATGTATTTGAATTTAATGCAATCCTTCAAAACTATCTTTTTGTGGATGTTCTCTACGCATGTGAATAAATAAAAAGCAAAATTTCGTTTTTTCCTAAGACGTATATAAATTATGTCAAATGTACTAAAGGATACAACTTGTATCCGAAATACATATCTACAAATAAAAATAAATTACCCAGTATTAGGAAAAAACAAAGTATTTATTGTATTTCACTTATTTTTGCAAAAATGTTTGCACGGTCTATCTTGGTGGCCCTATGACAATTTTCATGACATTAAAGGTAACTTGATCTCTTTTCAGCCCCTTACAAACTCAATGATGATATCTGTGTAATAAGTACACCAGGACACACGCATACATGTGTCTCTGTCCTCGTTCAAAATGCAAACTTAGGTGATAAAGTTGCAATTTGTGGTGATCTTTTTGAAAAGGAAGAGGATATTGATGATTGCTCCATTTGGTTATCAGCTGGAAGTGAAGATCCTGAAAAGCAAGCCAATAACAGATATAAGATCGCCTCACTTGTAGATTACATTATACCAGGCCATGGTAAAGGGTTTAAAGTAACGGACGAAATGCGGACTAAGCTAAGTTTGTAGAAAGACATAAAATGCAGTTTGTACTTATAAAACTACTCTTATATATAGCTATATTTATTTTTTGTACTTTTATATTGTTTATAAAAATTAAGTTGACTAACAAAGGCCTGTAAGAATTGTATGTAATATCAAGAACCAAATAAAATATTTATAAATGAGTCATCGAAGTTCTTATTTATATGGAATTTAATAGGAGTACCGGTTAATTCGTGCGTTTTTTTCGTTTTATTTTTGTTTGTTGAGCTATGCCAAGTGATTTTGCAAGTTCTTGCGTTTTGGATGGATCTTGGTCGAGCAATGTCTCCAATTCGTAATCTTCAAACTTTTTTGGCTGTCCGGGCCGTTCATCGTCCTCCAAGTCAAAATTGCCACTTTTAAACCGTGCAAATCACTTCTGGCACGTACGCTTAGCTAGAGCATGCACACCATATACTTCCACCAAAATACGATGACTTTCGGCAGCCTTTTTCTTCAATGAAGAAGTACACCCCACAAAAACACTTTATTCGGCACATAATTCAACATTTTCAGAGTAAAAAAAAGTATTGTTGTTTACGCTTCAGCTAAATGACACATACTGATTCTGAAACTATATAACAGTAGCTTTCCAACACATATTTGGAAAGGTGAATCACTGGGATAAAAATCAAGTTACGCCATCTGTTAGAAAACCAGTACCCCTATTATAAAATTAGTGGAAGGTTAGTCGTGTCGTAGCATAAATTTCACTTGTCGAATACAAAATATTTAATGTTTTCAATTTTAAGTCGTGAAATAGAAAGAATGCTATATTTAAAAATTGATTTTTGAAAATTACCAATAACAAAAAATTACCACATAAAATTTTTTTTTCAAACATCGATCCATTTGTTTCTACACTTGTTGATCTGTAATAATTTGTATTTTGCAAGTCTTTTCCTCCGCTCAAAAAGTGGGAGTATCCGTCAACGACCATAATAATTTTGTGGGAGGTTTTGTCCGTAAGAGCGGCTGAAAGGATGTTGTTTTTCTGTCTTGAATTCTTCGCCTGCTATTATTACTTGAAATAATGAAAAAAATTGTATTATAAATACTTATGAATTAAGTATTGTGAAATTTTTGATCACCAAGAGAACTGCGACCCGGACTCTCCTGTATAAGCATCACAGCAAATAAGGATACAGCTTTGGCAATAATTCAGCGACTCAACGCTCTGTCGCCAAATGGGGGAGGGAAAGAAAGGGATCTTGGGGAATTAACAATCTGTAAGTTTGTTAAACAATTGAAAAGAACAATTTACTTAAACTCCAAACAATGAAGAAAAGATTTCCTTCTCCTTGTCAATCAATCAAAAATTGTTGAAACTAAATTTACCGTAATATTTAACTTTCAAAGTTTAAAAGTCAATATATATAAGATCGCAAGTGATGGTCCCTTAAAAGATTTACTATCAAAAATAATATCGGAAGGGGAGCTTTAAATTTTTTACCGATGGTTGTTGTGTGGAATGTCAAATGTAAGCTGTTGATGAGACGTTTTCAAAACAAGGCTTTAAAATGTGTTACCAGTTTTGTAGAGTGCATAGGGAGGAGAAATGTATGAAAACTTAGATTTTTTACATTTTTCGACAGTATTGGATCTAGGAAGTATTGTGTAAAAATTTGGTATAGATTGGAGCATGTCTTTTGTCGATACAGACAATGTACGTGGGTCATCGCTCAAGCGCGATAAGCGAGCTAGTATAAGAATATTCATGTAAGCAGCTCTTCGTATTATATTTTCCTCTCACTTTATGAATGTATTACAGTATATGTGAGCAGGTTTGGCTCCTTTTGACTGTAATATTTGCACAGTAACGGCCGACAAAAAATACATGGGCCTATAAGTCCCGGGATTTCCCAATAGGAAGCCACACTGGAAAATGAACAAAACTCATTTCTAGAGGCTCGTCCGTCACTAATTTATATATGAAGTTTCATGACATTTCGCCCATTCATTTACAAGCCACAGTCGTTAGAGTGACGCTCTTTTCGCCTTCGTTAAAAAATGAAAAAATTGGAATATCGCAACTTGATCAAACATTGTTTTTTGATGGGAAAAATTTCCAAATAATCATACCAATGGCTGCAGAAAATGTTATCCCATAACTGATCGTTCGAGAACAATAGTGTAGTGATCTCCATAGTAGATACATTATGAATTCAAACAATTATGTAAAGTTAGCAAACATTTGAATATGGCCGTCTCTATTACTTTTTTCATTCTTCGTAGCACTACAGCCCGTTTCGGCTCATCGCTTCCTGCAAATAGTGCCTCCAACCATCTCGGTCCATTGACCGCGACCTCCAATTTTGGAATCCGAGTAGCGATGAACTGTCCGTCGACCGAGTCAGACCAGCGTTTCCTCGGTTTCCCCACTGGTCTCCGCCCTTCAGTTCTCCCAACGAATACCTTTTTGGGTATCCTTTGTTCGTCCATACGATTCATGTGGCCAGTCCATTGCAGCTTCCACAGTCTTACAATCGTTGAGACCTCCGACTCGTCAAAAACTTCATACAACTCATGATTGTATCAAATTCGCCTCACGGACCCGTCTCTCGAGGGCATCCAGCATATTTGCGGGTTCACATGGCCAGCCGATTGCAGTTTCCGCAATCTTATAATCGTTGCGACCTCCGGCTCGTCAAAAATTTCATACAGCTCATGATTGTATCGAACTCGCCATTGTTCCCCGTCTAGCTTCGCTCCGCTTATTCGCCTCAGGGCCCGTCTTTCAAAGGTGTACAATATGTTTGCGGATGCTTGGGTTAGGGTCCATGTTTCGCACCCATAACATAACATATGCCTTATCACCGATTTTAATACTTGTAGCTTTGTTTTCCTGTGTATGCAGCTAGTCTTCAAAATCGCCAAAACAGAATAAAATATTTTATTTGTGAGCTGTATTCTTCGGTGTATTTCGTCTCTTTCATTAGCGGTTCTCGTTATTTTAGCGCCTAAATACACAAATTCGCTCGCATTTACGATACTGTATTCACCAAATATGATATTTTGTGTATTTGAGATATTTTTCCTCGACTGCGTCATGAGCTTTGTTTTATTTTCATTGCTTTGTAGCCCTACTAGTTTCGCTTCGCTGTCGAGTTTCAGGAAGAGCTCTTTGGCAGTTGTTAATCACCTTGAGAAAATGTTGAGTCGTCCGCATAGGCTACTACTTGGCTCGACTTGTATAGTAATGTACCTCGCGTATCGACAGGTAGCTTCCTTATGACGTACTCTAGAGCCAACTGTAATAGCAATGGGGCCAGCCCATCACCCTGCTTTAGTCCGATATTTGTGTCAAAGGCATAGACGAGTTGGTTATTGGTGTGGACTTGGGAGGTCGTCGATGGCATTGTCATTTATGTAAGACGGACTGATTTGGGTGAGATATTAAAGCAAAACATTATTTGGTATAGTACGTTACTATCAATACTGTCGTATGCTCGCTTAAAGTCAACGAAAATGTGTGGTGTACGTCTATGTTGAGCTCGCAGCATTTTTCAAGTACCTGCTTGACTGAACAATGGTCGATCTTCGATCTTCCTGCTTTAAAACCACCTTGATACTCCCCAATATTACTGTTGGCGTATGATCTGACTTTTTTTCTATTTACTTTTTTTTCACAGTGGACATATTTGAACGCATTGCCTGACTATAAATCTATTATAATCAGGCAATGCACTGTTTTTTGGGTTCGCTCGTTAGGGTCCATGTTTCACTTGCATATAACCACAAGTTTGACTACTGAACTGTGGACCTTCAAATGGGAAGTACGGAGTAATACGCTTTATTTGCGGCGTTTATGCTACGTCTAATCTCGTCCTTTTCGGCGCCTCTTGTATTCAGATTGGCTCCAAGATAAATAAAGTAATCCACGCTTTCAATGTTATAGTCTCGTACGCACAGGTTTTGTCGGACTGGAGTGTGTTTCCTCGTTTGAATCATACATTTAGTTTTAGTTTCATTAAAGTAGGCCAATACGGTTTGCTTCAGATTCTAGGCTCAGAAATACTCCTTTGGCATCTAAGCTTGAACGTGCCATAATATTGACAACATCAGCATATGCTACCAATTGTGTGGACTTGAACAATAGTGTACCAGAAGTTTCAGCTGATGTCTTCCTGATAACGTGTTCCAGCGCAATATTAAAGAGCATTAAGGCAAGTCCATCCCCTTGTTTTAAGCCTGATTCCATTAGGAAACGATTACCAAGAAAGATTTTTGTACGCTGCGTTTTAAATTTGCCTACAACCACTCGACCGACCATCTTAAAATTTAAGTCACATATTTTGTACATGTATGGCTATCGTCCGAACTAAAATCAAGTTAAAATATTGAATTTTACCATTTTCATTCAACGAAATGTGTAAAGAAATGTTTCTTTGTTCAGACCTCTATTTTTGAACGTCCACCATTGTTATTTTTACTCCAAACTTAATAATTCTTGTTCGCAGCTCATGTTTAAAGATTATGTTTGCGTAAGCCAAAAAGGATTATACGTCTATCTATTCCAGTACTTTTTTAAAATCGTAAAAGCATCGTTCTTTTTTAAGGTGCTAAAGTAGGGAAACCCCTTAAGAAGGTGCTTATGCTCTATAAGTTCCAAGAAAATCGAATCATATTTACGGAAGTTATAGCCATTTGATTTTCTCTGATTTCAACAAAAACACACTATGGACGTTCCATCGAATCGGACACTGACGTTTTGAGGATTTTTATAAAATTTTCAGATGGGATAAAGAAAATAAATGTCTTTGTAAATTAATGATGTGAGTGGTTTTTTTTAGAATCCAACAAAATGTGTCCGTTCAAAATGGAGTAGCAGTGGTTTTCTTAAGCATATAAAATTCACTGTAGTGTTTCTTGAGTTAATTTATTTTTAGTGACTTTTTTTTTTTGAGTTGAGTACAAAACTCTTCTGACAGGAACGTAATTTTGTCTACCCAACTTGTTTATTCAATTAATTCTGCAATTTATTTTAAAAATCAATGCGCTATCTTTAAAAAATATATAGATCATTACTAAAAATTCTGACTAATTTGCAACATATACATTCCCTTATTCATTGCATGTCATAAACTATCTTCAACCTATCTCACTATCATTGATTCCAGCTTCTCTTACCAACTTGCAGATAATCCCTGGACGAATTAATTGACTGTCCGGTTACCTTGGAATACAAATAATCAAACAAATACAGTCATGAACAACTGTTAACATCGGTGGAACCAGGGATCTTCTCAAACTTGGAAAGGTGAAAAGTACAGTGATGATGATGATTTTCCCTTTGGTAGACATATAATGCGGGTGGGTATTCCTTACAAAGACTTGCAGGAAATGTAGATGCGGGTAGGAGGATGAAACAGTGCTTCAACTCTTATGTGAATGCTGGGCCCTTGCAAGGAGAAACATGCAGTAGCTCGGCTTCTACTTTTTCAAAGATCTAGCCGAAGTATCTTCGGCGAATTTGAGTAAAATTACCCAGTTTGTTAAGTAGCTCAATACGGTTCTCATAATAAAAGTCAGGTCCATTTATTTGTGGTACCGCAATGGACCCTTGTGTGCCTAAGTGAGCCTTCCCCGGATCATATCGGCGGAGGTTGCCGCTAAACCTAAATACATATCCACTAAGGAAAGGCTTCTAAGTTTGCGTTAAATTATGGAACTTTCATATATGTGTTATTCTTATATTTTATTTAAATTTTAAAGATTGATAATACTGAAAAGTCGGTTACTCTTTTGATAACGGATCTATAATTAGGCTGTACTGTCCTTGACAGCTTGGCGTGTATAAACAGTTTCCAATATATTCAAGAGCGACTCCACTTCATCTGCAAAAATCGCTTCAAATATCCTAACCAAACTTTAGGATCCAGTTGTACAAGTATCATATCAAAGGTGCATGTTGTTTAATATTTGCACATTTTTGTCGTTCATTTGATACGACAACCTCATATACGGCCACCTTCTTGTAGCATTTCATTTATTTTAAAGGTAACTAGAGACGAAAAAAATGCTATTTTCGAATCACAGTGATTTACTGTGATTGCTCATTTGATATACCTGTAAAATGAGCAGCTTTTTAATCACGCTGGTATTTTGCGTTTGTTAAGGTGAAATATATCTCTGGAGGACGTCATAAGGAAGCCACCTGTCGATACGCGAGGTACATTACTATGACAATTTGAGTTTCACGGTCATTAAAAACTGCCAAAGAACTCTTCCTGAAACTCGACAGCGAAGCAAAACTAGTAGGGCTACAAATCAATGAAAATAAAACAAAGCTCATGACGCAGTCGAGGAAAAATACCTCAAATACACATAATATCGCACTTAACGAATACAGTATCGAAAATGTGAGCGAATTTGTGTACTTAGGCGCCAAAATAACGAGAACCGCTAATGAAAGAGACGAAATACACCGGAGAATACAGCTCACAAATAAAATATTTTATTCAGTTTTGATGGTCTTGAATACCAGCTGCATACACAGGAAAACAAAGCTTCAAGTAGTATACAAATCTGTGATAAGATCTGTGTTATGCTATGGGTGTGAAACATGGACCCTAACCCAAGCATCCGCAAATGTATTGAACGCCTTTGAGCGACGGGTCCTGAGGCGAATAAGCGGAGCGTAGCTAGACGGGGACCAATGGCGTATTCGATACAACCATGAGCTGTATGCAATTTTTGACAAACCGGAGGTCTCAACAATTGTAAGACTGCGGAATCTGCAATGGGGTGGACACATGAATCGTATGGACGAACAACGGATACACAAAAAGATATTCGCTGGGAGAATTGAAGGCCGGAGATCAGTGGGGATACCGAGGAAACTCTGGTCTGACTCGGTCGACGAAGACAGTTCATCGGTGCTCGGATTTCGAAATTCGAGGACGCGGTCAATGGGCTGAGACAGTGTAGTGAAAGTATGTATATAAATGTCCGTGAAGGACTGCAGCGATGGTCTACTGCCTCGGCGAAAGAGGATGGTAAGATCCGCCGAGATTGGCCTTGTCTGGGGACTGCGCTGGCAGGCTAGCGGTGCGGTGTTGTGGAACGGGTTCTTTCCCCCTAGCACAAGGACCCACTACAAAAAAATTTCGCATTCACGAATTAACAGGTCATCATGCCGAGGCCGAGGTAACCTACTAAGGGTTGAAAATTGATTGTTCAGAGAACAAGTTAGGACAAGCAAAAACGGACGGACTGACGGATACCTCGTCATTAACAACGATCTTTATGGCCCACAAATAAAAGTGGGGCATCCAGATGGAGGTGGTGTCCCCTCGCACCCTGCCAACCGGATCAAGATCCAAACGTAGACGTGGCCATGTGTTTCCCATTTGAGTGTAAAACTCATGCAAAAGCACTTTGTATGACTCTTTCCCACAAATGAGAAGCACAAACGTAACCAATATATGCTATAGAGTTATGCAATGAAATCACATAACCCTATATCATAATAGGGTACGCGAGCGGAAGGCCACTCAACTCGGGAAGAGCCCCTGGACACAACAAGACGGTGGAGCGCGCCCGATAGCTAGCCCATATTATCCGGAAAGCCTTCCATCGTCGCGGGTCCTATATCCGGTCAGATTTGACGGAATGGAAAGACCGGGTTAGGATTTGAACTTATCTTTCCTTATGCAAATGATCGAAAAAAAAATACAAATAAAAATAATTTAATCAACAATTAGTGAGAATCTTCACTTATACCCCTCATTTTGTAATAACTTTTAATTCATAACCAAAATAAATAGTGCGTTTCACAATTCTTTTAAACTATCATAAAGTTGATTTAATAGAGTCCACTTTACCATTCATTTCAAAACAAAATAGCGCACTTTACCATTCTTCTAAACTATGTAATGTAAAGTTGCCGATGGGAAATATAAGGCCATGCATAAAGAAATATGAACACGTGTAAATATACATAAAATAATAGGGCTGAATTTTAAATCGTGTTAGTAATAATTGTAGCAGATCGGCATAACAAATAAAGTGTGAGAGTAACAGTGGTCAATATAATTAATAATATCAAAAATAAAGAAACCAGTAGGGTACTCATCCAACATCTTTGCCGGACGCCCGCTGATGATGTGGATGAAATGTTTAATCTAATCGTTTTCTCCTTTCTTTTTTTTTTTTTTTAAAAATTTGAATTAAACTTCTTGGACACATAATGATAAATTTTAAGTAAAAAAACTACATGCACTTAAATTTAGACTTTAACGAATCGTGATGGCACTTTAAGTAATTCCGATCGTGGCGATACTCATGCACGCACGGATGTAATCCACAACGCAAATTTGATGAAATTTGCTAGCCGAATAATTGTAGCCCGCACTTTTATTAAGCTTGTTGTTATGTCAAACAATCGAAGGAAAAAAACTTGCCTATCCGCTTGCGCTATGCTACTTGCAAATTTTAATAACGCCGGTACAGCTTGTGTGGACAATTGTACCGGCAATGAAAGGGAAGAAACCTCTAAACATAAAATTTGAGCAGTGTATTCATAAGCATGTTTGAAAGCTGAAGATTGACACCAGTAGTAAATTAAAATCTTGATGATATGCAACAATGCAATATACAATTAGCACTCAATCAGAATATCAAATCGTAGCAAAGGGTAAAATTTTTGGTTTTGAATGTGATATTTCCTTGCCTCACTTTTTACTTGTTTTCAATCAAGAAATGAAAAAACCGCGTCTTTTCACTTAGCATGCTTGCTGCCGGTGAATAGGAAATCACAAAATTTTAACAGTCCCCCCTTTTGTCTGATGGTTGGACCCGGTAAAGGTTCCGTAAATCACTTCGACGGAAGTCAACTTTATGTCGATCAAACCATATACTTGATCGTCGCATCCATATTTGAACCCCGTCACATTTCAATCATTTCACCGAGCAAACTCTGACACACGTTTTCCGTTTTCTCTAGTTTAACGCAAAACTTAGTAGGAACGTTTCACACATATGTGCATGTACGAGGTTAAAGTGGATTCACTCCATCTTGTTTTAAAGCGACCGTTCAGCAATCGTTTAGTATTGAGTTTCCGCACTAATCCCGTCGACAGCTTTTCCGCACTTTTCTCTTTTTCTCGCGGCGTCCGCGCTGTCTCGCGATCCGTCATAAAACTCCTCGATCCGTTCTAAAACTTGTCTTTCTTTCCTCCATATCGTGCATACGGTGAATCACCTCAGCTGATTCCATCAGTTCTGTTCCCTTCTGTTCCGTGATGTAATATACCGTTGAGGAGTATTATATCAGCGTTACTCAAACCCGGAATTTTTCATGCAGATTGCAAATTTTTAAAACAGAATTTAAATAAAGTAGAAAAATTGAACGGTATTAAGGAAATTTGAAATGTAGCAAAGAAAGTTACATGAGGTACAGAAGATTTAAATGGGGTGAAGAAATTTAAATAAAGTGAAGAAATTTTAACTGTAGTAAAGAAACGAAAATTTTAAATTGTTACAAAAGTTAAATCTAATGACGAATAAAATTAAAGGGAGACATTTAACTTTTAATATAAAATAACATCTGATAAGATTGATACAGCGAAAAAGCATTCTACAAAAATATGTTTGCAAATAAAATCAATTACATATTTTTTTCCAAATCTGCCACAAAATTCCGAGGAGGAGATAGGAAGGTTTTCGAACCGTTTGATTGTGTGACGGCTCGATTAATACAACAGTTGGAGGCGCTATTTGCAGGAAGCGAAGGCTCGAGAGGGGCTGTAGTGCTACGAAGAAGCAAAACCCGTATAGAAAGGGTAATTTTTAATAACCGTAATGAGAAAGTATATCTTCGAAAATTATGAGTTTCAAAATTTTATTTGAAAAAGGAATCGATTACGGAGCTATTATTCTCTCTATGAGTAATTCAAAACTTTGAATTTCTGACGGAATATTTTACACTGATTCGCCAATAGATTTGATTTGAAAATAACGAAACTAAATCCTCGATATCTTCTATTCCAAATTCGTGCTTATTAAGAAAAAATATTTAAAGAGATACTTCCCCATTGCTAATTTAAAAAAGTACATTTTCATTTGATTTAGCTAAAAAATTAAGAGCAAGAATGAGGAAAAATGTTATGTAACTTTTACCAAATCATTTTTAAGTGGATCAAGATAAAAAACTTACTTTGCGATTTCATTTAATATATAAAGCACTAATTATGCAGTAAAAACATTTAACCGCTCTGTAATGTAACGATTAACTATTTACAATGGAATCAATCTAAGTGTTTAATTAACATAAACAAAAGAAAATATTTTACACTATCTGATATTTTTTATCCTCGCTCCTTTCATATGCCCTATGTAAAAAATAAATTCTGCACTTGTTGCATTGCTAAACATCGTCAAGGCATCATATGCACCGACGGTCGAGCAGTCCTCAGTTCCAAATATTCATATTAAAGAGCAATGAACGAGAACCCATTCATCATATATATTTTGAATTCAATCAAATCGCAGTCTTGCGATTGCTCTTTCTCAATCAAATGGCAGAATCGCACACCGCAGAAACACAATTCTCCTAAGAACAGAAAGGGCTGCTACCAAAACTGACGATAGATACAAGCCATATGACAGCAGCGCTTACTACCACACACATGACCATTAGTAGGCCGACTTTGCTGGCTAACTTACATGGCGTTATATGAAGGATTGTGGAGGTGCCAACGAAAATTCGAGGTTTTGTACGGTTTAGAGACGGATTTCTACAGTGAAATCCAGATGGTCCTCGGAGAATACAATAGCGCTCCTAGTGAAGTGAAAATTATTTCAGTTCTTACACCCGTTTGGTTTTTGTCGCCTTCCAAAGTGAATTTATAGGAGTTTGTTTACATCTCAACGCTGAGCTATCAGTCGAAGGTGCAAAACGTGTGCTTCATTTGCTCGTCTTGGAAAGTTTAGGAGCACAATAGGCTATACAAGGTGAATTTATAGCATGCACGGAATGCGTTCCGCACGTTTTTTATTCTGAAAATAGTATATATGACGAAATATAAGCATTTGCTAATGCCGCAGTTGGGTGACAGCTACCGGAAGCTTGTCCATAGTAGGCCGACTAATACATATGCAAATTGCTACCATATGGCTTGTATCTATCGTCAGTTTTGGCTGCTACACGTTGCTCACAAAAATACTACAGTCGACACGAATAGAAATCACAAATGAGTAATGTTCGGTTGCGAACTGCTATATATTCTAAATGTATTTAAGCACGGTTTCTGTGGTGGCAGGTGGGTTCTGCTATTGATGAGTCTGCTGATTTTTGTAGAAGTGATGATGATTTATGATGCGATCACAACCTGCGATTGCTCTGTTCTCAACACTTTGAAAAAATCGCAGGTTGCGAAAGAGCATAGAATCTCTAAAGGTAACCATTTGATCTTACCCGAGATAATGTAAAATTGATAAAAATCATACTACTATTAATAAAGTTTATGTAATTTCAACTTCTAACGTAAAATTTTTTGTCATCGGTCTACATTGTCTAAATTGAGAGGAGCGATTACGTTTTTTCATGTTCTATCCGTTCCCTTTCTCACCTCGTTATCGTTAATGCAATTTTAAGACTTGATATCAAAAGATCACATCAAGGCCTTTTATTTGAGACCCTACATGACTATTTTTGCTAAATAAAATTTTTCTTCCAAGGTCTTCATAAAGTTTGACTATTCTAGCCTCTATAGTTCCTGAGAAACTTCCTGTGATAGGCGAACAAGTACCGATTATAATAGGCTATTGTAAACAATTCTTTTTTAAACCCTGTAAAGGTCTTCACGATTATCCAATGAGTGCATATTGTTTTGTTTCTTTAGAGTGTTAAAAGATTTAATTTTAATAGAGAGACCGAGAAATGCTTGTGGTGCCAGCAAGGTTATAATCCAGCTAAAATGAGCCAAAGGAACCGAAGGGTTAATCGTCTTAGCATTTCCATGCCGCAGTCACCAAATAGTTTTCAATAATTTATTGATAGAAAATATTAGCGAATGCAGTTGTATAGCAATGATTACTGAGCAAGTACACATGTACAAAAGATTCAGTGTGTAAATTTTCACATTTGAAATGGTCTGAAAAATCTTGACATATTTTCCTATCTGTTGCACATAGAGGATATCTCGCTTCTCGATGTCAATATTAATTGGTTTTTTCTTCTTCTGCTTAGCACTACAGCCCCTTTCGGGCCTTCGCTACCTGCAAAAAGCGCCTCCAACTGTCTCGGTCCGTTGATCGCGTCTTGCAAATCCGAAATCCGAGCAGCGATGAACTGTCTTCGTCGACCGAGTCAGACCAGTGTTTCCTCGGTTTCCCCACTGGCCGCCGGCCTTCAGTTCTCCCGACGAATACCTTCTTGGGTATCCGTTGTTCGTCCATACGATTCATGTGTCCAGCCCATTGCAACTTCCGCAGCCTTACAATCCTTGAGACCTCTGGTTCGTCAAAAATTTCATACAGCTCATGGTTGTATCGAATTCGCCATTGGTCCCCGTCTAGCTCCACTCCGATTATTCGCCTCAGGACCCGTCGCTCAAAGGCGTTCAGTATATTTGCGGATGCTTGGATTAGGGTCCATGTTTCACACCCATAGCATAACACAGGTCTTATCACAGATTTGTATACTTGGAGCTTTGTTTTGCTGTGTCTGCAGCTGGTCTTCAAGATCGTCAATACTGAATAAAATATTTTATTTGTGAGCTGTATTCTTTGACGTATTCCGTCTCTTTCATTACCCGTTTTCGTTATTTTGGCGCCTAAATACACAAATTCGCTCGCATTCACGATACTGTATTCGCCAAGTGTAATATTTTGTGTATTTGGGGTATTTTCCTCGACTGCGTCATGAGCTTTGCTTTATTTTCATTGATTTGTAGCCCTACTAGTTTTGCATCGCTGTCAACTTTCAGGAAGAGTTCTTTGGCAGTTGTTAATGACCGTGACAGAATGTTGATGTCGTCCGACACATATAGTAATATACCTCGCGTATCGACAGGTAGCTTTCGTATGACGTACTCCAGAGCCAAATTGAATAACAATGGGGCCAGCCCATCTCCCTGCTTTTGTCCGATATTTGTGTCAAAGGCATCGGTGAGTTGGTTATTGATGCGGACTTGGGAGGTTGTCGACGTCATTGTCATTTTGGTAAGACGGACGAATTTGGCTGGGATGCCAAAACCAAGCATTATTTGGTACAGTACGTTACGATCAATACTGTCGTATGCTTGCTTGAAGTCAACGAAAATGTGGTGTACGTCTATGTTAAACTCCCAGCATTTTTCAAGTACCTGCTTGACTGTGAACAATTGGTCTGTTGTTGATCTACCTGCCCTAAAACCACCTTGATACTCCCCAATAATACTGTTGGCGTATGATCCGATTTTATTTTCTAAGTTTTTAGAAAATATTTTGTACGCCGTACAAAGTAGTGATATGCGTCTATAATTTTTGCACTCTAGCTTGTCACCTTTTTTGTGGATAGGGAATATAGTATAATTGATTGGCTCCACTCTTTCGGCATATGTTCTCCCTGCCAAATGTACTGGATGACTTTGTGAATAGCTTGATGAATACTACTGCCACCATATTTGATGAGCTCCACTGGAATCTCATCAATGCCAAGCGCTTTATTATTCTTTTGGGCTTTGATGATGGAACAAACTTCACCTAGAGTTGGTGGGGCCAATGGAAGCTCTCCGCAGACCTCTATAGGCTCCGATGTTCTGGAGCTGTGCGGAGGATTAAGGAGGTTCTTGAAATATGATGCCCATCTTTCCTTAATCTTGGTTTCATCAGCGATTAATTTGCCGCTGTCATCACGACAGAGCGTGGTTTTGGGCTGATAACCACGGTTTAAGCTTTTGTATGCTTGTCTTGTGTTATTGCTCGCTAAATTTACATCTATATTGCTCAATTCGTCGTCAAAGTATTTTCTTTTCTTAACCCTAATTATCTTATTCACTACTCTTCTGAGATTTTCATAGTGTTCTCTCTTTGTCCTGGTTTTCCTACCTACGTATTCTTTGTACGCCTGATTCTTTTTATCTAACGCATTCTGGCACTCATCATCGAAACAATCATTCCTCTTGCGCCGGGCTTGATGTCCGATCGTCCGTTCTGCCACGGTCCTGATAGCCGGTTTCACTTCCATCCAGAGCTCGTTGCTCGTCTTTAACGATGCGTCTGATAAGATGGGAGCCAGCTGGTTGTCGAGAGTCTCCGTGAAATTTTCGGCCACAGACTCCGTTTGGAGCTTTTCGATGTCATATTTTTGTAGCGGGCTGCTCTTCGCTGAATATGCCTTTGACATACGACATCGATAGGTTAATTTGATCAAGTAATGATCTGAGTTACAATTGGCTCCTCGGTATGTACGGACGTCAAGTATGCTCGAGGCCCAACGTTGTTGGATCAGAACATGATCGATCTGCTGCCATCTGGTGATACCCAGGTCATTTTATGAATGCGTCGATGTGGGAAGCAAGTCGAACGTATGACTAAATTTCTGCTACATGCAAAGTCAATCAGGCGCTGGCCGTTGTCATTTGTTTCATCGTGGAGGCTATATCCTCCATTCGTTCCCCGATGAGATAGCTCATTCCCGACCTTAGCGTTGAAATCACCCAGAATTATTTTTGTGTCGTCTGTGGTCAATGAGTCGACCAGTCTTTCCAGGTGATTGTAAAACGATTCCTTCATTTCTTCGTCCTTTTCTTCGGTCGGGGCGTGAACATTAATCAGCCAGATTTTGAAGAATTTCGCTCTTGTACGGATTGCACACAACCGTTCATTTACTGCCTTAAAACCAATAACATGCGATTTGAACTCCCTATCCACAATGAAGGCCACTCCGAATTCTCGTTTTCCAGTAGGCTTCCCACTTTTAAATATTGTGTGCGATCTCATGTCTTGAATGTCGTTTCCAGTCCAATTCGTTTCCTGGCCTGTTGTAAAAGGTCCTTAACAGCGCCAAGGTAATTGAGTGATCTGACATTCCAGGATCCAATGCCATAGTCCTTTTTTCGTTTGCGAGGTCATTGCCGTGAATCCAATCCATTCCGAGGCCTATCTGCAGGTTTCGAAACAATTAAAGGTTTTCCAGGGACGGGGAGTTAGCCCGTCGCCCAACCTCCATTCCGGCGGCATGGTTATTACGTCGATTCCGTTATCAGGCGTGGAAGATTCGCCTTCACCCTCTTACGACCTAACAAAGGAGGTGTAAGCAGGATTTACAGTTATTTACAGTTATTAGCATTTCTTAACATTTAATGTTACATTATTGGGGAACCAGCAAACCCAATGTGCACCCCGAGAGCATTTACTACCATTTTATTGGGGGGTTTGGGATGAGGAATCATGGAAGCTATGGGTTGGGGAAACAAGGGGTTCCCTCATCCTTTCTCAATCGGGCTTGGGACCGTCTATGGCGGAATTGGTTTACAAGTAGTTATTCTTATTAGATGAGAATGCTGGTAAGAAACACAAGTCATCATAAAAAAGACGCAGCAGTTAATTTCGTGAAGCATATAAGGAATTGTATTGCAATAGTCAGTTTAGTAAACTAGAATAAAATCCTTTAGTAGGAATTAGAATGTAATCATTCCGTAGACTTCAATCGCCAATACATTCATTCAGAAATATATGAGACCGTCAATTCGCCAACTAAATAATAACAAAGTTAATGTTTAAAATTTTATTTACAGTTTATTTTAGGAAACAAAAATAACAGAAATCAGTACATTAAAAAATAATTTAAATAAGCGTAAAGTTAAAAAAAAAATATTCTAGTCAATTGGTCGTGTTGTGTAAACACCATCATTTTCGATCACAGTATTCGATAGCTTTGTCATTTGTTTGTACAAATTCACATGATCGTCACTCTCGGTCTTTTTCAAATGCAATAACGCGCGATATGAGGCCTGAAAATAATAACAAATTGAATTAATTTGCATATAACAAACGATTTAGAAATTACCTCCGTACACCAAGCCTTTGCCAAAGCTAATTCATTATCAACTGTGGGAAGATTTAATTTGGCCGCTCTTGATGCTCTTGATAAAACAACCACTGAAGCATAGATGTCAATTGCTGCGTTTGCCAAATTGTTCAACATAAATTGTTGCTCAACAATGTTCTTGCCATGCTTCACCAAAAGCGATTCGACCGCCTTGCCAAATGCATCAATACATTCTGCGACTTTCTTTCCTGAATCCTGCAATTCACTGTGTACGTGCTCACTTAGGTCAACACCTCCGATTCCGACTGAGCGGAAAGCCCGTCTTGAAGACTCCTTAAATATAAGGCCTAAATTCGCAGCGGGATGCTTGAAAGCACGTTGAAGTTCCCTCAAATGGGACCCGGCATACTGTATTCCGGTCAAAGCGACAAATAATCTTAAAATATCGTTAGTTCCTTCGAAGATTCTGAATATCCTTAAATCGCGCATGTATTTTTCTAACCCTGCTGATTGCATATAACCCATTCCACCTAGAATTTGAATGGCTTCATCACAGACGAACCATGCAGATTCCGATGCAAAAACTTTTGAAATGGCTGCTTCTAAGTGATAGTCTTGACTTCCTCTGTCCATGTTTTGTGATATCGTGTATGCCATTGATTCTGTTGCATATTGATGCATTGCCATGCGAGCCAATTTTTCTTGAATTGCCCCGTAGTTGTGTATTTTCTTTCCAAATTGAACGCGATTTGCTGCGTGTTCGGTAGCCCTTTGAATACAATACCTCATGGTCCCAGATAGGGTAGCAGCCATACCAAACCGACCATTATTAAGAATATTCATAGCTACTTTGAAACCATTGCCTTCCCCACCAAGAACATTTTCAACTGGGATTTTCACGTCTTCAAAGTATACTTCAGCAGTCGGAGAGCAACGGATACCCATTTTCTTTTCTGGCTGACCGCTTGTAACACCACCAAATCCACGCTCAACAATAAACGCAGTAACCTTATCCTTCTTCTCCCCTGTCTTTGGATCCTCGACTTCGGTTTGAGCAAATACAGTCATAATCTCAGCAATATTACCGTTCGAGATCCAAATCTTTGAGCCATTCAAGATATAGTGCTTTCCATCTGCGCTCTTCACAGCCCGGCAGCGAATTGAGCCGGCATCAGAACCTGAGCTGGGTTCAGTCAATGCGAAAGCAGCATACACTTTTTCAGTTGCGACTTTTGGCAAATATTTTCGCTTTTGTTCATCAGTTCCATACAGAAGAATTCCTTTGAAACCGATACTCTGGTGAGCACCAATGACAATACCTAGTCCTAAGTCATTCATTCCTACAATTTCGCACATTCGTCCGTATTGGGTATTGTTGAGCCCCATTCCACCCAGCTCATGGGAAACTTGAATCCCGAAAGCACCTAGTTCCCAAAGAGCGTTCTCTGTTGATTCGGGCAATTTGGAAATTTCTTCATTTTTAACAGGGTCGTTTACATCCTGAAAATTGGAATCATATTAAGTAATAATTATTAGCATCCACTGAGAGGAAGTTTTCTTTAGTAAAAGTTACACTTACTCGAAAGAATCGTTCGAATGGATCCAAAAGCATTGAGATTGTTTCCTTTTGATCTGCCGTCAATACATCTGGGAATGGGAATACTTGGGACGATTCTAATTCACCTCGAAAGATGTTCGCCATGAACGACATATTTGGACGTTCAACTGCACGTTCTTGTTTATTTACCACTTTCTGTTTTGGTTGGGCTACAGCTGCCGAGAGACATCTAGGAAGAGAATAAGAGAGACATTTAGTCATTGGTAGCCATGAGCACAATAAAAATGTAATGCCAAATAAGAAGGCAAGGCAAGCAAAAATCAACGTTTTTGAAATATGTATCAGTATCAAAGCTATATATTTAAAACTTTCTTATGGTATTTAAAATACACGTTTACAATGTATAAATGTTTCACACTTAATAGAATTCATATATAATGAAAACTAAGGTATAAAAAATTGAAATTCAAAGTTGAGTTATTTGGAGGAATAGTGAAATCGTACTTTTTGGAATACGTAAAGCCAGCAAATCTCAGTCGTTTTAAGTTTAAGTATCACTGGATTTTTGCAGATGTATTTTACCGAAAACTATTTGGTTGGACTTATTAGCCATACTCAAAAAATGCTCACCAAACGTAGATAAAAATGTTTACAGGACGTGCAATTCACGGAAATCCCACTTTAAACACAAGGAAGATAAAGGAATGATTGGAGCACAAACTAGGTGTATTTTTAGGGTTTTGTAAAATATCTTTACATGACCCTATCAGTTTCCCGACCTGACTGCCTGTCGGTCCTTCCGTGCGTCATATCAATTTTTGTCTGAAACTACAACAGCTTCAGTTATGGAACTTAGTAGATTTAATCAAAAGTGGTGGTTTTTATGGAGGGTCCCCATATATCTTAGAAAAATGGCTTAGTGGTAATTAGAAGAGAAAGGTTCAGATATGAAATGGAAATTCAGTTTTTACGGTGCAACTAAGTTTCAATTGCATATCCGATAGTAATCTAAGATACGCCAATATTAATTTTTCAAAGAAAAAACAAGCAATTATTTGATACCCCCCATCAAAAGAATTTTCGCTCCGGCCAATGCAAAAAAAAACTTCCTTTCACAATGGGAAATGATCTGGGTATCACCGAATGGGAATACACAAAACCAGATCGACCATGTTCTCATCCAACAACTTGGGCCTCGAGCATACTTGATGTCTGTACATACCAAGGAGCCAATTGTAACTCCGATCGTTACTTGATCAAATTAATCTATCGATGCCGTATGTCAAAGGCGTATTCGGCGAAGACCAGCCTTCTACAGAAATTCGACATTGAAAGGCTCCAAATGGCGTCTGTGGTAAAAAATTTCACGGGGGCCCTCGACAGCTAGCTAGTTCCCATTCTATCAGATAAATTGCTGAAAACAAGTAACGAACTATGGCTGGAAGTGAAAGCAGCTATTAAAACCGTAGCAGAACAGACAATCGGACATCAAGCCCGGCGCAAAAGAAATGATTGGTTCGAGGATGAGTGCCAGAATGCGTTAGACAAAATGAAACAGGCGTCCAGGAATATATAGATAGGAAAATCAGGACGAAGAGAGAACATTATCAAAATCTCAGAAGAGTAGCGAATAAGATAATTAGAACTAAGAAAAGAAAATATTATGACGACGAATTGAGAAGAATCTATGTAAATCTAGCAAACAACATCACAAGACAAGCATACAAAGTAGTGAAATGACTGCAACGAGGTTATCAGCCCAAGATCACGCTCTGCCATGATGACATCGGCAACATCATTGCTAAGGAAAACAGTATTAAGGAAAGATGGGCATCATGTTTCAAGAACCTTCGTAATACTCTGCACAGCTCCATAACATCGGAGCTTATAGATATTCCCGAAGAGTTTCCATTCGCCCCACCAACTCTGGATGAAGTTTGTTTCATCATCAAAGCTCAAAAGAATAATAAAGCGCCAGGCATCTATGAGATTCAGAAAGCATTCATAAAGTTATCCAGCACATTTGACAAATAGAACATATGCCGAACGAGTGGAGCCAATTAATTATACTCCCTACCCACAAAAAAAAAATTAACGTAACAAACATATCACAACTTTGTACGGTGTACAAAATATTTTCAAAGATCCTCCCAAATCCGCATCAATAAACAACCAACGGACTAAAGCAGGAGATGGGCTGGCCCCATTGCTATTCAATTTGGCTCTGGGATATGCAAAGAAAGCTACCTGTCGAAACAAATGGTATGTTATTATACAAATCGAGCCAAGTGGTAGCCTATGCGGACGACTCAACATTTTGTCACGGTCGCTAACAACCGCCAAAGAACTTTTCTTGAAACTCGACAGCGAAGCAAAACTAGTAGGGTTAAAAATCATGAAAATAAAACAAATCTCATGGCACAGCCGAGGAAAAATACTTGAAATGGCCAAAATATCACACTTGGCGAATACAATATCGAAAATGTGCGCGAATTTGTATATTTAGACGCCAAAATAACGAGAACCGGTAATGAAAGAGACGAAATACGTCGATGAATACAGCTCGCAAATAAAATATTTTGTTCAGTTTTGGCTGTCTTGAAAACAAAGCTCCAAGTATACAAATATGTGATAAGACCTGTGCTATGCTATGGGTGTGAAACATGGACCCTAACCCAAGCATCCGCAAACATATTGAACGTTCCGAGAGATAGGTCCTGAAACGAATAATCGGAGCGAAACTAGACAGAGACCAATGGCGAATTCGATACAACCGTGAGCTGTATGAAATTTTTGACGAGCCGGAGGTCTCAACGATTGTAAGACTGCGGAAGCTGTAATGGGCTGGCCACATGAATGGTATGGTCGAACAACAGATATCCAAAAAGGTATTCGTTGAGAGAACTGAAGGACGGAGACGTCGACGAAGACAAATCATCGGTGCTCGGATTTTGAAATTGGAGGACGTGGTCAATGGACCGGAACAGTTGGAGGCGCTTGTTACAGGAAGCGATGGCCCGAGAGGGGCTGTAGCTCTACGAAGAAGAGGAATATTTTAAATAAACATATGAATTGCTAATAGAAAACAAGTTGAAGTAGCAGGAGAGTGCTCCTGCCAGAAGGGTATTGTAAAACAATTAGTAAATCAAAGAAGATATTTTGCATATCAAAACATGACTAATATACAGATTCCATAAATTGAGTTCGAAGAATGATTATGGTTATTATATTTTTATTTCTAGCTTATATAGTTTCCGAGAAAAAGTGGTGTGACACACGGACGGACGGACGGACAGACAAGACGCGGTTTTAGTAGGGTATTGTAAAATGATTTTACAATACCCTAAAAAGAGGTCGACCTTCTTTGCCGCTCGAAAGAACCGGGTAGAAGATCCGCTTCGATGGGAGGAATCTCCGATAATTTAGCCATCGAGTATTAGTTTTTATTTTTGTTGTGAGGGTTCTCGGCAAGGATGGAGAATCCTTGCACGTGGACTCTGCCATCAGGAACCTAAATCCAGTTTGGAGGGGTGCGAGGTGCGCCAGCTCCACTTGGATGCGCCACTTTCTTCTATGCACTACAAGTTTCTCGTCGGGGACGAGGTATGTTTCTGACAGCGTGCAGCGAAGAAGAATGTTAAGTACCATAATACAAGGAACCTTCAGCCGTCGAGCCTGCGCCTTTATGTTTTTGTTCTGCGCTTCGTGTTTCTTCACCCTACAAAACGTGTATGCGATAAATAATTTGTAATGGAACTTGGTGCTAGGGGGAAGAACCCGCCCCACGACATCACAGACGCTACCTTGCAAACGCATGAACGGCTCCCTGGACCAAGTCACTTTCAGTGAAAACGGACACCAATTTCACTGAGGCAGCCCATCATCGCTGCATTTCCTTAACAGGCAATAAACCACCCACAATCACTACAGATATAGATAATCGAAAAAGGTCCTTCAAGCTTATGAGAAGCCTTTTGGTATCAAACTGACCAGCTATCAAGTTAGTATCCTCACAGAGCTTCTCATGGGCTTTAACATTGTAGTACGATATTGGAAAGCGGGTCTTAATAAGAGCAACGCGTTTGCAGATGGATTGCCAGTTCACCTGGTAGAAGAAACATTTTGCATAAGGAGCAACTTTAGAACCTGAAATCCCCACAGACATTTCACTTTTTTTATAAGTTTCTTCTTCAATATCGAGTGCCGTGGAACTTGTATGATTTAGCACTTCTACTCTATTTCTATCTGAGCACTCAATTTGTCCTTAGCAAAAAATTACAAATTTTTACTCGACCGATTCTTTAGAATTTTAATATAATTATTGAACGGATGAATGATCGGACCTACCTCACACCATTAAAGGGGAATGCCAGGAATTCCAGATATCAGTATTTCTAATATACACAGCCGGACAAAATAATAGGTGTGAGCAGTTTTTTTCTAAAACAAACTTAATTTTCATACTTTTCTCTGTTATCCCTCAAAAATTAAGTCGGTTTTCAAAATAAACATACTTCATCTTTGTAACGAAAAACGAAGGGTATCACAAACGTAAAAAAAACCGTAACATTTAGTTCATTCATAAAATGTACAAAATTTTCAAATGGTCAGAATAATAGGTGTGCCCAACAAACATCGTAATTTATATAGAAATTTCGAAACTGACTGTCCCTTTTTATACAGAATTGGTTAAGACGCATCTAATACCCTGAATACTCGCCATTATTCTTAACGACTTTTTCGATTCTTCCGGGAATAGACGATATCAAGTTCCGACAAGTTTCTACAGAAATATTGTACCAAACTTTTTGAATATTCTCTAATAATTGGGTTTTGTTTCGGCATATCCTTAACTTCTCGTTTAAGTTCACCTCAGAGATTTTCAGTAGGATTGAGGCCAGGAGATTGGCGTCCACATTATTTTCTAGAAACCATGTTTTGATCGATCAAGATGAGTGTTTTTGATCATTGTCCTGCTGAAATGTCCATAGCAACGACATATTATCCTCAGCATATGGTATATTGTACACGAATTATACCATCAATTCGATGTATCGGACCTACATCGTGCCATGAAAAACAGCCCCATACGATCTCCCTACCACCTCCGTGCTTCACTGTTTTATTTGTAAAGCTAGCATGAAATTGTTCGCCTTTCGATCGACACGAAAACCAAACAAATTTATCTTTGTTTCATCGCTCCAGAGGATTTTGCGCCATTTTTTCTCACCCTGCGATCTGCATTAGCTAACGCAAAGTTCTCCTCTTCCTCAAATTTGCAGTTTTAAGGAGAGGAACTTTTCGGGTAATCCTAAGGAGTTGTTTTACGCTTACTAATCGCCGTCCAACAGTTCGTGATGAACTTTCTCAATTTTGCTTACAATTGTCCTGCATGATTTGAACGGGTCGCGTTCAGCGTTGCGATTGTCGGTCTTGATGAAGTTTTTTTTAGGTGCTCCACGCGTTTCAATGGTTTTTTTCCGGTTTGAGAGCATTTGTAACAACGTTTTCAGACCGTCCACTTGATGTAGCAATGAACTTATAGGTTTTCCCCTTATCTTGGAGCTGACGAACGTCTTCACTACTCTGCACTACAGTGAGGTCCACGGCCTATCGAATGTTATTATAATGTTATAATTAACAAATGCCTTCTAATAGTTTAATTTGCTCAAAATCTTACCTTCTGCAACTAAATAATTCTTTAAATTGATTCACTTTACACTTTTATCAGCGCATACCTATTATAATGTCCACCTCGATTTTAAAGACTGCACAAGGAAACAAGCCACAACAAGTAATTTTATTGTAAGGACTTCCCCATTTCATTCGAAAAGGGTGCTACTCACTTGCCGAACTTTTTTTTTTTTTTGATTCCAGAACATATTGTCTAGTTTTTTCTCTACATTTTACGAGTTTTGGGAGTTCACACCTATTATTCTGTCAGGGTGGTGTATTTCAGATTCCAGAGATTCCCTTAGAAATCTGTTGTAAAGAATAAAGAGCTTGCTTGTTGGTATTTTGGTAGAAAGGTAGGTGGTAGGTGGTTGGTAGAAAGCGATACTGCCGTAATGTCTAAATCGACTTTAAAAGGGAATATAGGAGGATTGAATATCTAATCAATGTCCTTACTTTTCGCGTTTATAGTTGTTCCATGGAAGTTGCTTCTTCAATTTTTAATATTTTTATAGTATATGTCTCGACTTGTAATAAAAATCGGGGTAAGTTTTTATTTTCAAAAGATTCCAATCGAACGTTACAGGTTTACAGAGAGGACATTTATTTATTCCGTAGTTCTAGGGAACGAAGTAATTTTTGCGGAACTCCAATACGATTTTTTCGTAAATTAGAAAGGTCACTGTCAATTTCGACGTGAAACTATCTCTCTATGAAGGAGTCTCTAACCCGTATCAAATGTAGTGAAATATTTAACCTTGCATTTTGAAAATTGATCCTTCAATTCAGACTTTGCAAAAGCTGCCGCCAGGAGCAATACATTTTGGCCATTTGACTCTATGATGCATGTCGTTTCAAATGTGTTGAACTAGCCTCGTATGCTGGGTTTCGAGGTGTCCTGCTCTGAAACCATATTGCTTTTGAGGAATGATTTGCGCTTCCTCAATGATATCATTCATTCAGTTCAGAGAGCTTTTTCTGTTAGCTTAGCTAATGATAATAGAAGGCTAACAATTCAGCCGTTTTGCGGAGAGAATTTGTCTCCGCTTTCGAGCTAGGACTGGGAAATGTTAAGATAGTAGACAATCCAAACAAGTATTTGTAAGTGTGTCAAAGCCTGAAGCTCACCATTTATTAAGCTGGAGTGTAGATTATTCGCTGGGTATAGAGAAATATATCCCGATAGTCTTATCAACAACCATTCAAATGAAATGTTTGTCTAAAGTGCGAACTACTCAAACGAGTAAACTCGTTTAACGATTTACTCCTCGTTTGTGACTATTTTTAATTTGTTTCAAATGTATAAAAATCAAAAACATTTTGAAAAATTGTTGATTTAGGCTAGTCGGGCTTCAACAAAGTTTGATATTCGTTAGTTATTATATAAACCCTATCGCAATAAAAGTTATAAAAACCCATTTTTTAGGATTTGGAAAATAGAAATATAATACCGTATTAAAATCGCTACCTAGCTGTCTGTTTGTCCATCTCTTCGTCTCGGCAAGTTTTTCCAGGGACTATAGATGCTAGAATCATTAAACTTAGTGCGGAAAGCTTAGAACAGGCAGTCTTATGTAAATTTGTCATTACAAAGCTTTGGAGTATTTCTCCTTAAGTATTTTTTTCAGCGAAGTTATTCAAGACAGGTATCTAGCAAAAGGTCTTGATAAGATCTTTTATCGATTTAAAAAAAAATCAGAGATATGGAGTTTATTATTTGTACTAGAGTAACAAATCAATTCACTCAATTTTGTTAATAACTATGGATTACAATTTCACATTTTTCTGGCTGCAGTTGTGCGAGTACCCTTCAATGCAATGCAAGAATGAGGCAAATATTTATAGAATTGTTCTACCCTGTAAGTTTCAAAATCTATACTTAAAGAAGTTACAGCCATTTGAATTTTTAATATTACAAAAGCAACAATATATGAATATGAAACGATATGAGCTTTCTATTGACCCAAACTATATGATTTTCTTGAGATTTTCGCACAAAGTTCAGAAAGAATGCATGTGTAGTACGAATACATTTAATAGAGTGTTAAAGCAATGATGTCAGTAATACAAAAACAAACTGGGGTCCGCTTCAAATAGAGTGTAAATAAATGTTTGTCCCTTTCCTTAATTTAAATATTAAATATACCTACTTATAAACCATTTACGTAATTTATACATCCAAGGCTTATGTCTACATTTCATAAGTTGGTTAGAAACCCTTCTGGTCGGAGGATACTCCTGCCAACTAAGCATGTTTACTTTTTTGATAAATTATGTTCGGTACAAGTTCTTATTTGAAATCAATGAAATCTGCAACAAACGCACGAAAATATGAATTAGATTAGATAACCTTAACAAGCTATTCCATGCGTATAAGCTTTTCATTTATGTAATCAATAGTTGAGTTGATGCATACAGAATCGATCCAGGCAATTATACTGAAAGCAATTATGTATTATAAAATCATGCTGTTTCTAAAATAAATCGTGTCAGCAAATTTCTATTTATTTATGATTGCTATTAATATTGATGAAGATAACAACCAGACTGTAGATGTAAAATTTCGTAATACATACTTCCACCAGTTAAGGAATCTAATCGTATACAAAAAACACATACTACATTCGGGCTAAACATCATAAAAAGATAGATAAGGATAGATAATGCGATTAATACCTTTTAGCAGTTTGTGTAAAGTAAATTATTGGAGATGTTTATAAAGTAACACTCCAATAGACAAGAAAAATCGTTACGTTACTCATGTGCGGAGTCAACGAGAACGATTGATTAAGGACAGAAATATTAATCCTTCCAAGAAGATTTTGACTGCTTTTAGAGATTCAAATGGACAACTGATATATAAAACCTTAAATTCACACATTTTTTTTTTAATGGTTAAGATTTAGAATGAATATAAATTGTATCAGATTTTTTCTTTAATATACGAGTAGATATAAGATGCTTGTATGTGCTAAACTTTTTAGCGATCGCTCGACCCT
Organism: Odontomyia ornata; assembly: GCA_963969285.1. NCBI lineage: Eukaryota > Metazoa > Arthropoda > Insecta > Diptera > Stratiomyidae > Odontomyia > Odontomyia ornata. Next base: position 257,524,453 of record OZ017740.1, on the reverse strand, counting down.
TTTTATATCAACTTAATGTAAATCTATACGTTTTTGTCCTCTAAACTGAGCTTCAATTGTAACGCATGGGTACGGATTATAGTGCGGATAGCTCCGATAGCGCAAATTACCTGATGAGATTGATTCAGTAGCTAATTTTAATCGAGTTGCATTAACTTTTTTTTATTTAAAAAATTATTAAAGAAGATTAAAAATTTTTCGTTAATGGTAGTATTGACGTGTGTACTACAATTCTCTTCAGGGCATCACACTTTAGACACACACGAATGATGCCAACCACGCTTGGAGGTGAGAGTATCATTCAGTTTCCTCTTCTTATACAAACTAAATACGTTTTTCGCATTCCTTTCACAATCGCCCTAGACGCTACATATCTCTTCACTGACGACGCGTGATCCTTAGGAATTACTTTCTCCGCAATTTTCGAGTTTTTGTAATGTTAAAGGCAAAATTTTGTTTTTAATTTTAAGTATCGGTGTTTACTTTGAAATAGCTTCTTCACTATTTCGAATCAATTTATTTAAACAGGTGAGTGGTTGGTGTGAAGTGATAAAAATGACGCAGGGAAACGAGAATTAATTTCCACCTGACACAGGAGAGGTTAATAATGTTACAACAGCAACAACAAATCAACCAGATAAAGAAATGATTGAAGATGAAAAAAAGGAGGACTATGGCAAGTCATCAGCATGTCCCCAGTAAAAGTGAAAGAAAAGACTTTAATAAACGTGAAAATAACCACATCGGTTATCACAAACGAAAAAGCAATTAGCAACATAGAGTTAAACAATATGAATGACAATTTAAAAACCACAGTACAGGTCAACAACAACCGTTATGATCTTATCTCTAACGAAAAACTATTTCCAGTTATTTTCGAAAGGAAATTCAACGGCAAACTAGTGAAATTGACTCCGTTTAGATTGTTCATTATCAACAAAGAAGCAAAGTGTCAGACTGCGGATATGAAGCAAAATGGACTAAAACTTAGTGTTTTTCAACAAACCGAAATGTGCTAACGAAGCGGTGGAAAAACAGACATTTAAAAAACATGAAATAAATGCCTGCATCCCTGGAAACTTCATATACAGATATGGAGTAATTCGGGATATTGAATTAGATTTCGAACTAAACAAACGTATTGACACTGCCAGACCATGTAACATGATGGGTTTGAAACTCAAGGAAATAAAAATTATTACTGCTACGAGACTCAATAGAAGAGACCCTTCGAGTGTAGCAAATTACATCCCAACGAAATCCGTCAAGATAACTGTGTCGGGAAATACTCTACCATACTCTTCAGTAAGAAAATGGAATACTTCAGATTCCGCCCCAAGCAATGTAGGAACTGCTTCAGGTTAGGATACTCTACAACAATATGCAAAGATAAAGTAAAAATATGCCTAAAATGCGGCGGCCAAAAATGGCCTAGGTGGATCAAATACAGGCATAAAGTTGAAGTAAGCTCTATTCTAAACATCACAAATCTTGAAGCACGCTATGTCATTAACAAAAACCTGGAAACCTGGAAGACATTGCTCAAATGGACTTCAATCGACTGAGTAGAGATAAATTCACCAACAATAGAAACCCTACCGCAGATGTCAAGAAAGATTTCATGAAGCACACTTATGCACAAGTTGTTGCGTCTAGAGACAATACAAAAAAAATACATCAACAGAAACAAAATACCTTCCCTACTGTGAAAAATATCCAACTTCCTACAAAACCCATCACAAATAACCACAACAGATCTACAGATTTGGAAAAAAACCATACATGAACTTCAAAAGAGCATAAAGTCCCTGTTATCTTCGCAAGATGTAGACAATGTCATAGACAAGTTATTAATTAATAGACAAACAGAGTATCTTACGTTAGTTAAAAACAAACGCAAGGAGATAGATGCGAAAGAATCGCAAGTTAGCACGTCACAAGATATGAAATCAACCACAAATTTGCGTTGCAGATAGTATGATCTAATTTTTTAAAACCTCATTTCATATTAATCATTAATAAAGGATTATTTGTATTTAAATTAAAATCTATAGAAGTTTCTTGGGTTTTCGATACTCACTTGACTTTTAAACAGACACTGTAATTTGTAAATTATCGGTATATTCATTATTTCCTACTAAATTTCTTTTACTATTATACCTAGTGAGGGTCAGATGGCCCTTTCCCATCACTTTTCCTCTCATTTAAATACTAATCTTAAATCCCTAATTTCTACTGACCTACTACCGAATTGGGTCAGAAGCTTAGTCCCAATCTAATGAGGAGCTGCAGCCTCAGCAGACGCCTTTCATAAAAAAAAAAAAGCAATAAAAAAATGTCAATCACGCTGGCCTGTGTGAACCCTGCCAAAGGCCATTTTACATTAAGGAAGATATCTATAAAAAGCAGAAGTGAAGGAAAAAATATGCTTTTGTTACTACGTATTATATTATTTATGATAGGAAGTAAATTTTTCCGCGTTAGTTTGCTTTCTCTATATACATGTTTTAATTGTAACGGACGGGCACGATTTATGTTTCGGATAGCTCCAAGATTTACATTGAACTCACGTGAGCTATACAGGCAATAGCTATACATTATCCGCGGTATTCATATGTCAACTGATCAAACTGTACTATGCACATTGTTCAAACACCGCAGCTCGAATCTTTGTTTATCTTTTTCTGGTGCCATTTCGACGGAACCGGCTTCTGATTGTCTTTCCGTTGAACAATCCATAATTCTAGGGTGATGCCGTGTGATATAGTATGCTTTAAAATTGAATGAGTTTTGTTTAATTTGGCTTTTATTTGAAATTAAAGCAATACTTAGTTTTTTTTTTTTTCTTTAAAAGCCGTCGGGCCTTGCTTAGTTGTGTGAGCAGACGCGTTTCGACTACTTTGAGTCATCTTCAGTGTCTAAAGGATGTGTTGAAGGGAGCGACTTTATATAGTCGTAGGATGGGTAATTAGCGAATAGGTAATTAGCGGATGGGTAATTAGCGGATGGGTAATTAGCGGATGGGTAATTAGTGGATGGGTAATGAGGTCAGGAAGTAAATTACTCAATTATACCAGGTAGGGGGATATTATGTTTTTGTTTTTTTGCTTGTTGGCTGTCCGTTTGTTCTGTTTCATCTCGTTTCCGTTTTAGTCTAAGAGTGTGGTCTAGGACTGAGAAAATTGCGTCGGAATTGGTAACAAGTTGTTCGTTGATAATGTCACCGTCTGTCTTTCTATGTTTATAAATTTCAAGCCTTTCTAGGATGTCAAGTCTCGGTCCTTTGTTTTGTTTGTGTAGCAATTTCATGGAGTTTGTCATAGCATCAGGCTCATGTGCGTGGTTTTGTAGGTGCGTCGCATAATTGGAGTCTGCCTTGTTGTATAAGAAAGATCGTAGGTGCTCTTTGTATCTTGTCGTTAGTTTTCGTGTTGTTCTTCCTATATATACCATGTCGCAGTCCTTGCATGTCAGTTTGTATATGCCGCTGCCTTCGTATATCGATGTGTCATTCAGTTTTGGCTTCAGTTTGTTTCCAATGTTGTTGTTCGTTTTGAATGCAGTTTGCAATTTGTATTTCCTAAGGAAGTTCGATAGTTTGTATGTCTCTTTGCCTACGTATGTTAACGATACCCACTGTTGGTCGTTTTTATGAGTTTTCGTCGGTTGGCGTTCCTGTTTTTGTTTGTACTGTGTGACTAGTTTGTCAATGTCGCATTGTTTGTATCCGTTATTATTAGCTATTCTGTAAATGTTGTTTAGTTCGTTGGAATAGTTAGTAGGAGTCATGGGGATGGAGTGAAGCCTCTGCACCATTGATCTGTACGCTGCTAGCTTATGTTGTGCGGGGTGGTTAGATGTTTCATGTATGGTATGATCAGTTGTGGTTGGTTTTCTGTATATTTTGTAGTCCAATCGTGTTTGTTCACGTGTCACAGTTAGGTCCATATAGTTGAGTTGTCCGTTTGTTTCTTTTTCCATAGTGAACTTTATATTCGGGTGAATTTCATTCATATAGGCAAGTAGTTCGTCTTGTTTATTTTCTTGTGAGTCAATAACAATGAAACAGTCATCCACATATCGTCTGTAAAATATTACATTGAATCTTTTGACAACTTTGGGTATAAAGACTTCTTCCAAAGATTGTAAGGATATTTCTGACATTATTGAGGACATTGGATGTCCCATACCCAGACCGTCTTTGGCAATGTATGTGTTGCTATTGAACTTAAAATAGTTCTGTTTGATTGTGGTCTTTATGAGATTGAGTATTTGATCTGTGAATCGTCGGCTGTTGTTGAATGAAAGTTTTTCTTTTAGTATGGCCAGTGTTTCATCGACAGGGATAGACGTATAGAGGTTGGTGATGTCTAATGATAAAAGTTGACAATTTTCAGACATGCAAGGACTGCGACATGGTATATATAGGAAGAACAACACGAAAACTAACGACAAGATACAAAGAGCACCTACGATCTTTCTTATACAACAAGGCAGACTCCAATTATGCGACGCACCTACAAAACCACGCACATGAGCCTGATGCTATGACAAACTCCATGAAATTGCTACACAAACAAAACAAAGGACCGAGACTTGACATCCTAGAAAGGCTTGAAATTTATAAACATAGAAAGACAGACGGTGACATTATCAACGAACAACTTGTTACCAATTCCGACGCAATTTTCTCAGTCCTAGACCACACTCTTAGACTAAAACGGAAACGAGATGAAACAGAACAAACGGACAGCCAACAAGCAAAAAAACAAAAACATAATATCCCCCTACCTGGTATAATTGAGTAATTTACTTCCTGACCTCATTACCCATCTACTAATTACCCATCCGCTAACTACCCATCCGCTAATTACCCATCCGCTAATTACCTATTCGCTAATTACCCATCCTACGACTATATAAAGTCGCTCCCTTCAACACATCCTTTAGACACTGAAGATGACTCAAAGTAGTCGAAACGCGTCTGCTCACACAACTAAGCAAGGCCCGACGGCTTTTAAAGAAAAAAGAGGATTGGCCTGCGGATATCAAATAAACAAAGTTATTGACTACAATACTTAGTTCATATTTTTTTTCCAAAAGGCAATATAACTTTCTTCGCCGCTCGAGTTCCATTCTCCGTCTTTTTCATTGCAAACATTTTTTTACAATCACTTCAAAATAATAACGTAATACTTCAAATCAAAATACCCTGACTTTTCCCAAAGAACACGTTAACAAGCCGCGAGTTGTAGCTTCTCCTTTAATTGTCAACATTCGCTTCGCACTTTTGTACCAAATCAATCACGGTCTTTAAATTTCTTCAAGAAAATGTTATGTTTAACAGTAAGCATAAAGACGGAGCTTGCGTTTCGTCCGACTGGCGAACGGATCTCCAAAAGGGTGGTGATAATTAATATTGAGACAGGAGGATGAAGGAAAGAAATAAGTCGGAGTGAAACAAAGTTAGTCCGGAGTGATAAACTAAAGTAGTCCGCAAAGTGTCGTAGAGTCCCTGGTTTTGAACCCCATTGGTGACAACGAGATTTGTTTCGATCGATTCTTCGGAACGACTATAAGCCCGTTTAGTTATGATACGTACTGGTTTAAAATCGTGGTACTGACCCAAAGACATTTAAAGTAATGGACGCGAAATGAGCTTATTTTCATCCATACGTGAGTGAAGTACTTTTACTAAATACATGTCTTCCTCTCGCATGCGAATTGAAATCCCCCTGCATTTTGCGCCGCTAGAGAATCCACACATTCAAGTGGCTCTCTAGTTGCTCTCACGAAAATCCCACTCCTCTTATACCTTAGCCCCCGAATTGTCAACAAAATATGAACCATATGATTGAAAACATATGATTTGTGAAAATTCAACATTGATGGGAAACGTCTAATCAAGTTGAATTTAAAATTGTACACAAAACAATTTTTTAAGATAAACCGTGTTGAATCTAAGCAAAAGCGTTGCAAATGTGATAATTTAGCAAACTGAAAAGTTTGTTACGGATCGCGAGTGTTTTTGTGTCGAAAAATGAAAAATGAAGTGACGTGTGTGGGACTATAAAAACAGCTCTAGGCAGCATGTCAGGGACGTATCCTTCGTAGGGCAAGTCATTTTCAACCTTTCATATCGTTCAAGTTAGAATACCCGCACGGAAAATTGATTTAGTTCAAGATGCGAAAATTAGTGTCAAAGCGTCAAAGTTATTTGAAATTCGAATCAACAGCTAATAACGCGCCAACTTCACGCCACATGATAAAGTGCTTCAATTCTCTCGATGCATTTCGTATCCTCTCTCTCACATCTATGTACTGACCATATCATCTTCTCGACGCCGATACATTAATCAAAATAATGAGAAACTCTTACTATCTCTAATCGAAGGCCCGAAAGGGGCTGTAGTGCTACAGCAAAGAACCAAATTCAGATGCCAACATTAAATATTGTATAGGGTGACCGCGTGTGCTAAAAACATGGAGATAAAGAAAGCAAGCCAACACGAAAATATTTACTTCCCATCATAAAAACAAACTTAATGAATCAAAAAAACGTCTGGAGGGATTTTATATTCAAACGCATTGAATAATAAGAATTAGAATAATATTCGGAGGGTGTGAATAATTTGAGCTGGGTAATACGATTAGCGGGGAGCTACGTAACAGTAATGCAAAACCCTCTACCGTCTGTCTAGCTATCATCATTTTTACGCTACAAATGAATATGGACCAAATGCTCATAAAATTGAATTAAGTGCAAAAAAACTTATTTTATGGACGGTTTAAGAAATTTTTGAATGAAATTAGATTTATAGTCAATTATTTTGTTTATTTGATATCCGCAGGCCAATTCTCTTTTTTCTTGAAAAGCCATCGGGCCTTGGTTTGTTGTGTGAGTAGACGCGTTTTGACCAAAACTGACGTTAAATAGGAAGCCATATGGTAGCAATTCGCATATGTATTAGTGGGCCTACTATGGACAAGCTTCCGGTAACTGTCACCCAACCGCGGCATTAGCAAATGCTTATATTTCGTAATATATACTAGTTTCCGAATAAAAAACGTGTGGAATGCATTCCGTGCATGCTATAAATTCACCTTGTATAGCCCGCTGTACTCCTAAACTTATCAAGACGAGCAAATGAAGCACACGTTTTGCACCTTCGACTGATAGCTCAGCGTTGAGATGTAAACAAACTCCTATAAATTCACTTTGGAAGGCGATAAAAACTAAACGGGTTAAAAGAACTGAAATAATTTCCACTTCACTAGGAGTGCTATTGTGTTCTCCGCGGGCCATCAGAATTTCACTGTAGAAATCCGCCTCAAAATCGTACAAAACTTCGAATTTTCGTTGGCACCTCCATAATTCGTCATATACCGCCATGTAAGTTAGCCAGCAAAGTCGGCCTACTAATGGTCATATGTGTGGTAGTAAGCGCTGCTGCCATATGGCTTCCTATCTAACGTCAGTTTTGGTTTTGACTCCTTTGAGTCAACTTCAGTGCCTGAAGGATGTGTCTCCTTTTAAATATTCTTATCATCTGTTGAATAACATTAATATCTAGAAGTAAAAATAAACCACTGTAGATTGTTCCATGATTTGTAAAAAAGTAATAATGAAGAAGAAAGAATGTCCCTTTCGAAATGCGTGTATGTACAAATAAAATTAATTTTCAGGCATAAATGGGAATTTTTTTTATATAGTATCTTTAAAAGAGAAATTAGTATTGGTACTTTTTGATGGAACTATCGGACAATCTCCAAGTAACGCTGGCCGTAAAGTTGCCGTCAATGGCACCTGGTTTTTAATTTTTTGCACAACAAACACAACGTATATTAAAATGCGTCGTCTTCTTTGAGATTGGACGAGAGTGATTTGAAAAATCTGTAAAAATGGAGATATTTCCCTATGAGTACAACGACAAATACTTTAGAATTCGAAGATCACTTACTAGTACTTTTGTTGATAACAGGATTTGTAAATTTTGCAACTTCCCTAATAAAATTGTATGTAGTAGGTACTTTTACATCTTGAGTTCGATATCATTCTGGTATTTAAGTAGTCTTATATAAGGGTTATTCTTAAATTTTCAAAAATCAAAACGTATTTACAGAAGCTATAGCTTCTGAATTCTTTCTGATAACAGCAGCACATGGGTTTTCTACTATATGAGCTTTGTACCGAAATTCTGGTGGGTTCTTCTTAAACTTTTCAGTTAGTTAAGATGAGTTACATAAATATATTTAATATCCTATTCAATGATACAAGCAAATAGCTTAAATATGTTATTAAAAATAAATCAGGATAATAAGCATATATGAAAATGGGATCTCATATGGAAGCCGGCTAATTATTCAATTCTTGTTTTACAACTATCCACAATTTTATTTTTACAACAAAGCTGACGAAAAATGATAATTTTCTTTAAAGCACTCTCATACCGTGACTCGCCTTACAAACCTCTATTTTTTATTACTTAATGCAATACTTTTATTGTTCAGTACTAATTCATAATTTTTCGGTTGCAAGATCGTTGAACGAGCAACACGCCTGTTTAAGAGATAAGCGAATGTTCCAGTTTGGATCCAACCACATTATCTTCCCTTAATATGTATTTCCTCTCATTTAGTTTTCTATAAACAAATTCAAAAGTTATTTTAGCGACCATTGCAATGCGGAATTGTTTGTTTGCTAAATGCCCTTGAATACGATGCACACTGCGTCTTGTGGTAGCCAAGATCATGTTATTTGGACTTTGGAACTCTCTCGTTGCCGTTCACCAATCAAAACATTGTGGTGTGACGTAAACATCACCGATTTGGGGGTAAAGCTGAAGAAATTGGCAAATGATTTGCAAATAAATCCTAGTCCCATAGACAACAAGTCCAAAGGTTGAAAACGGTTCCGCGCAGATAAAGATACGAGCATTAGTCAGACTTCGAATTTGAAAGAGTTATGGGCCCTTAACATGGAGTAATGGATTTAAATTGATGAAAAAAGTGCTGTACCAAACGATTAATGCAAATATAACAAATGATTATGAAATTACCTTCGGGCTTCACTATTGGCGAGGTTTTTCGCATTGCGAACGACAATGTTGCTGACACGGAACATTTTTATCTAGCAGCTTCAACAAACTGATTATTCAATAGAAATATTTTGCACGTTCCGAAAAACTAGATGAGGTAGATCACTTTACAACTTTTTCAATTAAATACGTCCAAAATACAGCCGTAGTAGTAAAATTAAATCAACAGTACTTTCACTCTAGCCCAAACAGCTGTCAAGTAAAAAACGTCAGCAACGAACTGACATGCACATGGCGCGGTGCGAATTGAGAATGAACGGTGGGGAAATGTGAGTGGGTTAGTTATTCAATGAATGGTTGAGTGGATATTTTAAAATGAGTGAATGTTGCATGTACAGTGCTGCCTTAATAAAATTTCTTGAACTTAAATGAAGTCCACAAAAATTTGTCACTTATTTATTTATTTCTATTCAACAGAAGAAAATTCCAATAACAAAATAGATAAAATAATAGTACAGCAAAATGAATTAAATAATACCACACATGCAAAAAGCAAGATAAAAGTAATAAAAAATGCAAAAACTAGGAGAAAATAAATAAGAAAAATTACTGAGAGCTGAGAAGAAGACAGTTAACAAATCTTTTATAAACTAAATACGAAAGGGGAAAGGGCCCAAGCTGAAGGGCTAAGTTTGTTTTAGCGGAAAAACTGTTTTGAGAAGCATAGAGGTATAAGATTATAGGGAGGATAATCAACAAATTTTCTGTCCACACTTCTCCTAATTTCACTTACACTACAATCTTCGCAAATGAAATTCTTTCCGGTTTCAAAGTAGTTGTGTGTAGTTTTATGGATTTTTATGAAATTATCTTCTTCTGGTGTTAAATTTGATAGCTTGGTCGGGTGACGACCGCCTAAATTTTTATGCGCTGTACCAGATGTATTGGGGTTTATTGCATTGGCGTTGACGGTATCATGAATAGACCTTTGGTTGTGGAACATGACATTGAACCGCTGGTTAGAATTGATGCAGCGTTTGAATTATCTCTTGTAGCTGTTGGATTTTCTTTCTTTGATAATGGTGTATGCTATAATGATTGTGATAATGATTCCGATGATCCCATACTATTATTATCATGGCTATCTTGAAAATTAACTCCGCCGTAGGCGATCCCAATCCCGTTTGAAAAAGGAGGAGGGAACCCCTTGTTTCCCCGGCCCGAGCTTCCATAATTCCTGATCCTAAGACACCCAATTAAGTGGTAGTAAATGTTCTCGGGGTCGCACATTTGGTTTGCTGGTTCCCCAATAATGGGACATTAAAAGCCAAGAAATGCTAATAAATGTAAATACATCTACAGCTCTGCTACGAAATCCTACTTACACCTCCTTTGTGGGGATGTAAGAGGGTGAAGGCGCACCTGATAACGGAATCGAAGTAATAACCATGCCGCCGGAATGGAGGTTGGGTGACGGGCTAACTCCCTTTCCCTATAAAACGTTACAATGTTTCGAAACCTGCAGAAGGGCATCGGAATGGATTAGACTCACAGCAATGACCTCAGAAACAGAAAAAAGACTATGGCATTGGATCCTGGAATGTCAGATCACTCAATTGTCCTGACGCTGTTAAGGACTTTTTAAAATAAGCCAGTCAATATATATTAAGTATACTGGCAATCCAGGAAACGAACTGGATTGGAAATGATATTCAAGACATGAGATCACACACAATATTCAAAAGTGGGAAGCCTACTGAAAAACGAGAATCCGGAGTGGCCTTTATTGTGGATAGGGATTTCAAATCGCACGTTGTTGATTTTAATGCAGTCAATGAATGGCTGTGTGCGATCCGTATAAAAACGAAACTCTTCAAAATCTGCCTGATGAATGTTCACACCCCGACCGAAGAAATGAAGGAAATGTTCTACAATTGCCTGAAACTAGTCAACTCATTGCCTACAAACGATACAAAAATAATTCTGGGCGATTTCAACGCTAAGGTTGGCAATGAGCTATCTCATCGGGGAACGACTGGAGGATATAGCCTCCATGATGAAACAAATGACAACGGCCAGCGCCTGATTGACTTTGCATGTAGCAGAAATCTAGTCATAGGTTTGACTTGCTTCCCACATCGATTCACTCATAAAATGACCTGGGTATCACCGGATGGCAACACACAAAAATAAATCGACCTTGTTCTTATACAACAACGTTGGGCCTCGAGCATACTTGACGTCTTTAAAAACCGAGGAGCCAATTGTAACTCAGATCAAATTAACCTATCGGTGTCGTATGTCAAAGGCATATTCGGTGAAGATCATGCCGCTACAAAAATTTGACATCGAAAGGCTGCACACGGCATCTGTGGCCAAAAATTTGACGGAGACCATCAAAAACCAGCTGGCTCCCATCTTATCAGATGCATCTCTAAAGACGAGCAACGAGCTCTGGATGGAAGTGAAAGCGGTAATTAAGACAGTGGAAAAACAGAAGATTGGTCATCAAGCGAGCAACAATAAAAGACAAGCATACAAAGTAGTGAAAAGCCTGAAACACAGTTATCAGCACAAATCCACGCTCTACCGTGATGACATCGGCAATATCATCGCTGATGAAACCAAGATTCCTTAATCCTCCACACAGCCCCAGAATATCAGAGGCTATAGATGTTTGCGCAGAGCTTTCGTTGGCCTCACCAACTCTTGATAAAGTTTGTTACATCATCAAAGCCCAAAAAAATAATAAAGCGCCGGGCATCGATGAGATTCCAGTGGAGCTCACCAAATATGGTGGCAGCAGAGTTCATAAAGCTATTCACAAAGTCATCCAGCACATTTGGCAACAAGAACATATACGAAAAGTGTGGAGCCAATCAATCATATTCCCTATCCACAAAAAAGGTGACAAGTTACACTGTGGAAACTATAGAGGCATATCACTACTTTGTACGGCGTGCAAAACATTTTCGAAGATAAAATTGGATCATACGCCAACAGTATTATTGGGGAGTATCAAGGTGGTTTTAGAGCAGGTAGATCGACAATAGACCAATTGTTCACAGTCAAGCAGTTACTTGAAAAATGCTGTCTATACTGAAACATACACCAAATTTTCTTTGACTTCAAGCAAGCATACGACAGTATTGATCGTAACGTACTGTACCAAATAATGCTTTGCTTTGGCATTCCAGCCAAATAAGTCCATCTTACCAAAATGACAATGACGTCGATGACCTCCCAAGTTCGCATCAATAACCAACTCACCGATGCCTTTGACACAAATATTGGACTAAAGCAGGGAGATGGGCTGGCCTCATTGTTATTCAATTTGGCTCTGGAGTACGTCATAAGGAAGCTACCTGTCGATACGCAAGATACATTACTATTCAAGTCGAGCCAAGTAGTAACATATGCGGATGACATCAACATGTTGTCACGGTCGTTAACAACTGCCAATGAACTCTTCCTGAAACTCGACAGTGAAGCAAAACTAGTAGTGCTATAAATCAATGAAAATAAAACTAAGCTCATGACCCAGTCGAGGAAAAATACCTCAAGTACATAAAATATTACACTTGGCGAACACAGTATCGGAAATGTGCGCGAATTTGTATATTTAGGCGCCAAAATAACGAGAATTGGTAATGAAAGAGACGAAATACGCCGAAGAATACAACTCGCAAATAAAATATTTATTTTATTCAGTTTTGACAATCTTGAAGACCAGCTGCTGCATACACAGGAAAACAAAGTTCCAAGTATACAAATCTGTGATAAGACCTGTGTTATGCGATGAGTGTGAAACATGGACCTAAGCATCTGCAAATATATTGAACGCCTTTGAACGACGGGTCCTAAGGTGAATAATTGGAGCGAAGCTAGACGCAGACCAATGGCGAATTCGATACAACTTTGAGCTGTATGAAACTTTTGACGAGCCGGAGGCCTCAACAATAAGTCTGCAGAGGCTGCAATGGGCTGGCCACATGAATCGTATGGACGCACAACGGGTACCTAAAAAGGTATTTGTTGGGAGAACTGAAGGGTGGAGACCAAAGGGGAAACCGACTAAACGCTGGTATGACTCGGTCAACGAAGACAGTTCATCGCTGCTTGAATTCGAAATTGGAGGACGCAGTCAATAGACCGAGACAGTTGGAGGCGCTATTTGCAGGAAGCGAAGGCCCGAGAGGGGCTGAAGTGCTACGAAGAAGAAGAAGCTCTTGAAAATTACTCGGCACAATTGGTGGTAAGAAACCAGCTAAATATGGCATTGATGTGGGCAGTTCATTCAATATTACGTAGAGTCGTTCCTGTTAGTGTTGATGTGGTTAGGGTTACGAAGGTATTTATGCCGTTTATTGAAACGAGATTTTCGATAAAATTTAAAATATCCATTTTTATGAAATATATGAGATAATTCTGCTTTATAATAAAATTTTTAGTTATGACCAAGATAAATTATACCGAACTGTTTTCCTATGGCTTAGGTAACACGTACATTAGTTTGATAATAAACCAAATTGGGTTTTATGCCCGGATGCATGGGAAGTTAAATCAGCCTGCTGAGATCTAGTTGTAGTAATTGAGCATTCCGCCTAGGCAAACTGCTCGAGGGACCTTCACGAATAGGAGCATGAGCAGTCGAAATATCCAAATGAGTTGCTGCAATTTCTGTCCATTTGGTATTGTTCGATAAAAGTGTTAAATCTACAAAAAATCCCTTCACCGCAAAAGTGCCACGAGCAATCATACGCCGCCCAACCAACAACCATCAACGAGCAAAGTTGCATCGGACCCTGCACCAACAGCCAAGCAGTATGTGATCACGCAATCAAAAGTACTCATGCGCGGCCACCTGGATGCCCAACTCGTAAATGTTACTTGTAAAGACGAAATCTTCTCGCACCCCACGCACGTTAATCAAGCTCAGTCAGTCGCGTTTCAATAGTTCATCCCTTTGGTAGGTTACGTCGGCCTCGACACTGTCGAACCGAGACATTTTTATCGTAGAATTCGTTAATGCGAAATTTTTTGTAGTGAGCCCTTGTGTTGGGAAAAAAGAACCCGCCCACAACACCGCGTGCTAGCCTGCAAGCGCATTTACGCGCCCTCAGACAAGGCCAATTCCGGCGAGCACTAAAATCTTCGCTCGCTGAGGCAGCAGACCATCGCTGCAGTCCTTTACGGAAATTTTAACATAATCAAAAACCCTATAACTGTTTACATCTTTTGTAAGCGAGCTGTATTCTTCTTTGTGTTACGTTGGACTCGTTGTCGTTCTTTATCAATATTGCACCTAAATATACAAATCTCGTGCTCCCAGTGGCCACGCACGCTGCACAGTTTCTACTCAAATTAATGTTGGGTTGATAAATTGCAAATGACAAATCGCCTCCGCTGTTATCGCTCTGAAATCTGGGTGTAATTTAACCGGTGACAGCCGACATCAAGGTTCCCGATTGTTTTGAGGTTAGTTCTGTTTGGCAATTTACCATGAATAAATTCACGCCGTAGCGACGTTTGTAAATTTTTCAAATTTATTTTGAAAAACACGCTTCAATTCATTTGAGAATGTTGTTCAGTGATGAAGCACACTTAACCATAAGTGGCTACGTCAACAAATAAAATTGCCACATTCGGAACTATAATAATCCACAAGCTATTGTCGAAACACCATTGCATCTAGAAAAAGTCACGGTTTGTTGCGCTTTATGGGTCGGTGGGATAACTGGTCCATAAGTCTTCAAAAATAATGATAATTACAATGTTACAGTCAACGGTGAGCGGTACAGAGGCCAGATTACCAACTGTTTGGTGTCTCATTTGCAAGGCATTAATGTTGCTGATATATGGTTTCAGCAGGACGGCGCCACATGCCTCATAGCGTGCGATACAATTAATTTACAGTAAGACACATTTGACGAACGATCAATTTCACAAAACGGCCCTGTTAATTGGCCACCGCGTTTGTGTAAGCTGACACCGTTAGATTACCTTCTTTGGGGATATGCAAAGTCGAACGTCTACGCCGATAATCCAGAAACAATTAAGCAATGGGAAACCAACATTTGACGCGTTATTGCCGAAATACAGCGTGACTTACTGCGAAGAGTATGTGGAAATTGGACCTCCAGATTACGCCACGTACCCGCTAGCATATAAAAAAAAACTCCCTTTAAAATTTACCAACATGTGGTGAACATTAATGAAACAGGGAAAAATTGATACGCCACCGCTTTAATGAAATTTCTTTCTAGAAGTTATTCATTTATGTCGCAAAATCTGAAATTTTTTTTTTCTACTGAAAATGCGCCTTACCATATCTTTCAAATGGGGCCTAATGGAAAGCAAACCCAATACTACTACTTTGTTTTCATTATATCGGAAACGAAAGGACAAACGCCCAGAAAGAACACAATTCCTTAGACCATTTGGAGTCGCACTTAATAAAATCGTGCATTTTTTTTAAATCTATGTTCACGTTACTGATAACCTGAAAAAATTCGATGTCACACTTCTGGTCGCATAAATCTAAAATTTCAAGAAACGCCGACACTTCGGTGTCATCAGATTTAAAAATAATCTAGGGTACCTTTGAAGAGAGTAATACATTTCTAATATTTTAAAATATTTTTATTTTTAAATATTTTTCACTTTGTAAGACGTTTAGAAAAAAATGCAAAAATATTTTTTTTATTTATCATTCTTTCGATAAGTTTTGTAGTAGGAATGAGAATAACATAACGATAGTTTATAATTCAATACATAGAACAAAATGCAGTTCAAATTAATTCATTGTTTAAAAATAAAATCACGAATATAAAGCTACATTGAACTCTGTACAGTTACTTAGAATTAACACTTTGTTTTTATCCATTTTAATAAAATTTTGGGATTACGATCACATATAGTTTAAAGAGAAAAAACATCCAAAACAAAACTTCTATTCTAAAGTCAAATATCAGTTGTAATTTATAGGAGTGAAAATGTATACATCATTATCATTTAAAAAAATTTGTAATGAATAAAAAGAAAGAGCAGCGATAAAATTATCGATTATTTAAGATGTATATGTAATGTACTTTCTGTATTATATCCTTGAGCTTCCCAATATATGTTTACTGTATTTTGCAGGCATTTGCTGATATTGTGTGCAGTTTTAATCCATTGTCTGGTCATCGACAGAATGTTTTCTGATATTTTAGTTTATTGAATTGGCAGAACTGTTTGTTTTAATCAACTATTTTGTTTTCATGGCGACGAATTATATATCTGAATTATTCATTATACATTTCACACATATTATCACTTGGTTGGTTTGAAATAACTTCGTGTTCAACACTGACAAGAACGAAATAAACAGTTAAGAATAATCTTAAGTGACACAACATTTCAAAATTTGATTCTTTATAGATTTTTTGGGGATTAGTCGATGTTTAGAGATGACATCCGTTTCTCAACTCTGAAAAGATTATTAATATTTCGTAAATAAATGTTTTGTATTATATAATTTTGAAATTAAATTTATAAATCTTTCTCATGTAAAGCGATGACAAAATAAACGCTGAAGACGAATATATAATTTGATGAGCAAATGTAATATCTACTTTTTATGAATAAGCTTCATACTTTAAGGAAATACCTTAAACGTTATTCTTATTTAAATGTTATTTTATTTTTCAAAAGCAACCAGTTAGTTTTATGGTTATTCAGAAAATGTCCGAAAATTGTTTGGCATAGATCCAAGTCGGTGCACGCCGTGTGTGATATTTCTACACTTCAAAGTTTAAGAATAAAGTACAACCAATTAGAGCCATAAGCACACAAACTTCACTAAAAACACCTTACAAATGTAAACCCACATCACAAGGTGTACTTGCCAAACACTAATCGCTAAGGCGGAAGTTGTGGACTGATGAGAACTACAAAAGGGATCGAATTGCGAGGAAATTGCTTCTGAGTGACGAATTAGCGCAATTTGTTCAGGGCGGGCCGGGGAAAGCTACTTACGCTCTGAGTACGGGACCCTTCCCACACCCGTTAAAAATTCTAGACTCTCCAGTAAACACCACCCCTGCTAAAATGAGAAACTAACCTGGCACGGTTTGACACTTTAATTCTGCCACGCCACGATTTTCTACCCCTTGAGGCGCCGTCGAGTTACCAGAATCCCTTTTTTAGCGGGAGGGGAGAGGGTATATTAAAAATGAGAGCCTCTACTCTCGACGCCTCTGGGCGCTCAAGTATGTCCTTTTTATCTTTTTGGGCTGTCCGAACTAATGTGCCACATGAATCAATTTGCCAACTGATTTGAGCATCTTTTTGATTAAACTATCTGCAGAGATTTTCTGTTTCGTCAAAGAGTTTATCGTGCTGCCTGTCTATCTGCTGCTAAAATGTGTGTAAAACACGTAGTCGAGAGACATGACTTACCAGTTTTGTGTAGGTAAGACTGAAAACATTCATGCTTGTTCGAGAGTTTGGTCAGATACTAGACTTGTAGAAGTCTGTTTCACCATTCCCTCGATTGATTCAAGACCTCAGATTAGGGAAGAGTTGCGGGATCCATTTTTCCTTTGTGTCGTTTTCGCAGTATTATTGCCAATCGTTTGTTACATTCTTTCAACGCAGTTAGATGATTATGCGCTCTTTAGGAATGAGAGCGATGTGTATCACCCCTGCTGTAACCAATAACATCGACTCAGAGATTGTCCAAAATGCGAATGCAATTCGAAGTGTTCCCCGTCTCTGCACCTGTGTACAATATTACATACTGCTTGGCGCTCATTTAGATTCGTCTTCTTGTTGAGGTCGACCCTCCTATGTTGGCCATCGGTCAACTCAGTGCCGATACACCCGCTGCAACGTTATCAGCCATTCCCTGATTTGTTCGTGAAATTTCATTTTTGAGTCTATCAGTAAGCCTAGATACTTCAATACTGGTTACGGCGTGACCAGCGCACCTTGAATACTGATTGTCCCTACTCTGGGGATTCTTTTATTTATCGGGATCATCATTTTGGTTTTCTCCAATGGTATACTGAATTCTGTCCCTCACTCGACGTATTAATATATCTAGTCGAAAGGATGTCGCGGGTGATTCTCTCCTCCTTAACAGCAGTTTTCAGGGGGTGTCCTGCGTCATTAATGAATGCCTTTCCTGCTCCTGAAACCTTGCTTGTTCAACCCATGGTGAGTACGCGGGCTCATGTCCCGTTTCTGCATCCACGGTGTTTTTGGAGCTAATGTCTTAGTCCGCAGGAACTTTAGAGCTAATTTCTTCTTCACAGTTCGGTCTGATTTGCTGCATTCTCCTCTGTATCCTGCTTGCCTTCATTAACTTCTCGTTGAGTTACAGTTGCTTGAGGAATCTGCTCTTTTATACCTCTAACTGAACCGTCGTACATGTGATCTTTTGAATATAAACCAACTTCTCGACAATGTCTGCACTTTATTTCTGAAGATTAATAAGAGGCAGTCATTAATGAGACTAAATCATACAGGCTGGAAGGACGCTACCACAAACTGTACGGAAAAGAGTATACGATACAACATTAAATTCTTTCCAGGCCTTTGACTCGCAAGATGAAAATGGAATATACTCGGTCCTTATTCAAAAAGAACTGAATCTAGAGAAAGCATACCAAAGCCATGGGAGAGGCAAATGTGGTCTTTAATACGAAGGTGGGCAGGAATGGAAGCCACTCAGCCTGGCATAGCTTTTACGGAAACAATGGAGAAGGTAGTGGGCAATTACATAAGGTGATCCCCCTATATCAATCAAAATATACACAGAACGTGTACGGGGAATCCTTGGAAATAGCAATTCCCATGGTATACAACAAAAAAGTATAAAAATTATGAACGTGTACAGGTTCAAAAGAAGAGATCCAGAAAATAGACAAAGGTTCATTCCAACACAGCAGTAAAGGTATCATTCTCGGGAGATGAACTTTCGGAAAAAATCAGACTAGACTACCAGAACATTCCAGTCGAATACTACTATCTCAGACCAAAACAATGTGTAAAGTGTCACAGACTGGGACACACTCAGTATTTCTGCAATGAGTTTCAAGGAGAAAACATAAGATGCCCAAAATGCGGAGACAAAGAATGCCTAGAAAAGGAATGCTGCTGCTTATGTGGAGATCTAAATCACAGCGATATGGACAAAACTATCCCCAGATGGATCTATTACGATATGGAGGTAAAAGTTTGTTCCATAAGAAACATAACCCTCAAAGATGCCAGAACAATCTTAAACAACAACTAATTCGAACTGCTAAAAGACAACGAAACTATGGATTCAGCTTTCCCTCTATTATCAAAATCCAAATTAACGAATAATAGAAACTCGAATAATGCCATAAATAAACTAATGCTAAACAAACCTTACACTAAAACCACAAGAACACATAACACAAGATCAACTAATCAGACATCAAATTTCCCAATGAGTAGGCATTTACTACTACAGTCAAAGAACACGCTAAAGGAAGAAAACATATTAGCAGAAAATATTTTCAAATCAGCTAAACAAGTTACACCAATAGAGAACCTAATTAATCTACTAAACAATAACTGAAAAACCAAAGTAACGCCAAGTACTTACAAATAGAATCCAATTTAATTAAGAAAACAATACAAACACTAACAAACCACTGTCAGAAAAGACATAACACTAACAACATAACACTAACAACAAGACATAACACTAACATAACACACTTAAAAATATGAAAGATTACAAAAATACCAAATTTCTCCAATATATCCAAAAAATTTCCAAAAATAAAGACACTTTAGAATGCATTATGTACAAAAACAAAATAGACATTGCACTTCTACAAGAAGCATTTCTAACAAAAAAATCGCCTATACTAAGAATCAAAAACCACCAACTCATGAATAAAATAAGACCAGACAAAGAAGGAGGGGGTGTCTCCATTGTAATTAATAACAGGATAAAATTCAAAGAAATACGTCTCAACAACGAAGACATTGAAGCAATAATGATAACCACCACAAATCTGAGACCAAACATTAACATTTGCGCTTGCTATTTTCCACCTGACCTAAGTAGCACAAATTTTAAAGAGCAAATCCGTCAAATTATAAATACAATAAACAACAAAAGCCTGTTAATAATTGGAGGAGATTACAATGCAAGGCACAAAGACTGGGGTGACAAAACAAACAACGCTAAAGGAATCATTCTAAAATCCATATTAAACAAAAATAAATTCGCTACTCTCAACACAAGCACGTTCATCTTTTTCAGAAAAACTAGTAAACAAATCACACAAATGTCAGCCCCAGACATTACCCTAACAAACAACTTTAGCTACTGGAATCAATGGACTACAAAAAATTATAAAATAGGCAAGAGCGAACATGTCCCTATTGAATTTACACTGTAAGTCGAAAATAAAAGCCGAATACCAAACAGAAATAAAATCATTGAGGACATCAATACAATCAACTTCACTAGCAACCTTGCAGAGAATTTGAAAATGATCAACGAATTAATCAAAATCAACCAGGTCAGCGCTAGGAACTTCAAACATATTCCGAAACCATGGTGGTAAAAGGAAATAAAAATCCTTTGGAGAGAAAAAACAAAAGCTTGGACAAATTTCCGAAAACTAAAAAGGAATGGAAATGAACCAAAATTCTTGGAACGGCAAAATAAATGAAGAGAAAGTGTAGCTAAAACTAAAAGAGAACTCTGGCACAAAAAAATTAAGGACATAAACCAAAGTGGAGACATCAAACACTTTTGGAAATTTGCCAACGCAGTCAAAAACAATAACAACAACAGCCCGAGATCGCAATGGGACCTCGAAAACAATAACAACTTTCTCAAAATAATAAAAAATAAACATCAACCGCTCAATTCCCCCTGGATGTCTTCCCTCCCCAATAACATAGAACCAGCTGAACCCTTCAAAATACATGAACTTCTCATAATTCTAAAGAAACATTCAAAAGATCATCTCCGGGCCTAGATGCAATTGATTATAATGTTATAAACTCCCTTAATCACCACAATAAATCAGCTCTACTAAATTCTATAAAGCTGGCAATTTCATGTATAAACACTGTAATACACTCCTTAATAAAAACAAGAAAGCTAAAAACATCATCATGATTATCAACTGTGATGCTGCTAGTGCGTATGAGAGAGTCAATATTCCGGAACTATTCAATATCATGTCTAACTTCAATATCAAGAAGGAATATATGTGGATCTTAAACTTCTTGATGTACAGGAAATTACATCTAGGCAAGGATTCGACCGAAATAAATAATGGCCTTTCGCAAGGGGACGTACTGAGCCCGCTCCTTTTCAACCTCTACACATCTAGCCTTCATAAAATCACAGACAGTCAAACTACACTCATTCAATTCGCTTATGACTTTTTAATAATAAGTAAAAGAAAAAAACAGACTAAATAACCTCAGTAATCTACAACTAAAATTCAATAAATTTACAGACTTATGTAATAGTTTAAACCTCCCCCTGAACTTGGAAAAATCGCAAGCCATAGAATTCTATACTAACAAAACTCACCCCAACAAAATAAAATATGGTAACAGCCAATTAGAATGGGTCAAAAATTTCACCTTCCTAGGCAGATACTTTAATCATCAAAATCACTTCAACGAATTCTACAATAAACCCCTAAACGATGCAAACTTTCAAAATCAGCTCCCCCAAACATAGCTTTTCCCCCAAGATGGCATTAGACACCTTCAAATCTCTAATAAGACCGGTAATAGAAAACATACTAACTTACATTATTCACGCTCCCAATTAATTTCTAAACAAAATAGACAGTCTTAAAGCCAAAACCATTAAACGATGTCTCGGGGTCCCTATAACTGCGTCAAATATACTAGCGCTTGCCCTAGCTAAAGAATTACCAGCCAGACTAAGAGCTGAACAACTGAACAATTGGAAATAACGTATACCGCCAAGAAATGATCACGGAAAATCAAAAAAATTCTAACTATGCCACAATAAACAAAATACGTCGACATCTACAACAACACCTGTTTTGGTCCTGCGCTACCAAATCCACACAATATATAATTCTAATCTGACAATTTCATGAACAACATCCCTAACAATTACAAGACAATAAACTTCAGCAATTCGATTGAAGCAGTTTTACAGAACCTTTCTGCTAACAAAGCAACCATAATCTTCACGGACGCGGCAAAAAACAAACTAGGTACTGGTATAGCCGTTCACTGCTATAACTCTAACAAGATACTAAAGTACTGCTTAAACGAGACTCAACAGTTGCAAATGCCGAATTAAAAGCTATGCATGAAGCTATAAACTACGTGGAATCTAACCCAAAAAATACCCTAGTCATTTTCACTGACTCCAAGAACGCAATAAACGAGATCACAAACAACACAAATCACAAGCTCATCAAAGAAAAATCAGAAAAACCCTTAACAATAGAACTAACTCACTACTACTCTTTTACTGGATACCAAAATCAGAAAAATTTCACAGTTTCGAATTGGTTGACAAAGCAGCTAAACTGGCCATAACGGAAAAAAGCAAAAAACTGCCATCCCAAGGGTGTAAGTGGTGCGACATCACAGACGATCTTGAACACAGAATCCTAAACTGTGAACACTTTGAAACTCTAAGGAACAAGTATGAAATCTTTCAAAATAACGATCCCATATCAAAATGTGTTAATACGAACAATGAAAAATCACTTACTCAATTAATTGCCTTTCTTGAAGAAGCAAACTTAGAACTTTAATACTATGAGAATAGTCCTCTCAATTTCCAGAACTAACTTTTAATTTCCCAAGAAAAGCACTCTATCAAATAATCCACTAACCATTCCAAACTAATACTAATACACTAACACAGTATCATCACAAAGCCAGTAAAGAACAAAATTTTCGTACATTTCCCCTTCCCCTGCACCCCTCAGAGCAAAACTGGTTGGTTTAAGACCTGTTTTGAAAAGTTCTTATTAATACATTTCATTTGATATCCATATTGCCTACATGCGATGAAAAATTTTTTTTCGGGGGCAACTCCCCTATATGAGGAGAGAGACAGACCTTATAAATTTCTTTTCGTGGTGAAACTTTGAGAGGGCGTCACTTTGCGCCCACTTACAAAATCTTATGCTTCTAGCTTATGTAGTTTGCGAGAAAAAGTGGTGTGACAAACGGACGGACAGACAGGACGCGATTTTAGTAGGGTATTGTTAAAATGATTTTACAATACCCTAAAAACTAGGAAAAAAAGCACTATACTAACATAAGTGCCATAGCCAATACACACCTAACTTAGGTTAGGCAGAGGAAAAAAAAAGAAAGAATATTGTTATACGCGCGAGCCTTAAAAATTCTCGGTCGCGCGGTGGTTGGCTACACGGTCGTATGCGAGCGTCGTTGCTCGCCGCAAGGGTCTCGCGCTCGTACTCTGGAGTTTTGTGTATGCTATGCCCCGCCCCCACACTATCTCGCTCACGACAGTGTAGTGTGTGTAGCAATTGCAGTGAGTGGACAAACATTTTTCTAATTTCGTAGCGGTATTCAAGACGTGACATGTATGTACTGCTATATTAACAAAAATCTACAGCCCATGAATATTTTACAGGACGATACTTCATGTAAAAAGTGTCTTGTTGCATAATTAGATATAGATAGAAAGAAAAGGTTAAGGGATACATCAGACTACGACTATATAGTCGCACTTCTGTCGCAAGTTACACATGGTTAAATGGAAGCCCGCACACTGCGATTTTCGACAATTTTGTCCAGGTCGGCATTCGCAGGAATTTGCGATTTTTCCTAAAACCAGTTTAGTAGGTAGTTTTTGTGATACGCACATCATTTGGACATTTGACGCTGACGTGCACGGAAGTTTCTTGCATAGCGCACAAATGAGTTAGCGCATGTGTTCCTGGCAAAGATATACCTTCAAATGAGCATATTAGTTCTGCGCATGTCTGAAGCTCCTTTCAAATCTTGTCGCAGTGTGTTCGTATTTGCGTCTAAAAGTCGCTGGTTACGACAGGAAAATCGCAATGTGGCCGAACCCTAAGAAGGGCAGAATATCGCAAGCGAGCTTAGAAAAAAAAGGAAAAAACAGGATGTGATATATTAACTGGCCGGCTTGGTCTCGGAGAGGGACCTGGCATTCGGCACAATGGGAGCCTCAATCGAAGGTGGTAAGTGTTTGAGTGACGGATCTCTGTCCGGGACCCTTCGTAAAGGTAAGTTGCACTTTCCGGGGAGTTTGTCGTGAACTCGTCTCGACTGTTTTCTCGTCAGTTCCCAATTTGTCTCGTAAAACTTTGATTTTGTCGGCTGCCGTTGACCAATAAATATTCCAACAACGTTTTATATGGGAAATTTTGTGACGGCACAACAACGTGAGCGCTGAGAGCAAAGATTTTCGCGATTGCACTTGCAAGCCGCGTAGATTTTCTCGTGTGTAGTGGTGCGTTGCGCTATCGCGTCGATATACTACCCCAATTTTCTTGCATTTTTGACATTTGATTGATAAATTTGTCGATAGTCCACTGACTGCATTCAATTTAATGTAGTTCCATCCGTAGGCGGTAAATTTTCATGTGCTTTACGCGAGAAATTCCTTTGTGTAACGATCAATCACTGCAGAAAAAGGTGACTTTGTGTTACATCAATGCATTAACTCGTGTGTCGCGTGAAGTGTTCAATGATAATATAGCGAAGACTACCGGTTTCTAATTAAGGTAGTTGCTTCTCATTTTTGTTTACGTCGCATTTTACGCTGATCAACTACCAATACTATGCATTTTGCGGAAGAGTAAAGGCTGCGGGAATAATTGCGAATTGTTTCACGTTCGATTTTCGCTATTAACCCAGTTTTGAGAAACGGTCGATTAACGGTTGCCAAAGGGCGAATCAAGTGTTTTCCGTAATGTCAATGCACCGCCACCCTCACAGTGATTTCATTATTCGTAGAGTTGTAAAAATAGTCACCAGCCGCGACTCAGCCTGCAGTTAGCAATTAATTAGATGGGAGTGGTTCATGACCTTTCAAACGTTCCAATCAAATCAAGATGACCATGCTCAACGCGTTCTAGATTCCAGAATCCACGAAATTTACAAAGAATGACACTCAAAAATCGTTTCAGCATTATTTACGATGTAAAGCGAATTCCTCTATATAGTTCGACGTCAGCAAAATTAGTGGCAGCCTGGCCTCGCACTTTATCATTGGGCGACTTCAAGCGTATCATATTCATCAACACGATCTCAAGGGCCCATCGTATAGCAGAGAGCTCTCCAATTAGACACATCGAAGGAGCTTTGGTTGAGGAAGCCATGTAAGTCCTTCCCCCGTGACCCCGTTTGCACATCAAAGCTTTTGTGTTTTTCATATATTTGGCTTTTCTTCGGCTCACTTTTTTTTGGCAAAATTTTTCCATTTTTCTCCATTTTTACCAATTTAATTTGAAAATATAAATTATTGAAATCTATTGTAAATGATCCAGTAGCTGATGCAAAACCATCGCGTTAAAATATTTATTTTCGTCAAAATGGTATATTCGTAAACTAAGGATGATATCAAAGTAGAAAGATGCTGACACGCAAAGCCTGAAATATTCTTATTTATGCATTCCGCATGACGTATTGAATATTCAATAAAAATTTTTTAAGGTAGAAAAAAAAAGAATTCAATATATACTTCATTATTAAAAGCGATATTGAAATAAGAGGTGACCAAAAATAGATTTTTGGCAAGGAATTGCCTGAAATTGATTAATTAAATTGAAATTTCTTTAGTTATAAATTATTCTGAGCTCGTTGTTTTGAAACATGCACCTTATGTGGGAGTCATTATATTAGTTTAGTTTTATAAATAAAGTGCCTAACTGTATGTTCTTGCTAAGATATGAACTACGAGCTTGCTTTATGTGTTTTGAAAACTATTTGAGGATATCCGAAAAATATATAATAAATTTTCTATTTTTTTAATTTTCAAATTGTTAAAAAACTAAGCAAATCAAATAAAAAAAATGAATATGAATTACTAAACCAAACATCCTCTTTTTCAGAAGTTAGTTTTTTTCAGAAGGAAAGGAAAACGGGAGTAAGGTATGCGGTGAAGAGAGGATTTTATCATAAATCCACGACTGATTGGTTTGCTTGTTCAGTAACGTCACGCGATGCCTTATTTTGTGGTCGTTTTTGTTATTAGTGTAGAATATTTCAGTTAGAAGTAGAGTAACTTACATCTGGCACCGCGTCGGCATTAAGATCGGGAACGCACGGATTGACTTTGGTTGTGGCGGAGCGATGAAAGGCTTCGCGAAGGCAGATGTAAGTAATGACAAAAAATTATTTTTCCTCGGAAATTTTTGGGAACGCGTTTTAAAGGAGCATTTGACTCGGTGGCTGAGAAAATGTATCCGGACTTAGTCTACTCGCGTAAGACCTGCGAACGAAATTCCATTCCGAACTAGCTAGTCTGCAAGCAGCCACCTCGAAGTAGACTAAGGTTGCCCGGACTAATTGACCTGTGGGGTACAGTCCGTTGGCACATACCGAGACTTTCCGTCTTTAACCGATGGGAGGTCGGTTTAGATTTCCTTCCGGAAAGCTCGAACGAAAGAGAGCGTAGGAAAAATCATTACAGTGATTTAAAAAAACGCGGAAAATAGACGATTTTTTTGAAAAAAACATATACAGATATTAAGAATCATATCATTGATCTAACACACGGCCTTCCAAGTAGTAATGGCGCTAGGTCAACTAATCTTTTTTAGTGTCTCCAAGTGCAGATAATTTGATCGTTGGAGCAAGTGGATCATAGGAAGAAGCCGAAAATGTTCCATTAATACCAGGAATGTAGCCCGATCTGGACCAGGAGCTGTGGAAAATAATCGACGATCCAGCCAAATGGACAATCGACGAGTATATGCGTGACTAAATTTGTGAGAAAGGAACCAATCAAAACATTCAAAATGATTTTTCTGAGAGTGAGGGAATTTACAAAGATAAGGCGAGACTGTTATCAAAATATTTATTCGAACGTAAGCTTCTAAATGGCGAAAAAGTTCCGCGAAAGTGGCTGATTCATTCCGAGAGTACTAGATGTGTTTTTGTAGACCTGGTCTTCTTTTTGATGGCGCGGGGAATCAGTTCAACAAAAAGGAAGGTTTCAATGATTTGAAAAATTTCTATTATTGAGTATCACTCATGAGAATTCGCCTACTCAGTAATTATCTGTCCTGTGTATGCGTTAGATCTCATTGACCATGCATTAATAATGCAATTAGATGAAGAAATAAATTACTGGAAAAACATTCTGAAAAGAGTAGTTGCATGTGTAAAAGCGCTTGCATCACTGGTTTGCCGTCCAGAGGATACGACGAGAAATTTAGTTCATTTGACAGTGGAAATTATTTGATGTCCTTAGAGCTAATTGCTGAGTTCGATCTGCTCTTAACCAAACACATTACACGTTATGGAAATCCAGGCTGAGGAGATACGAGTTATCTCTATTCAACAACATACGAAGAATTGGGAAACAGAGTTTCGCAGACAATTGCAATGGATATATTAACAGCGAAATATTTTTTTCTGATCAATAATTCGACGCCGGATATATCTCACGTAGCCTAGTTCACTTATGCAATCAGATATGTCCTACCTAATGGATTACCTTTAGAACGACAACAAATGACAAATGCTGTTACCTCAACTTTAACTGAATCGGGAATTGAAATTTCAAATTGCCGACGGCTATTTTGTGACAACGCAGCTAACAAGCTAAAATAAAAAAAATTCTTCCCTTGCTGAGCATGTTCTCTATTCAGCATACTCGCTCAATTTAGTAGGTGAATGTACAGCTGAAAACAGCCAAGAGGATTATTCTATATCTTTTCTAAACTCTAAGAGTTTTACAATTTCTTTTCCGCGCCAACTCAGCGATGAGAACTCCTTTAAGCCCATTTTACCGTTAAAAGTCTACCAACGAAAATGGCACACAACAAAAGAGAGATGTTATATGCAAAGCAAGAGGTATTCGTATGAAACTGGAACGTTTCAAAACGGCCGTGTTGAATGCTTTCTGGGAATGTTTATGAATCGCATTAACGCCACAATTTAAAAACTTCAGAGTGTGAAAATTGACATTACTATTGCTATAGAGCTCTGAGGTACTAATATATTTTATTGGCGAAACACGAGAAAATTCCATGATTTCGAAAACAAAGCCAAAAAAACTGTCGTTTGTATAGGAATATGAAAGAGATTTTTGACGTAATCAAAAGTGTAAGCTACTTCCTGGCGAGAATAATACAGGTGAAGAGATGCAACAAAAGAATTGTCACGAAAATTTCAGAATCACTACTTTTTTGGTAATAATCGACACTTGTCAGAAGAACTCAAAAAACGACGGGATGCTTATAAATTACTTTGCAATAAATTTAATTTTATTACTAACCTGACAAAACTAAGCGCATCAGAAGTCGAAAAAAGACCAAAGCATTGCACATGGTCTATTCTACTTTTTCAAAAGAATGTCTCCATTTTCCTGCTCACTGCAGTATAAAAAATTAGGATCGGTACAGGACTGAGTTTGTTGAAATGGTTACGAACTGAAGGTCTTCAAACCATTTATCCAATTGTGGATATTGCTCTTCGTATGTGTGTGTGTACTCCCGCCAGTAACTGTTCCGGAGAACAACGTAATCTTTTTTGCGACGAGTAGTTAAATAAATAAAACCTAAAACTGTTTTAAATGTTTTATTTAAATGTGCAATTATCCCTGAAACCTTGGAAAATAGTACAAAATGGCAGCTTTTATAGTTAACTAACTTTCTGAATCGATTTCGATAAATGTTGGCAATAAATTGATTATGTAGTCTATATGATGGGTGCTCAGCAAGAGGGGGCTGGTACTTACTACAAGGCTTGGGGCCTAGGGCGGCCAAGACTGCAAGTCTGCCACAGCGGAAATACTTAAAGGTAATAATACTAGAGAAAAATGAAAACTCTGGAGAAATGATCCAGTGCTTAAAACATCGAAAGCGTTTCTTAGGGTCTTTGATGAACAAATATTTTAATCGTACATCAAACTAGGTTAGAATCAACTTAGAATACGTTTCAGACTTATCACAAGGCCCTGTAAACTCGGAGGACATATTAAGAAAATGGGTCTCAAGGAATATTGCGTGACAGCCCAAGCCGGGCCTTGGCCTCCAGGATTAATCTCCACCAATCATCACGGTGCTGCTCCCAACGAGGATCTGCTGTTAGCTTCTATTCTGTTTTCCTATCGAGTCTTTGGTCTTTCCACTGGATATCTACCTTGTGCTCTACGCTTTAATGTTGTTTTGGGTAGCCAGTTTTTTTCCATTCTTTCTACATGGCCCGCCCATTGCAATTTACGTAATTTTAAGCAGATGAAACATCAAAACATCTGAATTACTGTGGGGCTCTGTTTCGGAGGAGAAAGTATGAGAACTTACTGCCTTGATGACAAGCATCTTGGATATCTCGAGGCACTCAAGATCATTCACTTTCTACGAGCAGTGAGTCTGTTCGAGGAGCTCTCGCCATTTCCGACACTTCATGGGGTCTGCTGTTTGTACTGGTAGTTTAACGGATTTAACATTTCGAGGCAATATCTGATATCCCCCGCAGGGGAATGCTGGCCGACAGGAATACTTTTGGAGGTATTCTTGGGGAGTTCCGCCCCCACGTACCCGAGGAAATTCCCACAGAGGGAATGCCGGTCGACAAGAGCACTCTTGGAGGCTAGCATTCTTTGGGGAGCGCCGCCCCCACGGATCGTGAGGGGATGGGATGACAGGCAACGACCCTGAATGGATCTGGACTACGCTTTGGACATCGAACTGGAATTGATGCTTTGGGCTGGCGGACATGATGGTTTGGACCTAGTTGCTTTGCACAGTAGCGCCGAGATGACACTCGTGTGTGAACGGCTCCAATTCAACTATCATACGGTCGTTTCCGTCCCGGTAAAACCTTGGCAGGCCTCGGAGTACGTTCGAAGTTCGCACCATTGGGTTGGTGGTGTAGATTCGGTTAAGAAGGACTCCCGATCAGGGCTGGTCTGGCTCTGAGCACTTGTCCCCATAAGGGCTTGTGCCAACCCTCGCATGGCCTCCCTGCTCTGCAAAGATAACCATGGGATCAAACAGGCGACTACACACACGAACGGAGATACTGGCTCCGAGGGGGGACCCAATAAAACTGGAGCAAGCAAAAACACTTAAAAAAGATCAAAAAATCCAAGAAAAAGAAATAAAAAATAATAACAACGACGACGCAACCAGCGGTTGCAGCCACGATGTTAACAGTACATCGAGAGCGGTACTAACGATGACAAAAATGATGATTAATACAATGACAGTGAAGACACACGAAAAACGGAGATCAGCAGACAGTCTGGTGCAGACTGAGATTCCTGCGGCGTTCGGGCGTAGCAAAAAAATAATGCGAACGCTAGAGCATCCTATAAAGGAAAAGTGGGGAACTCTGCAGGAAGCTTCAGGTGTTCGAGCGGTGGAAGACAATATAAAGAACATCGAGAATTCGATGGTCACTGCTGCGATCGTTACCGAAGCGAGCGATGTAAGGGTCATAAATCCCGACATAATAAAGAACCATCCTGAAGTCAACGAGGAGATTACGGCAGGTTAAGAAACGAGTGACCAGGCAAATAAAGCGACGTTGTGTGATTACATCGCCAACGTCGAAAATGTGGCGGAGGTACTGTATTCGGAAACGGAAAGCGATAACCTCTCCCAAGGATGGTCGCAAAGTACAATTGCCGCCCCGCGTCATGAAGAAGAAAGGCTATTCCGAAAAGCTAGTTAAAGGCCAAAGACGAGCAGAAGGCTAAAGAAGCGCTGGGGGCGAAATCTAAAGGCCACGTGCAGATAGCTCCACCATCAAAAATCAATAAAAGAATGGCGTCTAGCCCAATCGAAGGAGATCGGGATAAAAGAAGGAAGGAAGAGGCACTTGATGGGAGTGGAGCACCAGATCACGGGCTCCAAACAGTGCTTAGAAAAGGAGCCGAGAAAGCCGTAAAGAAGCTCCTTCAAAAAGTGCCAGAAAGTAAAGTTCGTGTGGGTTCGGTGCTCAGGGACCACCTTCTTTAGTGTGTACTTAACGCCGAACGAATCGATAACATCTTTCCAAGCCAAGCTTAATGCTCTGGAGGGCGCTGTCTCGAAAGCAGAGGGCAACGTGCTCGTTGGGGGGAGACTTCAACGCTAAAGCAATCGAATGGGGCATGCCTCCAACAGATCCGCAGGGAAAACGAATCCTGGAAATGGCGGCCAGGACGGCGCTAGTCATACTAAACACCGGAAATACGCCGACTTTCCGCCGTATTGGCTGTGAGGGAACCATACCGGACGTGACATTCTCCTCGGAGTCCTTAGTACGGAGGATACACAATTGGAAAGTATTAGAGGACGACTCAGCCAGTGATCATCAGTGCATTCTGCTTGCGATCAGTGATTTTATCTCCCGACATCCGTGCTCTCGGCTTTCTAAACTGGATGGAACATCGGAAGGATGGATGTCGAGAGGTTTGTCGAAGTGTTCACAGCAGGTGGGCCGCTGCAGGAAGCTTCGGAAGGGACTGAAAAATTGGCAGCTGAAGACATGGTGAACTCACCTATGAGCATCATTACGACTGCTTGCTGCGCTTCTATGCCCCGTCGAAAACCCCGGCACGGCAATCCGCCAGTGTACTGGTGGTAAACTGAAATTGCTGAAAAGCAAAGGGAATGCCACAAGCTTCGACGTGAGGCTCAACGGGTGCTGAACCGTGACGAAGCATGCATCCGGGTGGCAGCATACAAGTCGGCCAGGAAATGCCTTCGCAAATTAATTAACAATAGCAAGGTTCGCTGCTGGCAAGACCTAGTGGACAATGTGAACAAGGATCTGTTGGGCCTTGGCTATAAGCTAGTCATGCGGAAGCTTGGCGCCCTACGGAAGCCTTGCATACATGATGCGGAAAAGATAGATGAGATAGTGCGGGTACTCTTCACCGCCCATCCCGTCCGTGTTGACGCTGTCCATGGTGAAACAGCAGTCTTCTCTTTTCTTCACACAGCAGGAACTGGAGGAGGCAGTCCTTTCATTCAAAGCGAGGAAGGCTCCAGGTCCAGATGGTGTTCCGGCTGAGGTGTTGCGGCTTGTCTATTACCATTGTCCTGACTTGTTGCTCAGCACATTCAACGCTTGCCTACGGGACGGGGTTTTCCCGGTACAATGGAAGGTGGCGAGACTCGTGTTGATCAGCAAGGGGAAGAGAAATCCCGAATCGCCGTCTGCATACCGCCCGTTATGCATGTTAGACACAGCTGGGAAAGTGCTAGAGAAACTCATCAAGGGAAGACTCACTGACGCAATTCGTGCTGCTGGGGACCTATCTCCTTGGCAGTACGGCTTTAGAACAGGACGTTCTACTATTGATGCGATTGCAGAGGTGGTGAGCGCGGTCCAAAAGGCAGAGGCACATAGTCGCACCAAGCAACGAATCGTCCTGTTGCTGACACTCGACGTCAGGAACACCTTCAACTCCGCTAGATGGGTGGATATTCTGGAAACCCCTTTTCAAGTTCCAGAATATCTAATATGGCTTTTGAGGGACTACCTAAAGGACCGAAGCCTGCTCTACGACACGATTCAGGGCCAACGAAGGATGGCGGTTACATCGGGTATTGCCCAGGGATCTATCCTTGCCCCAAACCTGTGGAACATGTCTTGCGACGGGCTACTGAGACTGGAGATGCCAGATGAGTCGCGCTTGATCGGCTATGCGGAAGATATTGCAGCTCTGGTAGCTGGACGCACCGTTGAACAAGCGCAACTATAGCTAGGTATGCTAATGCGCCGAGAAACTGGATGACTGCTCGCGGGCTCAGTTTGGCACTGGAGAAAACCGAAGTGGTCATCTTGACAAAAAAGTGAATCCCTAGAGTAAGGATGATCAGTATTGGAGACATACAAATCGAATCGAAGCCAGCGGTGAAGTACTTGGGGCTACTGATCGACTCGAAGATAAATTTCTCTGAGCAAATTACGGCAACGGCCGAGAAGGCTGCTTCAGGAGTATCGGCTCTGAGTCGACTTATGGCCAACGTAGGTGGACCCAGCCCATTAAGAAGACGCCTCTTGATGAGTGCTGTAGGGTCAGTGCTACTGTACGGTGCAGAGGTGTGGGGCAACGCTCTTAGTAAGCAGGTTTACCGAAAATGCCTGGCACAGGTACAGAGAAGAGGAGCGCTGAGCATTGCATCCTCGTATCCGACAGTCTCTGATTCGGCGGTGAAAGTTATTGCAGGCTTGATACCCGTCGGCCTCCTTGCTAGAGAGCGCCGCCGAGATGGTTGTCCACGAGGAAAGACAGCGCTCACTCAACGATTGGCAGCAGTTTTGGGTGAATTGCACGAAGGGAAGGTGAACGGCGCGCCTCATCCCGGATGTGAGACCGTGGCTAAATCGAAGACATGGTGAAACTGGCTTCTATCTGACGCAGCTTTTGAGCGGGCATGAGTGTTTTCAGTCTTGGTAAGTCACGGTTCCCCGATTGTCGGTATTGCCCAGGTGAGGAAGACAATGCCTACAAAGGGCCCTCTACAGGGAGACGGGAGAGCTCATTCCCGGATAGTAGAGTCGCGGTAATGCTCGAATCGGTTGACAAATGGAACCAGGTGGACTCACAGTAGCCGGAGATGTTGGGACTGGGGGATCGCTTGTCTGGCACTTCCTCTAGAAGAGGGATCCCCCAGCTTGAAGGCGCCTAACGGCGTAACAAAACGAGACCTGGCCCGAAGTAATGTGTCAAACAGTTCAACGCTAGGTTCTCAGGTTGACAGGGGAGGTGTTTAGTGGGTAGTCCAGTCGCCTTCTTGCGAGAATGGGAGTCTCACACCCTGTGCGTAAATGGGCATTCACCGCCCTACCAAAAAAAATATATATATCTGATAACACATATTAAACTGAGTGGGTTCCAGATGTATGCGAACCCATATATTGTATATATATGCTGCTACATGACAGTGCTGCAAGCTCTATCGAGCAACAATTTTCACTTGACGCAGTAGTGGCGAACCTAAATGTATTTTGTTTAGGGAGTGCTGGTGTCCTAAGTGAAAGTTCTTCACCTGAGCATTTTGGCTACTAATATGTTGAGCACGATGGACACCGGCTGATTCCAGCATACACAACGAACACTTTTTTGAATGAGTCTGCGATCGAGTCGAATCCTTAGCGCTCATATTGTATGGAGAAGTTTCTTTTTCAAGGCAACCTATGTCTTACGCTTGTGCTCATTACTGATTTTATTTAACAGGCCTGCTATCCCGTTATTATGACACTATTGCACCAAAATGTAATATTTTAAAACGATGAGTCAACATAGGTACTATTGCCGAAAATAAACTCTCTTCCCATCGTTTAGGGACACGTCTTAATAATTTATTCATTCAATTCAATTCTGTTACAATGAAAGTTTTGCTGTGCTTGCTTTTATGTGACGTACTTTCTAGAATCTGCTAGTATTTTTGCCGCAATTTAAGCAATTTCAAAATATCTTTACATCATACCTACTTAAAGGCCTCATCTTATATGCACTGATTGAATAAGCATTAATAAATGACGTTCTTTCTCATGTTTGCTAGCTAGTAGGAACGCGGCGGGTTACAAAGGCGTTTTCGACATGATTGATCTGTTTTTAAATGTTATGGATTTTCAAAAGACAGTATGAAATTCAAGACAAGACTGTGTCCGTAACAGAATTAAGATTTTAAATAAAACTCACAAATTATATCGACTCTGATAACTGGATTTGTATGCCTATATAGTATATCTTTTGAAAAAAATGATAGGTTATCAAGAGTCCAAATGGCGAATTTAGATTCTGCCGGTTTGTAGACGAAACACCAACATATTTTCTAAACCTGTGCTGTTCTGAAGAAGCATCGTTGATATGTACTCAGCGAAAATCATTGACTTTCTACGAGAAGGGAGCATAATAAATCTATAAGCATTGAAATGAATGACCCCATTTCATACAATCGACAATTAGTATCTGCCCGCTTGTTTCGGACTTCATACTCACCACCTTTCATTCCCTGTTGCAGATACCTTGATTCGAAACGGCCAATATGTTGAGTAGAAACTTTACTGATCAGCTCTTACTCCTTGGGATTCACATTTGTCTTTCTCACACACACGCCCTACCCAGTGCTTAATTTGTTTGCTGTTACTTTCAGACAAATTACCATGCTATCATTCCCACAATAAATAAGCAGTATCCCTGATCTGAAGTGCGTCACTTTAAATGGCAGATCCGATGCAAAAGCGCCCTCTAACTCGGTGAGTTCTTTAGTTGAAATAGATTACAGTGGGTGCTCCTTTGCGACCATTGCTATGCGCTGCATTTCGATCATCATTCGCATAGTTGACGCTGATTTCAACAAGGGCTTGGCTTCAGCACTGTTTTGACGATTTCCCAGCACATTTGATGATGGTTTAGTTAGCTGATCAGATGAAGTTACCGAGTCTCTGACTCTTGTTCACATTTAACAGCCAAGTTAGGTGTTATTTTCGCCGACCTTTTACTTTTTCCCACCTGTTACGGTGCCAGTGTCCCTTTCCTGTGAAACGATGACATTGGGTCTTCCTTTTCCGTTTTTCCTTTTTCTTAGCATCTTCAGGTGAAATTATTTGCGCCACGAATCGCAGCTCCCATTTTACTTAGTCCCAATGAGCACCTTACTGAATGGGTTGTTCGGGCTTCTAGGTTTGCCAGGTTTAGAAACCCGGTAAGTTTATTTTTTAAATTACTTGAAAAATGTTGGCGGTTTAAGGTATTGTAAGCAAGAATAAAACCTGTTAAAAAGTGGCTGTTGCCAAAATGTCCAAAATCAAACAAAAGGCTGCCTGGAGATACAGACAAGTAATTTAATTCAGGGTTCTTTCGCGCACGGTAAATTTTGTCTGATGCGTAGCGGGGAGACAACAAAAAGTAACACCGAAGGGCATTTTTCTAAGCAGAAAAAGATATTGTTAGAGTAGGAGAATTCAGAAGCAGTGTGAAAAATGAATTATATCAGTCGCCAGAGGCATTTTGACTGTCATTGAATGTGAATTTTATGTGTTTTAAATCTGCAGTCTTTACTTTTATTTCGTAATCGTTTTTAACAGTAAAAAATGGTTCGCGTTCTGAGAAAGAACAAAAATCAAAGTCATCAACGGCATTCGTTACTTTTGACTGTTTTAAGAACTTGGGCAAAGAAAATTTTGAAAAAAACATATAAATTGCATGTTCTGTGGAGACGTGCTCAGCCAAAATATTTAGACTGTATTGTTAAATGGTCTTATGCTTGGCGGATTTCTGCCATTCACAAGTTCAAAATTTAAGATACTATTCTAAGAACGATACCATTAAGAGTCTACAGTAAAATAAGATTTATTCTACTACTAAACCAACGAAATATTAAAATAAAGTTTGGATAAATTAATGTCAAGGATCAAATAATAAAACATCTTATCCCAATATAAAAAAATCAATAAAGTCTAAATATTTTTCTATGCACATATATTTTCAAGAACAGTTTCGATCCACAAATTAGAACCTTAAAAAGCAGTAGTGCACATTACGCAAATAATTCTACATCTTAGGGAAAGAACTAAATAAATAAAAATATGAATGATTGAAAATAAACTGTGTTTCTTCATCGCTACCAGCGCTCTAGTGAATTTTCTATTTCAGCTACTGAAATGCTTTTAGCTAATCACATATTACTTCTTCTTCTTCTTTTCAAATGTTGCAACAGTTCTCGGGCCGTCAACAATAGTTTATCATTCACTTACGTTATTTCAATATCTTGGAAGAGTTCTCCCACCCAGGCTATCACTAAGCAATAGTGTTGGAACAGTTGCGTTAGCAATTCAGTCTCATCTAACATTTCAATTCGTTCGATTCGCTGTCGTTCTGACGGGGATAAACTTTGATATATTTGCACCATATCCCATGACCTGCATCCATGCCAGCCACATTCCAGGAATCGCGAGATTTGTGTATCTAACGATGTGCACGCATCAACACCAGCTAAACTACAACCTCGTGCTCGTAGATTACTTAACATTACATCCCCAAATCGGTCATTCATATTGACCTGAAAAATTATAGTACTAAAATTTACATTTACTTGCATAAATATCCACCAACCTGTTCATAATTGACCAGCACAGCCGATTCGAATCTGTTTGCTAGCCATTTGAGTAAATTACGTGTATTTTGTGGTTCGATATAAACAAGAACGCATTCTGCTAGAAGTATTGTGGGTATTTTGAAATCAACTTCAGCTTGTTGTAATTTGTTCTCGACTTCATCGATGTTACGTAGATCAACACCCATTATATGATAGTTGGTAGCATGCAAATCAGTTGGACTCAGTCTTACTTCGCCATCTTCGACATGAATTCGTCCCAGCAATATTTTATTCCGCTTTATCATATAGCATTTACGTGCTGTGACAGTTGGAAAATCTAATTCGATGAAATTCGTGACGTTGTGCCCAGCATCCCTTAAGCGCCAGTATAGTGTGTCGAAACCGCATCCTAAGTTGATGATTTGACATTTATCGTCTGTTTTCTGAAGGTACAAAATAAATAAAATTTTTTTATGCAGTATATATTTTGTGTCGGTTTATCACTTGAAAATGTTAATTGGATTGTTTCAGGTAAATAGAATAACTACAGAGCGCTTTTCAAGAAAGGGTTTTGTAATCACCATGAGCGCCTTCATTTCATGGTTTGCCTTAGAAGTATAATAGTATGAAATTTCAATTGCATACAAATTAAATGCTTCAATTTAACCAACAAAAAGTATAATGCGCATAATCAATAAGGTCAGAATAAGGATGTGCATGTTTTTTTTCTATTTTCATCGGTTTATACCAGCATCCACGGCTGTTACTTTAAAAATTAAGTGAAAAATTGCAAAGTTGCGGGGAAATATTCCAGCATACAGCTAGAAAACCTAAAAATGATTTCATGAGAGTAGGTATGATTTTCACCCTTGCATGTATACTGGTGAAAAAATGTTTTGGACAATATTTTTCTTGAATGTAATTAAAATAAAACACATTCCTTGACAACATTAGTATAGTAATTGAAATGAGCTTCTCATTATTTATTTGGTTGAAAGCATTTATCTGGAAATAATGGGCAAGGTACCCCATAATTCCTGTAATTTTTAACATTATCAAACATGTTTGCGAATAAACTTTTTATAAATATTAACGTTAATATCTGGTCTTCAATTATTTATCATTACGAAAAAGGCAAAACCATTCATAATATCTTCGATATTTCCCATGTAAAGTTAAAATATCGAGTATTTGTAAAAAAATGTTTTCAAGGTATTATCGAGGAAAAATCACGTTAGGGATTTTAAAAGTGTCGAATTTATTAGTATTCATAAATCCAAAAGTAAATACGGGGTGTTTTTAGAGGTATAGAACTTTGAAATGAAGTAAAATACGGATAAATTGTTTTGATTGCCATGATTTTGGTTTTATTGGAAAGATAATTCTCTGCGATTTTTATTTAAATATGATTTTGGGCATGTGAGCTTCACGACTGGCCTGGAGGAAGTCGAAATGAAAGGTCCAATTTTCGACTACTGTAACCAACAATTGGGGCCGTATCTCGCCAATATCGCGGGGAATGTTGTCTTCCATTCCATCCTATTCATGATAAAATGGCTAACCAAACTAACCATAAAACGCATGACAGCTGTCACACCATACGTAGCATTAAAAAGTGTTGCCAACTTAAAGTTCTATGCCTATAAAAAAACACTCTTTACAATTGAGCAAGTTTTAAAAAGATGTGATTTCGTTGGCAATCTGAAAAATAAATTAATGGAATTGGTTCCTCCTCTCGTGTTGCTCGTTGGAAACTGCTTTTAAGTGAAACTATTAAAACATCAAGATTGAATAGCGCAAAAGAATCCAACAAGTCAAGCAAGCAGGAGAGAGCTCCTAACAGAATGCTTTGTAACCATCCTAGAGTTCGAAAATTTCGGATGCATGAATCAATTACTTCAATTATTCACCCAATACTTGAAGAAGAATTCGTTCAAATTTATCCAAAAGATACAGAGTTTCTTTCTTAAGCAAATAATAGCCGCCATTTTGTTCACATGTTTCGTACATTTTGCATCCCCCTAGACCCCTTAATGCATAAAATGACTTTTGTTTCAACTTCTAAGACTTCTAATTAAGACCTTTCATTTGATAACTCACTCCACTACATCTGATAAAAATAATTTTGAAGGGCTATTTCAGCAAAGGGGGACCCCCTTAAAAATTTTTGAAGCGTTTGATAAGACCTCAAATTTGAGAGATCACCGCTTCTGACCTTTTCACAAATTTGGAGCTTTCTAGCTTCTATAATTTATGAGAAACGTGCTGTGACGCACGGACAGACGAACCGACGGACAGACGGACGGATAAACAAACGGAGTAGGTCTTTGTAAATTTATTTTACAAAGTTCTGAAAATATATATCTACAGCTTTGGAAAAATATTAGTATTGTTGGTGAAAGCAAGTAAACTTATAAAACAACGACACGAAGGAGATAATAGAGTGAAGAAAAGTAAACAAGGAAGTAGATAAAACGTGCCGAAGTCGCAGGAAAGTGTTCAAACAATGGATTCTGAATATCAAAACTAAATCCATACGTAGCCGGATATAATCACAGCGTTTGGGTGCAGTACAAACTGCGCGCACCCAGAATGCCCTATAAAAGAAGAGCGCTCAATGAAACACTTCGAAGATGACCATTCGCGACAAAAAAAAAAAATAAAAAGTGAGGAGACCAACGAAGTGTTGTGGTGCGAAGTTGCTGACATCGCCGAAAATGTAACTTAAGTACTGTATCCAGAAGCTGAAGCAGAAAACCTTTCTCCAAAGAGAAGGTTGGAAAATACAATAGCCGTTGGCCGCTATCAGGAAGAAAGCTTAATCCGAAAAGTGGGAAGCATTCTGAAGAGAATTAAATCTGAATTTGACTCACAAAAAAAACATTAGCAAAGGTGTATTGAACGAATTGGGCATGACCAGCAGAGCTGGTTGCAGGTTGTTGAAGAGCAGAAGGCTAAAGAAGAGCTGAGGGGTAAGTTCACTGGGGAAGCGCAAAAAGATCCACCACCGAACACCACCAAAAGATTGGCCTATAGTCCAATCGAAGGAGATCGGGATAAAAGGAGGAAAGAGGAGGCACTTAATGGGCATGGTATGTTAGATCAGGAGTTTTAGACAGTGTATTACCGTTTTACCAAGGGGTGCTCCGGTCAGGCTCTTTTCGGCCCCGGATAGCTCCGTCGGAAACGGCGCAGGCGCCACTTGTCCGCCCTTTGAGCCCGATTGGAGCCGCTGACCAAGGTTACGGCTCCCCGGAGAACAAAGAATAAAATTCCATCTATCTCAGATCCTATTCTAACAAATCTTAATCCTCTACAACACCTGAAAAAAAACGTTGGAAAAGCCAGGAAATAACTTTAATCGCGAGCTGACCGCGATGGGTGCTTGGCAACCGACGCCAGTAAATTACCTTCTTGGGAAACAAAGATATCTTCCCGCTCACGAGCAGAAAGTTCACAATTCGGGAAAATAAATTAGAAATTTGTGTGCCCCCTTATACCGATGAAACGACGAAATGTGAAGTGCAGATCGCACGAGCGTAGTGCGACGAAGAAAGTGTGATGGAGAGAGTGGAAGGGAATGGAGGTATAAAAAAAAAAAAAAAAAAAAAAAGTAAAAGAAACAACCGAAATAAATTCACTATAATTATTCTTTAACGTTAAAATTTAGCAAGAAAGTATGATAAAATTTCACAAGGAAATCTAATAAAACTTCGCAAGAAAATATGACTGGAATTGCACCAGAAAATATCTCTTTTATAAAAAGAAAAAAACAGTTTGCCAACACTTACGACGGTTATTTCGCTGCCGCTGATGTGGGGATCCCCAAATAGTTGGTTTTTGCTGTATATTTGATATTTCCAATTCTCCACTGTCAATCTCGTTGATTCGTGTATCGACTCGCAACTCTTCACCAGATAATTCTTTTGCCAACAAGAACGGGACACCCTTCCAGCTCCCTTTTATTAGATCCTCGGCCAACGGCTCATTCGGGCAGGTCAAAGACTTTAAAAATCCCACTACATGTGGTCGGCTAGGTAGTTTCCCACCACTAGAATCGGCGCTTTTGGGTATTCATGGAAGTTTGTAAAAATGTCAGTAAGACAATTTACTGACAGTTCGGGTTTGTTGATTTTGTCGCTGAAGAACAACTTTAGCATTCGACATGGATTTCGTTTTGGAGTTGCTGGGCGGACTAGGAGTCGAGGATGCTGCGTTTGAGCGCAGTTGCCCATAGATCTCTGGAGCTAAACTAGATGCAAAACGTGCATAGAAATCTTCGTGAAAAAGTATTTTCAATTCTTCAGGAGTTATTTCTGCTTCTTTTGTTGACTTACCTTCGTCTTTATTGATGCAAATGATGCGGTGGGCATCTGCGAATGTCTCCGTCATAATAAAGCGAGTCTTTGTCTGAATCCGGTTCTCACCAAAGGCAAAAACACTCCTAATACACAGCAATGATCACCAGGCTGAGCTTGTCGAGTGATGTTCTCCACGGCACATATTGTGGGTGAAAGGGGGAATATGTCCAACTGGTACTTGATCGCTGTGTTCCTGTATCTTTAACTCCTGGAATTTCACGAATTTATATCTCTTCTTTGTAGATAAAGTCTTCCATCAGCTTTATTGATTTGGCAGTCGTCTGAAGGACACACTTGAATAGGCATAAAGCTCATTGCACTCACAGGTTGATAAGTTTCAGTGCCACAACGATCACATGTATATGTTGCTACCACCATCATAGGCATCACTTCAGTGGAGTGGGTTACGATGCCACGTATTGTAACAGATTTGCCAATATGTTGGGCCTTGATATCACGAATTGCATAAGCCTTTTCGATTGATAGTGGCTTGAATACAACCTCAAATCTCTTCATCAATTCCGGGGGGAAACGATTCCGTTCGTCCCGCTGTTCCATCTGGTTGTGAGTGCGTGACTCCATCATGAGATGATGTTCAATGTAAACATCCAAGGAATCTTTGGCAACGACCTCTCGTTCCTTATATGTTGGAAGTAATTCAAATATAACAGCAGAGAAAATAGAAACATAACGCTTTGGGTTTCCAACAATAGCTTTGACCAAACCTTCATTGAACTCGTTCACATCGTCCAACTCAATAACAATTTGCCCCTGCTCACTATGAGCTAATTTCACCAGTTGATGAGCATATTTGGATGTTTTTGTACCATCTTCATTTGTTGTGCAGAATTCGGCCATCAACGCGCGGATGGATTCATGGTCTAGGGCGTAATCGCGTCAAGCCATTTTTTTTAAAGATGAATGAATGATTGTTTGGGTTTATAAAACTGTCTACATGCAAATCAAGTTGAACGTTTTCGAGTCTGTTTATTATTCAATTGTCGAGTATATTTGCTGTTGTTAGGTTTCTTTTCTTTTACTTATTATTGGCTGCTTTCTTTCGTAGTTTATGCTGATATTATGTGGCCGAAGTTTATTATCTGAGGTAAATGGTCGCGCGTAAATTAGAAGAAAATTCGACTCGCTATCAAAAAACGATTTTATCATAATCTCTGAAATTGTTGTGGTTGTAGTTTAATGATGTGCAGATGATTGGGTTTGGTGTCGTGCAGTTTAATGATGTGCAGATGATTGGGTTTGGTGTCGTGCATGTTGTTGAACTTGATGAATTTGAGAGTTTTGGTGTACGCTACTTTACGCTTTCTGCTCGTGGGGTTCGCGTTTATTCGCGGCTGATTGCGTAAAGTCGCGCCAAGATCTCTTCGTGGTCGGCGCGAATGTAACCTACATGGCGTTATCCCGTAACAAGTGCTAACACAGGCAGCCAAGAAAGCCGCCAAAAATGCCTTAAAAAATGTTCCAGAAAATAAAGTTCTCATAGATGCCAAAAAAAGAAGTATCTGATGCGAGGCAGATGAGATGAGGCGGCAGCGGATGTAACGACACTGACTCAACTGATGGCCAACATAGGGGACCCACCTCATCAAAGAGACGACTTCAGAAGAGCACCGTGCAGACTGAACTGATCTACTGATCAGAACTATGGGACGACGCACCGAAAGCGGTTGGCACAGGGGTAGAGTTATGGAGAACTGTGAACGCGTGCGCGCATGTGGGACAGTCTTCGGGTTAGCGGTGTTGGTGATCACTGCGCTGATATCCATTGTGCTTCTTGTTAGAGCGCAGAAATATCTACCAGCGCAGAAGCGAAAACGACAGGG
Organism: Odontomyia ornata; assembly: GCA_963969285.1. Taxonomy (NCBI): domain Eukaryota; kingdom Metazoa; phylum Arthropoda; class Insecta; order Diptera; family Stratiomyidae; genus Odontomyia; species Odontomyia ornata. The sequence goes on along the minus strand of OZ017740.1, from coordinate 257,480,951 downwards.
AGGCAGTCGCTGAGGTCGAGAGACAACGTTTTCTCTGCATTTGGCAACAGCCCTGAGAGCGATATAAAGAAAAAATTAACTGCGCACTGTATCCCTAACCTGGCTGTTTTAATCAAAGGTATGGTCAGACTAACTTCTACTTGACCCAACTCTTGCGCGGATGCCTTCGGTCTTCCCTCTACAGGATTTGTAAGTCACGGTGTCTTGCATAAATGTATAGTAGGTGTCATCCAGCTGTCCTACAGTGGATAACACCTGCACACATTTTTTGCATACAAAGTTTGGACAGGCAGCATGGCGAACTTTTATTTATTTTAAATGAAATTGGAGAACTCTCCCTGGAGATTATAATCAGAGACACGCTTAAGGTTGACAAATGGAGCCGTGTAGATAATTATGTTCGGGTTATTCTGGAAGACAAAAAAGACAGACTTGAGTGTACGGAAGTGTCAATAGTGCAGGGGTCTTTTCTAGCAATCGCTTTCCTATATACAGACGAATTGATGCTGTCCACCAGGAAGGCGAGAGAATACTATCCAATTGATTCGGTATTATCTGATCCAGTAATATTAGATTAAAACCCCGGAAAAGTCGGCGGACGTCGATGCTGAATCCCCAGCATTTTTCTATACCATCTGCTTAAGCGTAAATAAAATGGTCTGTCGTAGACACTCCAGCTCTAAATCCAATTCTATCTGTTGGTATATTTTGTAGGCAGTACAAACGAGTGATATTCCCCTTTAATGTTTGCACTGTAAGCTTATCTCCCATTTGTGGATTGGAAATATATAAGATTGGCTCCACTCACGTGACCTATGCTCTTAATCCCATGCTTCACAGATAACTTTGTGGATGGCTTTGTGCGATGCCGCCTTATTTGTTCAGCTCTGGTGGTATCTCGCCTACACTTACTTAATTCGTTTTTTGGCGGAGCAAATCATCAGCAAAGTGTTGAAATCAAATGGGATAAACAAACCCCTCTTCTCTGTAATTCCAATGAGGTAACGAGATATGCGAAGCAAAAATATCATCATCATCATTTATGACATAACTCCAATTCGGAACTTCGTCTCCAGTAGTAGTCGCCGCCAATCGTCGCGGTTCTGCGGCCTGAGATGTAGGCTTTGTTTGCTGCGTTTATGATTTTCCATATTTCATTCTTCTCTATGCTCTTTCTACCAAGATGGACTCCTAAGTATGGAAAGCTGTCCACATTTTCCAGGTTGTAGTCACCTAAGGTTTTGTATCGCAGGCATGTCATTCCTTTTTTGGGTCATCTATTTAGTTTTAGGTTCATTGATCAGGAGGCCGGCTTCAACCGTATAAACGCTTCCTTCGCATCAGAAGTTGATTTGTTAACGTCATCAGCACATGCTACTAGTTGCGGGGACTTGTAGTGTCCGTGGTATCTGCTCTTATTTTCCTGACCACATGTTCAAGATAGCGATGCGATATCGAAGTGTGTTCAGATTGGGGCCTTAAACCCGAATGTATAACAGCAGTTGTTACAGATGGAGCGAGCAATACCATTAATGCAGTAGAGAAAGCATTTGGGGAAAAAGACACTTATTGCTTTGCTCACATATTAAATATAATGGCTTGAAAATCAATAGATGCACTACCTAACGTGGTGAAAATTCCTAAAGACGTTAAAACCATAGTTAAATGGTTTCAACAAAGGGTAAATGCGAGTTAGGGGCTGCCCAAGAAAACCGAACATTTGGAAAAAAGAAGCTAGTGCAGTGGGTCTACAAGGTAGAATTCAATTTACTATATAATCGAAAGGTTTCCTTTTTTGAGAGAAATTATTGCGAGCTTCATAAATTTTAATACATCAACCCCAAAAATGTGTTCAGCAAGAGACTTTGATTTCATAAGGAAATATTGTACTTTATATGAAAGAATTGCATATGCCACAAAGGAAGCCTTTGAAGATCAATTTGTAATGTGCAGCCTCGTTATTCCTATAGTGAAATTAATGCGAAAAAAAATGCATGAAGCTGCATCTGAATCTTCTTTAGCAAGAAAACTTAAAGAAAGTATTTTGACAAAATACTCGTACAATAAGCGCTTTGGCAATTTAGAAAATAACCATTTTGTTGCAACTGCCACTATTCTCGATTCGTGTGTTAAAACTATTCACTTAGAACATCACATTGGAAAATACAATTAGATCGCTAGCAATGGAAATAAAGCAAGAAAAGCGGAATCTTCAGAAACTGAATGAATTTTATTTATTTATTTTTGAATACAGTACCACTGTACGTAATTTTATTATATATAGCATACATTATTTCTGCATAAAATGTGCCCACTGAGCGTAAAGTCATAGTAAAATTGCGGGAAAACGGAAAAAGTTTTCGTGAAATCGCAAAATTAGTTGGGAGAACCCATTCCTCGGTCCAAAGGGTTGTTGCTAATTCCAAAGAAAGCGGTTTGATTATTTCACGGCATCGGTCAGGACGTCCTCCCAAAATTACAGCACGTGAACGTAGGAGTATTATTAATGCTGTGAAACAAAATCCCTGATTAACCGCGTTCCAAATTGCGCAGGATATAAGAAAGAAACACAATAAAACAATAAGCGATGAAACAGTGCGCATAATTCTCAGAAAAAGCGGTTACCATGGTCGAGTCGCACGTAAAAAGCCGTTCATATCGGAACGGAATCGCCGAAAGAGAGTGGCATTCGCCAAAAATTATGTAAATATGCGAAAAGAATTTTGGGAAAGCGTTCTTTTTTCGGACGAAAGTAAGTTTTGTTTATTTGGGATAAAAGGACGCAAATTAGTATGGAGAAAACGCTCGACAGAATTCAATAAAGAAAATTTAATTCCCACTGTAAAGCATGGTGACGGCGGTGTGATGGTTTGGGGGTGTGTGGCAGCCAGTGGAGTGGGGCAACTCGTTTTCATAGAATCTACAATGGATAAATACGGGTACCTTAATATTTAAAAAATAATATTAAGCAAAGTGCCGAGAAATTGCGGCTGGGGAACACATTTTTCTTTCAGCACGATAATGACCCCAAACATACAGCTGAAATAAATAGGCTTTGGTTGGCCTACAACCTCCCAAAACTCTTAGGTACACCTCCTCAATCACCAGATTTAAACCCAATTGAGCATTTGTGGGATTTACTTGAAAGAAAAATTCGAGAGCATGACATAACTAGCAAAGAGTCATTAAAAAATGTTATTTTGAACGAGTGGAACAAAATAATGGCCGAAGAAACATCAAAACTTGTTCAATCCATGCAAAATAGGCTAAAGGAAGTCATTTATAGGAAAGGCTATGCTACTAGATATTAAGGTTCAAAATCTGAAAGCTAATATTGTGGTTTTCAAATAAAATGAATAAATTTTTCCAGGTGTACTCATGACTTTTTGGAAGAAACTTTTTTATTTTGGTTATTCTAAACAGCGAACGAGTGATCAGTTACATATTTATGTATCATATAGTTTAATGAATATAATAAAGAAAAGATTTTAAGCTATAAACAAATGGCAAAGGTCTTTATATTGATATATTTGCTACGATCAGCAAGTGTACGCAGACTTTTTTTTGAGTATATAGGATAAAATATAAGCAAACAATCTAGATCAACATTAGTGACAATTTGTTAAGAGCAAAAATGCCCGGAAAAAGCCGTGAATAAACTTGAAAACGATAACATGAAGGACCAATGCCAGGGGCAAATTACTGAATACTATCTCCTTAAAGTTTTTTTTATTCTATTCATCATTCTATTGAATGCAACCTTTCAAATTCAAGGCCAGATTATGTCCTTCAATGTGAAAACGGAATATTCTGTTCTTGCATTCCATTTGTCAAGGACGTGAACCATAAAAGATTATTTCAACGATAATCAAATGACACTAGCTAGAAGTTGTAATATCTATGATTTGCTAACAAAAGTATTTTTTATAATAAGCAGTTATTGCTTACCTTAAGAAACTTCTCGACACACATTTCCACACCCTTAACCCTTGCAAAATATCCACGGTTTATTTCAGGCGCCTTCCTTTCTTGATTACGTACAAAATATCCAATATATTCATCTTTCCAATATCCCAGACGTACTGCACTCCGTTTACAATCGCTTGCGTCGTCATTTGTAGCGATTACAGCTTCGTCGCAAGGATGAAATGGCGGATCCATTTCTAGACAGGAGACGTGAGATAGTTGTTATTTACGCGTAAACAAATCGGCCGGCAAATAGAAATTGATAGAAACTTACATGATGATCTTTATTCTATGCAGTAGATAGTGTATACTTTCCGAGCCTAGCTAATTATATCAAAATTTCAACGGGCCTTGAAAAAGTTAAATAACCCAGTCGTTTTTTCTGATAAGATTCTCCTGGTAAGTTTTGACGTTTAAACGAAGTAAGCTGTCGAATTGACGTTTGATGTTATTCGTGGTGAGTAAAGAGAATAAACTTTGGTGGGAAATCGGATAGTAAGCGATGTTGATTTCCGGTGCTGAATATAAAGAAACGATGAATTTAAACATTTCATACAATATGCATTCGAAGATTGAGTGATATAATGAAAAGCCATTGGGCCTTGCTTTTTTTGAGTGAGCAGACGCGTTTCGACTCCTCTGAGACATCTTCAGTTCGAGGCACTTGAAAAATTGTGGCCCGCAGAGACCTGGACTTGCGAAAGTCTTGATCTTCTTCACCGCTGTCGAAAAGATGAGTTGAGCGGCAGCTCGTTCGGCTTCTTGTACGACTCAGTCGCCGAACATTTTTGTCTACTCCAAGGTACATTATGCGTTGTCCTTATCTGATAAAGGGGTTTCACCATCGGGCATACGGGTCAGTTGTGATCTGGTACGTCGTTAGTGAGGGGCTCGTGAAAATTAAGAAAAATCAACTTTACTGTTGTGTATGTTGTGTGGGGTGGTTAGATGTTACTTGTATGGTATGATCAGTTGTGGTTGGTTTTCTGTATATTTAGTAGTCCAATCGTGTTTGTTCCCGTGTCGCGATTAGGTCTAAAAGATTCAATTTAATAGTTTACACACGATATATGGAGGACTGTTTCATGATAATTGATTCACAAGAATATAAACAAGACGAAATACTTACCTATATGAACGAAATACAAGAAGTTTCTGCAAAACTATAATAAAGCAAATAGGGCAATGAAGAAGAAATAGCTTCGAGATGCAACTGCAAGTGCCAGAGGACTCCAGCGACATGGACATGGATGAGGATGAACGTTCCACGGGCAGTGATGACGAGGTGGAGGCTATCGTAAAGCCGGAAGCCAGAAAGAGGGCAATGGGGTCTCCAACGCAGGAGCCCACATCAAAGCTATCAAAGACTCTTGAAATGGGCGAGCGGGATTTTCTTCAGCTTAAAAAGGTAAAAAGGAAAACGTGACTTCAAAAGGGCTTGCGCACAAAACTCTGAAAAGGAGCCAGAGTTCAACGTGACGATGAACAGCTCCCCACGAGCTTCGCTCCACCCTAAAACGGCTGAGGATCACATCAGCCTTTTTAACTTACTGAAGTGTGCGAAGGTGGCCTGCTACACCTACACCCTTCCAGGAGAGAGAAAATTGACTCTCCTTCTAAAAGGCGTGCACAGCTCATCCGACGAGATTGATGTCATGGCTGAGCTGAAGGAACATCTCGGAGAAGATATCCTTTCAGGAAAAAGGTTCTCCACTATAACCTCTAGGAGGGAAAAAAGGACGCTTTCATCCTTCTTAGTCCAGTTCAAACCGGACTTTGAAGTGAAGAAAGCAATGGACATAAAGTTCCTATTGCACCAGAAGATACAATGGGAGCATCTGCAAAAAAAATCCACTTCCTATTGCTTCAACTGCCAAAGATTTGGCCATGTCGCTTCTAACTGCGGACTCGAAGTAAGATGCGTAAAATGCGACAAGCGGCATAAGTCCATGGAATGTCCAATCCCGAAGGACGAGAAAAAAGACGAGATTTTCTGCGTCAACTGCAATGCTAAGGGGCACCCTGCGAGTTTCAGAGGTTGTCCTAAGGCAAAAGAAGTTAAAGAGAAGAGGAAGAATCTCCAAAAGAAAAAAGAGGAAAGGAGGGATTTCATCACCGCCTCTATAAAAAATACTGTACGTGAAAGGGTCTCATACTCTAGCCTTTTGCAAGGTGCAAAGAAGCAGCCTGCACCACAGCCTATACGGCCACAAAAACAGCAACCAATGCAATAACCCCAGCAGTCGCAGAATGACCAAAATAGGGTTTTGAGCACTGACTGCCAACAATTTTTCGGGTGTGACTTGTTCACACTCATTCGAAAAGTGAACTCTTTTATCCCCCACTATAAAAAACTCACTAACCCAAGTGAGAAAAAAGCTGCGTACTTAGAATTCGCCTTCAAAGTATGTTGTCGTGATGAGTTCCATTAAACTTTCCATCCTCAACATATGTTCACTAGCTCCACGCTGTAAAAGAAATTTCGTTCAAGAATACTTGAACGCCCACAGACCAGACTTCTTGTTTATATTGGAAACAAGACTCAAAGAAAGACACAGAGTGCATCTGGGGACATACAAGATATTCAGGCGTGATGATCCAGATGGAAGTCCTGGAGTTGCTATGGCTCACAAAGATAATCTCAAAGTCCAAAGGCACTGCCGTCGAAGTCTGAAATGTATTGAAGCAGAAATAATAAGCTTTATGCTGGGAGGGTGCACCTTTGCTTTCGTGGGGATCTATCTTATGGATACTCGGTGAGGGAACTCATTGACGACTTGGAAGCAGTAATTACTCTGTGCAAAAAATTTGATTTCTATGCCATGGGAGGTGATTTTAACGTGAAGCACCCCTCGTAGGGAAATAATTTATCTAATGGCTATAGAACAGCTATCTCTAACTGCGTTCAATCAAATATGTATCTCATATTGATTGCCCCGAAAGAGCCTACCTTCCACCAAAGCTCGTCTATTATTGACATCTTCATTGTGTCTGCCAATCTAGTAAATCTCTCCCACAGTTGGAGGAGTTTCGAGCGTGGAGTCCTTGACGCCGAGTCTGACCATCTTTTAGTTCAGCTGAGCTTAAGAGTGAAAAAGGATGTGAAACTTGAGGTTGCAGATCCTCAACTTTTCATTCCATACAAGCGAATCGATTTTTTCTTTGTGGTAGGGAGGTGAATGCCGTTTGATACATTATTTCGGGCCAGGTCTCGTTTCGTTACGCCGTGAGGCGTCTTCAAGCTGGGAGATCCCTTTCCTAGCGGGAGGGGAGAGGGGAAGAGGAAGTACCAGACAAGTGATCCCCCAGCCCCAACGCCCCCGGCTGCTGTGAGTCCCGTTTATCTTTTAGGACTGCCCGAGCATAATGTGCCACCTGGTTCCATTTGTCAACCGATTCGAGCATCACTGCGACTATATTATCCGGGGTGAGCTCTCCCGTCTCCCTGTAGAGACTACTTTGCAGCCTGACCCATTTTTTGCTCGCAAAAAATGTGTGGCAGGCATTGTCTTCCTCTCCTAGGCAATACCGACAGTCGGGAGACCGTGACTTACCGATCTTGTGCAGGTAAGACTGAAAACACCCATGCCCGCTAAAAGCTGGGTCAGATAGAAGTCAGTCTCACCATGCCTTCAATTTAGCCACGGTCTCACATCCGGGATGAGGCGCACAGTCCACCTTTCCTTCGTGCAATTCACCAAAGACTGCTGCCAACCGTTTAGCGAGCGCTGTCTCTCCTTGCGGACAACCATCTCTCTCGCATCCTCGTGTCGGTGCAGGTAAATAGCGCGGTGCTCTCTAGCAAGGAGGGCGACAGGTATGATGCCTGCAATCACTCTCACCGCCGAATCAGAGACTGTTGGATTCGAAGATGCAATCCTCAGTGCCCCTCTTCTCTGTACCTGTGCCAAGCGTTTTCGGTATACCTCCTTACTGATAGCGTCGCCCTATACCTCTGCTCCGTACAGTAGAACTGACTCTACAGTACTCATCCAGAGGCGTCTTCTTGGTGGATTGGGTCCCCCTACGTTGGCCATAAGTCGACTCAGAGCCGATACTCCTGAAGCAGCCTTCTCAGCTGTTGCCCTGATTTGCTCAGAGAAACTCATCTTCGAGTCGATCAGTAGCCCCAGGTACTGATCATCCTTACTCTAGGGATCAATCGGCGCATTAGCATACCTAGCCTAAGTTGCGCTTGTTCAACGGTGCGTCCCACGACCAGAGCCGCAACATCATCCGCATAGCCGACCAAGCACGACTCATCTGGCATCTCAAGTCCCTGTAGCCCATCGTAAGACACGTTCCATAGGTCCGGATCAAAGATATATCCTTGGGTAATACCCGATGTAATTTCCATACTTCGTTGGCCCTGTGTCGTGTCGTAGAGCAAGCTTCGGACCTTTAGGTAGCCCCTCAAATGCCGCATTAGATATTCTGGAACTTGAAAAGGGTTTTCCAGCGTGTCCAGAATATCCACCCATTTAGCGGAGTTGAAGGTGTTCCTGACGTCGAGTGTCACCAACAGGACGATCCGTCGCTTGGTGCGACTATGCGCTACTGCCTTTTTGGCTCACCACCTCTGGAATCGCATCAATGGTAGAGCGTCCTGCTCTAAAGCCGTACTGCCGAGGATATAGGTCCCGTCAGTGAGTCTTCCCTTGATGAGTTTCTCTAGCACTTTCCCAGCTGTGTCTAGCATACATAACGGGCGGTATGCAGACGGCGATTCGGGATTTCCCTTCCCCTTGCTGATTAGCACGTGCCTCGCCATCCTGCATCGTATCGGGGAAACGCCGTCTTGGAGGCAAGCGTTGACTGTGCTGAGCAGCAAGTCAGGACAATGGTGATCGACAAGCCGCAACATCTCAGCTGGAACACCATCTGGACCTGGAGCTTTCCTCGCTTTCAATGAAAGGACTGCCTCTTCCAGTTCCAACTGTATAAAGAGTGGACACTTGACTGCTGTTTCGCCATGGACAGCGTCAACACGGACTATCTCGTCCATCTTTTCCGCATCATGTATACAAGGTTTCCGTAGAGCACCAAGCTTCCGCATAACTAGCTTGTAGCCAAGGCCCCACCGATCCTTGTTCACATTGTCCACTAGATCTTGCCAGCAGCTAGCCTTGCTATTGTTAATCAATTTGCGACGGCATTTCCTGGCTGATTTATATGCTGCCACCTGGTTGCATGCCTCGTCATGGTTCCGCGCTCGTTGAGCCTCACGTCGAAGCTTGTGACACTCCCTTCACTTTTCAGCGACTTCAGTTGACCACCAGTACACAGGGAGTTTGCCGTGCCGGGGTTTTCGACAGTGCGTAGAAGTGCAGCAAGCAATCATGATGATGCTCATAGTTGAGTTCAACCAGTTCTTTCGTCCCCTCCGAAGCCCCCTGCAGCGGTACACCCTCTGTGAGAACTTCGACGAACCTCTCGACGTCCATCCTTCCGATGTTCTATCCAATTGTAGAAAGCTGAGAGCTCGGACGTCGGGAGAGAACATCGCTTATCTCAAGCAGAATGTATTGATGATCACTGGCTGAGTAGTCCTCTAATACTCTCCGGTTGTGTATCCTCCGTACTAAGGACTCCGAAGCGAATGTCACGTCCAGTATGGTTCCTTCACAGCCAATACGATGGAAGGTCGGCATATTGCCGGTGTTTAGTACGACGAGCGCCGTCCTGGCCGCCATTTCTAGGACTCGTTTTCCCCATGGATCCCTGAGCACCGAACCCACACAAAACCATCCCCACGGCCACAGCTCTCCGCCTGGAAATCACTATTTCTAACCCGGATGGCGGCTGTACCAGTTTCATCAGGATACCATGATGCTGAACTTTTATGATGATGTTGCTCACTCAGCAGCAAGAAGTCGGCTTTCATGTCCGTCGCAAACTGCTCAAGCAGATTTTGGGCAGTTGAACTGCGGTGTTGGTTTAGCTGCAGGATGCTGGTCATCGATGCTCTGATTTTGCCTTGGCTAGGGCTTCCTGGAAAACCCGGCATTTTTCTGATCTCAAGGCGTGTCCGAAATTGGGTCCTGGATTAGCATCCTTGCAAAGAATACAATGTGCCTCCTTCGTACACTCTTTTCTTTTATGTCCCATTTCATTGCATTTGTAACATAGAGAACTCCTATTGGGTCCTTTGCATACTTGTGCGGTGTGATCATAGCCAAGGCATTTGAAACATTGAAAAGGCGTTGTTCTTCGCCGTATCCTAAAGACAATTAACCCTATTCGTACTTTGCCCTCATTCAGAAATTGTTCGGTGACATTTCGATCAAGTCAACTATGGCCATGTGTTGTCCCCTATGGTTTTCTGGTGTCAGCCTCACCTTTATTCCGCCCACGCTATAGAACTCCCTTTTGATGGCCTCTTCCACCTCAGCCAGATCCGTGACGCAGTCAATGTCTCTTATTTCGATCGTTGCGATCGGCTCGAGCGAGGCTATAGCTGCGCTTTTGCCGAGGACTTTCTTTACTGCGTCGCAGAATGCTTCCCTATTCTCGGCCTCTGCTCCAAATTCGGCCAGTATGTGGCCCGACCGCGTTGGTCGTACTGGTTTAATGGCAGTGTTAGTGTCTTCGGGCCTTAAGTTTCCCCTGATGTCCCGCACCACCTCCGCGTAGGATCAATTATCTTGGGGTTTTACGAGCAGTGCAAGCACTGTCTTGAACCGGTAATCTGGTGCTTCACGCCCATCAAGTGCCTCTTCCTTCCTTCATTTATCCCGATCTCCTTCAATTGGGCTAGGCGCCATCCTGTTATTGACTTTTACTGGTGGAGCTATCTGCATATGGCCTTTAGATTTCGCTCCCAGTGCTTCTTTAGCCTTCTGCTCATCTTCAGCCTTTAAACAGCTCCTCCGATAATGCCCTATGTTGTCTAGGAGCTCCTCCAGTTCAAGGAGCCCAATCTTTACTGCTTTGCTGATTTTTGGGGAGTCGCATGCGGATTGTATTCTTTTCAGAACATCTCCCGCTTTTCGGAATAGCCTTTCTTCTTCGTGTCGCTGGGCGGCAATTGTACTTTGCGACCATCCTTGGTTATACAAGCGAATCGATTGGGCAGCAGTAAGTGCTGACATTGACGGAAAACTGAAGGGAATTTCGATCATTAGATCGAAAAATCCTTCTATTTCTGAAATCAACGAGGGATTTCCTTGCATAAATTCAACCCTGGATACGGTCATCTCAAAGATCTCCATTAAGAAATCCTTGACAAATTACTTTTATCGAGATTTACCGGAAGACATCTTGGAGCTTCATCGTAGACGTAGTCGGCTTAGAAAGCTACTCGCAAGAATCTACCACCGCAATTTAAATACAGTCAACTGGGAGTATGAACGTATTCACCAAGTGATTACGTCCCTAAACCGAATGATCATGAGGAGAACCATGGCTTTTGCTAACGAGTGATTTGAGCAGGCCCTTGAAAGTATCAAACCAGGTCCCTGTATGTTTCCCCACATCAATAGGATAAAGGGCAGAAAAGGCTGCCCGGGGTCCTCACTTATGATGGATCCATGCTCATGGATGACAAAGCCATCGCTGACTTTATCACAAAACTTTTCGCGAAAGTTTTTGAAGGAGAGAAAGCAAGTGAGGACTCTTCCATTACTTCGTTAGTGAGCAGCACCAAAATGAATTTCGACAGGGACAATGATCAATTGTGCTTGACTCGGTTCTCTGATTGAAATCCCTCTGACGCACCTACTGGCCATGTACTGTTTGTCAGCCCTGAGAGGCTCACTTTGTTGGCACTGGAGCAAAATTCCAAAAAATCAGCAGGGGCTGATGGAATCTCCAATTATATGCTTAAAAGGCTTCCCCATGTTTTCTTTGTTCTCCTCGCGATCATTCTAAATAACTGCATTAACATTTGCTACTTCCCTCAGCAATGGAAATGTACAAAAATATTCGCAATACCAAAAAAGTCGGGCAGTACTGCCGTAGTCGATACTCATCCGATTTCGTTGCTTTCAAACATTGGTGAGCTTCTTGAAAGGGTAATACTTGAAGGCATCCTACAATTCTCTTCTGGAGTAAGAATTGTGCCGGAAAGACAATTTGGCTTCAAAAAAGCTCACTCTACGGTGGATGTTACGACCGTGTTCCAAACCGATATAACGAGAAGCTGGCGCAACAATAAACTTGTTGCAGCTTGGCTAATTGATGTGGAGAAAGCCTTTGACTCTGTATGGATCAATCGGCTTCTTCACAAAATGATAAATCTTGGCTTTCTTGCCCATATTGTGAAAATTATAGGCAGCTTCATGAGGGGACGAACTGCCTTTGCGGTGGCTGGTGGAGCTAGTTCAGACCCATTTAGTATTGACTCGGACTCCCACAGGGGTCTTTATTAGGCCCATTTCTTTTCAACATAATCACCTCTGACGTCCCGGGCGTAAGAGATGAATATACTCGTAAGCCTGGAATCCAGGTAAACCTCTTCGCTGACGACTTGTTAGTGTGGTCATCTTGCGCTTTGCTAGGATGAGGCTTCAAAAATATTTGGAATCTCTTATTATCGGAAACGGGGAATCAAGGAAAATGCAAAAAAGTGAATTGATTGTGTTCAAGGACCCCCACAAGAACTTCGGTCGTCGTGCAAGAGGCATCTATGACTCCAGGGTTAAGTTGAATGGGCAGAAGGTGCACTGCTCTAGGCAAACGAAGTACCTGGGGGTAGTTTTCGATAGGAAAGCTACCTTTAGTGCTCACGTTGATAATATTTTGAAAAAAAGAGACTTATGCGTACCATCTTCTTTTACCTCTTTTCAGGAAACATTCGAAAGTGAGTCAAGGTTTTGGCCTATAAAACCTGGATTCGTCCGATCATCACATATGCGGGGATGATATGAATTGGAGCTCCGAAAACAAAATGGGGCAAGATAGGATTAGTGGAGCGAAAAATCCTTCGGGCTTGCGCAGGACTATAAAGACGGGAGGACGGACGGCCTTACCCCAAGGAGGTGCTGTACCAGGAGACAGGAATGGAATTGTATGCAGAAAAGCTTGCGGAAGCGGGAATAATACGAGCCAAGGAGCACAAGGCGGGAGTTGTCAGGAGCGCGACGGACAACCGTTCTCTGGACGCAGCGAACGAGTAGTTCACATTAATGTATGATAATGTTGTGGGTGTCAACTTTTTAAAGTTTTCTTTTGACAAAAATTTAATATTGTAATGTAATTATAGTGAGAAAAGCCGTAAGGCACAACCCGCATGTATATTGTTAGGTTAAGCTATTGATGAATTGTTTACATGTAAAAAATGAAAAATCACCAAATAAAGATTTTGAATCTTGCACGTATATTTTGCTAAAACTACTCGAAGGTCATTTGGGATAAGATTCAGTTTTGGTGTATCCTTTTTAAGTCAAATGGCTTCCAAGGAACACAAAATCACCATCAACACTGAAATGTATTTTAATATACATATCTAGATGGTTAATTTTAAGTAGGAACCAACTGATTATTGATTGATGTAACTCCTAACTTAGGGTCACTACTCATGTTATAATTTGTAATGTTGTTCCTTTTCGTTTTTTAACAGCGTTTTTTCTTTCTGTAAACGTTATCATCGGATCCTCTTAATTTTCTTTCAAGCCTATTCATTAAAGAACAAAGAAACGGAGTCTGAAAATGATGTTAATCATAGCCCACAAAATGACTTGACATTTTAAAGGCAAATGTAACTTTTCACATGATATTAAAAAAAAGTCAAACGGTCTTTCTTTTAGCAATATGACGAAAATATTAAACTTTCTCATACATCTCTTATCTATGATACTATCAATATAAATAGGAAGTACGGCCAGGAAGGTGATAGATACCTCCCCCCAATTAAATGAAAGGGTTATGAATTTTCTGTTGGAAATTAGGGTGAAAATTCTTATGTGTCATTCAAATGACTTGCATTTCAGACATTTTTTGGGATCCGACTTGTTAAAAATCGAGAAGATATTTGACATGCTATTTTTTGTCTCATAATGTTTCTCAAAATACATACGCATGGTACTTAGTATGTGAGTAAGCGATCAACCCTTTGAAAAATTATTTCCGCATATTGCTTCCAGAGTCATCCCATAGGATTTTCGAACGAGTACGTTCACATATTACACACAACATAAAATGTATGGAAAGCCATGCAGCGGCAACCCATCTAGCAAATCTTACTCCATTTCAGTCGTGCACGTGGTATCGCACCGGCTCTCTCACGCACTTGTCAGGATCAGATCCGTGAGGGTGCAAGTTGCAAGTAGTGGCAAGTTGCAGTATATTTAAAACGCTGAATGGCATTTCACGAGCAACATTTCAGTGCGCTGAATTGAATTGTGCTATTCGTTGCTGTGTTCGAGACAAGAAATTTGTAGATACTGTGACTTTGGGCAGAGCATATCTACTAACAAGCAAATTCACCTAGAACAAATTTCGCATCTAACGGTAGTTAACGTAAAAACCGATTTGTGTATGTATTGCGTAAAATTAGAGATCGATTTGTGTATGTATTGAGTAAAATTTATTTTCCTCTCAAATTGTTAGAAAGGAAAGAAAGAAATGCAAAATAATTTCTCTTATGTTATTTTACGTCCCTTTCTAATCGGAAAAACAGCTGGTGCAGTTGCTTGTTAGTATATATGCTCTGCTTTGGGAGAGTCGCCGCTGGGGGAGGTTTCGGATTGGATTTGGTGTTTGTGCTGGCTGGCGGTAAGTTGACTGTGGACATTTGATTTCGATCGCTCGTCCTGGCTGGTTGGTTGAAGTTTCACTGCTCGTTGTTCGCTAAATTGGTTTGGTGCGAAAAGGACTAATCCGAGGATAGTTCACGCGAGTCGTTAAGGCAGGGGGACGTGTGTCTCCGTTACTCGTTTCCTTTGATGAATTGAATTTGTCGTCGCTCGTCTAACAATTTGTACGTCCATTTTAATTGCCGGCGAAGTGTTTTTCTGTGCTTTGTTTTCCTCATTCGCGGAGACGCAAAATTTGTATCGTTTGAAAAACAGCAAGTGCAAGGAATTTACAAACGAGCGTGTTTACGTTGAGGGCGTTCAACGTTTTGTCAACACAATATCAAGGGAGGATGCCATTTCGCGTCTTGAATGCAGAAGTGAGTTTGTCGTTATTTGTGAAGATCAATTAAATTTAATTGAAGTCAATTAAACAGTCTTTGTGAACTTGCTCAATTCCAAATCGGATTGAGTTCAGTTTCGGCGCGTATGAAAGATATTTAGCCAAGAATAAATGAGATAGTGGTTAAGCGATAGATTCCCTGATAGGATCCCGCCAAGAGTTGGAGTGCGTGAAATTTTGTTGAGAAGAAAAGTGATAAAGAACAGTTGAGTGAATTAGGGACAATAATGCGACAAAGAAACACTTCGCGGAAGAATTAAATAAAGCGTGGGACTTTTGTGTTGGGTGCGAGTTGATAGTGTTTTTGTTCGCGGATTTAATAGTTCTTAATAACACTAGTGATAATGGCTGACGAAAGTCTTCACGTCCCTTCGGCGGACCAGAACATCGATTTCCACATTATCACTTTGTTCGAGCGACTTGAGGCTATGAGAAAAGATCGTACAATGCTGCAAACGATTGGGGCCAGATTGTCGAATTCATCAATGCAAGGAGGGAAGAGGAGTATGCAAGCGGAAATTCGGACGCTGGAGTTTTGGCGGTATGTCATTTTTGTTCTTATTGTAAAATCAATTCTTTTGTTGCTTAAATCAGTTCTTTGTACTGATGAGCCCGTTTGATAAGTCTAAACCGGCTTTTCAGTTGGTGTAATTTCTTCAAGCCTCTAAAGCGCGAAAATATTAGGCTTTCACTTTCACCTAATTTTTAGGGGTTTTGTACTAACAAAATTGCATTGAAATCGCGGGCTGCCTCTTCGTCGCAGCAGTTTTTGTCCGAAATGAGAGTAGCTATGGACATCAAATTATACTATTACTATTAGACGATATTGCCTCTTGAAAGCTTAGTCATCGAAATAATTTTCAAGAGTTTTTGACGGGATCTCCCTATACAAAGCAGGAGGAGACCCTCTAGAGAGTCATCCCGTGTGAAGTTTATATTTTTACGGATTTTGGTATGTTTTTCTCGAGACCCAATGGAAATGCAAATGTGAATCTTTTATCGTATATTTGTTTACACCTTGGGGATAAAAAAATTCCCCACAAGATAAATAATGCTCATAGCTGAATTACAGCAGGGTTTAGCCACACATCTTCAGAAAACATACATTGCGGTTGCCACCATTACGAGTGTCCTATGAAAGTTAACTGAATTATCTTTTAACCTATGGAGAATCAACTTGTACTTAAACTACTATTATGAAGAAATATTGAAAGCATTCAATATTTTTTTCCCGAAATTTGGTGCTTTTCACAACTGCTTTGCTATGAGAAATAATAACGGCAAGCAGAGTCAAGACAATCTTGGTTTGGATAATGCTATAATATGTACGGAATAAGTGGTTAGAACTTCAAGGGACTTCCGGTAGGTTTTGGGATATCGTGGCAACTGATTTTCAACGCAAAATTGCAAAAAAAAAACGCTTCTAAAAATTTAAAAACTATTGTCACTATCAAAGCTTTAAATTACCTCCAAACTGCTGTGCTTGTAAGTAAAACCTCAGCTACCTCGAAAATCACCACTTGGATACGATGTATGCAAAAAATGTTCGATTTTTTTCATCCATCGCACGGGATGACCCCCTTGAACTTTTTTTCACCAAAGGTGGTCATGTGACAGCTTATCAAATAAAATGCCTTGATTACAGCTTTTCAAAAACTGTGGGTTGTTTCAAAAACCGTAGGTTGTTTCAAAAACTGTAGGATGGGCGTAGAGAGGGCGAAATTATGAAAACTTTGTATTCTAACCCTCTCTTCTTATTGTACACTTGTGATTCGAAAACTTTGAAAAAAAAAATCATTGAGGTTTGTAAGTAAAATAGCAATAAATATATACCTTAGAAGTTGAAATTCACACAACTTTGCTAATAATATTATGATTTATAAATTTCGTTTTCTCCCCAATGAAATTGTAACGTCAGGTGCATTTAAATTCGACGAAATTCGGTATAAAGGTAGTTTAATTAAGGATACTTATATTTGTAAGTTTCAAGAAAATTAAATTATTTTGCGAAAGCTGTAGCCATTTGAAGTTTCTGCGATTACAACAAAAAAAAAAACACTCGGTTTTTCTGCCATATGGGTTTCCATCGAAGAACACACTAGTTTTCATTGAATCTTCTAAAATTATCAGATAAGATGAATTACATGAATATCTTCAAGATGCTATCCAGTTAATAATATTAGTAATATTGAAAAAAAAATGCCGTTTAAAATTGAGTACTACTAGAATTTTTTGAACAGAGTATCTGATGTACATGTTAATTGCGCGTTTCTTGATTCAATTACTATTGGTGTTTGCATGTCATATATGGAATACAAATCACTTCTGGCAGGAGCATGCTTCTATTTAGAGAACTTGTTTTAAATTTAACGTTTGTTCACGCATAACTTTAGAACGAGAATAGATAGACGAGCTTGTGCTCATTAAACTACTAGAGTTACTTTATGATCGATCCGACACCAATGCGATAGTCAGTGAATAATGGCAAAGGGTAGTTACCGTTAAAAAAGGAATATTACTACTTTCGATTCTAAAGCCTGTGTGCTTTCTGAGGGCGCTGGTCTTAGTGTGAACAAACTCAAGCATGCCCTAGGGACAGTAAAATGGCGGGTGACTGCAACGATCCCTATCTTGCGGATAAACTTGCATTACAGTAAAGTAGCCCAAAACCTGCTGGACAAGTGCGAGTTCATCAGCATGGTGTCCCGACGAATCTGGTACTGTTGCCATTTGCGCTTGTTAGTGGTCGTTTGCGGATGTAGAATCACGAGCGGTGGAACGGTGTTGCGTGGGTTCGGTGTATGGCAACAACACTTTCTAATGTGTATCTAACGCCAAATGAACCATTACCGTCCTTTCAGGCCAGACCAACGCTCTGAAAGACGCCGTCTCGAACCCAGAACAGCACGTTCTCATTGGGGAAGACCAGTGTGAAAGCCATTGCATGAAGAATGCCTCAGTCAGATCCTAGAGGAAAAACGATATGGTAGCAAGAAATGGGCTTGTTGGGTTAAATACCAGCAATACCCCTACTTTCCAAAATTAGGCAGCGTTGGAACGATCATAGACTTGACATTCACTTCGGAACCCTTAGTATAAAGGGTACACTACTGAAGGGTTTCAAAGGATTACTCGGCTGGTGATCACCGGTACATTGTACTAGAAATGAACGACAGTCTTTCTCGATCCACATATGCGATCTTTTCAGTCTCGGGTGCTAACGGACCGAACACCAATGCCTGGAGATACACAGGGGGTGAAGAATTAGGAGCTATGGATGCGGTGAACTCAACCATGATTACTGTCATGTCTGCCTGCAGGTCATCTATGACCGTCGGAGAATCCGCCACGGCATATCTTCAGTGTACCGGAGGTCATCTGAAATCGCCGAACAGCAGCTCTGACAAGAGGCCCAGTGGGCACGAACGGAGAAATGCGCCAGGCTACCTATATACAAGTTGACTAGAAAGTGCCTTCGCAAACTTATGTTGTAACAACAGCAAGGCCAAATGCTGGTAAGATCTGTTAGACGATGTGAACAGGGCTTCTGAGCTACAAACTGTTCATGCAGAAACTCTGTGCCATAAGCTTGTCCTACACATTCGAGGTGGAAAAGATGGACGAGATTGTGTGGGCTCTTTTCCCCAACACGCCCTGTTCTTGCTGATGCGGTTCACGAGAAATGGTAAGAACTATTAGTATCAGAGAAACGTCTGTTGAATCCAAACCAGCAGTGAAATACCTGGGCATACTAATAGACTCGAAATTGAGTTATTCCAAGCTAAATAGAGCAATAGCCAATAACAATGCAGCGGTCGTAACGGCATTCACTCTATTGATGGCCAATATAGGGGGACCCACCTCAGCAAGAAGACGACTCTTACTGAGTACCATGCATTCTGTACAACTCTACCGGTTAGGGCTCTAGGGGTGCAGAAAAAAGGGGCACGTCGAATGGTAATATTGTATCGAGCATTCTCCGAGTCGGCGTGTTGGTAATCGGAGATGGAATACCCAGCGCCCTACTTGAAGGCGACAGGAAGGTGGTCGCTGAGATGGAAACGCTTCGCTCTCTCAGCGATTGGTAACATTCCTGGAAGAGCGGCACAAAGTGAAGTTGGACCGCGTGATCTGAGGCCGTCGAAGATACGATGAGACCGACTTTTATCTAACCCAGCTCTGTTGCGGGCAAGAAAAATTTCGGCCTTACCTGCAAAGCTTGGTAAGTCACGGTCTCCCATCTGCGAGTTGTGTACAGGAGAGTTGAACGCCGTGTACAACATGTAGTGAAAGTAGGTATATATATGTTTGTTCAGGACTGCAGGGATGGTCTGCTACCTCAGCGGAAGAGGATGTTAAGATCCGCCGAGATTGGCCTTGTTTGGGGACGCGTGAATGCGCTGGCAGGCTAGCGTTGCGGTTCGTGGGGCGGGTTCTTTCCCCCTAGCGCAAGGACCCACTTCAAAAATATTTCGCATTCACGAATTAAAAGGGTCAAATGCCGATCGACTGGTGTTGAGGCCGAGGTAACCTACTAAAGGTTGCAAAGTTTGTTCGAAGAACAAATTGGGTCGACCAAAAACGGACGGACTGGCGGAGACTTCGTCGACGATCCTTATGGCCCACAAATAAGAGTGGGGCATCCAGATGGAGGTGGTGCCACCTCGCACTCTCCCAACCGGATCAAGATCCAAACGTAGACGTAGCCATATATTTCCCATTTGAGTGGAAAACTCATACAAACATAATTGGAACGAATTTTCCCATTAAATGAGAAATATAGACGTGGCCAATTTATGCCATAGAATTATGTGATGAAATCAAATAACCCTCAATCATAAATGGGCATGCGAGCGGACGGCCACTCTACCCCGCAAAAGCCCCTGTTAACAACAAAAAAACGGAGGAACGCGCCCAATGGCTAGCCCATGCTCGTGGAGGAGCCTGCCCCCGATGCGGGTCCTATACCAAGTCAGGTTGAATGAAGTGAAAAGACCGAAGGGATGATTTAGTAATTCATTATATTCATGTTCTTTCAATGCAACTAATATTAACACTGGAAGATTTACAAGTTTTTCGATATTCGATCTGACCTGACATTAAATTATGTTCAAGTGAAATTCAATTGCTATCAGATTTAATTTAAGTTGTTCTTGAACTCGCTGCAGTGTTGAGAAATGTAAATTTTGTAATTTATAAAATGCTACGTATGCTTTTTGGCCAAAAAGAAAAACGTTTGACTACTTGTTCTGTTCATGAAGTATCTACTGCGGTTTTTTACTTGCTCCAGTAATGGTAGATAATATATTTTTTATTATTTTCTTCTCACTGAAATCTTCAGCAGCAGCTACAAGTGTTCCAGTCTAGGCAGATCACGTCATCGATAATAGAAAATTGTCAACTAAAATGTCGCCAAATTGTATTTTTGATCGCTGATTTAAATTAAAAGCATTCACAAATTGAACACATCTGGATGTTATGTAGCTGAGCATAAAAAAAAAAGGAAAAGGCTTACTCGATTTCCTTTTTGTTCGCACCGCCTACTTAATTCGCTATGTCGGCGACAGTTTTTCATTCCGACGGGCACCCAAAAATGTTAATGTATTCTCACCACTCTGACTACCTCTGAATAGCGAAATTACATTCAATGAAGCGATTTCATTCAGGAGTTCCAGAATTTCGCTATTTTTCTTTCTCAGAAATTTTCCTTTTTGGGCTTGCATCAATTCTTACATTTTTGGAACGTATCTGCTTTCGGCTATTGATTGCCGTACTGCTTAATTCACTGAATGGTCGAAGCTATCCGGCTCATGCATCGTGTTCACTCTTTTACTTACAAACTATTAAGAAAATGCAATCTTAGATGGTTTCCATTGTTTATCCACATAGCACCACATCGAAAGAAAATTTCATAAGAATCATCTCAGCTATTTTCTCATTCGTCTGTGCCACTAGCGACAATGGATTCATCTTTAACTTCATCAAGTTTATGTATTCAAAACAGTCTCTCCACTATTATCATCGTTTTTAACATCACTATTTACCAATTCATCACGTTTTCAATCATCATTAACACGTTCAAACAGTATAATCAGTTGCAAAAATGGGAACATATCAACAGCAACAGCTTTTGTCGGCAAAAGTGGACTTTCTTGAAAAAATGTGGTTTCTGACTTGCCTAGATTCAACCAGTCGTGCCAGACACGTTGTGGATTGCAGGCAATATAAACTTTTCTTTTTAATTCTGTCTCCCTGCGTGAAGCAGCAGCAGTACCACGATCACCTATTCCATCACGCCTAGGGTCTATAACTCTATCAAATACAATTCATTTTTATCAGGGGCTTCATAAACTACTTCTTCTGTTAAAGAATCAAGATAATAATCAACATTACCACAACAAAAGACGCAATTCTTAATATTATTATCCTTTGCATTGTACTCAGCGTCCTTATTTGCACTCCTGTTACGGAACACCACTCCAGAAGGCTTCTTTATGTGGATCTTCGCCATAATTTTGTTGAGGGACTTGCAGCCGCTTTATTGAAATCACTAGTCCGCCGTCGGATTTTCGCTCTAGTGTATTGAAATCCGTAACCAGGTACAAAAATCACGCGATCGGATCACAATTTCTTCGCGAATAAATGTATGTACGTGTTCATTTTAAACTATTTCCAGCGTCCAAACATCAGAACATTTTCGATCAACTCACATTCACATCAAACCCAATCTTTTCGTTGGGGTTTCTTCATCAGTAACACCCCGTCAATTAGCTGAATTTTAAATTAATACTTTGAAAATTTCCTTTCTAACACTAGAAACACAACGTAACGTCACATATTATGTATTAATTCGTGGATTTAAAACTCGAAAAACACGTCAATGCAACTAAAGTTTCACATATTAAAGCAATTTCCTCTTTTTATTTTCGCCGCCGTTCTCCGCATCATTCCGTGTCGCGGTCGCAAGTCCACTTCGCGATCCGTCGCAAAACTTCTAGCCTTCAATTCCCGTGTACACGGTAAATCCATCAGCTGAATTCAGCCTTGTTAGCTTGCCTTTGGTCATGTAATACACCGTTCGGCTGTACTAGATCTGCGTTCCCATACTCGAAATTTTATATGGCAGATTTAAAATTTTTAAAAACGAAATTTAACTGAAGCAAAGAAAAATGAAGAGTATTTGAAATCGTAATAAAAGTTAATCATAATAATAAGAAAGAAAACTATTTTTGCAAATTGCGATTATGAAGGAAAAAAAATAAAATATTTTCTAAATCTGCCTTTAAAATTTTGAATAGGAGATAGGAAGGTTTTCGTGCAGTTTGTTGTGTGACTGCTCGATTACTACATACACCTTCTTAATCTCCAAAAGATTGGACAGGCTGCGTCGTGATCTTAAACCTAGAGAGTTGTCCCCAGAAATTATAATCAAAGAGATACTTAAATGGCTTGATGAATGGAACAATTCGGGCAGTCCTGATAGTTAAAAAGCATACAGCAGCGACCGGAAGTGGGGGTCTATTTTGTAGCAATTCCTTTCCTTCCCTCTGTTCCCATTAGAAAGGAGACTCTTCTAAGCCAAAGGCACCACACGGTATAGAAAAACGCGATCTAGCCCGAAGTAATATATCAGATGGTTCAAAGATAGGTTCTCAGATTGACAGGGGAGATGTTTGGTGAGTAGTCCAGGAGAAGTGCGCACTTGTAAGTCCCCACACTCAGGTCGTAAACCACCTTCACCTTCAGATGTATGGCCACAGAACTGCGGCCAAATTATGATATCTGTAACCGCAACCGTTTGTTTTTGTTTGTTTAAGCACTACAGTCTCTCTCGCGCCTTTGCTTATAGATATTTAGAGTATTTCATTAACTTGATCGAATGTACCGTTACTTGAGAAGCTGATATGGTCAGTTCCACGCTTCTAAACCATTACGCATCATAACTGAACGGGCTTATATTCCGTCCGAAGAATCACTGGAAACAAATCTCGTTGTCACCAATGGGATTCAACTAGAGACCTTCGGCTTACGGGGTGAACACTCTAAACACTACATTACCCGGACGACAACAGTAGTATCATGGTATATTCAAAGTAATTATATATGGGAAGATAAATTTCTTAAGTGGAGATTTCAGGTAAGCTCGTATTCGTTCCCTCATTCATTGATTCGTAGAAGATATTGCACTTTAGTTTTTCGCGTATATTTTACGACAATCTGTCATAATCGGTATACGTTTTTATTTCCTTGTCAAAGTGTCGCAGCAGGAACTACAAAGTTAGAATCCAGAAACTTGGATGCAGTGTTAGATAATTACGATCCATTTAAAAAATTTCAGTATATCACTAAAAAACCGTAACGAGATCTTTCTGTACAGATTTTTAAATCTGCATCATGGATTTTGAAGTGTATACCGGGAGACAAAGTGCGAAGGACTTCGAGTTTAGCCTTCGGGAATCTGTTAAAGTTATTGATGTAGATTTCGAACGTCGAAGAAGTCGAAATTTACTTAGCTTTGTTGATATGGCTTAAAACAACCAAAAAAAATTACAAAAAAAAAAGATGGTGACCCAAACCTTAGTTAAGTTTTAAAGAGGAATAGAATCCCTTTATGTTCATATACCCCGCATTAAACAAATCTTGACTTGAAAATTTATGTTCATATACCCCACATTGAACAAATCTTGACTTGAAAATCAAATAACATTGTGGCTCTTCGGTGCCACCTTATAAAGGGTGGTCCAACCATAATGCACGATGTTAATTGTTAGTCACACATTAACGTCAATTTTTTCGCCCAACTTAATTTGATATTTCTTAGTTTCAGTGTTTGACAAATTCAACCATGGAGAGGTACACAATTGAGCATCGCGTTAAGGTTGTTGAAGCCTTGTACGAAAATGAGCATTCAAATCAAAATGCATTTCGTGCACTTCGTGATTTTTTTGGTCAGCATAATCGATCAAATGTGTCCACGATCGGGAGAATTGTGCGCAAATTTCAACAAACCGGGTCTGCAGGAAATGTGAAATCACTTGATCATGTTCGCCTAGTTCCTTCTACAGAAAACATTGCTGTTGTTCGCGATAGTGTGGCAGAAGAGCCGTTAACCTCGACTCGTCGTCGTTCCCAACAATTGAACATCTCACGAACATCACTGATGCGCATTTTGAATAAAGATTTGAATTTGCACGTTCACAAGGTTCAATTGACTCAAGAGGTGAAGCCTACTGACCATTTCAAGCGTCGTGGAACTGACAGAAGGGAATGGTGACTTTACCAAGAAAATCATCTTCAGCAACGAGGCTCACTTTCACCTCAGTGCATTCGTTAACAAGCAGAATTGCCGCATTTGGGCAAATGATAATCCACGAGTGATCGTTGAAAAGCCGATGCATCCACAAAGAGTGACTGTTTGGTGCAGTTTATGGGCTGGCGGCGTCATCGGGCCGTACTTCTTCGAAAATGAGGACAGCCAAGCAGTTACCGTGAATGGTGTTCGCTATTGCGAGATGATAACAGACTTCTTGTTACCAGAAATTGAGGTTATGGACCTGAACGATATGTGTTTCCAACAGGATGGTGCCACACAGCCAACGAAACAATGGCTTTGCGCGAGAAATTCAATGGCCGTGTTATCTAACGTTGTGGGGATGATAATTGGCCGCCACGATCATGTGATTTGACAACGTTGGATTCTTTCTCTGGGGATATTGAAAAGAAAAAGTGTACGTCAATAAGCCAAGAACAATTCAAGAGCTAAAGGATGAGATAATTCAGCACATTAGCGACATTGAGCCTCAATTATGTCATTGAAAATGTAGAGCATCGGATAGAAGTATGCCACCGTAGCTGTGGCGAGTATTTGGGTGATATTTTATTTTACACATAATTGTCATAGATCCTTCTATTATAATATAAAATATTAACATAATTCTCTGAAAACTTTTTGTTTCATTTACAATTAACATCGTGCGTTTCTCCAATAGCCTGATGCAGTTCAGGAACTTTGATTTCGCAGTTTAAATCATCTCAATGTAGTCAAAGCGGTCTCGTTAGAGTAAAATTTAGAATCTTGGGAACAGCCAAAATTTGCAGTTCCAAGTTCCAGAATATCTTTTGCATCTTTTCAGGGACTACCTGGAGTACCGATGCCGGGTTTATGATATGATGCAGGACCGATGAAGGGTGGAAGTTACATCGAGTGTTTCTCAAAGATCTATCCTTGGTCTGGACTTGTGGAACATATCGTACGATGGGCTACCAAGACTAGAGCTGCCGGATGAGTTGCGCCCGATCTGCTTTGCGTTAGTTACTGGATGCACCGTCGAACAGGCGCAACTTAAACTAGGTATGATAATGTCTCGGGTGAGACACTTGGTAACTGCTCCCGAGGTCAGTCTAGTACTAGAGAAAATCGAAGTGGTCATCCTGACAAAGAAAATCGCCAGGGTAAGAACGATCAGTTTTGGGGAAGTATTGATTGAATACCAACCATCAGTAAAGTACCTGGGGTTACTGATTGACTCGAAGATGAGCTTCTCTGAGCAAATCAAGGCAAGGGCAAATAAAGCTGTTTCAGGTGTACTGGTCCTGGCTTTACTTTTGGCCGACGTAAGATGACCCAAACCATCAAGATGGTGACTTTTGATGAGTCCCGTCTAATCGGGGCTACTGTAAGGGACAGAAATATGGGGTGCCGCTTTCGCAAGGAGCTTTACCGAAAACCCTTGGCACAGGTACAGAGAAAAGGAGCACTGAGGATTACATTTTCATATCCGATAGTCTCTGATTCGGCGGTGCTAGCCATCGCAGGCGTGGTATATGTCGCCCTCCTTGCTAGAGAGCGCCATACTATCTACTTGTGTCGAATTGAAGACAAAAGGGAGACAGTTATCCGCGTGGATAGACAACGCCCAATGATTGACAACAGTCCTACGTGAGCAGCACAAGGGAAGATGCACTGCGCATCTCATCCCTGATTTGAGAACGTGGCTCAATTGAACGCATAGTGAGACTTTTTTCTACCTTACCCAGCTCAGTCAGTGTTTTCAGTCTTACTTGCACAAGATAAGTAAGTCGCAGTCTCCCGCCTGTACGTTCTGCGCAGAACAGCGAGACGATACCTGCCACACATTTTTTGCGTGTAGAACATGTAACACGCTGCGGTGGGACCGCTACAAGGAAACAGGAGAGCTTCCCCACGATAGTTTAATCAAGAAGATGCTTGAATCAGCCGACAAATAGAACTATTATGTTCGGGTAGTCCTAAAATATAAAAAGGGCTCACAGCAGCTGATGACGTTGGGGTTGGGCGCCCCGTCTATAACTGCGCTCATGTCCGGTAGAGGTTGCTATAATGTACTGGCGCGGTGATATTAACGCCTAAGTAAGACCTTAGACCTACCAGAAAATAAAACGGAGTTCATTGCAGAATCTTAGTGTTTTAGATAGCAGAAAATTTAAAGTGTGTCCCATTAAAGATATAACAATTTTATTTATTCATAAAATACAGAAATATTAGAGATATTGAGTTCAAATTTATTGTGGGTGTAGTGCAAGCAATGGAATTCGATTTTGGTCATATGACTACCACGAGCCCGTTTACAGCAGTCGATTCATTGGACCCAATTTTCCACTACTCTAGCACACATTTTGACCGGAACGTTGGCAATTTCACGTTGGATGTTGTCTTTGAGCTCGTTTAAAGTTGATGGCTTGTTGGCATAGACCAGTGACTTGATATAGCCCCAGAAAAAGAAATTCAATGACGTTAGATCGCATGAACGAGGCGGCCATTCGACCGGACCATTTCTCGAGATAACACGTTCACCAAATTCGCCTTTCAATAAATCGATTGTGAGGCGTGGTGTGTAGCTACTGGCACCGTCTTGTTGAAAACACATATCTTTGATGTCAAGTTTATCCAATTCTGGCCACAAATAATCTTCCAATATATAAAAGGGACTCACAGCAGCCGGGGGCGCTGGGGCTGGGGAATCGCTCTTCTGGCATTTCCTCTTCCCCTCTCCCCTCCCGCTAGGAAAGGGACTCCCCAGCTTGAAGGCGCCCCACGGCGTAACAAAACGAGACCTGGCCCGAAGTAATGTGTCAAACGGTTCCAGGCTGGGTTCTCAGGTTGACAGAGGAGGTGTTTAGTGGGTAGTCCAGTCGCGCATGGGAGTCCCACACTCTGTGCATAAATAGCATTCACCTCCCTACCACAAAAAAAATATATATAACACGATAGTGCTCTCCATTGACGATAACCTGACGGTCGTTTTCATCCACGAAAAAATACGGCCCAGTCACACCTCCGGCATGAAAATCGCACCAAACAGTAAATTTTTGCGGATGCAATGGTGTCTCAAAAAGCACATGTGCGTTTGTTGCTGACCAATAACGCATATTTTGCTTATAAACAAAGCCATTGAGCCAGAAGTTAGCATTCGCTGAAGATGATTTTTCGATGAAATTCTTCCTATTCAAGCTTTGCCAGAGCCCTATTGGAGAAGTTGCGGCCTTCCCATTATCAAGTGGCTTTAGTTCTTGAGTCAATTTGATCTTGTAACCATATAGGCCAAGATATTTTCACAAAATACGCCGCAGCGTCGTTTGAGCGATGCCCAATTCTTGAGAACGTTGTGGAATCGACTGATTTGGCTCATTTTGAATCGATGTACTTACGGCTGCGATATTTCCTTCGCTTCGAGTGGTACGATATCTTTTTGGCACAAAAACGTCCAATAGTGAAAATTTGGACTCGAACTTATTCACTATAGCGCGCACAGCCTGTCGGGTGGGACGATTATTTCGGCCGAAAATTAGAGTAAGCACTCTTAAAGTTGCGACCACCAACTCAGAATTTCGGTAGTAATTTTAATAATTTCCAAACGCTGCTGGTTCGTGAACTTTACCATGATAAAAATTTTGACTTTAACTAACGTTTTGACATTGGCAGTTCATTAAAAAAAATTAAGAATGCGTTCATATAAAGATACAAAATTGTTATGTCCTTCATGGAAACCCCTATGTTATGACAGCAAACCACGTATTGTTATTTTTCTAGTCCTAGGACATTCAAATAAATGTAACAAAACTAAACAAAATAATTGCCTGCAACCGTAGGTTCATTTAATATAATTGAGCTTACATATTGCTACTGGTTAAGGCTTTTCTTGCGATTGAAGTCGATTCCATTAGATGAATATAGCAAGTAAATTCTAATCTTTGATAAATAGCAACACAGTTGATTTGGAATTTAATACAATTGATTGCTGAATAAAATAGTTATTTTCTAGTTTTAAAGTATTGAATTCAGAGTAGGCTAATATTTTGATTCTCGAAAATATTAAATGCACCGATCATACTATTTTTTATAAAATAAAGCGAATTTAATGTTCTAAGTTAGAGGAGAGGACGTAACTTCTCCTTATAACTCCCCAGACACCTTGTAATTAATAGTACAATTTTAAAGTTGATAATTAAAAGTTTAGTCGAGACCTTTCATTTGATATCCAATTCGACTTCTTTCAAAGAAAAAATTGAATTGCCACAGACTTCTATGGTAAGATCTACCTAGTTAAAATTCAACATGCTCACTACTCCGTCTGACCTTATCCAAAGTTTGATAAGTGTAGTCGCTTTAGTTTCACATAATTAGTACAAAATCATCCCGCTTTTTTCAGCCTGACTTTATTTAAAAACTAACAGCTAGATTTATCACTTGCTTGACATTCTATTCCTTGCCTGATATATCTGAGAACTAGATTTAGATCTCCAATTTCTAAGACCTGATTTACAATAGTTTTCTGACATAATACCTCAACATACCCGGGCAGCTCTTACCATTTTTATTATATCATGACAAAAATTCTTGAAAAATGATATTTGGGGAAAAATGCATTTCTCCCATTATTCATGATAATCATAAATTCATTCGCCCCATTAATTCTAAACCATCGTTTCGTCCTCAACAAGCATTGAAATTTATATACACAAAAGTTCAATTGCAATAATTTGCATGCAATCGATTAGCAGCAACGCAATCAGCAACCTTTGATTATTATACGTTATTCACCTCATTGCTATAATTGCAGTCATTTTCAAAAAGAAAAGCATTTAAACTGTACTGCACCCTTAGTTGGTCTTTTTGTTGAAACGCTAAAAACCTTTCCTTGTTCTCCTTATTTTGTATTTCCTCGTTTTCTTTAAGTGCTACTTTAACGCTTATCCATTTTGCAAACAACCATCCAGCCAAAGAACAACCGCACCATCATTTGTACGTGTATTGAGTGTTGGAAATAAAATCTCTGGTCCCCAACTACTAAAATAAGCAACCAGGATGTTTAAAGGAAACTGGGTCAGAGTGTACGGAATATGTTAGTTGTGGATGAAGAAATTTCGAAACGGGGCAAATACCTCCGGCTTTTTCAGTGACATGCACGAGTATGTATTACCTATGCTTCGTACGGGTGGAGAAGATGTGAGTGGGTTGGATTAATGAATTTTATCACATTTTGTGTTTAATTGATCCCAAATGTTGCATGTGCATAACGTGAAACGTAATAATGTTTTTTATATTATCACCCGTGTTCGATAATATTTTAAGTGTTTCAATACAGGATTGAATTATAAGGGGATTTCATTTAATACTCAGTTTTTGCATACCAGTCCCTATAGCATGTACGAAATGGTTTTTAACAACTTTCGATAATCATCGCATACACCATTTGATACGAATCAAATCGAAATGTAAATTTCTTTCGTGAAACATTCACAGTTATTTAACATATTGTGTTCATCCTTCGTTTAGGGAGAAAGGGCAGTCATATGAAGAAGGGAAACTTGGGAAATTTATTTCATCGAATCAAGCCATGTGGGGTATCAAATGAAGCGGTTTGAAGAAAATGTGAAAATTAGTGACTATAAATTGTTTCACATCTCTATTGGACATCTCATCAGGACCTGAAAGAAAATCCAAAATTAAAATTGCTCTTGTTTTTAGTTGTCGTAACAGTAAATCTAAAAGTCAATCTCATCTAGAACTTAAATATCTTGAATTTTCCTTAGACAGAGACGAAAGTAACCTTCTACTTCGACAAGGACAAATACCTCAACTACCCAAAATATCACACTTGACGAATGCAATATCAAAAATATGAGCGAATTTGTGTATTTTGGCGCCAAAATAACGAGAACCGGTAATGAAAGATGTGAAACACGCCGAAAAATATGGCTCGAAAAGCTAGACGGAGACCTATGGTGAATTCGATACAACCATGAGCTGTATGAAATTTTTGGCGAGTCGGAGGTCTCAACGATTGTAAGACTGCGGAAGCTGCAACGGGCTGGCCACATGAATCGTATGGACGAACAATGAATACCCAGAAAGAAATTCGTTGAAAGGACTGAAGGGCGGAGACCAGTGTGGAAACCGAGGAAATGCTAGTCTGACTCGGTTGACGAAGACAGTTCATCGCTGCAGGGATTTCGAAATTTGACCACGCGGTCAATGGACCGAGACAGTTGGAGGCATTATTTGCAGGAAGCGAAGGCCCGAGAGGGGATGTAGTGCTACGAAGAAGAAGAAATAAAATCTCTGCAAAGCTAGAGAAGGAAGATCATGGAACCACAAACAACACTGATAGGTTTTATAAAGTAACCAAAACTTGAACAAAATGAAATACCTGAACTCTTTCTGACCAGCTTCTAACGTGGACACAGAGTACGAGTATCGAGGAGATCAGAAAACAGAACAATATTTGTTAAAGAACAATTCAACATCTAGAATAAGTTCAAATACGAATACACATAGTGTAATGTAAAGAATAATTTCCAACTTAATTTTAATGTTCAATCTAATGTAAATGTAAGCATAATTTTAATTTAACCTAAAGTCCAATATATCTCACGTTATTTTGTTCGCACCATAAAGTAATTACCACACAGTAAGCAAATAAAGTTCATTTAACTTTGCACTTGCACATATTTGTAAATTGCTTACAATCAATAAGGCATTACTGCCATGTCAATCATTTTGCAAGAAATCAATAAATTCAAAGTTCAATTGAAGAATACTGAACTCGCTTGAGAATGTACACGCGCTTGGCAACATCTTGCATGCTTGCAGAAACCTATGTATAAATATACCAGAAGGTGGAAAATAAAATCATTGTCATTACAATCATCAACACTAACGTCTTTTATTTACTTCACGCAGGAACATTTGGTCCGTCGAGCCGGATCCACTTAGAAGTGGATAGCATCAAGAAAAGCAGATATCATCATCAGCAGCACCCAGCTTCAGATTTGCAAGAAGAAATCTTGGACTTGCAGAAGGACAAGAAACATTCAGCACGCAGCACTTGGATCTGCAAAAAAGGAAATTTGCAGTAGCCAAAGAACGAGTGGGTCTGGCACACAACATTTGGAGTTGCAGAAGAACAAGTGGGTTTGCACCACAACATTCTGACTTGCAGCACGCAGCACTTGGATTTGCAAAAAAGGAAATTTGCAGTAGCCAAAGAACGAGTGGGTTTGGTACACAATATTTGGAGTTGCAGAAGAACGAGTGGGTTTGCACCACAACATTCTGACTTGCAGCGCGCATCATTTGGATTTGCCAGAAGGAAATCTGGACTTGCAGAAGGACGAGTGGGTGTGCAACGCAGAAATCTCCAGCTGGCAAAAAGGTATTGGGGAACTTGCGAAGTATCTGCAACTGGCAACAATCAAGGTTGAGCAGCGTTAACACACCCCGGAACCAACATGAGTGGCCAAGAGACAGCGTTCAATACGGTTCAAAGGCTCATCACAAATTATAAGAAGGACAGTGAGTCACGCCATAGTCTCGCATATTTCCAGACAAGGATGGAAAAATTACAAACAATGTGGACTAAATGCGAAAATCAGCATGAAGCGGCGTGCGATCGATTGAAAGAAAGGAAGGATGAGCTTCAGAAATACAACACAGAGTATGAAACTTTGGAATATTTAGTGCTGGACTATCTCACTCTATTTCAATCGAAAATAAATGGATACTCCGTTGAAGGTTCAGTTCCAGCGCCATCTAAGGCCATCAAGTTAGACGACATGAAAGGTGACGCCATTAAGCTCGAAAGAGTGAGAATACCAGCTTTTAGCGGCAACTATGCAGATTGGTTCGCATTTCGGGACCTGTACCAAAGTATGGTGCACAATAATGCACAGTTAACCAAAGTACAAAAGCTGCAGTACCTTAGAAGCGCCCTCCGCGGAGGAGCTGAACAGCTCATAAACCACTTGAGCATAACTGACGACAATTATGAGTCTGCATGGACTCTGCTATGCGAAAGATACGACAATCATCGTATCATAGCACAAGAGATGATGCAGCGCTTATTCAACATGGAAAATTGCTCAAAGAACGATCCATCTGGCTTAAGGCACATGTTGGATACTGTTAACCAACTTTTAGCAAGTATCAAAACATTAAGGGCAGATTCATTTGCACTCACAACAGTGTATATGCTGAACCAAAAACTTGATGAGGAGTCAAGAAGAGAATGGCAGCGACATATCTCAGATTCAACCGAAATTCCATCTCTGAAACAGTTTTTGGACTTTTTGAAGCAAAGATTTTCTATGTTAGAAGCTTTGTGTCCTGGGAAGCCAAAACCAAAGGCACTAAAGGTGAACACCATTCAGGTGGACTTAAAGCCATCATGTCCAATGTGCAAGGCAGCGCATAAGCCTTTTGAATGCAGTTCGTTCAAGCAAGCTAGCGTTCAAACGCGTCGAGATGTTATTAAAAAATCGAAGTTATGCTTCAATTGTTTTGGACAACACCAAGTGAAAAAATGCTCCTCTACGCACGGATGCAAACTTTGTGGAAAGAAGCATAACACATTGTTGCACTTAGCAACCGCAGAATCTCCACAACAACCAAGGACACCAGCATCAATGAGTATTCAAGGACACGGAGCGTACACTAAGCAAAACTACGTTTTACTAGCCACAGCGCAAATAAAGGTGGGTCGTCCAGATGGTGAATACCTGACATTCCGTGCGTTGATGGACTCTGGAGCACAACGATCCTTTATTAGTGAATCGGCAGTCAACCTCTTACAGGCAAAGCGCAACAATGCCAAGTTCAGGATCAGTGGCATAGGAGCCGTGGAAAATGTCACCTCAAGAGGAGAGACGAAGTTACGCGCTGTTGTCCAATCTGCAAATGGATATCAAGAAGAACTGATTTTTACCCCGTTGATTCTCACAACAATTACCGCACCCTTGCCTTGTACCGAGATTCCATTGATCATTCCGCAAGGATTGGTGATCGAAGATTTAGCTGATCCAAGGTTCAACGAACCATCAACCGTTGACATACTGATCGGAGCAGATCTTTATGATAAACTACTATTACCAGGACTGCTGCCCGGCCAACCTTGTGCACAAAACACCAAACTTGGATGGGTGCTATTTGGATCAGTCCCATGTAAAACATCTGCTGCACTGTGTGCTTTCGTTTCGCACCAAGGCTTAGACGAAACCTTACGTCAGTTCTGGGAGATTGAAGAACTTCCTACAGTAAAACATCTAACCAAGGAAGAAAGGGAGAACGAAAGTCACTACTCACAAACCGTTCACCGACAACCATCAGGAAGATACTCTGTAAGTCTACCGTTTAAGAGTGAAATGGATCCATTAGTAGACATCGGTGATACACAAAAAAATGCATACATACGATTTCGACAGTTGGAGCACCGTTTATCACGAAATCCTGAACTCTATGAACAGTATCGGAGGTTTATGAAGGAGTATATTGACTTAGGTCACATGTCAAAGGTACCAGCAGACCAAACGAAGATGAAAACAGCATACTATCTCCCACATCATGCCGTAATTAAAGAAAGCAGCACCACCACCAAATTAAGAGTAGTGTTTAACGCGTCACAAAAAGGCTCCAAAGGAAAATCCCTAAATGACTTACTGCACACTGGTCATTCAATTCAAGGAACGCTTTTACATCTTTTAATGCGATGGAGACAATACAAGTATGTCATTGCAGCTGACATCGAAAAGATGTACCGGCAGATTTTTGTCCACGATAGGGACCAACATTTTCAGAGGATTCTATGGCGCTTTAACCAAACTGAGCCTGTGAAACACTACCAATTAAGGACAGTCACATATGGAACAGCATGTGCGCCATACCTTGCCATACGAACACTACGTCAACTGGCTACAGATGAAATACACTCCTATCCAGAGGCAGCACAAATCTTGGCAAGAGACTTTTATGTCGATGATGTGCTGACTGGATCAGACAACTTGGAAAGCTTATTACGGCTACAAGCAGAGCTGCGGAGTCTTCTGAAGAAGGGCGGTTTTTGTTTGAGGAAATGGTCTGCCAATCATTCGAAACTGTTGGAACGGATACCGATAACAGACAGGGAAACACAACTGCCCCTGAATATAGTAGCTACAGAGAGTATCAAAACACTAGGGATTCAATGGCATCCAGCTACGGATGAGTTCTCCTTCACTATAGCAAAGCCAAACGAGGGTAAAATATTTACAAAACGGCAAATTTTAACAGAAGTCGCCCGATTGTTTGATCCTATCGGTTGGCTACAGCCGTGTATCATCATAGGAAAAACGACCATACAGAAGCTATGGCTAGAAGACAAGGGTTGGGATGATCCATTAGACGCAAGGACAACAAAGGAATGGACCCAACTGAGACAGCAACTTCCTGTTCTTAAAGACTTGAAGATAAAACGATGGATAGAACTGAGCCCATCCTATCAATTCGAACTCCACGGGTTTTGTGACGCATCATCAACCGCCTATGCAGCAGTGATATACATTCGAGTCACTACTCCTTCAGCAACAAAGGTTACCCTTCTCGCAGCCAAATCAAAGGTGGCTCCAGTCAAGGTCCAGTCAATTCCAAGACTAGAACTTAATGGAGCAACGTTGCTAGTGAACCTAATGAAAGAAGTTGTGAGTGCTTATAATTGGATCAACGTCTCTCAATTTTATTGGACGGACTCAACCGTCGTACTTTCCTGGATTCAAAGCCCTGCTGCCAAATGGAAGGTTTATGTTGCTAATCGGGTTAGTATTATCCAAGAGCATAGCTCCATTGAGCGCTGGAATCACGTTAGCACTGACGACAATCCAGCTGACATCGCATCAAGGGGGATGTTCCCAAAGGATCTTATTAATTCCACTCTATGGTGGGCGGGACCAACATGGCTAAGTGCACCCATCATCCGAATGCCAGCAAAAATTCAGACAATACACCATGAAGACGAAGAAAGAAGGATTACATCCCTAACAACTACCTTAGAAGAAGAACCTGCAATATTAACAAGATTTTCATCCTTCCACAAACTCAACAGAGTCGTAGCAATGTGTCAACGTTTTGCGTTTAATACCAAGCACCCCAATATGAAACGCACAGGAATCTTATCAGAAACCGAACTCAAAGAAGCCACAAACACATGCATAAGAGTGTCTCAAGCGCACGCATTCAAAGAAGAAATTCATCAGCTCACTAAAGCTGATGGTGTCCACAGAAGCAGTCGGATTTTGGACTTAACTCCATGGATCGATAATGCAGGTATCCTTAGGGTGGGCGGACGCATCCACTTTGCACGCACGGCCGATACAACTAAACACCCGGCTATAATTTCAAAGGGTCACTTCGCAAAGCTACTGATTCGACAAGCCCACCAACAAACTTTACACGGTGGTTGCCACTTGACTCTGAATACATTACGTCTGAAGTACTGGGTAATCTCAGCACAAACGCAGGTGAAGAAGGCACTGCGAGAATGCATAACATGTTTCAAAATGACAGCCAAGCCAAGGACACAACTTATGGGAACCCTGCCAGCCTCGAGAGTGCAATTAGAAAAGCCCTTCCTACAAACGGGAATTGATTACGCGGGACCAATTACTATAACATGGAATGGAGGAAGGGGTGCCAAGACTACAAAGGCGTACATTGCGATATTTGTATGTATGGCAACGAAGGCGTTTCATCTGGAACTGGTGTCCGATCTCTCCACAAACGCATGCATTGCAGCCATCAAAAGATTCGTGGCAAGACGAGGAATTTGCCGAACAATATTCAGCGACTGCGGCTCCAATTTTCTGGGAGCCAACAAACAACTCCAAGCCATTTACAAAACGTCCCTTCAAGCGTGCTCTTCTGAAGTTGCTAATCATGGTATAGAATGGAAGTTCATCCCTCCCAGCAGCCCACATTTTGGTGGACTCTGGGAAGCCGGCGTGAAGTCAATGAAAAGTCACTTCTATAAAACAATCGGAACTCAAATCTTAAATATAGAAGAAATGAACACACTGCTAGCTCAGATTGAAGCATGCATGAACTCACGTCCATTAACACAAATAAGTGACGATCCAAATGATGTAGCCGCACTAACCCCAGGCCATTTTTTAACAGGAGACAACCTATTTGAAATTAAGGATGACCCATGCGAAGTAAAAAGCACCCTACTGAAAAGGTGGCAACTGGTCCAGCAAATGAAGCATTCATTCTGGAAGAGATGGACGGAAGGGTACCTACAACGTCTTCAGCAAAGATCTAAGTGGTTGGAGAAAAAAGACAACCCAAAAGTAGGTGAACTGGTGTTAGTAAAAACGGACAACATTCCGTCGATGAAATGGCCTTTAGCGAGAGTCATAGCAACACATCCAGGACCAGACGGTCTAGTCCGAACTGTATCTGTCAAGATGAATGGAAGTATCAAAAAAAGACCTATCGTTAAAATTTGCAGCCTACCGCTTAAGAACATGGAAGAAAAGACACCAGAAGTAAACCCAGAACCATCACTGACAGGGGTTCACTTAGAAACCAATACGGCAATCAAACGTCCGACAACAGAAGCTGTTGACGCAAGAAAGAGAAGAAAGGAAATCCTGCCCAGCATCTCAACAGTTTTACTCACCACGCTCTTTGTTCTTGGAGTTTTACCACATCCCGCGTTATCAGAAGCTAATATAACGAATTTAGACGGTGGTCTCTACATTGAAGAGATTGGAAAGGGAAACATCAACCGAGGAGCTTTACAACTCAACATCGAGCTTCCCCTATCTGATTTGGCGACTGATGAGAACAATCTGCGAAGTATGAATGCAAGTTTATACTCTTTGTGCTCCCTGGGCACGCAAGCAGCTGGAAAGGTACATTGCTGGGATTTAGTCCATCATATATCGGACAGGATCGATGACACGCAACATAAAATCAATTTATTACGGTTTATGCACCATCGGAGGAAGCGTGGAATATTCGGCCAAATGCTTACAGCAGTATTTGGGGTCAACGACGAAATCATCACTGACGTACAGAACTTATCCACAAACCAGGAAGCGCTCAAGAACCTGATCAATCATCAAGGGAAGATTATACTTCAAGCCACCAAGAAGCTTAACACAACATCTAGCAGGATTAACCGCCAGCTTGGACGGTTTTCCGACCAATTGAACAAAGGCCTGGAACAGATCAACGAATCGACAAAATGGTTCTCTAGAGTCGATGCAAACCAACTAAATATCCAGTTCTTAGCGACGTATCAACGCGCCATTAATTTCATTGAAGAAGTTTTCTACAAATACAATAACATCTTGTTAGCAATCAATAGCAAGGAAGGAATACTGGATTGCATTAAGATTGCAGACCTTCAAGCAACTATTCACAGCACCCAAGCTCTTCTGCCAGCTCATATTACGATCTTACATTCCGCAATTTCCAGACTCATAACTGACTCTACCGAAAGCAGTATCCAAATTCATGGTTATTTACCAATTATCGACAACCGCAGGTTCAACCTCATCAAGGCTACAGCAATTCCCTTCCACCAGAATTTTACACTATTTACAGCGTTCAGCGTGTCGAACTTGATTATCGGAGTCAACTACAACGATCAAGTTTATTTCGAAACAACCAGCAGCGAGATTGCAAGGGCGCCAGAACTTACAACGGAAACCTATCTTTTGTCCAGCACAATCCTGATCGACATGAAAGCCAAGGCAAATTGTGTGATTCGAGAACTGTACAACCTACACAATCAACCTAAATGTCCTCAAATATCTTTCCGAACATCTTCACTGATTCTCCAACAAATGATGTCGATTAACGCATGGTTGTTCTTCACCCCGCAACCAGTTCACGCGCAGACAGTATGCCAGGGAATACGAAAGGATATTTTAATCAGCGGGACAGGAATCATCCGACTCACACAGGATTGCCAATTGCAAGCTCAGGAATTCATCCTCATAGCCGACCAAAGCCAAGCGGGACGCTCTTTTCTCATATACATCTCGCCAACGATGCCGGAAATAAATATTTCACTACAACACACAGAAATCAAACAACTGAACATATCAACCATCATCGGAGCAGAGGAGTCCTTCACAGCACTTGTAACCGAGCAGGAAGAACTAACAGCAGCAATGAACAATGTCGAGTGGAAAGCTGTCAACCATCATAAAGTGTTATCAACAATATCTATAACACTGTCTGGGCTGATCCTTGCCACACTGGTTATCATTTGCATCTACCGATACAGACGAAGCAACTCCAAGAAAATCAATGTTACATCACAACCTTCCTCAGTTTCCACCTGGTACCGCGAGCACAGTTTATAAGACCCTGTTGGTCTTGGTGGGCGGAATGTTAAAGAACAATTCAACATCTAGAATAAGTTCAAATACGAATACACATAGTGTAATGTAAAGAATAATTTCCAACTTAATTTTAATGTTCAATCTAATGTAAATGTAAGCATAATTTTAATT
The DNA here is from genome assembly GCA_963969285.1 of Odontomyia ornata. Taxonomy (NCBI): domain Eukaryota; kingdom Metazoa; phylum Arthropoda; class Insecta; order Diptera; family Stratiomyidae; genus Odontomyia; species Odontomyia ornata. The sequence continues at coordinate 257,442,035 of OZ017740.1, read as the reverse complement.
TAACCTAAAGTCCAATATATCTCACGTTATTTTGTTCGCACCATAAAGTAATTACCACACAGTAAGCAAATAAAGTTCATTTAACTTTGCACTTGCACATATTTGTAAATTGCTTACAATCAATAAGGCATTACTGCCATGTCAATCATTTTGCAAGAAATCAATAAATTCAAAGTTCAATTGAAGAATACTGAACTCGCTTGAGAATGTACACGCGCTTGGCAACATCTTGCATGCTTGCAGAAACCTATGTATAAATATACCAGAAGGTGGAAAATAAAATCATTGTCATTACAATCATCAACACTAACGTCTTTTATTTACTTCACGCAGGAACAATATTCAAGCATAGGACGAACAAGACTAAAAATTTAGCAAACTGAAGAAGAGCTGCTGCTGATCTTGCGACTATGCCTCAGGATTAAACCTGGAACTTAGCAACCACGCTTGAATTGTGAGTTCCAAACTTGATCTTTGGGTCAAAGATAACTGGCTGGTGGGAGAAGAGTGTCACTCAGCTTGTAATTAAAGACTGACGGGAGTCTTTAAGAGCAAAGGTCATTTTATGATATTTGCTAACATTGAGACTTAGGAAATTTGACGAACTCCAGTTTTCAAGTGCATTGAAATTCTTATCATGCTCCTATTGAGATCCAGGTGCATGGTGCTATGTGGATTGAAACCTTGTTTATTTGCCTCTATGCTTTATATGCTTATTGGGTATTGTTAGTTATGATGCTTTTTATGTGCCATTTCCTTATTGTTTAAATATCGTCGTTTCTCAATCTAATGAATGCCGTAGCTCTTCCGCGAAAGTTTCGTATTCTTCTTCTTGGCTCTTATTGATTGTTCTGCGAACACTTTGTAACCTGTATTCTTTTCATTCGTCGAACCATTTTTTTCTGTTTTTCCAAGCTTTATATCCCACTACTTTCTTGGCTGCTGTCTTCACGGCGTCTTTAAATGCGGTCCAGTCCTCTTCCTCTACTGCCCAAGGAGTTTTGTTTTATTCTCATTGATTTGTACCCGGAGGAAGCAAACTCCATTTCGACAAAATCTGTCCATAGGTGACTCTAACCTTGAAAGTGTGGACAATTTTATTTATCTCGGAGCCAACCTGAATAGAAGAGTCGCTGAAAAAGACGAGATTGGATACTGCATACATGCCGCTTATTACTTCGTACTTCCCATTCTAAGATCCAGAGTTGTGAACAGGCAAAATAAGCTCCGTATTTACAATACAAATTAATAGTCAAGCCTGTCCTGTTATATGGAAGTGAAATATGGACCCTGAAGAGCGAATTCGAAAAGCCATTAGATGTATTTGAACGCAAAGTGCTCATTAAAATCGACGGCCCAGTGAAACAAGGAACAGAGTGAAGACTGCGTTATAACGGTAATTTGTATGAACTGTTTGATGATCCACCTGTATCCGCTTGTGTAAAGCTTCGCAAATTGCAATGGGCGGCCCATGTAGAAAGAATGCAAGAAAATCGGCTACCCAAACGAACATTATAGGGTAGAACACAAGGTAGAGGTCCAGCGGTAAGACCGAGGACTCGATAGGGAGACACGATAGAAGCGGACAGCAGATGCCTGCTGCGAGTAATCAACTAGCCGATGGGGTCGCAGAACCGCGATGATTGGAGGAGATTAATCCTGGAGACCAAGGCCCGGCTTAGCCTGTCGAGCCATAGATGAAGAAGATTTGTAGCCCTCTAGTTCTTGGCTGCCGAATTTCAGGAAAGGTTTTTTGGTGGTTATTAACGACCGTAACAAAATGTTGATATCGTCCGCATCGGCTACTACATGGTACGACTTGTACGAGTATAATAACTTACCTCTTGTATCGATAGGTAGCTTTCATTCCTGGCCAATGCAGGAAAAGAAGCCGGGATCCATCACCGGTTAACAATCTCCTCAGAAACCCATTTAAAATGCCGCGAAGTACAGCAAAGACTTCACCAGCCAACAGGTTCCTGCCGCTAGTGGATCTCAAGGACAATGACACCAGCAATGAAACATCAAACAAATTGACAACTAAGGTGAGACTCCCGTCAATTACTCTTACGGATTTACCCCGCGAAATAATTAATGCTATTTTGAAGGAAGGAATATAGAAAACTATTCCTTAAAGTTAATGTCCATTGGCAAAAGATTGTTTTCGACAAATAACGATGATCTGGAAAAAATTGGAAAATCACCTGAAAACCAAAAAAGTAAATTATTTTACCTTTTAACGGCCGGAAATGCGCCCGTTGAAAGTTACACTAGTAGCTTTATGATATGCCTTGCGAGGAACTTAAAAAGCATTTGCATGCGGAACATAAGTTGAACAATTTTGGATATAAAAAAGTGCGTGAACGCGATAGTGTCTATCAAAGTACATTCACATATTTTTTGCGTGTACCAAATGGGCCAGGCTGCGAAGGGAACTCTACAGGGAGACGGGAGAGCTCACCCCGGATAATATAGTTGCGGTGATGCTCGAATCGGTTGACAAATGGAACCAGGTGGCACATTATGCTCGGGCAGTCCTAAAATATAAAAGGGACTCACAGCAGCCGGAGGCGCTGGGGCTGGGGGATCGCTCTTCTGGCAATTCCTCTTCCCCCCTCCCCTCCCGCTAGGAAAGGGACTCCCCAGCTTGAAGGCGCCCCACGGCGTAACAAAACGAGACCTGGCCCGAAGTAATGTGTCAAACGGTTCCAGGCTAGGTTCTCAGATTGACAGGGGAGGTGTTTAGTGGGTAGTCCAAAGGTATCCTCCATGGGAGTCCCACACTGCCAGACTCGGCGGGCATAAATGCCTTCACCTCCCTACCACAAAAAAAAAAGTACATTCACATAGTATCCACACCTTCCATTTACCTTGTGTTGCACACTTTCTGAATGTTCCAAGGGGCCGGGGCACGTCAGCTGAGCCGAGGCCTGTCGTAATCAAAAAATAAAAAACAAATAAAATTTCCAACGCTCTTGTTTTTTTACGCATTTCGGTACATGGGAGTATTGCTAGATCCTAATAAAAAACTAGAATGTTTATATTCGCGCCAATCCTCGCATCAGCATTTACCTACCTACCTGCTACCGAAGATTTATGGTTCACTCTTCGGCTTGTGTTCGGTTTTTTCCGGAGGCTAGATTGAGTGTGGATACTATGTGAGTATATTATGGTGTCTATTATCTCCTATACCCACAACGAGGCGTAAAGATGCAATGGAATTACTACTCCTACAGACGCAAATGACCAACACAATATAGGAACTGCCAGCGCTATGGGCACGGTTCTAGCCATTGCCACTTGTCTACAAAGTGTTCCATTTGTAGTGGTGATCATCACTACACGCAATGCAAGCTTACAACCGAGCAAAACGACAAAGTCGCAGCAAACCAAATTACTCAAGATAAACTAAAGCATTTTGAGAGAGACTTAAAACGGTTTCGCCATCGCAGCCATGGTGACTTGAATGCCCGCTATTGGCAATGAAACTGCCAGCGATCGAATCGAGAGAGATGCTCCAAAATTTGGACATAAACTCTCGAAAAATATGAGACTCAATCTAATGTTCAAGAGAAAATAACACAGTATTCCATATCCCTTGAATGCGTGGGACGGGAGTGGCGCTTTTTCGAATGCTGGAAAAGCAGAAATCCTTGCTAATAAATTTCATTCTTTTCATACCCTCACACAAGGAACACACAATTTTACCACCGAACTTATAATTTCAAATTCTCTTGGACAAAAATGACTTCCTCCTCAAGAATACCTAATCCTAACCAACTAGCCAGCAGAAATAGCATAACATATGAGCTAATAATATGAAAAACAATAAAGATCTCGGTAAGGACGGTATACCGAACATAGCATTAAAAAATCATCCGCGGAAAGCTATAGTTTACACATGATTAATCTTTAATGCGTGTCTTAAACATGGATACTTCTCATCAGATTGGAAGCATGCGGTCATTATCCCGATACTAAAACCAGGAACAGATCCGCGCCTTCCTGAAAGCTACAGACCAATAAGTTTACTTCCTGGGTTCGCAAAACTCTTCGAAAAACTTATTCTGAAAAGGATTTCCAAGTTCGTGAACAGGCAAAATATACTTCAACACTTTCAATGTGGCTTCAGGCGTGAATCTTCAACGCAACATCAATTATTGCGTGTTACAAAAGACATTAAAGCTGCATTGAATGAAAAATGCTCAATAGATATGGTCACCCTAGATATAGAAAAGGCCTTCGATGCCGTTTGGCACAAAGGGCTGCTGTATAAGCTTAAGGAGTACGCACTTCAACTTATTTAAAAAAACTCATAGAATCATTCTTGCGGGCAGAAAATACCATGTCAAGCTCCGAGAAAGTTTCTCGGCTTACCAAAATGCCAATGACGTCGACGACCTCCCAAGTCCGCACCAATCACCAAACTGACCGATGCCTTTGACACAAATATCGGACTAAAGCAGGGAGATGGGCCGACCACATTGTTATTCAATTTGGCTCTGGAGTACGTCATAAGGAAGCCACCTGTCGACATGCGAGGTACATTACTATACAACTCGAGCCAAGTAGAAACCTATGCGGACGACATCAAAATTTTGTCATAGTCATTAACAACTGCCAAATAACTTTTCCTGAAACTCGACGGCGAAGCAAAACTAGTAGGGCTACAAATCAATGAAAATAAAATAAAAGCTCATGACGCAGTCGAGGAAAAATACCTCAAATACACAAAATATCACACTTGGCGAATACAGTATCAAAAATGTGAGCGAATTGGTGTATTTAGGCGCCAAAATAATGAAAACAGGTAATGAAAGGGACGAAATACGCCGAAGAATACAGCTCGCAAATAAAATATTTTATTCAGTATTGATGATCTTGAAGACCAGCTGCATACACAGGAAACAAAGCTCCAAGTATACAAATCTGTGATAAAACCTGTGTTATGCTATGGGTGTGAAACATGGACTCTAATCCAAGCATCCGCAAACATATTGAAAGCCTTTGAGCGACGGGTCATGAGGCGAATAATTGGAGGAAGCTAGCCAGGGACCAATGGCATATTCGATACAACCATGAGCTGTATGAAACTTTTGACGCGTCCGATGTCTCAACGATTGTAAGACTGTGGAAGCTGCAATGGGCTGGCCACATGAATCGTATGGACAAAAAACGGATACCCAAAAAGGTATTCGTTGGGAGAATTGAAGGCCGGAGACCAGTGGGGAAATCGAGGAAACACTGGTCTGACTCGGTCGACGAAGACAGTTCATCGGTGCTCGGATTTCGAAATTAGAGGATGCGGTCAATGGACCGAGACAGTCGGAGGCGCTATTTGCGGGAGGGGCTGTAGTGCTAAGAAGAAGAAGAATATACCTGAAAATGTTCCACAGGGCTCTTGTCTAAGCCCTACTTTGTATAATATTTAAATGTCTGACTTTCCATTAAACCTTAATTGCCAGATAGCAACATTTGCAGACGATACATGCTTTTACGCGACAGGAAATGACCCAAAAACTATCATCTACAGCATAGAAAATGCACTGGAACGTACTTACCAATGTTTCCACAAATGGAAAATCAAAATAAACCAAGGCAATATTTTTCAGCAAAAGACGGATACTTTGCATACATCGCGACGGGATAAATTAATTTCCTTGGTCTCCAGATACCACTGAGCGATGAGTTGACTTACTTTGGGCTAATTTCAGACCACTGAGCGATGAGTTGACTTACTTTGGGCTAATTTCAGACAAGAAGCACGTTACGAAATCATATTGAACATGTATGTAGTAAGACATTGCAATCTGTTCTAACACTGTATCCATTGCTGAACAGAATTTAAGCTTTAAAAAAACCACAGATAATAAAAATGGTAATACAGCTCATAATTCGGTATAGTGCTCCAACATTGTTCCAACGTGCTGAATACTTAAAAATCAAGCTTAAAGTCACCCAAAATCGATACCTGAAAATGGCGCTTGACAAAACCTTCTATTCCTCTACACTAACGCTGCATAAACTTACTAAAGTTGAATCTGTGAGAGAATGCGCCTGGTTGCGCAAAGACAGACTGTTGCTAAAGCTTGCCAAACCCTCTGATAGCCGCGCTATGTGCTTAATAAGAATAAGCTGGCAAATCTTTACTGCCTCAGCCATGTCTACATTTTGTTAATAGTGTACACATCTCTTTTTCCCTTGTAAAAGGAAAGTCTGTAAGTAGGTTTTTTTTTGTGGTAGTGAGGTGAATGCCCATTTACGCACAGAGTGTGGGACTCCCATGTTCGCAGGAAGGCGACTAGACTACCCACTAAACACCTCCCCTGTCAATCTGAGAACCTAGCTTGGAACCGTTTGACACATTACTTCGGGCCAGGTCTCGTTTTGTTCCGCTGTGAGGCGCCTTCAAGCTGGGGGACCCCTCTTCTAGCGGGAGGGGAGAGTACCAGACAAGCGATCCCCCAGCTCCAACACCCCCGGCTGCTGTGAGTCTCTTTTATCTTTTAGGACTGCCCGAACATAATGTGCCACCTGGTTCCATTTGTCAACCGATTCGAGCATCACTGCGACTATATTATCTGGGGTGAGCTCTCCCGTCTCCCTGTAGAGGGCCCTTCGCAGCCTGTCCCATTTTGTGCACGAAAAAAATGTGTGACAGGCATTGTCTTCCTCTCCTGGGCAATACCAACAATCGGCTTCGTTCCTTCAGGTAGTCCCTCAAAAGTGACATTAGATATTCTGGAAGATGAAAAGGGGTTTCCAGCGTATCCAGAATATCTACCCATCTAGTGGAGTTGAAGGCGTTCCTGATGTCGAGTGTCACCAACAGGACGATCTGTCGCTTGGTGCGACTATATGCCTCTGCTTTTTGGACCGCGCTCACCACTTCTGCAATCGCATCGATAGTAAAACGTCCTGATCTAAAGCCGTACTGCCGAGGAGATAGGTCTCCAGCAGCACGAATCGCGTCAGTGAGTCTTCCCTTGATGAGTTTCTCTAGCACTTTCCCAGCCGTGTCTAGCATGCATAACGGGCGCTATGCAGACGGCTGCTCGGGATTTCCCTTCACCTTGCTGATCAGCACGAGTCTCGCCACCTTCCGTCGTACCGGGAAAACCCCGTCCCGTAGGCAAGCGTTGAATTTGTTAGCAGCAAGTCAGGACAATGGTGATAGACAAGCCGGAACTCCATCTGGACCTGGAACATTCTTCGCTTTCAATGACAGGATTGCCTCCTCCAGTTCCGGCTGTGTGAAGAGTGGACACTCGACTGCTGTTTCACCATGGACAGCGTCAACACGGACGGGATGGGCGAGGAAGAGTCCCCGCACAATCTTGTCCATCTTTTCCGCATCATGCATGCAAGGCTTCCGTAGGCCGCCAAGCTTCCGCATTACTAGCTTGTAGCCAAGGCCCAACGGATCCTTGTTCACACTGTCCACTAGGTCTTGCCAGCAGCGAGCCTTGCTATTGTTGATCAATTTGCGAAGGCATTTCTTTGCCGACTTACCTGTATATGCTGCCACCTGGTTGCATGCCTCGTCACGGTTCCGCGCCCGTTGAGCCTCACGTCGAAGCTTGTGACACTCCCTTCGCTTTTCAGCGATTTCAGTTGACCACCAGCACACTGAGGGCTTGCCGTGCCGGGGTTTTCGACGGGGCATAGAAGCTTTGCAACCAGTCGTGATCATGCTCATAGTTGAGTTCACCACGTCGTAAGAAGGTTAAGGTAGTAATTTAGTCATCTCATAGTTTTAACTAGTTTAAGTTCATGTAAGTTTTTTTTATACTATTTTTTCCTTAAATTAATTACTCTGAGTTCTACAGAACAAAAAAATCAATATCAGTTCAACTAAAATTTACAATCATCGTAGAAATGAATATGTATTCAAAACTCTTAAATGTATCGCGAATGTTTGTAGCATAATAATACTTAACCAATAAAGTTGTTTCATAATCATCATCGTCGATAGGTAGCTTTCTTATGACATATTTCAGAGCCAAATTGAATAGCCATGGAGTCAGCCCATCTCCCTGCTTTAGTCCGATATTTGTGACAAAGTCATTGGTGAGTTGGTTATTGATGCGGACCATAGTACATTCACATAGTATCCACATCTTCCATTTATCCTGTGTTGCACTCTTTCAGAATTTTTCCAGGGGCCGATCAGCTGAGCCGGGGCATGTCAGCTGAGCAGGGGCCTGTTGTATTCAAAAAACAATACAAAAAGCAAGTAAAATTTCCGATGCACGTGTTATTTTACGCATTTCAGAACATGGAGCGCTGCCAGATCCTAATAAAAAACTAAAAGGTTGCATAGAGCGGATTTGTTTTTGTGCAAATTTATTGATTTTTTTGAGATATGGTAATCTTGAAATCTCTAATCGAAGCACATGTTTATATTCGTGCCAATCCTCGCGCCAGCATTTACCTACCTACCTGCTACCGAAGATTTATGGTCGCTATTCAGCTTGTGTTCGGATTTTTCCGGAGTGAGTGTGGATACTATGTGAGTATACTACGTTGCGGACTACGGGGGGTCATCGAAATCATTGTCATTTTGGTCAGACGGACTGATTTGGCTGGGATACAAAAGCAAATCAATATTTGCTACAGAACGTTACGTTCAATATTGTCGTACACTTACAAGTCAACGAAAATTTGGTGTACGTCTATGTTGAACAAAGACATATAAATAAATGCACGAGCAACGAGAATCTGTGTACTCGTCCATGTGGGAAGCAAATTTACCACATTAATAAGTTATAAATAACTTACGCTCTCGAAACTATATGATTCCCTCCGCTTCTCCTTCCCCTTTGTGTCCAGACAGGTTTTTCTTTCCTCTCTTCAGAAGAATTACTTCCCCCACTGACACCCGCACACACCGACAAAATTTCATTTCATGTGCGCACGATCGCGCCTTCGTTATAATTCGTAAAACAGTTTGAATGCAACACAACAAACGACTCTCACAGAAAACTCGAACGTCAAAGCAAAAGAAATTCGTAGAGGCGTGAAAACTCATGTGTCAAAGCCGATGGAAAATTTGTACGTTTTTAATAAAATAGTGAACTAAAGTGCCGATTTCGTACACGCGATCTTCAAAATTAAATACTTTTTAAACGTGAACGTGTTTCAGAGTGAATTAAGTGCAAAAACAAAAGCATATCACCGGTTGCCGATCCAGTACTCTCTATATCTATGATGTTGAACATTTCTCAAGTACCTGCTTGACTTTAAACAATGGTCTGTCGTCGATCTACCTGATCTAAAGCCAATTTGATGCTCCCCAATAATGCTGTTGGTGTATGATCTGATTTTACTCTCTAAGATATTTGAAAATATTTTGCCCGTCGTACAAAGTATTGATATGCCTCTATAGTTTTCGCACTGTCGCTTGTCACGTTTTTTGCGGATAAGGATTGGCTTCACTCTTTTGGCATATGTTCTTGTTGTCAAATATGCTGGATGACTTTAAGGATAGCTCCACTGGAATCTCATCGATGCCCGACGTTTTAATATTCTATTGGGCTTTCGTGGTAGAATGAATTTCATCCAGAGTTGGTGAGGCCAATGAAAGCCCTCCGGGAATATCTATAGGCTCCGATGCGCTGGAGTTTTGCGGAGGATTCAAGAGGTTAGAGGCATCGCTGCTTGCTATTTTGGGATGAAATACTGCTCCTTTTTTACCTTTCTATATACTTGTTACTAGTATCTCAACATTTGAGGTGTATGGGTTTTCAGAGATTTACCGATTAAGGGGGACACCATCTGCCTGGATCGATGAGAAACGCATATGTCAAAATGTACGTATTGTTTCAATCATTGAATTTATAAGTGAATTTGAACTCTTCAGGCGTTTGTTACTCTTGAGATCCAGCCGATGATTATACGTTAGAAGGGTTTGAAAAGAAGCTCAACAATTCAAAATGATTATATTTTGAATTATCCAGTAAGTTAATGGTTTTATTGTCTTACATTTAGTTGGAAACAAAGTAACATAACAGGCCAATTGAAAAGTCCCTGGTCAAATGGGGCCGTTTTTTACCGATTTCATTCTTTAAACGATCCAATAACGCTATATAATAATCGCTGTTGATGGTCTGGCCCTTTTGGAGGTTATCAATGATTATTATACCTTGCGCATCCCAGAATACTTATGCCATAACCTTGCCAGCTGACTGTTGTGTTTTTCCTCGCTTTGGATTCGGTTCATCGTGTGCAGTCCACTCAGCTGACTGTCGATTGGACTCCGGAGTGAAATGATGGAGCCATGTTTCATCCATTGTCACATATTGACGCAAAAATTCAGGTTTATTGCGCTTAAACACTGCTCAGAATCATTAACACGTTGTTGCTTTTGATCGATTGTGAGCTCGCGCGGCACCCATTTTGCACACAGCTTTCTCATGTACAAATATTCGTGAATGATATGATGTACACGTTCAGATGATATCTTCACAATGTCTGCTATCTCGATCAACTTCACTTTGCCGTCATTCAAAATTGTTTTGTGAACTTTTTTGATGTTTTCGTCAGTGACAGCCTCTTTTGGGCGTTCTCTGCGTTCGCCGTCTTCGGTGCTCATTTCACCACGTTTAAACTTAGCATACCAATCAATGATGGTTGGTTTTCCTGGTAAAGACCCCGGAAACTCTTCATCAAGCCAAGATTTTGCTTCAACTGTATTTTTCCCCTTCAAAAAGTAATATTTTATCAGCACACGAAATTCTTTTTTTCCATCTTTTTTCAAATAACAAAAGTAGCTACACTCACAACGCAATATCTCACAAACTAATGGTCGGACTGCTGTCAAATTTTGATATGTATCGTTTGAAGGTTGGTACTAACTAAAAATCATATGGATTTAATACTAGCACCACCATCTGTGTATCAGACAAGGGACTTTTCAATTGGCCTGTTAATGCTGACTGAATAATTTATGAATCTTTGGGCACATTCACCCAAGCTTTCGTCTCTCTCTAATCGCATTTGAAAGATTTTCAATATTACCCTAAATTTAACTCAAGTATATCCTCAATACAAAATGACTCAATTTCTTCTGTTATTTTTATTCCTTTTTTCAATAGATCAATAATATCAGAGTGCTTAGCATCATTCTTCTACGTGTTTATCGTGTGTGGAGCGGCAGCTGGAGCTGGAGTAGGAGCAAGTGTTTCCTCGGTGCTTCTGGCGACGGCACTTGCATCAGGATTTGCGGTTGCTACTTTAACACAATGCTTCATGCATATCTCAGGTGAGTGGAAGTTCTTTGGATTGTTCAATTTTTGGTTTTTACACACACCATTCTCCGCGTAAGTTGCATTTAACCATGCTAGGGACGAGTGAGTGCGCATAATAGCAAGTTCTTGTTGCACTTCCTCCTTTTTGTGCATTTCGGTGCTTCTATGTTTTGATGTTTGCATGTTTGGAGCAGTTTGTGGCTTCATAAACGACCGCAATCACTTGTTCCAGGCGGTGTTCAAGCTGAGGTTGAAAGTTTTGTCGAGTTTCTTCCGTATTTAATATAGCAACGTCTCCGGCGGTAGATTATATGTATGACCGCAAAACCAATTAGGGAGAGCTGTGAATGTGCAGATTACAGCAGCAGGTTGTATCGAACGACTTTAACCTGTGGGATTTCAGTGTCAGGTACTGCAGTAAAGTCACACATGGTGGGAATATAAAGTTTCTTAGAAATTACTCTCCTGTTTTAATGATGTCGTAGGGATGCTTTAGAGAAGTATAATTGTTGGTGTCGAATAATTTAATACTGATTTTACAATGTGCAAACATTAATCGTAGTGAGAAATCAGATGTAGCTTTTGCTTTGCAATAAAAAATAATTTTCCCATCTAAACGACAGCGTAACTATATTATGATTTAGTATGGAATTTTCATGACCCTAGTATGAACATACATGCAATTTAAATAAATGAGAAATTTCATGTTACTTGAAAATTTATATTCTATTCAAAGAAACATGAATCAAATTTGGTAATTAACCCACTTGTGCAGTGATACAAGTAAATTAAATGAACATTGCTATTCAGTAGCATGTTTGAATGCTACCAGCGAATTTCATGATAACAGAATTTCGCAAATGGAAATTTACTGTGCTTAGTTAACCATTTCCTATGAGGGTAGTGCAAATACTGCAAACTATGTCCTGGCAAATGAAAATATTTGTCGAAATAGCAGATTATGGCCAGAATGGGGATAGAGTAAGATAATGCAATTCTAATGAGCTTATTCAAGGAAAGGTATGACAAGCTGATAAAATGTTCATTGTTTTTACTCAAAGCTTTATCGTAGGAAGATGCAATGTGCTGTGGAATGAGATGCTCCAACAACGTTTAGATGAGATTTACATATTGTGTAAATTTATTATAATTTCACTATTTCAGGTGCTCATATAAATCCAGCTGTAACGTTCGCAACATGTATTATACGAGTGATCTCGCCGTTAAGAGCAGCCATGTACATTACGGCGCAATGTGGTGGAGGGATTGCTGGTGCCGCATTACTTTATGGGTAAGTTAAAAAGTTTTTTGTCCTAATTACCATAGCTTCTATATCATCACAAGAGTTTCATATGAATTAACTGGGTCTTAAAATGCTTGTGATGTAAAATCAGAAATATTCATGTTCACAAGAAATTCTTCAGAATTCATTTTTATTGTTGCCACTCTTAGGTAGAATTCTGACTAGCAAAAATCTTTCTATGTTGCAAGCTAGTTTATGTAATTATGTTAGGACGGGGTGGGTATGATTAGCTAGTTATTGGCTCTCGATTGTTCGCAATATTCAGGACAGATCAAACTTAATTACCAGTAAATAAGACCGGAATCAGCAAACTATTTTCTAAAGAAAGTAGCAACAGGGTTAATTAAATCAAATATAAACGGTATTTTTGTTAATACATTTATTGAATAATATTACACTCAAACCATTTCATCAACATTTCTCGGTATAGTCTCCTGCGTTGTTTACACACTTTTGCCGCCGTTTTGGAAGCTTGAATATTGCTTGTTCACGAAAAGCTTTAGGACGACGTTAATTGCACACATAGTCCTCGACTTCTTCATTGCTTTGGATTCATTTTCCTCCAAGTGATTCTTTCAGGGGTGCGAACAAAAAGTAGTCACAGGAAACAAGTCTGGACTATAAGGAGGGTGTTCGAGTGCTTCCCTGCCCATTTCCTCCAGTTTATCCATTGTCAAAGCCGCGGAGTGCGGCCTAGCGTTGTCCTGGAGAGAGTGACCTCCCTAAGGGGCATACCTCGTCTTTAGTTTCAGTAGGAGGTTTTCGCTGGCTGTAACAACTGGCGATAGTATACCGCATTTATTGTTCGTTGATCGTGAAGAAAATCAATAAGTTTAATAAGCTCTTGAATGGCACGAATGTTGTCATCCGTAAGACTTGTCCTTGGACGTTCATCACGACTTTCGTTTCGTTTCGTTGTCGCCTACCTTAAATTCCCTGGCCCTCGTATACACTCGATTTTGAGATAATATAGTGTCCCGAAATCGCGCCTTTGAACGAGGTTTAACGCCTTCATTAGTTAAAAATTTTATGATAATGCGTTGCTTGACAGATGGATGGGTCGTCTTGCTCAGTCATCGCTGTACTAAGTGGCCAATAACTAAATTAATTCTAATACATCTATAAAGGCGAATTCTTTGCAAGATTTGTAAGATTTTTAATTCCGCTGCTTCCGCGATTTCCCTGAGGCAAATTGAAGCCGATCTCTCATCGGTTAAAGGCGTGAACACTTAAGGTGCATCAACATACTGTGCCTCTTAAGGTCGATCTGTTCTTATGCTCGCAGTCTACTACCAGGTGGCTGCTTGCAGACCAGCTGGTTTGGAGATAAATTTCGATTGTGGGTCTTCACGGCAGTAGACTACGCTCGAATACAATCCTTCAGCCATCAATTCAATTTGCTCATTGAAAACGCATCGAAAATTTAAACGAGTAGAGAGTAAATTTCATAAATTCGGATCAACTTTACCACAGCCTTTCCGAGGCGTCCAACAATTCGAGAAAAACAGCTTCCAACTCACGCATTCCCTATCGACGTACCGACGCGGTGCCAGACATATGCTAAGCTAATCCTAATCGAAACATTCTTCTTTTCGTATCGCTACAGCCCCTATTGGGCCTTCGCTTCTTGCAACAAGCGCCTCCAACTGTCTCGGTCCATTGACCCCATCCTCCAATTTCGAAACCCACGTAGCGATGAACTGTCTTCGTCGACCGACTCAGACCAACGTTTCCTCGGTTTCCCCACTGGTCTCCGCCCTAAAGTTCTCCCAACAAATACCTTTTTGGTATCTGTTGTTCGTCCGTACGATTCATTTGGCCAACCCTGCAGCTTCCGCAGTCTTACAATCGTTGAGCCCTCTGACTAGCTTCGTTCCGATTATTTGCCTCAGGACCCGTCTATTGAAGGTGTTCAATACGTTTGTGGATGCTTGTGTTAGGGTCCATGTTTCACACCCATAGCATATGTCTTATCACAGATTTGTATACTTGGAGGTTTGTTTTCTTGTGTATGCAACTTCAAGGTTGCCAAACTGAATAAAATATTTTATTTGCGAGCTATGTTCTTCGGCGTATTTCGTCTCTTTCATTAGCGGTTCTCGTTATTTTGGCGCCTAAATATACAAATAAGTCCACGTTTTCGATACTGTATTCGCCAAGTGTGATATTTTGTGTACTTGAGTTATTTTTCCTCGACTGCATCATGAGCTTTGTTTTATTCTTATTGATTTGTAGCCCTACTAGTTTGTTTCGCTGTAGAGTTTCTGGAAAAGTTTTTTGGCGTTTGTTATCCGCATAGGCTACCACATGTATAATAACGTACCGTATCATACGTATCGATAGGTAGCTTTTGTATGACGTATTCCAGAGCCAAATTAAATAGCAATGGGGCAGCCTATCTCCCTGCTTTAGTTCGACATTTGTGTCAAAGGCATCGTAGAGTTGATTATTGAAGCGGAGTTGGGAGGTTGTCAAAGTCATTGTCATTTGGGTAAGACGGGCTAATTTGGCTTGGATACTATAGCAAAGCATTATTTGGTACAGTGCGTTACGATCAATGCTGTTTTATGCTTGCTAAAAGTCAACGAAAATTTGGTGTACGTCTATGTGGAACAGCATTTCCCAAGTTCCTGCTTGACTTTAAACAATTGATCTTTCGCCGATCTTCTTCTTCCTAGCACTACAGCCCTTCTTGGGCCTTCAATTCCTGCAAACAGCGCCTCCAACTGTCTCGGTCCATTGACCGCGTCCTCCAATTTCTAAATCCGGTTTGTATACTTGGAGCTTTGTTTTTCTGTGTATGCAGCTGGTCTTCAAAATCGTCAATACTGAATAAATTATTTTATTTGTGAACTGTATTTTCCGGTGTATTTAGTCTTTCATAACCCATTTTCGTTATTTTGGCGCCTAAATACACAAATTCACTAACATTTTCGATACTGTATTTGCCAAGTATGATATTTTGTGTAGTTGAGGTATTTTTCCTCGACTGCGTCATGAGCTTTGTTTTATTTTCATTGATTTTTAGCGCTACTAGCTTTGCTTCTCCGTCGAGTTTCTGGAAAAGTTCTTTGGCAGTTGTCACTGACCGTGACAAAATGTTGATGTCGTCCCCATAGGCTACTACTTGGTTCGACTTGTGTAGTAATGCACCTTGCGTTTCGACAAGTAACTTCCTTATAACGTACTCCAGAGCCAAATTGAATAGCAATGGGGCCAGCATATCTCCCTGCTTTAGTCTGATGTGTCAAAGGCATCGGTGACTTGGTTACTGGGACTTGGGAGGTCGTCGACGTCATTATCATTATGGTAAGACGGACTAATTTGGCTGGGATGCCAAAGTAAAGCATTATTTGGTACAGTACGTTACGATCAATATTATCGTATGCTTGCATAAAGTCAACGAAAATATAGTGTACGTCTATGTTAAGCTCCCAGCATTTTTCAAGTACCTGCTTGACTGTGAACAATTGGTCTGTTGTCGATCTACCTGCTCTAAAACCACCTTGATACTTCCCAATAATACTGTTGGCGTATGGTTCGATTTTATTTTCTAAGATCTTTGAAAATATTTTGTACGCCGTACAAAGTAGTGATATACCTCGATAGTTTTCGCATTGTAGCTTGTCACCTTTTTTTGTGGATAGGGAATATAATTGATTGGCTCCACTCTTGCGGCGTATATTCTTGTTGCCAAATGTGCTGGATGACTTTGTCAATAGCTTGATGAAACTACTGCCACCATATTTGATGAGCTCCACTGGAATCTCATCGATGTCCGGTGCTTTATTATTCTTTTGGACTTTGATGATGGAACAAACTTCATCCAGAGTTGGTGGGGCCCATGGAAGCTCTCCGCAGACATTTATAGGCTCCGATGTTCTGGAGCTATGCGGAGGATTAAGAAGGTTCTTGAAATATGATGCCCATCTTTCTTTAATCTTCATCAGCGATGATATTGCCGATGTCATCACGACAGAGCGTGGTTTTGAGCTGATAACCATGTTTCAGGCTTTTCACTACTTTGTATGCTTGTCTTGTATTGTTGCTCGCTAAACTTATATCGATACTTCTCAATTGGTCGTCATAATATTTTCTTTTCTTAATTCTAATTATCTTATTCGCAACTCTTCTGAGATTTTCATTGTGTTCTCTCTTCGTCCGGGTTTTCCTACCGACGTATTCTTTGTACGCCTTTTTATCTAGCGCATTCTGGCACTCATGATCGAACCAATCATTCCTCTTGCGCTGGGCTTGATGTCTGATCGTCTGTTCTGCCACGGTCCTAATAGCCGCTTTCACTTCCATCCAGAGCCCGTTGCTCGTCTTTAACGATGCGTCTGATAAGATGGGAGCCAGCTGGTTGTCGAGGGTCTCCGTGAAATGATTGACCACAGATGCCGTTTGGAGCCTTTTGATGTCAAATTTTTGTAGTGGGCTGGTCTTCGCCGAATATGCCTTTGACATACGACATCGATATGTTAATTTGATCAAGTAATGATCTGAGTTACAATTGGCTCCTTGGTATGTACGGGCGTTATAGCATTCACTAAGCCGACCAACAAAGACGTCACGCATAAAACAAACACCAGTTTTGGCATTTGAACTAGTCAACTTCCAATAAAATCATTATTTGCTTTTCATTTTCCGCTCTAATAGTTTTGCTTTGAGTTTCTTTACATTCCTTGTCGATATTGTTCATAACCTTACATTTTGGTTTTGTCTCTAGACAATGGTTTTTTGTTAGTTTAGGGTATTTGATATTACTTATGTACAAAACAGCACTTGAAATACACACTCGCGTAAATATATGATTCAGCAAACAAATCATACGCAAAATCTATTCATCTATGATCGATTTCAGGACAACTAGATCCGATGGCGCCTTTGTGAATGCATTTCCGGAAAACGCGCTCTCATCGTCCGAACTGCTAATTCAACATTGATTGTGCCTTTTAAATGTCATTAGAATAGAATGGCTTGCCGCTAAATGGTTTCATAAAATCCGCCCAATAACCGTTCGGGAATAATATCACGGTGGGTAATTTGTTGGAAAGCGCACTATCCAAGACACAGAATCCTTGAGATGCACTTGGATCCCGTCCAACACCGGTTTTGCCTAATTTTGAATTATCCAAGTGATATTCGTGTGACAGACGAGTACACTGGAGAAACGTTAACACAGGCTAGATTCTGTAATAGTTTAAATCTCGTCCGTACGCTTCGAGATTTCCCGAAGGAAATCTAAACCGACCTTTCATCGATTACAGACGTAAAGTCTTGGAATATGTCAACGGACTGTACCCATCAGGTTAAAAGGTCCGGACATCCTTAGTCTACTAGAAAGAATCCAAATCCACTCAGTATGTAGTCAGGCTCCAAGCGCTTTTCCCATGCCTGAGTGCATTTGTAGATTTCAGATAAGTATGCTCGCAGATATAGTGTTATTGAATATGAACATCGAGAAAATGATTGGTTTTACTCATTTTTGAATGTGTTTCCTCATGGAATTCCTTGAAGCCGGGCCGAAATGTCGTCCGATATTGATGTTTCGCGCCCTTTTCTTTTTATCTTTATTTGCGTTTCCGTTTTTCTTCGTGCGCTTGAATCAGATTCGGCCAGTCAACATTTTCCGCCAAGGGTAACGGGAAATTAGGTGGCAGGTAGGTCGCTCGGTATCATCACCTAAATTAAAACGTCAGCTTATTTTCAAGTTGAGGAAATTCACCGTCAAACTTAACGTCGTTGAGAAAAACACGAAGGCTGCTCCTGAAGACAGGATAAAACTTGGGGTGCGAATTAACTGAAACTAGCTTTTGCTTTGCAATCTTTCTTTATTGTATTAGTTTCCCGCGAATCCGACTCCACGCTAATAACAATTACTGGACTTGCCGATGACAGATATTGAACTCGGCTAGCGGACGATAGCCCCAAAAAACGAAGTCGCTATATCTTGGGGCGGTTCTTTGACAGTGGTTGGTTATCTGTCACTTGTCAACTACTGGCTGGGGCTGCCATAGTGACAAATGCTGAATTCCTCTCCTAGACCAAACCGCAAATTATAACAATTCGATATGCAGATCACCGTACGACCACAATATCCAACTAGTTGATCTGAATAGAAAGTTTGCGATAAACTCTTTAATTCTGGTCGCGCAATTGGTTCCCCGACATCTGTCCGATAAATGGTCGTCAAGATTTATGGGCGATAGTAGCTTTTTGCGTGCGAAATTGCAGTGTGTACGCGGTCAGATCCTCCTCTGGACAGTTTCCCGTTAATTCCTCAATTTTTAACTGGATTCCAGCATCCAATCTAATCAACACTGGACGTCAACCTCCACCCAAAATTTGACGACGAACAGTCCACTCAGTTTGGTCTTTGAGTTGACAGCTGCAGCCTGTTACTACACTTTCCGCAACCTACCCTTGGCAAAAATCTGTTACTACAGAACACATCCTTTAGAGGCAAATTTTGGTGAATCGAAGCCAATATATCTGAGTGAGCCAGTGGCACCCACAGCTTACTTCCACGTTTTATCCGGGACCACGTGCGGACTCATCCAAAGCATTTACCGCCGCATTTCGGCAGTAACAATACTCGGAATATGTTTATTCGTCAGCATGTTCCCAAGCCATTGTTTGTGCTTCGAACAGCAAGTTTTTCTTTATCTCATCGAAGTTGTTATCAGTTAAATTCAAATAATTGAATGTCTATATGCCAGGGCTTTATCATCACCATCTGTGGCGAGACAGCCCAAGCCGGACCTTGGCCTCCAGGACTAATTTCCTGTAATCATCACGGTTCCGCGATCTTCTCCGCCAGTGGTTTATTCCCAACAAGAATCTGGTGTCAGCTTCTATTGTTTCTTCCTTTTGAGTCCTCGGTCTACCCTGTTATGTTCTTTTGGGTAGCCGGTTTTCTTACATTCTTTCTACATGGCCCGCCCATTAGGATTAGGTAACTTCACGCAAGAGGAAACAAGTGGATCGTCGAAAAGTTCATACAACTCATCGTTCCAACGTAGTCTATACTCTGTTCCTTGTTTCAGTGGGCCGTAGATTTTCCGGTGCACTTTGCGTTCAAATACGTCCACTGCCTTTTCGGATTCGCTCGGCAGGGTCTATTTCAGCACAGGTTTGACTAGTGTTTTGTAAATATAGAGCTTATTTTAGTCTGTGCACAACTCTGGACCTTAGTATTTGTGACATTTATGCGGCGTCCAATCTCGTCCTTTTCAGCGCCTCTTCTATACACGTTGGTTCAAAGATGCATAAAATTACCCACACTCTCAAGGTTGTAGTCGCCTACGGTCAGGTTTTATCGAACTTGAGTTTTCTTCCTCGTTTGAGTCATGAATTTAGCTTTCGTTTCATTAACTCGTAGGCCAATTCGGTGTGCTTCAGATTCTAGGCTCAGAAATGCTCCTGTGGCATATGCTACCAATTTTGTAGACTTCAACGTTAGTGTACCCGAGGTTTCAGCTAATGTTTAGGGGAAAGTCCATCCGTTATGAAGCTATTCGTTAGTTCACAGTTTGACTCTGTATTTACCATCGTGACCTTGACTATACGGACTAGTTTTGTTGAGGTGCCAAAGTCAAGCCTTATTTTGTACAGCGCATTTCTGTCGACATTGTCGTATGCTTACTTGAAGTCTACAAAGAGTTGGTTCACATCGATGTTATATTCCCAGCACTTTTCAAGCACCTGCTTTAATGCAATTATTTGGTCTATTGTAGACCGTCCACTTCGAAAGCCTTCCCTGATACTCTCCTGTAATATTTTCATAGTACGCCTTTAATTTTCTTTCTATGATTTTTGAGAGTATTTTATAAGACGCACAGTAGAGCAGTGCCTCTTCAATTCTCCCACCTTAATTATTATTAACTTTTTGTGTACAGGACATATTTTACTTTTTCGCCAGTCCTCTAGTAACTGCTCTTCTCTATATTAGTCGATGCAGAAGCTTATTTAGATGGAGACCCCTCGCTCTGGAGCAATTCTGCTGATATTCCATCTTTTCCAGGAGCCTTATTTTTTCTGAAGTAACGTACTGCTGCCTGTACTTCGTCTCTGGTTGGAAGTGAGACTGGTAGCTCTTACCCTGCTTCTGGAATCTTCATAGCTTCAGCTGTTATTGGGGACGTTGTAAATAGCTTCTGAAAATATTGCAGCTATCTGTTTTTAATTTCGACTGGTTTGCTTATGATTGCTCCTTGTACACTTTTGCAAAGACTTTTTTTGTGGATTGAAGCCGTCTCTTTGTTGTGTAATAGAGGGATACACCGATCTGACTTCAAGTAAGGTCATGTTTTCGTTCATGTCTTGATCTTGGTGTTGATGGTCAGTCATTTCTTTCTTCGGCAGATTTTTTTAAGCTTGACGTCGAAGACTTTTATATTGCTTTTCTTTGGCCCGAGTTGGTTGCTGGATGTATTCTTTGTGCGCCTGGTTCCTTTTTATAATTGGTTCCCTGCATTCTTCGTCGTACCAGTCGTTCCTACTTTTCTTTGACTAGAGCCCCAAGATCTTCTCGGCTGCTTCTGTTACCACTTCTTTTACTGTCTTCCATATGATTTTAATGTCATCATTGTTTTCTCCCACCTGTGGGGATATGTTGATACGATTTTCCAGCGCTGACATGTATATCAATGTTACTGAGCTATCATTTAGCTTGTGTATCTGGTACCTTGGGGTAACTGATGCTCCTTGTTTACAGTTCTTAGAGATGCGGCATCGGAACTTGACGCTTCTAAGGTAGTGGTCGCTGCCGAACGAGCCCGTGTTGAGAATGCTGGTGGCCGCTTGTTGCTGTATGACAACGTGTTCTACGTAGGTGGGGTGAAAAGTTTCCGGCCTGGCCAAGAGATGGTGCCACTAGGTCCTACAGTACCATGCCTACCGACCTTGTATGTACAGTTTCAGCTCAATCGCTACGTTGGTTTGCGTTTGAGAGCACATTGCGGGGAACGCTTCCGTTCTTTTCGTGAAAATGGAAAAACGTGCTGTCATCAAATACTTCTATTTGAAAGGTTTTACACCAAAACAAATAAAAGAAGAGATGGATTCAACACTAGAAGACTCCTCCCCATCATATTCAACTATTAAGCAGTGGGTTTCTGAATTTAAAATGGGTCGTGTGAGCACCTCTGACGAGCCTCGCTCAGGACGGCCTGTTGAGGTCACAACTTCAGAAATGATTGAGAAAAGCCATCAAATAACGCTGGGAAACCGCAAGTTGAAAGTGCATGAGATAGCTGAGACCTGTAGGATGTCAGCTGAACGTGTGCGAAATATTTTGCACACCCATTTGAGCATGGAAAAGCTGTGTGAAAGGTGGGCGCCGCGTTTGCTAACGCTCGACGAAAAACTGATTCGAAAAAACATTTCTACCGACAATTTGGCGCTGTATAGGCGTAATCCCAAAGAATTTTTGCGTCGATTCATAACTGTTGATGAGACTTGGATCCACCACTACACTCCTGAAAATAAAGAAAAGTCAAAACAGTGGGTTGGAAAAGGAGAACCAACTTCAAAGCAGGCAAAAACAATTTTATCGGCAAACAAGGTTATGGCTACTGTTTTTTGGGATGCGAGAGGAATTATATGCATTGATTACCTTGAAAAGGGGTCAATACTACGCAGAGATATTGCAACGTTTGAAGCACGAGGTGCAAATTAAACGACCTCATTTGGCGAAGAAGAAAAATTTTCTTTCATCACAATAACGCACCATTGCATTCAAAACACCGTTATGAGAAATGTATCAGTGTTGATGGAGATTATGTTGAAAAATAAAGCAAAAAAAAATTTAAAAACATTGTTTTTCTTGATCAGGCCGGAAACTTTTCACCCCACCTCGTATCTAGTAGAATGTGTGACGTTCTCTTATAGATGGCCACGTTCTCTTATAGATATCTCGATGTAGAAAGCGTGCGGATCTTACTGTGGAGCCGCTACTAGTAACGTAGTCTGTCAGCCGCTACCCGTTGACGCTGGTCTCTGCATGGAGGCTGTATCCTCCGGTTGTTCCTCTCTGTGCTGTTTCTTGGCCGATTTTTGCATTGAAGTCACCCAGAACAATTTTAGTGTCGTTTGGCGGAAATGCATCGACAGTGCATTCCAAGGTGCTATAAAATTCGTCTTTGATTGCCTCCTTCTTGTCTTTTGTGGGCCCGTGACAGTCGATCAGCCAGATATTAAAACATTTGGTTTTGATACGAATCGCACAGATCCTTTTGTTAATGAATTTGAGGTCGGTGATACGTTGTTTAAATGTGCTGTCAATAATGAAAGCCACTCTGAACTCATGGCTTCCTTGCAGTTTTCCACTTTTAGACACAGTGTGCGTTTGCATCTTAAATATGTCTGGTTTCTTGCGCTGCGAGAATGTTGATTTTATATTTTTTTATTTCATCCAGAAGTTGTAGCAATGCAACTGGTCTGTTCAATGATCGAACATACGTTGCGATAGTCGTTGCCATTTATCCAGTCCGACCCTAGGCTGCTGTCCTGGTTCCATGACAAATAAATACTAAGTGGAGCGTTGACAGTGCTTCGACTATCGGTTTTGGTCTACGAGTGATATTTTATGTCCCACAAACCCGCCGGCTAGCCGTTTAGGCATCCTCTATCCGCTACCCGAGGACACATCCGATGGGGAACCGAAAGCCACTTTTAAAAAGGAGATATTCCCGTGTAAGCAGACCATACTTCCCAAATTATCAATTTAGTTGTTTTAGTCAAGCAACTTGCGTTGTAGAGTGTTTGTAGATGTAAAATATACGAAAACTACATTTCTATTTCTATTCAGCTGTAAGATCTAAAAAGATAGAATTGACCAGTACAAGGATCATAATAGCAAGGATGTCCAATTCATTCGAATTCTTTAGTGATTGCCCTTCTCTTGCTCTTAAAAACTACTAGATCTCTTAAGTTTTCTGGAAATTGATCTGCTGAACCTATACACAATTTTATTTAGGTTATTCTAAATCAGTAACATGCTGGTGATATTAAATAGATGATAACTAAATTATCCTTTCCAAATCTTATACTAAATACCAAGTCAAAGACTGATTACGTAATAATTATAATATAAAAATCAATATGTTTCTGCAGAAAACTTAACAAAACACCACCTTAATATCATAATATTTTTATTAACCTAGAGAAAATTATCAAGGTAATTATCTTTTATTGCAACTGCATAAAATGTACTTTTGCAGCTACAAAAGCAGCCTTGACTTTTAGCCGAGATTTGGAGTAAAACTTGAGAAAGAGTTCACACTCGCGGGAATATGTTGTACACGAGCGACATTAGAGTATTATTTAAAAGCGTAATATCAACCGCTGAATGTTATGTCCTCTCCAAAGTCCTGATAAGAATCATGTCAAAATGTAGGTCATGTTTTATTTTTTTGATGTACGTCATCAGCACCATCAAAAAGAAAGCTTGTTGTCTTTCCTATTGAAAACTTGCTTCTGGCATACATACTTTTTACCAAATGTAATCATAACATTTAAAATTATAGGAGCTACATATTCAAGTTGTCGAAAAATTAAACGGATGTTGAATATTTAATCAGATAAAACTCCAATGTACTTTTTATCCTTAAAGTAATTAGCTTTCTTAACCATATCCAATACACTAATAAACTGCGTTAAGGCGCCATCACCACGTTTGTGTGTGTTTTTGAAGAAACCGTCTTGTCTTTGAGCAATTTCTTGCATAATTGACTAAATTTCAGCAATCTGCCCAGGGTACTAATAAGGGTCCTATCTTGAATTTCTTTTGAAGCGAAACACCAGCGACACAATCTACCTTGGAGCCTACAATCCAAATTTTACCTGACGCACTGGTCGTGGTCTTGAGTGAAACACGTGTTAAAAATATATAATTTTTTTCATTTTCTTATCTTCACAGTCAAGCCATGTTGGCGGTATCGCATGTTCCGCTGACTGTGTCTCATCTGCCCACTCGGGAAAAAATTATCACCTGCCTGTTTTTTGGCATTTTTAAAATCGAAATGATTCTTCCTTCAGGTGTTTTGTGTGTGTCAGGTCCTATATGTTCATTGGAGATATGTGTGGTGAGTAAGCGAAGCGAGGCACACGCTGAGTCTCTTTGAATATGAATATGTTAAATTTCTATTCACAATGGTTGATGTCTCCTTTCATTACGCCTAAAGGATTAGCATTTATGTACTTATTTAAAAAATTTTAAAGTATTTATGTTGAGGTATCGAATCAATTCTCAATTCGATGCGTACTATAAAGAACAATATAACACGCGGGGTTTTTGTAAAGTGACTTTAATAATTAATTTTCTTTTCGGTTCCCACTGCCTCGCTCCAATCGCCTTGAAAGATACAATTTATGTTGCATGGAAATCAATATTCCTATCACCTACAAGCAACATCGATGCATATCTATTTGAATGAATATAAATACGCAAGCGCTACTGTTTTGTAAATCAAATAAATACTAGATAACCTTTGCATTGATCCCTCCGGTGACATCTGGCTCCATCCATCTCATCAAAATTCGCTAAACCATGTCAAGATGTGCAAGAGTATGTATGTTTCGCACTCTTTCTTTCTCACATTGCCTACAATACCAGCATATATAATATTAACCCAACTAGAAGAAAAAGAATCTTTGCCTAGATTTCTCTCCTTTGAAATATTTTTTCTTTTGTCCTTTTGAAACACCTTTTACCGGATAGACAAACTTCAGTTAAGGCATTGGTTTCCTTCGTTAAATATTGTGAAATATCGGGAGCCTGACAAGGAGTAGGCAGCATCCTCTCCTATTCCATAGTTGTGTAGTCAAAGAATTCAGTAAAGTGTATAGCCGAAGATTTGATCATGCATCTGCCGGAATACATTATATTTTGTATCATTGTATGGCTGCGCATTGTAAGGAAAAGATGGAGAAGTATTTTGATTTCCTTTTTCTTCGGAATATATTCGAGCACATGGACATATTTCGGCTATTATGAAGATAAAATCCGAGAGGATTATATTCATGATGCACTCGATTTATAGATGTGTGTGTATCTGGTGTTGCATATTCGACAGAATGCCTTCACCTCCCTACCACAAAAAAAAAAAAAAAATTCGACAGAAGTAAATGAAAACAGATGCACTTTTTGACCCTTCTCCACTACTTGTTATTTCGGAGCATTGAATTAAATTTTTTTGGTTGTCTCCGCTGTTGTATCTTTCATGTTGCGCTCTGCACGCGCCAGCAGATGTTGCTCAAATGTATGATTTTTTGTTGGATGGGGTAATGTTTTGAAAGTTGAATTGGGTACAACTTGATAAGAAAGTAAAAGGAGTAGAAAAGATGGCTTAAAATTTATAAAATAAGCATACTGGTAGTGTAAAAAAAAATGAGATAATTGTAGTCTTTCTGTCGTCTCTTCAAACTTTCTTTTATATATTTAGTAATATTAGTTCCTCAGTTATAGGGTAAATGTGGGATAGTTGCCCAACCTTTTGAAAAAGTTGCAGCTTTCGTTCATCATGTATGCAAGGCTTCAGTAGGGCGTCAACCTTCCGCATAACTAGCTTGTAGCCAAGGCCCCACGTATCCTTGTTTACATTGTCCACTAGGTCTTGCCAGCAGCGAGACTTGCTATTGTTAATCAATTTGATAAGGCATTTCCTGGCCGACTTATATGCTGCCACCCGGTTGCATGCCTCGTCACGGTTCCGCGCCCGTTGAGCCTCACGCCGAAGCTTGTGACACTCCCTTCGCTTTTCAGCGATTTCAGTCGACCACCAGTACCCTGGGGGCTTGCCGTGCCCGGGTCTTCGACGGGGCATAGAAGCGCAGCAAGCAGTCATGATTATGCTCATACTTGAGTTCACCACGTCTTGAGCTGCCAATTCTTCCATTCCCTCCGAAGTTCCATGCAGCAGCTCACCTGCTGTGAGAACCTCGACGAACCTCTCGACGTCCATCCTTCCGATGTTCCATCCATTTGTAGCAAGCCGAGAGCACGGATCACTTGTTGAATAGTCCTCTAATACTCTCCAATTGTGAATCCTCCGTACTAAGGACTCCGAGGTGAATGTCACGTCCGGTATGGTTCCTTCACAGCAAATACGGCGGAAAGTCGGCGTATTTCCGGTGTTTAGTACCACGAGCGCCGTCCTGGCCGCCATTTCCAGGACACGCAGATCTGTTTCCACGCGGATCTGTTTGAGGCATGCCCCATTCGATTGCTTTAGCGTTGAAGTCTCCCCCAATGAGCATGTTGCCCTCTGCGTTCGAGACAGCGCCCTCCAGAGCATTAAGCTTGGCTTGGAAAGATGATGTCTATTCGTTTGGCGTTAGGTACACACTAAAAAAGGTGGTCCCTGAAGACCTAACCCACACGAAACCATCCCCCCGTCCACAACTCTCCGCTTGGAAATCACTGTTCCGAACCCAGATGCTGGCAGTACCAGTTTCTTCAGGATACCATAATGCAGGGCTTTTATTATGGTGTTGCTCACTCAGCAGCAAGAAGTCGGCTTTCATGTCCCTCGGGAACTGCTCAGGCAGATTTTGGGCGGTTGAACTGCGGTGAAGGTTTTTTTTTTGTGGTAGGGAGGTGAATGCTATTTATGCACAGAGTGTGGGACTCCCATGCGCGACTGGACTACCCACTAAACACCTCCCCTGTCAACCTGAGAACCCAGCCTGGAACCGTTTGACAAATTACTTCGGGCCAGGTCTCGTTTTTTTACGGCGTGGGGCGCCCTCAAGCTGGGGAGTCCCTTTCCTAGCGGGAGGGGAGAGGGGAAGAGGAAATGCCAGTAGAGCGATCCCCCAGCCCCAGCGCCCCCGGCTGCTGTGAATCCCTTTTATATTTTAGGACTGACCGAGCATAATGTGCCATCTGGTTCCATTTGTCAACCGATTCGAGCATCACCGCAACTATATTATCCGGGGTGAGCTCTCCCGTCTCCCTGTAGAGTTCCCTTCGCAGCCTGACCCATTTTGTACACGCAAAAAATGTGTGACAGGCATTGTCCTCCTCTCCTGGGCAAAACCGACAATAGGGAGACCGTGACTTGCCGATCTTGTGCAAGTAAGACTGAAAACACCCGTGCCCGCTCAAAAGCTGGGTCAGATAGAAGTCAGTCTCACCATGCCTTCGATTTAGCCACGGTCTCACATCCGGGATGAGGCGCGCAGTCCACCTTCCCTTCGTGCAATTCACCCAAGACTGCTGCCAATCGTTGAGCGAGCGCTGTCTCTCCTTGCGGACAACTATCTCCCTCGCATCCTCGTTTCGGCGCAGGTAAATAGCGACAGGTATCACGCCTGCAATAACTCTCACCGCCGAGTCAGAGACTGTCGGAGACGAAGATGCAATTCTCAGTGCTCCTCTTCTCTGTACCTGTGCCAAACGTTTTCGGTATACCTCCTTGCTGAGAGCATCGCCCCATACCTCTGCTCCGTACAGTAGCACTGACCCTACAGCACTCATCAAGAGGCGTCTTCTCGATGGGCTGGGTCCCCCTACGTTGGCCATAAGTCGACTCAGGGCCGATATTCCCTAAGCAGCCTTCTCAGCCGTTGGCCTGAAACTCATCTTCGAGTCGATCAGTAGCTCCAGGTACTTCACCGCTGGCTTCGATTCGATTTGTATGTCTCCAATACTGATCATCCTTACTCTAGGGATTCTCTTTTTTGTCAAGATGACCACTTTGGTTTTCTCCAGTGGTAAACTCAGCCCGCGAGCAGTCATCGAGTCCCTCACTCGGCGCATTAGCATACCTAGCCTAAGTTGCGCTTGTTCAACGGTGCGTCCAGCGACCAGAGCCGCAACATCATCCGCATAGCCGGCCAAGCGCGACTCATCTGGCATCTCAAGTCTCAGTAGCCCGTCGTAAGACACGTTCCACAGGTCCGGACCAAGGATAGATCCCTGGGCAACACCCGATGTAATTTCCATCCTTCGTTGGCCCTGTGTCGTGTCGTAGAGCAGGCTTCGGTCCTTTAGGTAGCTCCTCAAAAGCCGCATTAGATATTCTGGAACTTGAAGGTTTAACTGCAGGATGCGGGTCATCGAAGTTCTGATTTAGCCTTGGCTAGGGCTTCCTGGAACACCCGGCATTTTCTTGATCCCAAAACGTGTTCAAAATCAGGTCTTGGATCATCTCCTTGCAAAGAATACAATGTGCCTCCTTCGTACACTATGTTCTTTTATGTCCCATTTCACCGCAATTTTAACATAGGGAACTCCTATCGGGTCCTTTGCATATTTGTGTTGTGTGATCATAGCCAAGGCATTTGAAACATTGAAGAGGCGTTGCTCTTCGCCATATCCTACAGACAACCCACCCTATTCGTACTTTGCCCTTGTTCAGAAATTGTACGGCGTCCTTTTCGGTCAAGTCAAATAATGGCCATGCGTTGTCCCGTATGGTTTTCTGGTGTCAGCCTCGCTTTGATCCAGCCCGCGCTAGGGAACTTCCTTTTGATGGCCTCTTCTACCTCGGCCAGATCCGTGACGCAGTCAATGTCTCGTATTTCGATCGTTGCCATCGGTTCGAGCGAGGCTATAGTTGCGCTTTTGCCGAGGACTTTCTTTACTGTGTCGCAGAATGCTTCCTTATTGTCGGCCTCTGCTCCGAATGTGATCAGTATGTGGCCCGACCGCGTTGGTCGTACTGCTTTAATGGCAGTGTTTCCCTTGATGTCTCGCAGTACTTCTGCGTAGGATCGACCATCTTGGGGCTTCACGAGCACTGCCAGCTGCCGGGGTCTTTGTCGGGCTTCTTTTTCTCCTGTTTCGTATCAGGTCTTTTTTCTTGTTGGGCGTCCGTGCGAACTTTAATTTCTGGCACTTTTTGAAGGAGTTTCTTTGCGGATTTCTTCGCTCCTTTTGAAAGCACTGTCTGAAACCCCTAATCTGGTGCTCCAGCACAGAATTTTTGTATAAACATTATAAAAATCTACTCTAATGGTAGTTTGACTAAGACCACGACAGTTCATTGTTGCGACCGAATTGCCCACATACTAGACAATTATTCAAGCCGTTATCTTCGTCGTTATCACATGTCTTACTAAGACTTATATCTGATTCCGAAAAAATGTCTAAATCTCGGAGCACGCGCTTTTTTGCCTTGTTTGCCACCATTTTCTGAATTTTCTTGCTTTTAGTTTTTGGTACAATGTTATTTCCTTTTGGTGCTTTCATATTTTGTTTTTCAACAAGACTATCTTTAGCGGGCTTTGATGCCAAAATCAGTACGTGTTGCTTCTTTCGCCCTTTTCTTACGGGCCTTTCAGGAGTTACTTTACTGGGTAGTGAAATCAAATTTTCGACATTTCCAGCAGATGAAGTTGGCGGCATTGTTTCAAATGATTTTGTCCGTATTGAGTGCGTTGTTGTAGATGATGTTGATAGTATTGACGTTGATGGCATTGGATGTATTGGGTCGGATGTAAATCGAACACCAATGGAGGAATCTTGGAATACCACGTTTTGTTGAGTCAACACTTCAGCAACAATAAAATCTGCTTCGGTAAAAATATTTGGATTATAAGGATAAATTCCTGCTGTCCGAAATCTTGATTCGCCTTTGTTGATAGGGGTTGCAGCTGAATATGCTCTATTTAATATAGCTGCTGCATCATATGGAGTTATCTTTTCTGCTAGACAATTTTTCAAAAACAAGTCACAATTCTTTTTATACGTAGCATTGAGCGGTCCAATAATGTTACATCTAAAGGCTGCATTCTATGAGATATGTGTGCAAGCAGTGACAACATATGTTTATAGTTTTGCTTACAGAAATTACAACAGATGTGGCTGGCATGATCATCAACTATAAGTAAAACAGGCTCCCGTGACGAAGGTTTGGTATGACTGACAAAATGTTACAGCCACTCAGAGAACATTTTTTCGTTAATATATCCATTATCTAAACATTTGTATATAGCTCCCGTTGGACCACCTTTTTCAAGGTGTGGGGTCATCCTCTTTCTAGGAAATATAAACATTGGTGGCACAAAGCCAGCAGCAGTACTCATAACACATAAGAGGGTGATGCTTTTTCCTCTTTCCCAGCTTGTAATTGATCGGACTCTTTTCATGCCTGTAGGAGCTAGTATCTTCCCGTGATCTTGAACTGTGGAAATACCTGTCTCATCTCAGTTAAATATATTATTCGAAATTTATATTTTCCGATTAGATCTCCCAATAGTTTATAGAACAGCTGGACTTCTTCTTTATTGTAGGCCATTTGTCTGTTGACACAGTAACCTCAGGCTTTCGAACAGAGATTCCATTCGATTCCAATTTCTAAAGGAGCAAATAAAAAAATAATTTACGGAAACAACACCAAAAATGTTTTCTGAGCCGATTATTTAAGCTTAATGCTTCTCAAAAAAACCAGTTTCAATTTACAGATTTATTGCAAATATGTACCAATATGTACTAACCACTTAGTTCGTATACTCGTTTAATTCTATGACTACAGCTCCTCTTGGGCCTTCGCTTCCTGCAACAAGCACCTCCAACTGTCTCAGTCGGTTGACTGCGTCCTCCAATTTCGAAATTCGAGCAGCGATGAACTGTCTTCTTCGACCTCCAGCCCTTCAAAAATTTCATACAGCTCATGGTTGTATCGAATTCGCCATTGGCCCTCGTCTGGCTTCGCTCCGATCATTTGCCTCAGGACCCACCTTTCGACGGCGTTCAAATGTTTGCGGATGCTTGGGTTAGGGTCCATATTTCACACCCATAACATAGCACAGGCCTTATCACAGGTTTGTATACCTAGAGGTTTTTTTTCCTGTATGTGTAGCTGGTCTTCAAGGTCGTAAAAACTGAATAAACTCATTTATTTGCGAGCTGTATGACTTGTGCTTCATATGTGGCCGGATGAACAACAAAAAATCATACATATATAGTAGTTCTTCGACATTTGCCTGAGGTGGCTATTAGAAATTATTGTACAATATATTGTTCGACAACATGTTGAACGGTTCATATTTCCCAAATGAGTGTAAAAAGGCAAAGGAATTTCCGATCTTGAAGTAAGGAAAAGAATCTTCGTGCCCTAAAAGCTATCAAATCAGTTTGCTGCCTAACATCAGCAAGATGTTTGAAGTAATGCTGAAACAAGTATTAAACGCCTGCATTGAGAAATATGAGTTGACGCCAAATTGCCGATTTGGTTTTGTGCCAGGCATTCGACCATACATGCGATAGCAAAAGTAACCTCAGATATCTGTTGGAAATTAAACAACAGAGAATGTGTTGGAGCGTGTCTCATTGATATAAAGAAAGCCTTCGATACGGCGTGGGTAGATGGACTAATATTTAAAATCAATCAGGAAAAGTTCCCCAGACACCTTGTCGCCATGATGCACAATATGTTGTACAGGAAAATGTTCCTTGTAGCTGGTGAAAATCTGACAACAGTGCGCGATTTCAATGTCTGGAATGATCTACAACAAGGAACAGTTACTGCCCCTTTGCTCTTCTCCATTTTTATTCGCAACATATTGAAAGGTCCGATTGCAATGTGTCGTCAACGTGATCACTGGTAGCGTTTGCTGATGATGAATATCTGTATTATAATGAATATGTCGAAATCATGCACAGTGAAGCAAAAAAGTGGTCATGTCCCTTCAACGACTTTTTCATTCCACATGCAATGATCAAAAGTTCCGAATGATCTGTTACAAGACCCTGGTTTAATCAGTCTTGACATATCGATGTCAGATATGGTACAATCAATTTCAATGGAGATACTCACTTGCTAAGTTTGTTGAGGCTGATCGAGCTGGGATGGAGCAATCTAGATATTGGTGGCTGAATGAGTATGGATAAATTATTCGTGGTTTGTTTTTTTTTTCGTTTATATTCTATAACAATATAATACAATAATGTTCATAATATAACAACGAACTAAATAATATTTACAGAATAGCTGATAATAGCTGGTACAAACAGCGTGATACTGACAAATTTATTACACAGTACAAACAAAAACAGGAACGCCAACTGACTGAAACGCATAAAAGGACCAAAAGTGAATTTCGTTAACATACGTAGGCAAACACATCCTTTGGAAATACAGAATGCAAACTTTATTCAAAACTAACAACAACATTGGAAACAAACTGAAATCAAAACTTAATGACACACCACTGTACGAAAACAGCGGCATATACAAACTGACATGCATGGACTGCGACATGGTATATAGTACATAGGAAAGACAAGAAGGGAACTAATGACTAGATACAAACAGCACTTACGATCTTTCTTACACAACAAGGCAGCCTCCAATTATACTACGCACCTACAACACCACGCACTCGAGCCTGACGCTATGAAAAACTCTGACATTGCTACACATACAAAGCAAAGGACGGAGACTTGACATCCTAGAAAGTCTTGAAATATATAAACATAGAAAGACAGATGGTAACATTATCAACGAACAACTTATTTCCGACGCAATGTCCTCAATACTAGACCACACCCTCCCACTGAAACGGAAAAGAGGCGAACCAGAACAAACGGACATCCAACAACCCAAAAAATGAAAACTTAATATCCCTCAACCTGGCCTAACTTTGTACTGCTGAACTAATCCTTCATCTATATAGTCATTTCCCTCCACATATCCTTTAGATACTGAAGATGTCTCAGAGGAGTCGAAACGAAAGAAATAAGACCCGAGGGCTTTTGGAGAAAAAAAAATTATAATGATTGGCATTTGAATTTGAAAACAAGATGGGTAGATAGACCTACACTCCTGTCAGAAGGGTTGTAGTACTTAACTTACGATATACAGTCACCAACAACGAATAAAGTCAAAAAACATGTCAAAGGGTTGTACATGCTTAAAAGAAAATCCATTTTGGTGCCGTTTTCAACGAACTCCCAAAAATATTTATGTTATTCATCTAATCTGAGATTTTAAGAACATCAAATCAAAACTGCAGTGTCTAATTCGATGGAAAGTCCATAGGATACCATAAATTTCAAATGAGTTTAACTTCTGCGAATATGATTCGATTTCTTTCAAACTTACAGAGCGTTAGGACCTTCTGTAAGAGTACTAACTTTAAGGGTATGCATACGATTTTATTGGGAAACATGTGAAATTCGTCAATAATAGCATAACCATACTCTTATTAACAAAGTCGAGCGAATGTCGACTCCTAAAGTATTTCTTGTTGTTGTACTCATAAAGACCTACCTCCATAATTTTTCGGATCACAGGTGTCCAATCGCGAGGAGGGGAGGGGGAGGACATATTTTTCATATATCTTCCATGCCCCTGCACTCCACGAAGCTGTAACGCACTGACGCATGGGAGGACGAACAGACACAACCGATTTGAATAGGGTTTTGTAAGTAGAAAAAAACCTTCAAAAGTTAGTTGCAATAAGTTCTAACTTAAAGAAGTCTTGCAGGTACCAAATCTGAATACAAAACAATGGAACCTTCAACCTGAGCGTTTTTATATTACATTAGTATCATAGGTGGTGCCAAAACTTTAAATTCTTCAGCAATTTATGCTCGCCACTGAC
The DNA here is from genome assembly GCA_963969285.1 of Odontomyia ornata. Classification (NCBI taxonomy): domain Eukaryota; kingdom Metazoa; phylum Arthropoda; class Insecta; order Diptera; family Stratiomyidae; genus Odontomyia; species Odontomyia ornata. The sequence goes on along the minus strand of OZ017740.1, from coordinate 257,407,925 downwards.
TCGCTTGAACCGGTTGAGTTGAATCTTCACTTAAGCCCCCAACCACTCGAAACATATCTTGTTGTCTCACCGGGATTCGAACCAGGGACCTTCGACTTACGCAGCGAGCAATCTAACTACCTCACCACGCGGACTACATATTTAGTTATTCACGGACCACAAGTTTAGCTATTGCCTAACAAGTTTGTTATTGACTTAATATTCTATATATTTTTCAGAAAATGTTAAATATGGGAATGTTATAAAAACGTTAATTTATTTTCCCTTAAAATCAGTTAAAAATAAAAATACATGCAGTAGAATTTGGGTTCTTTATAATCCACATATGATATAACAATGAGATAGACATCTGCACGTGCTCTAAGTGCATCCGACACCAAATAGATACAAAGACTCGATCCCTTTCTTGCTTTCCGCTTGCAATAATTTTAATCTTCCTTTTTCCATCAAACAAACGGCCAAGGAGCCAACCAACACGGCTGTATAATTTCTTCACCTTTCACAGATTAATTTCAGAAGATTTACCTGGCGGCTGAACAACTGTCGTGCTGCTCATCATCATACATACATTGGAATCACTGTGAATTGTGGTTGTTACCTTCAGGGGATCGTTTCACCACTTGGTCGGGAGCCGCGCGCTATCCATTGCTAAATGTATTTCTTTAAAAAATCGCTGGTTTCTGATTCTTCGTTCCTTCTGTATTCTCCCTCCCGTGTTCGTACTTTATAGGTACGTAACTCTGATATATGTTGATAGGCAGATGGTCAACACAAATCGATATCCAAGAAAACAAGGTTCATATAAGATATAGTAAAGGTAAACTGCAAACGAGAAATGATAATGAGAATCAGACAATAAAACTGAATCATTTCGATCGGCGATGCAAAGAAATCACCTGGTCGAAAAGGTTTAAAAGGTTCAATGAAACGGGTTGAATTGTTGGAGGGTGCCAAAAGTGTAAGCTTAAACTTTTTGTTGAAATGGGAAATCGTGATGTAGTTTGTAAAATTGCAGGTTGGCTAAATCATTATCAAGTCGGCGCATGGTGATGATGAATAAGAAGAGTCATACGTGCTTGTTCAATGATACTTTCATGAAGAATAAGCAAGACAATGGAGCTTGGATATTTTGCATATTCAAAATTTTTAACTGATTCCAATGTATGCCATGGCCGTTTTTAATTGCGATTTTATAGCTTTAAAACTAATAATTTAAAAGTAAAATTATTAAAAAACTCATAAAGACAAGCAATAAAGCATTTTCAGCTGAACTATTAAGATACAAGCATCTGGTAAGGATCGATCTGTGGACTCCATTATAAAAGGCTGGATAGCTTTCACAATTCGACCGGAAATGTTGGATCAATATGTTATTTCTTTGCAGATCAATAACATATGTTAATTCTTTGCACCAAAGGGATGAACAGGAAACTTTAAAGCTTTTTTAGCTCAATATCTTCTCCTGATAGGTGAACCTCAACAACTTTAATCCAAACGGCTCACACTTCATGTACTTCCCTCCTTAGTGCTGACAATATCCGAACACTTTACTGGATGTTTGTAAAAGTAAAATTCAGCAGGTCTGCTACTATATGGTTCCTCAAATTTAAAAAGTTAATCTCATAGTCTAGCGACTTTTCCAAAAAAAAGTGTCCCATTAAATTGGACTCGATATGAGTTTTCTTATCTCTCTCTTCGAACCGACCATCAATAGTTTCTTATTGATCTGCTCTTGATAAGACGCTGAAAATTGAAACTTGCGGATATGTTTGTATACTTTTATTGCATAAAATCGTCCGCAATCTTCCGCTTCAGATTTCCCATTTGATATCAGCGTCATCACCATATAAAGGAGGATTAGAGAAGCAAATATAAATGCTAGAATGTTATTTTTTCCGTCGAAAGTCGACATTTTAAATTATTTGCTTTAGGTGATATGTTCGCCTTCCTTCTTTGCTGCAGACACGATGGTTACTGCATTGAATCAGTTCGATTGGTCTTGGTTACTGAACTTATAAGCAATATAAGTCTTATCACCAAGAAAGCATCAAGAACCTTATCTATAGAGTGAATGAGTAAAAGTCTTGTTGTCATATAAATGTAAATATAGAATGAGTATTTGTAAATTCAATGAATTTGTTCAAGCAAAAACTGATGATTGTGGGAAGGCAAATATCTATTAACGGCTATCAATAAATTATTTTGAATGAATGTCCACTATTAATTACTGATGTAAGAGCCATTTGCTCAAATGAATCAATTACATATGGCATACGCCCTTTCTGCAATAACTCTTTGAAAATTTCAGTGTACGAGTATTTGTGTCTTTTTGTTTTCGGCGAATATCCTTTCTGCTCTTGATGTCTTAAATTATTCTCTTGTAACACAATAACCAGCTATCACACATGACAGATACATGTTTAAGCATCATCCTTCAATATTTCCTTTCAATTTTCCAGTGAGACAAAAAAAACATCATTTCAGGATAAAACGCTCATCCATCCACTTTAAGGATGAAAATATGAATTATCAGTTGAAAATGCAGCTGTCTATTGAACGTATTAAATTTCAACATCTCATGTTCGGCGTTTGGTAGATATTATGAACAGACGTGATCCTGACGCATGCACTTATCGCTGCCACTGAATAGTAAAGGACACTCTTAATGCATAAATTCCTCGCAAGAACAGTTATACAGAATTCTGTCTTCAAAAACTCTTTACAGTCTTTGGTTGTGATACTTTGTAAAGACATTAAAGTTGGAGTGCTGTTCAATTAGTTTTTCATACACGCAGACGTGTCCACGGCTGGGATGCTATTCCCTTAAAAACGAAATGGCAGAGAAATAAGGTTTGATGAAGATCAGCTTGAATTTAAGGGTAGGGTAAATGTGATGTGAAAAGAAAGGACAATACAATGGCGGCGGAGACAATTATGATGATTGTCTACGATGTTTAAGGCATCATTCCTTAGACTACGAGAAAGGCGCATCTAATTAATTTGATGGATTAGCAATTTATTCATAATTACTATAACAAATTTATTTTGAAGGGGTCTGCTCATTCTTTCTACGTAAATTAAGTTGCAGGAAAACCTCACTACGGCTTTATTCCCATTGAAATTGTCCGAATTGCAAGTTTTTATTGAAAGAGTATGACCTTTAATGTACCTTTACAAATCACGACCAGTCCGCCCATGCCTGTGTCAAAGGAAGGTTTCCTGGAAACTACAAAAGATACGAACATTGGAATTTCATGAACAGGTCAAAAGTGACGATCTCTTCAAAGTTTTGTTACAAAAATATTTTTGTAGGGGGGAGGATTTGGAGGCCGCCCCCAAAAAAGTATGGAATGAAAGGTTTTGATGATAATTTTCATAATCAGATGCTAAAAGTGCGGTAACAGAATAGAGGGGCTCAAGGCAAATTCAAATATGTAATAAATTTATACATCCACCCTCACCACTTTCAGCCGAAAATCTGAAAACAATCATAGAATTTGGGCTATAAATACAAGAAATCTAATCTAAATTTAATCAACTGTGTTAATAATATGATTTGTGGATTCTAAATTTTTGAATAAAAAGTCTAAATGGGGACCCTTGAGTAAGTTGTAATGAATTGTCTTAGAAATCGATGCATGTGTGCTGAAAATTTCATAACTAAATTATTGCCGACTTAGAATTTCACAATAACATCATGTGACACTAGAGAGATACTCGTAATTTCCAAATTACCTAGACAGTACAGATCACAGAATAGATATAGGGAAGATTTGGATGAATTCGCGCAAGTCTTTTGGAGACCTTGGTTACGCGAACAAAATTAGTCCCATTCAAAAACTTGTTTTAAACGAAAGCTAAACAAGTAAACTAAGTAACTTTATGCTACCCAAGGCTGATAGTTGATCTCAGTTAAATAGGAAGCTTACGTTCTTATTAAACAGATAACTATCAACAAAATTTCAGAGACGTTATGCAACAACGTGAGTCCTGAATTGGCAGAATCAGGGAAGCGTAAGTAGTGGCAAATTTAGTTACAAGATAAAAACTTTTTAGGGTTTTTACTGAATTACTCATTTGAAATCATGACCTGTGTACGGCTGTCGGTCCGTCCTTATGTACGTTACAGTAGTTTTTCTAGGATCATCAAATTTTGTGCAAAGATCAAAAGTGTGTTATAATTTGTGTCGGGTGTCGAGCGTGACTTGGATATTGCCGGGGGATTTCATGGACGACAAATAGATACACCATGAAGTCCGCCTGTAGAAGATCTGATGTGGGGGTTCTGACACCGCTCAGTTTTAAAAAGAATCACAAAGTCAATAAATATATAAACTTTATTTTAAATTATAATAAGCGATGCGCACACTATGGGGGCCGGTAAAAGGAAGGACGTTGAGCGTTCGTGTTTAAGTGAAAAAGGAAATTATCGCATTTTCCTTAAAACGATTAGAGCGCTTCGTTATGGTAGCGGTGAAATTCTGTACGACACCTCAGCTGTTATTGTCTTGTCGCTACAGTACACCCTCCTGAATGGCTTTGACGTTTGTAAATATTAGTATGAAATTATCATGAAATATTATTTGTTGAATGACACTTTGCTTGTTCGATTTTTAGCTTATACGTTCTCGGAGGTTGACTTTGTTGCATAGGTGGCTGTATCGCTGGGTTAGCAGTGCATTCAAAATATGCAGACTTGATACGCTCAACGCTGACATTAATTTCTTTCCCGTTGATTGTCAATTTAAATGCTTTCTGTGTTCTTTCCAGAACTTTGTATGATCCATCATATGGAGGCTCCAAAGGTTTTCTCACGCGGTCTACACCCAAAAATGCACGGGGTACGTTGCGAGATCTTGGTGTACGAATATTTTCCGCTTGTCGTGGCGCGATGCAGGTGTTGCGCGGACTTTCTTCAGATGCTCGCGGAACTTTTGAACATACAGTTTTGGGTCCGGTTGCATATCTTCGTCGAAAAAGAATTCTCAGGGTATTCGTAGCGTTGTCCCGTAGACCAATTCTGCACATGTTGCTCCGATGTCTTCTTTAATGCTAGTGCGAAGTCCTAGTAAGACTGTTGGTAAAAAGTCCATCCATTCGAGGTTATAATGGTACATAATGGCAGCTTTAAGCGATCGATGCCAACGCTCCACCATGCCGTTCTGCAGGATTTTGTTCGAACTTTTTTACAGCTCACTAAATGAGTCAGTGATTGAAAAATGAGGGATTCAAACTTTGATCTCTGGCCCGATGTTAGCAAAGTAGGTGCTCCAAAGCGGGCAATCGAGTTGCAGTAGAAAGCAGCAGCAATTTCATCAGCAGTTATTGTCTTTACCGGAACCGCCTGGGCCACCTTGTGAAGCGATTAATCATTGTCAAAACATATGAATATCCTTTCGAAAGTTTTAAAGGTTCAGCGATGTCGATGTGGACATGACTGAATCTCGCGTCAAAAGTTTCTATCTGCCCGAGTGGAGGTCTGGCATGCCTTCCTATTTTGCTGCGCTAGCATGCTAGGCATGTACGAGTCCAATCCAATATATCTTTCAACATACAAAGCCATACATACTTCTTAGCTATTGCTTTCTTCGTTGAACGTCCGCTGGGATGAGAAAGGTTATGTGTTAGCTCAAATACTTTCCTCCTTAGTATTTTTGGAACGTATGGTCGAATCTCGTTCGTTGAAACATTACAATAGATCGATGTATCATAGCTGGTCAATCTTATTTTCCGAAAGCTGATGCTTTTGTTAGCCTGGAGTAGACATTTTAATTCTTCACCATCCTGAGCTTTTGCCAAACTCTAAACGCTGATCATTACTGGCATGGACATACTATCAATTCGAGATGGTGCATCCGCTGTTGCGTTTTCTTTTCCAGTGATGTGAACGATGTTTGTAGAAAACTGACCAATGGAATTTAACTGTCTTAGTTGACATGGAGATGCTTCTGACTAATCTTCTGGTTAATCGCGTAAGTGATCGACTTGTGGTCGGGTTTGATGATAATCGGGCGTCCCTCGATCATGTGGCGAAAATATTTTACTGTGCTATGAATCGCTTGCAGTTCACGGTCGTAAGTGCTATATTTACATTGCGTCCTGCTGAACTTTTTTGAGAAGAAGCCGAGTGGTTCCCAAGAATTTAGTTTAATTGCTCGAGGACTGCTCCCGTTGCCTTATCGGATTTGATCGCAAGAGTAGCGTTTTCGATGGTATGGCACAATAATGCTGCATGAGCAATTTGCCGTTTACATTCCTCAAAAGCCGATTCCGCTTGTGGATTCCATATTATTGGTCGTTTTTCTTTTTTTGTTGCTCCATTCAGATATTTGTGTAGAGGTGCTGCATTTTTCAGCGATTTCCTGTAAAAATTGATTGCTCTTAAGAATCTTCTGAACTCCGATATGGTTGATGGCTTTTTAAAGTTTAATATTGTTACTACACGGTCGGGAAGAGGTTTTACACCGTTTTTATCGATAAGGTAACCCAGAAATTGTGCGGTTGAAATGCCAAATGTGCATTTGCTTCTGTTGATCGACAACCCATATTCCTTAAATCTGCTGAACACAAGTTTCAAATGTTCACGGTGTTCATCGTTTGACTTGGACGCGATGAAAATGTCGTCGATGTATGCGTAACAAAAATTTAGACCACGTAGAGCGTTATCAATGCATCGTTCGAATCTCTGCGCGGTGATGCGAAGTCCAAACGTCATTACATTAAACTCGTACAATCCGAACGGTGTTATCACGTCTGTTTTGGGAAAATTTTCCGGTGCTACTGGAATTTGGTTGTATGCCCTCATTAAGTCCAAGGTTGAAAACACGGTGCATCCGTAAAGGTTGTGAGCGAAATCACTAATGTGGCCTATAGGGTACCGGTCCGGGGTAGTAATAGCATTGAGGCGGCGATAATCCCCGCAAGGTCTCCATTGTCCAGATTTTTTAGGCACCATATGCAATGGGCTTGCCCACGGCTGGCAAATTCGGCCTTTGCTTCACGCAAATTTTCTGGAGGCAAGCGCTTTTTCAGCGACCAGTCCATTAATTTTTTCCTGTGTGAGACGACTATTAAACCGAAATGTTGGAGGAAATCAATTCCGATTTCCATTTAAATGCTTGTCGTAATCCGAAGTTTAAAGAAATAATCCTGTGGCCGTAGGTTTTGATTGGAGTATTGTTTGCAGCATACAGTTGGAACTTCGTGGAAGTATTCTGATTTTGTCTCGTGGAAGGACTGATACGTCAGCTCCAGTGTCAATAAGGAATCGGTTTCCATTTTGTTGGGCGTGAATTATAAGTCGGCGATTATTATTTGGTTGGTCATCCTCGCTCGCCGCAATTCGGGACGGCGAAATTCGTTTCTTGCTTTGTTTCTTCGACTGTCCACTGGGGAGTTAGTCGCCCCCCAAATGCGTATATGCAAAAAATAAATTGGAGTACGCGATAATTTCATACATTTCCCCTTCCCCTGCATGAAAACTGAAAGAAAACAAGAGTGTCTTAGTTGATTTGATGCATGTATCAATCATCAACACGTGTTATTGTTGTAATTGCATACAATTGAAATGGCAATTTTGTTTTTGACTAACTTTTTTATGAAATAAAAAAAATTATTTTCAGCAATGGAAATCTTTATTTGGATCTTTACAATTTTTCCTGTTAAGTGGAAAAGATGATATCCATCAAGTGGCAGCCGCCAGTGTTGATACACATTTGTGCCCGTTTTATCGCATTTTCCATGGCTTTCCGCAAGATTTCCGGTGATAACTGTTCGCATCCCTGTTGAATATTCTCCTTAAGGTCTGCGATTGTCTGAGGCTTGTTGGCATAATAAACCCGCGACTTCAAGTAGCCCCATTGATAGAAGTCTGGGATGGTTTAATAGGGCGATCATGCTGGCCATGCCAAATCGCTATGCGGGAGTTTACGCGACCAGGAAACGCTTCCTTCATAATAACCATTGTGGCTCGTGTTGTGTGTGCGGATGTCTTGTCTTGGTGAGCCACATGTTCACCAAGCCCCTTTCATACAATTCCGGCAGTAAGAAGTCGTTTATCATGGCCCTGTAGCGTTCGTCAGTAACAGTGACTGGATTGCCGATGGCGTCCTCAAATAAATACAGCCCCATCACTCCTCCCTCGTGAATGCCTCACCCCACAGTGACTTTGAGTGTATGTAATGGCTGTTTGTGCATCACACGCGAGTTTTCAGTGCCCCAAAAATGATGGTTTTGCTTATTGACGTAACCGCTCAAGTGGAAATGCGCCACGTTGTTACAAAATCGTTACAATTAAATCGACAAAATTATTCCACGTTCTTGCAGAGTATCGCGCTCCATTGCTTGTCTGTTTGTATTCTGCAGATTTCTGGTTTATAAATATCAAATGTGATTTTTGTACGACGCTAATTGCAAAAGCTATAACATCTTCCGATAGGGTGATTAATTTTGCACCACCCTGTATACAATTTTGTGAGCATAAAGCCCTATTAATCTTCATAACTGTAAAATTTCAATAAGTTTAATGGTATCGTTTTGATTTTATGCGTGGAAACGCAAAATCTACAAATCATACTATTATTAACAAATTTGAGGGAATTATGCTTTCTGAGGTATTTGTTACTCGTGTATCCACAAAGATCTACCTCCATGATTTGTGTAAGATTTTTCGGCTGAAAGCTGTTCAATCGCAAGGGGACGGAAGGAGACACAAAATTTTCCTACATTCTGCATCCCCCTGATACATAAAATTACTTTTTTTTCAGATTCTGTTTAAGGATTACTTCTTTATAAGGGGGGCACTCTTAAAAAATTTTGAAATGTTTGGTGGGACCTAAACTTTTGAGAGACCCTTCCACATAGTTTGAGCTTTCTAGCTGCTAAAGTGTCTGAGGAAACTTGCGGTGAAGAAGGGACAGACAGACAGACAGGATGTAAAACTAGTAGGTATTTGTAAAATATTTTTCTAACAAAGCCCTGAAAATCAAGAAAAACCTTGAACTGAATTCAAGAAGCGGTAACAACCCTGTCACTGTAATAAGTTTAATCTTACGGGACATCGATTCTTCTTCTTCTTAGCAGTAAAGCTCCTCTTGGGCATTCGCTTCCTGCGACAAGCGCCTCAATGAAATTTCTTCGCCAACTGAGGTTGAGCAGCGTTTCCTCAGCTTTGCCACTAGTCACCGCCCTTCAGTTCTCCAAATGAATACCTTTATGGGTATCCGTTTTTCGTCCATACGATTTACGTGGCCAGCCGTTTGCAGCTTCCGCAGTCTTACAATCGTTGAGAACTCCGACTCGTTAAAAATTTCATGCAACTCATGGTTGTATCGAATTTGCCATTGGCCCCCGTATAGCTTCGTCCCAATTATTCGCCTCAGGACCCGTCTTTCGAATTCGTTCAATATGCTTGCGGATGCTTGGGTTAGGGTACATTTTTCACATCCATAGCAGACCACAGGTCTTATCACAGATTTGTATATTTGGAGCTTTGTTTTCCTGTGTCTTCAAGATTGTCAAAGCTGAATACTCTTCGGCGTATTTCATCTACTTCATTACTGGGTCTTGTTATTTTGGCGCCTATGTAAATATTCGAATTCGCCTACATTTTCGATATTGTATTACCAATGTGTGATATTTTGGGTATGTGAGGTACAAGATGCTTTCCAAAATAAACGAGACTTTTGTCTTTTGCCATCTGGCAATGAGATAATGCATTCGAAAGTTACATCCTTCCCTGGCTTCCAGTGAAAGTTTGGTGGCATTCGGTTCAGTGAAAGCGATGTTATTGCGTCTAAAGTGACAGTATGTTTGTGTCATCGGTACAAAAATGAGTTTCGAACAAAGAGCAAATATCAACTTTTGTTTTAAAATCGGTTAAACGTTTACCGAAGCATTTGAATTAATGAAAAACGTTTACGGCGATGATTGTCTATCTCGTGCCAGAGTTCATGAGTGGTTTACACATTTCAGAGATGGTCGTCAGGACATAAATGACGATGAACATACGGGCCGACCAAAATCAGTGATCACCGAAAACTCCATCGAAATTGTGCGTGAATTTATCAAAAATTAGCCGAAATCATCGTTGAAATTCATGAAATCGGAGTTGAATATCTCCAAAACATCGATTTATCGGATTTTAACCCATCATTTGGGCTTACGAAAGGTCTGTGCACGTTTTGTTCCGCACAAGTTAACTGATGACCAAAAATTGCTCAGAGTTCAACGTTCGAAAGACATCATTAAAGAGGCGAGAAAAGACGAGAACTTCCTTTACAACATTGTAACTGGTGATGGAACGTGGTGTTTCCAATATGAACCCGAAACCAAGCGTCAAAGTGGCGAATGGAAGGCCCCAGACAAGCCACCCCCCAAAAAATCGCGCTTGGAGAAGTCAAAAATCAAGTCGATGCTCATTTGTTTTTACGATTCCAAGCGCTGGGTCCATTAAGCAGGTAGTCCTCTGGGGTTCGTATTAATATTCAATTTAAGAATTTAGGGATTTTTGTATTCAAAAAACCACACGTGCAACAATCGTGGAAATGACCGGAGCCCAGAAGGTTACACCACATTGGACACAGTAGAGAACATTGAATAACTTGTAGAAAAAATACTTAAGCTAGCTCCGTACCACCCCCGTGCTGCATGCCTGCAAAGCTCTGTCAATAGAGAATGTTCGTAAACATCCACAAAGCTCGCTTGAAAAAGAAAGTGACAAAACATGGCTTATTAGCTTGATCGCGTGTTTAATAGCATGTTAACTGCTTGTAATGATAATTGAAACAAGTTGGGTAAACAGACCTACGCTCATGTCAGAAGGGTTTTGTATTCAACTTCTCAGAAATGCAGTCACCAGTAATGAATAACGTCAAGAAATACCTGTATGTCAAAGAGATGTGCACGTTCAAAGGAAAATCCATTGTTTTTATACTTTCAACGGTCGCCATTTTGTTGCAAACCGACAAAAATCACTCAAATCATGAATTCTCAAAAATATTAATTATTGGAAAATTTCAAGAAGATCCAGTCAAAACTGCAGTGACTGATTGGATGGAAAGTCCATAAAATACCAAAATCATGTGTTATTTATGTTGTAAGTGGAGAAATTTCAAACAGCTATAACTTCCGTGTATATGATTCGATTTTCATCAAACTTTCAAAGTTTAAGAACCCTTAGTAGGACTACGTAAATATCGAATTCCGTAAGTTTAAGGGTACCGATGCGATTTGATTGGGGAAAATGTGAAATTCGAATATCATACTATTATTAACAAAGTTGAGCGAATTTCGACTTCTAAAGTATTTGTTGTTGTTGTACTCATAAACACCTATCACCATAATTTTTTTCAGATTTTTAGGATCACAGGTGTCCAATCGCGAGGGGGGAGACACACATTTTTCGTGTATTTCCCCTCCCTGCGCGTCCCTTGAAGCAAAAAGTATCAAATTAAGGCCTGTTTTGATAAGTTCTCATCAAGACCTTTCATTTGATACCCATATCGGCTACCTTTAATTATTTTTTTACAGGAGCCACTCCCCTACATGCGGAGACCCCCCTTAAATACCTTGTAAAATTTTTTGTAGTTGAACTTTGAAGAGAGCACCACTTTACACCTGCATACAAAATTTGATGTTTCTAGCTTGAGTAGTTTGCGAGAAAAAGTGCTGTGACACACGGACTGGAAGCTTCCTCTGCACCTCAAGATGTTTCAGAAAGCGTTTCTTCGTTTAAAGAACCAACCGAGCATAAAATGCCGCACGAGTCCATTCCTCTGCACATTGTAACATATTTACGATTACTTTAGACCCCTTCGGCAGGGCTGAAGAATAACCCGGAATTAGTAGGAGCGCTAGTTTTCTCATCTTCTGCACAAAAGAAAGAATATTGGGTATAATCTGCTACCCCTGGGCTAAAAACACAGAGCAATGTTACATTGTATTTATAGTTCACATCATGAATCGTGAGAACGTTTGTCCAATTTGTTGTGAACAAGTGCGCCCTATTGCAGAACAAGTGCCCAACGTCCTATCCACTTGTCTCTCAATCAATTCACTTCCATTCCAAGTTTGATTTTTAAAATATGCACCCCTTTCCGGTGCAATCCTTCTTGTTTGTCTTCCTTTCCTACTTCTCATGTGCAATGTATGGACACAAATCACTTGGACACATGTCGTACGCGAACAAGTGTATTATCGCTCACTTTCGAATTTTGCAAACTTTAAACCACGAACTCCACCCCATCAACCCTGTGTTTCGCAGCAGTACATTCACAACACCGACGATACCCATTAATATGATTAATTGTTCCAACACTCGACAATTGGAGAAATTAAAGGGATCATATCGCTATCGAATTAATCGGCCTATTATTACCAGAACAGAGATCAACATCTTCACCGCGCACCCATCTCGCTATAAATTGCGTGAAAGTCCTGGGAACATATTTCAAGTGGATTTGAATTTTAAATTGTCTGAACAATACGGGCATGTTGTGTTCGACTCATGAAATTGATATCTAGGCAATGAACAGATTTTCCGACTGACCCTTTTCAAATGTGAGTCGATATTCCTCGTCCCCTTCAACGAGGTGTACGCATGGCGCCCAAGGGCGATTTGTACTTGAAGGGTAAACATTACACTTACACATGTGGTTTAAATTGCGGTGCAATCCGACGAAGTGTTTCGGAGGGTTCTTAAAAAATTATAACAGGCTATGTGGGGTTTGTTGCATTGGAGTTTTTAATTGATTCTATCACATAGACTGTATCAGTGTTCTTTTGTCCGGATGCAGTTCTGTATCCGCGGTTCATGTTCATGGCTATGTCAGGATGTGACCTTTTGACCGAAGGTTCGTTATTGTGAGCATTGAATTCGCAAGGAGAAATATGTACTCGTACATATCCCTTTATCAAAGTTGTAACAAAAAGTGGCAGAAAAAATTGTAAATCGTATCGAAATGATGTTGACCCAATTGAATTTTGTTGAGTCGAAAGGAATTGAAGAATTGTGAGGAACGAGAGTTAATCAAGTTCGACAAGTGCTTGTAATGAACTTTAAACCGATTATTTATTTTTCGGTCGTAAAAATTTTCGTTGTTGATAAATTTTATTGCTGTTTTCGAAATTTATTGGATTTTGTGGGAGAAAGTGAATCGATGGAGATATAAATATGACACTATGATATGGAGAGATGTTAATTTATTTAGAAAATGAAGGCACTAAAATTTAATCAATATAATAAATCAAAGAAAGCTCAATTACCGGCTTTCAAAAATTTAAATTAAATAGATACTAACAAGATAAACTTAATTGAATGAAACATGTATAGCTGAATAACATTGTTTGCGAAACGAGCTATAGCATAATTTGTTCGATTTACTTAACGTTTCCACATTTGACGCAAATCGTTCCTAGCAAACGCGGTACAATTGGAGGGATAAAAAATTAAAACACTTCATTTGGTTCGCTTTTAGCCTTATTGTAAGCTTCATGTATCCCACTGAAGCATTTACAAAAGAAGCGTGGACACCTCCTGACGGTCGCACATTCAAAAATATAACCTCGTTTCCATGTTAGACCAAACTACTGGTATCGTCGACTGCCACTCATTTCGACGCGTAGATTGTGATTTACACCACTGTCTCTGCAGGATCAAGTATACCTATGGGAAGTCAAAACAAGCAAAACTATTATGGCAAATAACTCGAAGTAGCAGGAGAGTGCTCATGTGAACAGGGTTTTGTAAAATAATTAGTAAATCAAATAACGTCTTCTGAATATCAAAACTTGACTCATACATACCTATATTGCATGTATTGAGCTCGGAAAACTAATATATGGTTATCATGTATATTACTTTGCCACCATTTTATTTTTCGTGTGATGATATCATTTTTTGAGTAGTCATTGTACTCGTAACATATTATTATTACAAAATATTAATCAAAATTCTGACAGATCCCTAGTATTTGAGTCCTTTGTGAACATTTATCGATGGAGTATCACGTGTAACTGTTGTAATTCATAAATTTTCGACCATTTGTAAATCTGCCTTTTATGGCGCATCATCATCATCTATGGTGCGAAAGCCCAAGCCGGGCCTTGGCCTTCAGGATTAATTTCCTCCAATCATCACGGTTCCGCGATCTTTCCGCCAGTTATTTACTTCCAACAAGGATCTGCTGTCAGCTTCTATTGTGTCTTCCCATCGAGTCCTCGGTCTTCCCGTTGGACGTCTATCTTGTGCTCTACCCGTCACTGTTCTTTTGGGTAGCCGGTTTTCTTCCATTCTTTCTAAATTGCAATTTACATAACTTTACGCAAGAGGAAACAGATGGATCGTAAAATAGTTCTTACAACTCATTGTTGTAACGGAGTCTCCACTTTGTTTCTTGTTTCACTGTGCCGTCGATTTTCCGGAGCACTTTGCGTTCAAATACGTCCACTGCCTTTTCGGATTCGCGCGTCAGGATCCGCGTTTCACTTCCATATAATAGCACAGGCGTGACTAGTGTAGAAGTACGGAGTAATAGGCTTTGTTTGCAGCATTTATGTGGCGTCCAATTTCGTCCTTTTGGGCGCCTCTTCTATTCAGGTTGGCTCTAAGATACATAAAATCATCCACACTTTGTAGTCGCCTACGGTCAGGTGTTTTTGAACTAGAGTTTTCTTCCTCGTTTGAGTCATAAATTTAGTTTTAGTTCCATTAACTCGTAGGTCGATTCGGTTTGCTTCAGATTCTAGGCTCAGAAATGCTCCTTTGGCGTCTAAGTTTGAACGTGTCATAATATCGATGTCATCAGCATATGCTACTAATTTGTGGACTTGAACATAAGTGTATCCGAGGTTTCGCTAATATCTTCCTGATTACGTGTTCCAGCGCAATATTAAAGAGCATTGGGGCAAGTCCATCCCCTTGTTTTGAGCCTGATTCTATTATAAAGCTGTCCGCTAGTTCACCCTTTATCTTGACCTGGGACTCTGTTTTTAGTATCGTGACCTAGATCATGCGAACTAGTTTTGTTGGGACGCCAAAACCATGCATTATTTTGTGCAGCGCGTTTCTGTCGACACTGTTGTATGCTTGCTTGAAGTCTACCACCAGCTCTTGCACAACGATGTGATATTCCCAGCACATTTCGAGCGCCTGCTCAACTGGGAATATTTGGTCTATTACAGATCGTTCACTTCGAAAGCCTCCCTGATACTCTCCTTTAATACTTTCATAGTACGGCGTTAATTTTATCTCTATAATTTTGGAGAGCACTTCATAAGACAGTTTTAGGGCTCGCATTTTATAAAATTTTGAGCGCCATCAAAAAAACTTGAGATTCGTAAAGTGATTATTATTAGCAAAGATGATCGAGTTTTGGCTTCTGAGGTATTTGTTGGCCTTGCACTCATAAAGACCTACTTTCATGGTTTTCACAGATTTTTCTGTAAAATGGTGTCGAATCGTGAGGAGAGAGGAACACAATTTTCGTTAATTTTCCCTCCCCCTGTATTCTTCGATGCAAATAGTCCTGGTTTAAGACCTGTTTTGAAAAGTATCCCCAAATGGGATATCTTTCGTAAAAAATTTTTTTTTAGGGTCAGCTCCCTGGGTCTGCAGTATTAGAGAGCGTGCAAATATTCACCTATGTAGAAGCGAAACGGACAGCGAGGTATTCGCAGTGGAGGAGAGATAAATAACTCTCTTGTAATCGGCAACAGTCCTGTGATAGTAACACAAAGAGAAGATGGAGTGCGCGTCTGATCCCTGGATTGAGGCAATGGCTAGATTGGCTTCTACTTGACGCGGCTCTTGAGCGGGTATGGGTGTTTTCGATGTTACCTGCAAAATATTGGTAATTCACAGTCTCCCGATTGCGTGTCTTACGTAGGAGAGTTAGATGATGCCTACCATACATTTTTTGGCTTCAAAAGATGGGACAGGCTGCGTGGTGTCCTTTTCAGATTACAGGGTCTGAATAATAAGTAACCGGACTGACCTCAGGAAATTTTTTATTGGCAAAATATGTACAATTTTTCTTTAGAAATCTTCAAAGTAGTCCCCATTAGAGTCGATAACACGCTGATACCGGATTTTCCAATCCCCGAACGCTCCTTGGAAGTCGGCAACCTCGATGCTGTCTAGAGCCCGAACCGCGTCCCCCTAAGGTGTCTCTTGATCTTGGAGAACAGAAAGAAGTCCGCTGGTGCCATATCCGGGCTGTAAGGAGGCTGTGGCAACGTTGCCCTCGACTGTTTGGCCAACTGCCGACGGAGCACCTCTCTGTAGGACTGGCCGTTTACAGTTTGGTCTGGTGGCACAAACTCTTTGTGAACAATGCCTTTCACGTCAAAGAAAGCAATGAGCATCGACTTCACCTCCGATTTGCTCATGGGCGCTTTTTTCGGTCGTGGTGACGCCGGTGTGTGCCACTCCGAACTCTGCCGCTTCGTCTCAGGATCGTATTCGGTACCCACGTCTCGTCTCCTGCAATAACGTGGTTAAAAAACTCTGGTTCGGTTGCTCGATCGTACGCTCCATTTTCAATCCGACGACGTAACTGAACACGCACTCCGCTCTCGCTCGATGCCACCTCTCCAAGCGCTTCGAGGCAACTGCTGCAGCCCGGTTCCCTTAACCTAGACGCTTTGACGACGCGGGGCAGGCTCAGTCCGGTTACTTATTATTCTCATCACTTATGTTCTCAGCTGACAAATGAGGTGTTTAGTGAGTAGACAACGTCTCACACTCAGGGTGTAAATAGTCTTCACGTCCCAACCACAAAATAAACGGTCAGCTCCTATATGGGAAGACCCCCTTTAAACACCTTACATATTTATTTTGTACTGCAACTTTTAAGAGAGCACCACTTTTGACCTACCTACAAATTTCATCACTCTAGTTTATTTGGTTTGCGAGAAAACTTGCTGTGACACACGGAAGCACAGACAGGCAGGTCGTCATTTTAGTAGGGTATTGTAAAATTATTTCAATAAACCCTAAAATGAGCATCGCAAGCTAAACTGTATCTCGATGAAATTCATATGCGTTTTATTAAAGATTTAATGCCAAAATATTCGTGAATGTGACAAGGCGAAAAATGATGCCAATAGTGGCAAAAGAGACAAATTCCCTAGATGTTGAAAAAATAAGTAACTTCTTCTTCTTAGCACTACAGCCCCTCTCGCGCCTTCGCTACCTACAAATAGCGCTTCCAACTGTCTCAGTCCATTGACCGCGTCCTCGTATTTCGAAATCCGAGTAGCGATGAATTGTCTTCATCGGCCGAGTGAGACCAGTGTTTCCTCGATTTCCCCACTGGTCTCCGCCAAAAAGTTCTTCCAACGAATACCTTTTTGGGTATCCGTTGTTCGTCCATTCGATTCATGTGGCCCGACCATTGCAGCTTCCGCAGTCTTACAATCGTTGAGACCTCCGGTTCGTCAAAAATTTCATACAGCTCATGGTTGTATCGAATTGCCATTGGTTCCCGTCTAGCTTCACGCCGATTCTTCACCTCTGGGCCCGTCGCTCAAAGGCGTTAAATATGTTTGCGGATGCTTGGGTGAGAATCCATGTTTCACACTCATAGCATAACACAGGTCTTATCACAGATTTGTATACTTGGAGCTTTCTTTTCCTGTAGATGCAGCTGGTCTTCAAGATCGTCAAAACTGAATAAAATATTTTATTTGCGAGCTGTATTCTTCTTTCATTACTGATTTTCATTATTTTGGCGCCTAAATTCATCCATTCGGCCACACTTTCGGTACTTCATTCGCCAAGTGTGATATTTTGTGTATTTGAGGAATTTTTCCTCGACTGCGTCATGAGCTTTGTTTTATTTTCATTGATTTGTAGCCCTACTAGTTTTGCTTCGCTGTCGATATTCAGTAAAAGTTCTTTGATGTCATCCGCATAGGCTACTACTTAGCTCGACTTGTATAGTAATGTACCTCGTGTATCGACAGGTAGCTTCCTTACGACGTACTCCAGAGCCAAATTGAATAGAAATGGGGCCAGCGCATCTCCCTGATTTAGTCCCATATTTGTGTTAAAGCCATCGATGAGTTGGTTATTGAGGTCGTCCGCGTCATTGTCATATTGGTAAGACGGATTAATTTGGCTGTGATGCCGAAGCCAAGCATTATTTGGTACTGTACGTTACGATCAATGCTGTCGTATGCTTGCATTTGATACAGTCGTGCGTTATTCTTTTATCAAGTACTCATTGTGAGTTTATGCTTATTGTATAACTTTTATGTACTTTTCATAACATTTTCAAAAAAATGTCGCTGTTCTCCTATCTTTGTTTTTTTCCGACAGGCCTTGTATGCTCAATGAGCATCACTACAATTCACTAAAGCTATTTATTAATTTCCTTTTTTAGCTCTTCAGTTCTAGTACACTTCCGCTTCTTGAATTAAATTGGTTTGTTTAGGTTCATACCCGAAAACTCGGCACTCTAAATCTTTTCGTACATAAATACCAATTGACTCCGTTCTTCCAGTATTGCTGATACTGACAGAGTAAATTGAGTCCACTTGTTTATGACAATTTCCTTATTCCCCTTATGTCTTTGAAAGTAAATATTCCGTCATCCCTTAGCAAAGTGACAGTAGTAAGGCTCGCTGCTTTCAAGACCTAGTGGACAATGTGAACAAGGATCCGTGGGACCTTGGCTACAACCTTGGTCATGAGGAAGCTTGGTGCCCTACGGAAGCCTTGTATACATGACGCGGAAAAGAGGGACGCGATGGTGCGGGGACTCTTCCTCGCCCATCCCGCCCGTGTTGACGCTGTCCACCGTGAAACAGCAGTCGAGTGCCCACTCTTCACACAGCTGGAACTGGAGGAGGCAGTCCTCTCATTAAAAGCGAGGAAGGCTCCAGGTCCAGATGGTGTTCCAGCTGAGGTGTTGCGGCTCGTCTACCACCATTGTCCTGACTTGCTGCTCAGCACATTCAATGCTTGCCTACGGGACGGAGTTTTCCCGGTACGATGGAAGGTGGCGAGGCTCATGCTGATCATCAAGGGGAAGGGAAATCCCGAATCGCCGTCTGCATACCGCCCGTTATGCATGCTAGACACGGCTGGGAAAGTGCTAGAGAAACTCATCAAGGGAAGACTCATTGACGCGATTCGTGCTGCTGGGGACCTATCTCCTCGGCAGTACGGCTTCAGAGCAGGACATTCTACCATTGATGCAATAGCAGAGGTGGTGAACGCAGTCCAAAAGGCAGAGGCATATAGTCGCACCAAGCGACGGATCGTCCTGTTGGTGACACTCGACGTCAGGAATGCCTTCAACTCCGCTAGATGGGTGGATATTCTGGATACGCTGGAAAACTCTTTTCAAGTTCCAGAATATCTAATGCGGCTTTTGAGGAACTACCTAAAGGACCGAAGCCTGCTCTACGACACGACACAGGGCCAACGAAGGATGGAAGTTACATCGGGTATTGCCCAGGGATCTATCCTTGGTGCGGACCTGTGGAACGCGTCTTACGACGGGCTACTGAGACTTGAGATGCCAGATGAGTCGCGCTTGGTCTGCTATGCGGATGATGTTGCGGCTCTGGTCGCTAGACGCACCGTTGAACAAGCGCAACTTAGGCTAGGTATGCTAATACGCCGAGTGAGGGACTGGATGACTACTCGCGGGCTCAGTTTAGCACTGGAGAAAACCGAAGTGGTCATCTTGACAAAAAAGAAGAGGATCCCTAGAGTAAGGATGATTAGTATTGGAGACATACAAATCGAATCGAAGCCAGCGGTGAAGTACCTGGGGCTACTGATCGACTCAAAGATGAGTTTCACTGAGCAAATCAGGGCAACGGCTGAGAAGGCTTCTTCGGGGATATATATGGCCAACGTAGGGGGACCCAGCCCATCAAGAAGACGCCTCTTGATGAGTGCTGTAGGGTCAGTGCTGCTGTACGGAGCAGAGGTATGGGGCGACGCTCTCAGTAAGGAGGTATACCGAAAACGTTTGGCACAGGTACAGAGAAGAGGAGCACTGAGAATTGCATCTTCGTCTCCGACAGTCTCTGAGTCGGCGGTGAGAGTTATTGCAGGCGTGATACCTATCGCCCTCCTTGCTGGAGAGCGCCGCGCTATTTACCTGCGCCGAAACGAGGATGCGAGGGAGATGGTTGTCCGCGAGGAGAGACAACGCTCGCTCAACGATTGGCAGCAGTCTTGGGTCAATTGCACGAAGGGAAGGTGGACTGCGCGCCTCATCCCGGATGTGAGACTGTGGCTAAATCGAAGGCATGGTGAGACTGACTTCTATCTGACCCAGCTTTTGAGCGGGCATGGGTGTTTTCAGTCTAACCTGCACAAGATCGGTAAGTCACGGTCCCCCGATTGTCGGTATTGCCCAAGTGAGAAGACAATGCCTGCCACACATTTGCGTGCACCAAATGGGTCAGGCTGCGAAGGGCCCTCTACAGGGAGACGGGAGAGCTCACCTCGGATAATATAGTTGCGGTGATGCTCGAATCGGTTGACAAGTGGAACCAGGTGGCACATTATGTTCGGGCAATCCTAAAGGATAAAAGGGACTCACAGCAGCCGGAGGTGTTAGGGCTGGGGTATCGCTTGCCTTGCACTTCCTCTTCCTCTCCCGCTATAAGAGTGATCCCCTGCTTGAAGGCGCCTCTCGGCGTAATAAAACGAGACCTGGCCCGAAGTAATGTGTGAAACTGGCTAGGTTCTCAGGTTGACAGGGGAGGTGTTTAGTGGGTAATCCAGTTGCCTTCTTGCGAGCATGGAAGTCCCACACTCTGTGGATAAATGGCATTCAGTAAAAAAGTCAAAATTCGAAAATGTTGCTCTAAAGCCAAGAAAATAGCAGAAAATTATTAAAATATGATAATTGCCTTTCAGAAACCTTCAACGGAATAATGTTGAAGATTCCTTGCAAATTCCAATCTAGCTTTGCTCATTTTAGTCGTTAATTTCGGCTTTTTTGCTGGTTGCCTGGCATGTAAGCTCGCTTCTCTTTAGCGTTTCCTGAGTCTCATCCACGATATGCATATTTCTTCGGCTTCGACATCCTGATGCGAATTCCGTACGGACGAAAAACGGGTTTCACAGGCTTTCTGTCTAATTCTTCGGTCTGTTCGAGTCGTTGTACTCCTTTTCCGACCAGAACTCTTTCGTATACTGGCAGATTGCAAAGGACTCTCAATCGTTATCTTATTGCCTCGCATCATCGTGTGAGGAGAAACCTTCTCCATTCGTGCGATTTGACGAAAAGAAAAGTGGTTTGTCCTTAGCAATGCAGTTATCGATGCTTTTTGTTCCAAAGATATATCTTTACACTTTCCCATGTTGCTTTAATATCCAACTTTATAATCAAATATGCGCAACGATTCAGGTATCTAATTAACAACAAAAAAAGTTAAAATCTTTTGCTTTCACATAGCAATCACTTTTGCCTCCAAACACAAATTAAACACAAATACTAGTGGAAAACTAGCGACTTTTTAGTTTTCTGTCCGATTGATATAAGGATAACTTTGAATGTGATAAAAGCCGCTAGGATGTACAGGTAAAAAACAATTACTTGAAATAATTTCAAATGAGCGGGATTTTCCATAGCGCACAAAACCTCTTCAGAATACTTACAAGCGTAATTATAAAATGAACACATTCTCAAAATCTCAATTTTTATGACATCACAAACGAAAATTTTGAAAAAGACATAAAACTGCTGAGTGTTTCTAATATTTTGAATAGAGACTGTATATCGCTATAATCTCAAAACAACACATTAAAACGCCAAGAGTCAGCCATGTGATAAATTATATGGAAAATTCGACTCTACATTTTGTATTCTTCCATACTTTAACTTTGACAAGCTTCTTAAGGTCATAAGCTATTTTCTGACGTAACACAAATAACTTGTCTTATTGGCGGCTGTTGACAATATTTGATCTAAATGTGCTTTCATTATCAAAATTTCTAGGCAAACTAACTACAATAAATAAACTTAAACCTATAAACATTTACCCAAAACATTCTTCAAGACACTTCAACGTGATCATTCGTTTCATTGTAGTCCAATATTCTAATTAGCAATAACCTGAAAGATTTTATTCCCATTTGACCTAAATTTTGCTCAAACATGCCGACAACAATTGCTCTTCCCTCCAACCAAGAGTTTATTGTCACTTGGTCTTGTTTTTCGTGTTCTGCTAAGACGTTAACTTAACAAAACGTCATTGTTCAACACATCTTAAAATTAATATCTAATGTAGTTAAGAAAAGGAAAACTTTATTCCTCAACATAACAACTGCGTTCGTCTTCCACTTACTAACTTACATATATCCTTTCTATATTGCGCTCATTCTATATGAGTTTGTCATCGTTTTCCTTATTGCACTATTCACAATACCGCATATCTTATTCTTGGGAACGTTCGGAGCTTCTGCTTCTGTTTAACCAGGAGGCATCTCCCGTGAGCATCCCTATCCCAGTTAGTGTTGCACCGTACATTCCTTGATAATCTTTAATAAAAGAAATCCATCCTGTACCTCATATTATGAGCACGGTTCGGGGTCCGCCGAAAAGGAAAAAGTGTACAACACAATTAGAATAATAAACAGGAAACAGGACTGCCAGGTGTTTAGAGCATGTAATCGTATACATCCACTTTGGGGGAGTTCTTGAAGATAGTCTTCGAAGGAGTATAAGGAATATGTAGTGGAAGACAAACATCGTCATTATCATCTGTAGAAGGAAGAAAAGTCTGTTTATTGCTGGAATGGCGTTTGATGTGTACACAGAACGTAGAGGAACATCATATCAACATTGCTGGTAGGAAGGAAGTCCTGGGTAGCCCAGCTGAACTCTCACAACGTGAGTTTATTCCCAAGTTTATTGTCCTTTTTTGCACACACTACAGATTAATGGTAGACATGCAACCTCTCTAAGTACTCATCAAGGCGCATATCAAAACAGTCATTTCACAGAGCGCATAATGTTGACAATTTCTGCTCTGCTGCAAAGATTCTCAGTTTGAATGAATGATGTGTAGGACATTGCTTGGGTTAGGCATGTTTTAATTTACAAATGACTCGCAATAGCCGCATCAGGGCAAGCAACTAGGGCCAAATTGCATTCCCTTGGTCGCGGGGCTCAGGAATATAGCACATAACAAGTGGCCTACTTAAGCAAATAGTCGTTTTTGAGTGTTGTTTTCTTCTTCAGAAGCGTGGTATGCCTCCATTTGCTTGCTGAACAATTGGTGGACGGTGTTTTGTTTATGGTCATACATTTTTGACTGCATGACGCTTAAATCAATGCAATTAGACACGAACTGTGAATCGTGATATGAAAGTGCCCACGAAAAAGTGCACTTAACTTACTGCTATTGTTGCACGCCACTTGGAAGTTTCGGTTTCTAACAAATTTGGATTTTTCCATTGTTTTGAGTAGTACTTTTTTCTGCTTTTCAAGTGGAATGAAATATGAGAATTATCCAATTAGCATATTAAAGATGGAGCTAAGTGAATGTCAATGTGGCCTGAGAACAGACATACTCGTATCAGCCAGGTTAAGGAAACGTTTGTCGTTTTTTTTCACGATAAGTACTTAGACGGTATTAAAGTGAATGGTTTGTAGCTTTAATTCTTTACCTAGAGTAGAGCAGTTTGTCTACGTGTTTCATTATAATTTTTCATGCGGCTTCCTAAAGCTAAGCTGTTGGAACAACGAAAGGAGAAGGAAAGATACATGAGGCTAAAGGTCAATGAACAACCAAGCGTCAATGGATAATGGATTTTAGCTGATGGCGAAATACAAGCTTTAATGGAATTGTATTCTTAGATTTATAAGCGACAAACTTATTTGCGTGAAAAACTAGGCAAAACGCCAACGGCAAAACTACAGATTTTTTCAATAAGAGGTGTTATTTTAATAATAAAAAAAAAATGCCATTTTTTAATATAAATGATTGGATGCTTATTTCATTATAAAGAAGAAGGTATGCCGTTAATAGTTAAAAATAAAATCAGGCAAATGACCACCACGACCACGCTTACAGGACCATATCCTTTTCATGAAATTTTCAATAATCAAATCGCAAAGTCGCTGCCCTATGTCCTCGATAGCCTCACGAATTCCATCTTTGAGATCTTGAATCGATGCTGGGCTGTTGGCGAAGACCTTCTCTTTCACGTTGCCCCAAAGGAAGAAGGCACAAGGTGTTAAATCACAAGATCTCGGTGGCTAATTGTGATCACCTCTTCGAGAGATAACACGGTCTGGAAACTTTTCCCGTAAATGATCAATGGTTTCGTTGTTTGTATGGCGTAGCGCCGTCTTGTTGAAAGTAAATGTTGTCCAGTTCAATACCATCCCATTCCGGCCATAAAAAATCATTAATCATCTCTCGATAGCGCAATCCATTCACCGTAACTCATTTTCGAAAAAGTAAAGTCCAATAACTCCGCCGGACCATAAACCGCACCAAACAGTCACACGTTGAGGATAGAGAGGCTTTTCAACGATAACTCTTGGGTTTTCCGAGCCCTAGATGCGACAATTTAGCTTGTTGACGAAGCCACCGAGGTGGAAATGGACCTCATCACTCAAGATGATTTTTCGATGGAATTCTGGATCATTTTCATGCATTTCAAGGACCCAATCAGGAAAGACACGACGTTGTTGATGATCGACCGGCTTGAGTTCTTGCGTTAACTGAACTTTATAAGCCGTAAGACCCAAATCTTTATGCAAAATATGGTGTAATGACGTTTGTGGAATGCCTAATTCCAAAGAACGACGAGGAATGGACAAACCTGGGTTTTCTTCAACACTTTCGGCTACTGCAGCAATATTCTCGGCTGTTCTTGAGTGAGGTGCACGGGTTTTATTCTTCACATCACTAAGTTGTCACAACAGCTCGAATTTTTCCACCAATTTCTGTATTGCGGTCCGACAAGGTGCTTCACGACGACACAAAAATGTTCGAGTTTTACGAACCGTCTCTGTCAAATTTTCACCATTTTTTTATTGAATTTTTTAATTTCAGTGCGTTGTTGAAGCGTGTGTCGTTCCAGTTTTCTTAATGGCGTAGTTTCTACTTGTCAAATGTCAAAAAATTACAGCTTCAAAAGTGACATCTACCGAAATAGCCGGTTATTCAAAATAACACCTCTTATTGGAAAACCCTTTAGTATTCAAAGTACTTTAGAATTTCCACCTAAAGTATTTCGCTTTTTCAGAGTTTTGTACTAACTTGAAAACCCAATTAAAATCGCGACCTGCCTGTTCGTCTGCCCGCTCGTCCGTCTGTGTGTTGCAACACCATAGCAGTTAAAGACATCAAATTTGGTCGGCGCATCAAAAGTGATTGTCCCTGGAAAGTATGGGTGTCAAATAAATTTTCAAAGGTTCTTAAGGGGGGCGTCCATCTAGGAAGTAGACCCTTAAATAATTTTTTTTTTGACAGATTCCATGTAATTTTCCATGAATATAATTCTAAGATACAAAAAATAAATTGGTTTGCATGAATCAAAATCTGACTACATTCTCAGACCTCCCCGATGGTTACATGCATCACTCGAAGCATTCATGAGCTGATGCCTGATGAGAATATGGATGTTGTTCGAAACCACCATCCCTCGCATAGGAGACGTTGAGTAATCAACATCTCCTGCAATATCAAGCAGAAGTTGAAGTTGAAATTGAATTTGAAAAGTATAAAGAATAAAGAGTTAGTGCATGCTGGAGAGAAGAGGAAAGAGATACGGCATAGGAAAAAAAGATAGAAGACAGGAAGAGAGGGAAGTGGACAAGAGAGGGAGAAAGAGAATATAAGATAGAATGAGAAAGCAGATATAGTGAAAGAGAAGATAGAGTGAGAAAGAAATAGACGATAGAGAGAGACGGAAGACTGAAAGAAAGATATAGAAGATGGAGTAAAATAGAAGAAGTAAATCGTGAAGAATACAGGGAGTGAGTACATGGTATTCTTTTGCTGACTTGGGTCAGCTTCAGTCATATTTTCTTGTTTTTGATAAATTTTTTATATTGTTGAAAATTAGTTATTTGGCGGATATTAAATAATAATATATAGATAGTTCCCTTTTTGCGCACAGGATGCAGACGGACGGTGGCATGGTTGCTGGACGTAACATATCTGGCAAAGGCGAGCAAATTGCTTCGCTGATTGCCAAGCTCGACAATATTATGCTGTAGTTAGATCAAGTGTTTGTAACGCTGTTGCAAACACAAGAGGCATTCGCAAAATCTAGTGCCGAGCTGGCCGATCAGCGAAACAAGAACGAATTGCTAACCGCAAAAAATGCAGAGCTAGTTCAACTGCTAAAAATAAGGCGGGAAATCTAAGAAAGATAGCCCTCAGATGAAAAAAGAAAAGATGAGGGCGTCTTCACCTCCAAAGTCGAGGAACAACTTCAGAAAGTGAGGTGGAAGTTGACTCCATGAGTAGTAGTAAAGACGAAGAGGATGAGATTTTCCCTGCCCTTACACCACCAAAACCAGCTACGACATTTACAGACATGGCCATTACACCAAAACCAGAACCAACACTGCCAAACACTACAAACACACAACCCGCACCACAAACACAAGACCCTAAAACAGTACCAATTATTTTACGAGAGCCCTCAAAATGATCCCAAACACTTAGTATTATGAAAACACAAAACATCTCATACACATCCGCGAAAAGGGTCTACCTTGACATACAAATCATACCAACTACACCCAAAGATCAGAGACGGCTGATAAAAGTACTGACTGAAAACGAAATACACTGTCACACCTACATACTTCCAGAGAAAAGACAGCTGAATGTTGCCATCAGGGGCCTGTATGGCCTTTCAGTCGATGAAATCAAGGAAGACTTACAGTCTCAGGCTTCAACCCAATAGAAGTCTACTATATTAAAATCAGGGAAAATAATTCTAGAGTAGTCAAGGTTCTCCTCCCAAAATCTGAAACCAGCATTTACAACATTTAATCTATTTGCCACCTTATGTGCATCGTACGGGCCAGGGTATGTGCCACAATTGTCAACAATTTTGACATTCTTCTAGAAACTGTCACGCACAGTCTCGATGCGTTAAATGCAATTCGCTTTACCATTTCTCGGACTGTTCAAAGAAAATTGAAGAGAAGCGAAAATGTGTCAACATCCAGCAAGCTACGGGGGTTGTCCCAGATATCCAAAGAACGTGCAAAGATCGTTCGCGCAGGTTGCTGCGGCTCAATCCACACAACCAGCGCAAAAACAAACAACCACCAAAGAGGCACCTCCACGCACACAAAATCAACCTCAAAATATGGACCAAATGTTTGCCAAAATATAGACACAATTCTAAAACATGATGCAAGAGATGATGGCAAACATAATTCAAACCATGTTAACTGCATCGCAAAATGTCTTCAACACTAAACACTAATGAGTTTATTGAACCACGTTTCAATTCTGACGTCGAAAACGAATTCCTTGCTTCGGCATAATGGTGAACTAAAACAATTCATATTTGATCATAAATTTGACACCATTATGATTCAAGAAACCTTTCTGAAGCCTGGACTACGATTCCGCATCCCTAACTACATTCTGTACAGAAACGACAGAATGACGGGTAGAGGAGGTGGAACGGCCATTCTCGTGAGACGAAACGTGAGTCATTATCTCATTGACACACCCACACTTCAAAAACTAGAGATCAGGGTGCGAACTGATTTTCTAGAGTTCATTATGATTTCTGCCTACAATCCTCCAGGAAATAGTAATCTCTTAAATGATCTTAGAGCACTTGCTGCATTTGAAGGCCCAATCTTTATTGCAGGAGATCTAAATGATACACACCGCCTTTGGGAAGCTGTCAGAAGCAATAAAGCTGAGACCGAGCTCAATATATTCATCACAGCTAACCACTTCAGGGTACATATCCTCAATGAGCCAACACATTACGGATTAAGAAATGGCTTTGTACTGGACATTGAAATATCGCGTGATTTCAAACAAAATGTTCGGTTAAATGTGCTCGACGAACTGTCTTCCGACCGCAAACCAATCCTTTTCCTCATAGAAAACATCTTCATTGATATTCCTATGCAGGAAAAGAAAACTGCAAACTGGAAAGCGGTTTAAAGTCGCATTGCCCAATTAATTAATTTTCAATCACCTAAAACGGCCGACGACATCGACAACATCATTGAGAACGTAACTCAGAAAATTGTACAGGCAAAAGTGGACCATACGGACATAACACCGAGAGGGCAAACGAATCCCTATGAACTCCATTAGAACCTCAAACAACTGATCAGGAGAAGGAATCAAGTTCGGAGGAGAGCTAGGTTTGCAGGTGACCCTACGCTACGCCGGTACGCCACTCGGATGACAAATAAAATCCGTGATAAGATAAGGGTATTCCCAAACGAGCAATGGGAGAGCTTTTTGCAGAATCTCGAGCCTGGGTGTGCTAGTTTCTGGAGAATGTCCAAACACTTTCGGACAAACAGTGAAATTGTGGTACCGCCTATTCATGGTCCGAATGGGATGTAATTCTACAATGCAGATAAGGCGGAAGCATTTGCAGATTCCCTAGACATGCAATTCCGTGAAAATTCTTCAGACGAGAAGGACTTTGAAACTGAGGAAAGAATTGAATCTTCTGTCAACAAACTTCTGATGGATACCATTCAACATAAAGACAGAATTGAACCAACCATCCAAAATTATGCAGACACTTAACAAAAGCAAAGCACCTGGACATGACACTATAACAAGCACAATGATTTCTTGGCTACCAGACAATATTTTACAAACTCTTACTGGCATTATTAATGCAATATTCCGTTTGCGAAAGTATCCTAAAATATGGAAATCAGCGGTTATTATTGTTTTCCCGAGACCTCAAAAGGACCCACAATTTCCACAAAACTGGAGATCCATCAGTCTTCTCTTATCGCTGTCGAAAATTGCGGAAAGTGTGATTCTGCATCGACTTAATGAGGTTGTATACCGGAAGAACAATATGGCTTCAAAATTTAACACTCTACTGAAATCCAGTTAGAGTAGTCCAACACATTAGAATAGGCTTAAACCGCAAGAATTCTGGTATGCAGAACCTATCTTCAAAATACATCAATTCAATATGACACTGAAGCTCACTCAAATTATTGGCTCCTTCTTGAAGGGCAGAACATTCCGTGTCACAATTGACAAACAACTCTCAAGCCTGAGATCAATTATGCTGGAGTTCCTCAGGGCTCGCCCATCTCACCGGTCCCAATATATTTACTGCAGACTTTCTCACTCTGCCTACAAAAGTAAAACTATCACTCTACGCTGATGATACCTGTATATTTATTACAGCACGACAAGCAAGAGTCATCACCTCAAACTTCAACGGTCAATAAACATTTTATTGCAATACTTTCGTAAATGGAAAATTAAGATTAATTCTGATAAAACACAGGCCCTATTTATCACAAGAAAACCACTACAAACTCCACAAAGACTTATCGTTGACAATGAAACAATAGACTGGGCACTACCTTGGACTTACATTCGACAGAAGCCTCACATGGAAACAACACAAACAAAATAAACGGAGACACTGTATTGGACTTTTCTACTCTCTTTACCCACTCATTAAATCCAAAAGACAGCCTTAAAAATCGATTTATCATATGCAAACAAATTATGCGACCAACGCTACTATACGGTAGTTCTGCTTTCTACCAGATGACAAAGACTAACAAAAAAGCACTCCAGCCCTTCCAAAACAGAATTATTAGAACGATCTTAAGAATTCCATGGTACATTAGAAACACTGACATATACCAGGACCTAAGTCTTGAGACGGTTGCAAAATACTCACGTGGCAAAGCACTGAAACTTTTTGACACAATTGACAACCATACTAATAGTACCCTGGCATTCCTCCGAACTGTACTGAACGGGGATGAATTACGGTACCCAACTATATGCCAAATAACTACGTAAAATTTATTTCTAAAATCATATAATGACTGAAACTGGCTCAGGAAGGTAGATGGGTACTGAAGTACTCACAGATATGAGGGAGTTAAGGTACTAAATCGCACTAACTCAAAACCCCCTACATTCCAAGAAGAAGAAACTTTTCAAGGAAGAAAGGAAGTCGTGCAGAATTTCAAATGAAAGGTCTCGATGAGAACTTTTCAAATTTGCATTATTTGCATCAAAGGGTACAAGGGAGAATGTATGAGCGAATCGTGCCTCCTCGAGATTGGTAACCATTTAGCCTGAGAAAAATCATGGAAGATAGTTTTTTACGAGTTGAATGATAACGCTAATAAAATAGAAAAAGAATTCACAACTTGGCCAGCCAGTTCTAAGTTTCATCCTTGACACTGGAGTTATACTTTTTCCGACGAGCTGTCGGAAAGGACATATCTGAGTCCTGGTTTTCTGGCATCATTTTAAGGGGACAGCGGCTATCATCATCTTACTAGAAATACGTGTTCTCAATTATTCTCGTTTCCATCGTTGGGCGACATTCTGGAAGTGTGGTAAGACCCTAATAAGTCCGAAGAACTATTAGACCTCCACTAATCCATGTTTTCTTGATTGTAACAATGCTACCAATTTAATTTATTAATTTCCATGACTTACTGGTCGACGGTATCTTGAAAAGAGGTGTCGTTTTTTGCACCGAGAAAAGGTTCAAATAGAATCGAGCCAAGTCTCCACCTTTAACAAAAGTTGGTGTTTTTTGACGCTAATCTACGTGCTTGAACCACTCGGTAGGTTTTTCTATGTATCATTTTCTCAGTACAGGAATGTTGATACCGTTAATCCTCTAGACTTTTACGATTCCTCTTACAGTCTCAGTTGTGAAAACAGTGTGTTTGATACGTTCTTCGTCATAATACCAGTTGAAAACACTGGATGTAAAAGTTGATTCACTATTTGACACAATGTGACAATAACTTCCAGATGTGGTGGATTGATGACATAAAAATTCGGTAATAGTTAGTGACTGCTTAAATGTGGTTTTGTAGTACACGTGGCTTAGTGGTTAGAGCACTAAGCCCGTAAGCCGAAGGTCTCTGGTTCAAGTCTCGTTGGGGTCAACGAGATTTAGTTCGAGTGGTTCTTCGGACGGACTATAAGCCTGTTTAGTTATGATACGTGCTGGTTTAAAATCAGAATGTATCGCAGGTGGGTGGACGGACACACGGCGAAAGCGTGATAATGATCATATCACCTTGTGGAATGCCGATATATTTCCATCATGACAATGAGATATTCTAGCTATCTCTAAGCGAAGGCCGGGAAGGGGCTGTAGGGCTACAAAGAAGAAAATGTGGTTTTAGCTTTTACTTATCGAAAATAATGAAGCCAAATGGCCAATGTGATGTGTTCAAAAGTTTGTTGTTTTTGTGTTATAACATAAACTCAAGTTTTCCGTATTTCCTGTCCACCAAAATGCAAACAAAACAGATTTTGCATTCTAGGGAACCAATATTCTTGTTGGACCAAATACATAACTTTCTTTACTTCTAGGTTTCCCCGACCGTGTGCTTGTCTGATTACGTTAAACAGAGCGACTTTCTCGAATTCCTTGTACAGCGTTCCGCGCGGCAACATGATTTTTTTTCTTCGTCACTTTCCTGCTTAAGGTCTTAAACTGATGATCAGCATAAAATTATTCAAACCTTATACAGTTATTACTGCTTCACGGTTGGCGAAGGAGTAACGGTAGGCGAGATGGTCGGAATTGATGGACTAGAAATCGAAAGGAAATTTCTAAGGACGAACTGATATCCATTTGTTCAGGCTGAACGCTTTGAATTAGTTGCGCAATATGATGGTGCTCCTTCGCAAAGAACTGGTCTTCAGCGCACTTTTGAATGACCTTAATGATCAGCTTGTTGAACGTTTTGTTCTTGTTCTATAAAGAACAACTTTTCGTGATATTGTCCAAACTGCCTTCTAGAAGACTCGTTTGCAACTAGCGCCAAGGCTACAAGCACTGTTGAAATATCAAAATGTGCCACCTCAGCAAGACTCAGATGGTGTCTGGATCCGCAAAATGCTGGATCAGTCAGCTGATGCGATTTCAGCTGTTGCGGGACATCATCTGCTGTGACAGTTTCCAGAAGATTTTTGCTCAATTGACCAAGCACTCGAGTTGAGAAAATGACTTAATTGAAATTCGCTAGTCGTCGTTACGTTTTCGTCGGAACTGAAATTCCCCAAAAACTGGTCTCAAACTCGCGAGCTACTATCAACGCTGATAAGATCTTGGACGACGAAATGCTTCTTGCAGTTCAGCTCGCTGCCAAATTTATCTGTTTTTCCGACTGCCAACTCTTATCGACGAACTGAAGCATGCTAAGTACCCTACGAGTAGCTAAGGTTTAATTCTATGCGCGCTGGTTTTTGACGGCCTCTTGGAACTTGTTGGGGCTATTTATTTGATTTTTTCCCTTTATATGTTTTAAAAACCCTTTTTTAGGAAAATATATGGATAATAAAAATCAAACATATACGAGTATACTAACGCAACTAGTCACTGTAGCCGTACAGATGTAAATCAGAATACTGAAAATCAAATTAATTGAACTTAATTCACATGCATAGCAATGGAACGGAAATTTAGATGCGGCAAATCACAACACGATTATATCGACGGGCAACAGATTTTTTTGGCCTTTTATGTGGTATCCTACGATTGGACTAGTTGTTTTATTCTTAAGTTGAGCGAGAGAAAATCAGATTATCTTGGCATATCGGCATTGGTACTATCTGCGAAGCCTAGCCCCAACCTACTCGTTTCCGCTCGATTTTAGCAACAAATACTGTAACTCGCATTGCTTTTATTTTCGTCACTTGGCTAACGTGCAGTTGTTATGATTTCGCTTCCGCGTCTTTACTCAAATCTTTTTACTATCAATTTCGTCACACAAAAGGCTCACCGTTTGAAATTAGCCAACTCGCAGCTAGGTATGCCCACTTTGCACGTGAAGGTTAGGTGTTCGTTAAATAGTGTCTGGAACCCGTGGATCCAATGGCTCGTGGCCTGTGCATCCAGATACAGCGGGCGTCCATCCAAACTTCCTTGCCTGTATTCCGTAGAAAATTTTAAAATACTAAACAATCCAAACAAATAGAAAAATATTACTATTTGCAGAACACCGCTTTCTAAATCTTTAAAGACGCAATCGCCGGTTGTGCAATGCAATTACTCTGCACGACCTGAGGTTAAACCGTTGATTTTTAGAACCGAAAATCTCCAACAGATCAATTTTTCCCTTTTGACACCTCGTTCGCACACAACCAAACATCATGCCGTGTGTCTATAAACCATCTTTCCTTCCACACGCGGCCGACGTCGAGAGGCGGTTACGTAGCAGATACCTACCTTCCAACACTTTCCAGCTACCTGAAATGGTGTAGGGATGACCGATATCTACTGGCTATCGCTACGCGAGTTATGTAGAAAGTTTCTGGGATAATATTGCCGCAAAAATAGCATATGCGTTGCGGATGAATTATGTGGATACATTGGTTGATTTATCGAGTAGTTTGCGTGGCGAACTGATCGATTAATGCAGAGATGAACACCGAGGCTGCGAATACAGGATTTATGTTGAACCCGTTTTGAACTACCCATAATGCGGAAATCTTTCCTATTACGTTTCAGGTCTTGACTGGTTACCTACAGCATTGTCCGTAACAAAATTGTTTCGCACTTCTGCGCATTGATTTTCATTCGCCAATTGTCGGTGTAGAGCCGCACATCATTAAAATTTTTATAAAGATTGCTCTGAACTATAGTAGCTTTTCGGTCTGCTGTATAAATTATCAGATAATCAGCAAACGCTACCAATGATCGCGTTGGCGAGACGTTAAAATCAAACCCGTTCAATAGCTTGCGAATAAATATAGAGAAAAGCAGAGACCCAGTAACCGTTCCCTGCTGTAGACCAAACAAGACCTTGAAGTCGCACACTGTCGTCAGATTTCCATTATTTACAACAAATCATTTGCCGTATAATATATTGCACATCATGATGAAGGAGTTTACAAATTGGTCCATCTAGCCACACCGTTTCGAAGCCTTTCTCCATATAAATAAGACACGCTCCAACACATTCTCTATTATTACGTTTCCAACATATATCTGAGGTTACTTTCGTTATCGCATGAATGGTCGAATGCCTGGCTCGAAAACCTTGTTGGCAATTCGGCATCAACTCACAGTTTTCAATGTGGGCGTTTAATGCTCTGTTTAGTTTCACCTCAAACACCTTGCTGATGTTAGGCAGTAAACTGATTGGGCGATAGCTTTTAGGGCTCGAAGATTCTTTTTCTTTCTTCAAAATCGGAAATTAAGGGTGGTCCAACCTAAACGCACGATGTTAATCGTAAATAAAACAAAAAGTTTTCAGAGAATTATGTTGCTATTTTTTATTATAATAGAAGGATCTATGACAATTATGTGTGAAACAAAATATTGCTCAAATGCTCGCCACGGCTACGGTGGCATACTTCTATCCGATGGTCCATATTTTCAATGACTCTGAGACATAATTGAGGTTCAATGTCGTTAATGTGCTGAATTTTCTCATCCTTTAGCTCTTGAATTGTTCTTGGCTTATTGACGTACACTTTTTCTTTTAAATATCTGCAGAAAAAGTAGTCTAACGGTGTCAAATCACATGATCGAGCGGCCAATCAACATCGCCACAACGTGAGATAACACGGCCATTGAATTTCTCGCGCAAAAGAACCATTGTTTCGTTGGCTGTGTAGCAAGGTGCACCATCCTGTTGGAATCACATATCGTCCAGGTCCATAACCTCAATTTCTGGCCACAAGAAGTTCGTTATCATCTCGCAAAAGCAAACACCATTCACGGTAACTGCTTGGCCATCCTCATTTTCGAAGAAGGGCGGCCCGATGACGCCGCCAGCCCATTAACCGCACCAAACAGTCACGCTTTGTGGATACATCGGCTTTTCAACAATTGCTCGTAGATTCTCATTTGCCCAAATGCGGCAGTTCTGCTTTTTAACGAATCCACTGAGGTGAAAGTGTGCCTCGCCGCTGAAGATGATTTTTTTTTGTAAAGTCACCATTCCCTTCTGTCTGTTCAACCAACCATTCGGCGTATTGCCAACGCTTGAAATGGTCAAAAGGCTTCAGCCCTTGAGTCAATTGAACCTTGCAGGCGTGTGGATTCAAATCTTTATTCAAAATTCGCATCAGTGATGTTCGTGAGATGTTCAATTGTTGAGCACGACGACGAGTCAAGGTTGACGGCTCTTCTGCCACACTATCGCAAACAACAGCAGTGTTTTCCGCAGAACTAACTGGGCGAGCATGCGCAAGTGATTTCACATTTCCTACAGACTCGGTTTGCGGAAATTTGCGCAAAATTCTTCCGATTGTGGACACATTTGGTCGATTATGCGGACCAAAAAAATCACACAGTGCACGAAATGCATTTTGATTTGAACGCCCATTTTCGTAAAAGGCTTCAATAACCTTAACGCGCTGCTCAATTGTGTACCTATCCATGGTTGAATTTTTCAAACACTGAAACAAAGAAATGTCAAATTAAGTTGGGCGAAAAACTTGATTTTAAGGTATGACTCACAATTAACATCGTGCATTATGGTTAGACCACCATTTAGTTACATATACAATATTTTGAAAATATAACCAAATACATTTGTGTTTCAATGGAAGCACATACCTGTATCATACTAAACTAGGCGTGTAGTTTTTCCCGTTACGGCTTGTCACGTTGGGAAATCAACTCGAGTTGGTTTTCAATGCCAATATTAATATATGATATACATATAATCACATATTAGTCGCTCAATTTTGATGAATAGTATTCTTTAGTTTTGTGTTGAGAACGCTAACTGCTAATTCAGGAGTTTTTTGGTTCAAAGCTCATAGGACGAAATGAAAAATTATTTTGCTAGGTCTTGAGACTGAGTAGAATGTAGTGAATTAAGTATACCCCGTTCAAGCTTGTGACATTAAGATTTAAAGTGCAATATGTACCACTATGAATGGTAAATCATATAAAAAAAACCTACCCGGAAATATGCATAATATTACTAAAGATAAATAATGACTTTCAGGATATGCATTCATGCATATCCTAGAAAACCAACTGCTTCATTATGTTTACTCGCATAACATAGAATTGTGTTCAGTGCCAAACACCATCTGATCCACTTAATTTTTTATCAATATTCCATTCAAGCCCTAAAAATCACATTTCCTATGAAAACACTAAAAAAGATACAAAAGGGTGAATGCATTCACGGAAAACAGTCACATATGAATGAGTAATAAATAATCTTTGGCATTCTCTAACCCGTTCTTATATGGCTTATGGGATTAAGGGTAAGTTGTGGCTTGTGGCTGTTTTTCATAACGAAAACAATTCTTTTTTTCCACCCCAAAAAGCAATATTTCACTGAGCTATTAGTTCATTAAACAAGAAGAGGAGACAGATCTTATCCAAAGTAGTGAATAGTGACACACATATT
Source organism: Odontomyia ornata (assembly GCA_963969285.1). Taxonomy (NCBI): domain Eukaryota; kingdom Metazoa; phylum Arthropoda; class Insecta; order Diptera; family Stratiomyidae; genus Odontomyia; species Odontomyia ornata. The sequence goes on along the minus strand of OZ017740.1, from coordinate 257,371,371 downwards.
CCCTGGGTCGTATCTTTAAATGACTTGCCATGTCAGTCAGTCAGTTCGTCAAGAAGAACAAACGCATCCAAAAGATGAAGATGTGAGGGTGCTTAAATATGATGACTGTCTTAAGGAAAAGTGTCGTAGGATCATTTATTAAAGATGAACTTCCATCAGTTACTAATCATTTCTACAGTTCATCTTTCACTCCTCCATCGCCATATGGATCCCATGTGTTGTTACAAGGAATTCAATGTCACTCATTCTTTAGAACTACTATGCTCGGAATGGGGCATTCACATGACATGATGAATGATTTGAGGAAGTAAATGGAAACGTTAATAAATACCACAAGGGTAATTAATGTAAGTGCATGCATATTTCGAAAAACATAGTTCGTTCCGTTCTGTAATAAATCTTACATAGGAGTCAATATTTTAATTCAATCATCATACTTTTAACACGTCCTCTGATGTATTATACGGTAATTTTAATTAGTTGTGTAAATTTTCATTAGTTCATCGATTATCATCCACTTCAAAGAATTTAATGTGAAACACGCATGTAATCAACGAACAACATAATCGGGCTTAATGCCTAATGATCCGTGAAAAGAAATCTTAACTCAAAACCGCATATGAATACACATAATTTTTCCTCATACTCCCCTCGCACTTGCACATATGTGAAGATGTCCCTGCATCAGTTATGAAGGCATAATTAAAATAACAAAGCGGGAAAAGGGTACATTTAACATGAAAATTCTCACGAACATTTATTCCCAAATTGGATACTTCATAGATGTGGTGCGTAGAATGTATCTTTTTCGGGCGTCTTTCAAAGGAGCACTGCTACCGAATGCATCTTCCACGGTGCATCGAATATCCATCAGAAGGGTCCACAACGGCCTTACATCGACACTGAAAAATTGGAGGCTTTCATCGTGCAAGTGCAGCAAACAGCATTAGCACCAATATTTGGTTGACGATTTGAACAGTTGTCGGAGTCGTTTCTCACACAAAATGCCAGCTATTTTGTGGTTCTGGGGCTGACAGAGAATTTAAGTGGTTTTCGTTGCACTACGCGAAGAATTTATTGAAGTAGCGGTACAAATGCTGCCGTGGAGGCTTGAAGGAAATCCCGCGAGCGATAAGATTGTTGTGACGATGATGCGGTTTGGGTTGAGGGGATAGTGAGTGAAATGTGAGAAAATATTTTGTAAATAATATTTTCCATGTTGTTTTTGGTGATTAGATTTAATTGCAAAATTTATTATGGGTTTGTTATCAACTATATTATGTATTAGTTTCCGGATATTGAAATTATCTTGATAATCCCACGATCCGTTCAGTGGAAGTTACACTACCTCAAGGAAGGAACTATTGCAATTTTGGTTTTCGTACTATAGTGTGAGAAATAAGTGTTCGTAGCACTCTCAGAGGAAGATGAGTTAAATCGAATCAAAGCTCAACTTTTGGAAGAAATGTGTTCAAATTAAATATTTTTACTCAACTGAAGTTTTATTTCATATATTTTGAGCTTTATAAGTAGAAAAGGCAGGAAAGCACTCCTATCAGGAGGAGTTTTGAACCAACATACGGAAATCATAAGCATGACCTTCAAATTTCCAGAAAAGAAAAAATTGTCAGTGTCGCAAATATTTATTTGAATACATAGACCAATACTTGCCGTTTACAGTGGAAAATGGCAAGCATGGATTATCGCGAAACATTAGCGAGAACTATATTTCCGAGCATCACAGCTAGTATCTCGCTAAGAATATGTGTAATGTTTTCTTCGAACACTCCAATTGACTTTGATTTGTCAGCATAAGTGAATGACTTCATGTAGCCCCGTAAAAGTAGTTTAGAGGCGTCAAATCTCACGAAGTAATTGGTCAACTCACTGTTCAGAAATGCAAAATTAATTGCTGTATTAAAAGGACATTGTTCCACGTGCTGAGTAACATAATGCACAATCTTTATGAAGCACCATGTCACGCATGCGATAGACTACGTCTAGCATTCGTTGCATACGGACATGTTTTTAAATATATTCTGTCAATAGTTTTTAAAAATAAAATTAATTTTTTAAAATCGTCAGTCCGAAGTTGATTTTTACTGAAAAAAGCTTATATCGTCGTATCAATCGGTTCATGCAATTTATATCGAATATAATTTTACTTCGATACGTAAAGAAAAACGAAGAACCTCAAGAAAACTTCGGGACCGCTGATATGGAGGAGCCCGACAGCTTTCCACCGTTGGCGGAGCCGGAAGAAATGTAAAATATGAAGCTGGCGACAAATGGCGGATGCAAACTACAAATAATTGTAGGGCTTATCTAGATAGTCTGCTGCCTCAGCGAGCAAACATTTTAGTGCTCGCCGAAATTGGCCTTGTCTGAGGACGCGTGAATGCGCTTACAGTCTAGCGTTGTGGGGCGGGTTATTTTCCCCAGCACAAGGGCTCACTAAAAAAATTTTTCGCAATCACGAATTATTCCGTAAAACAACTAATGGTACGACGGTGTCGAGGCTGAGGTAACCTACCAAAGGAATTGACATTGGAAATCGACGCAGTCGCTCGATTAACGCGCGCGGGACGCGAGACGATTTCGTCCTTACTGGGAACACTTACGACCCCCAACTAAGTGTGGCGCATCCAGGTGGAAGCGGTGCCTCCTGCCTCCTCCGTGATAGCGATGGCGTCTGTCTTGACTTAGGTTTGGTTGCCTGGTTTTGAGTTCTCCACGTTTCAGGTTCGATTTCCTTTCCCCTGTATTAAAAATTATATGAGAAATCTTTCACAATAAAAAATGGAATTTTGGCACAAATCATACTAACCTCACGGACCAAATTCCACGAGTTCCCACAAACACCAGTCTTCCTCTCCACCACACGGCCGACGTCAATGTGGCGGCTCAGTGGCAGAAATCAATTCACCAAACTGCTGACGTCACGTGGCGGTTAAGTGGCAGAGATCTGTCATTTGTGGGTGCATATGCATATGCGTCACTGATGCATTTGTGAGTGCATTGGCTGATTTATTGAGTAGTTCGCGAGGGGCGAACTACTCGATTAATACATAAAAGCAGGCAATGAAGAAATGATCAAATGACATAAAGAAAATTATGAACTAAAGCTACAGATACAGTCCCTCCAAGATCTAGTCAAGAAAGGAATGACGATTCAAATGCCGCAGCCGCAAAAACAAGTGCAACAGGAAACAAAGGCGAAAAAAGTATGAAACAAACGGTCCCGGAAGAAGTACTGGCGGCACTAACGATAGTCAAAACTATATTGTAGCGCTGGGAGAAGCGATGAAAATTGAAGAAAATGTCGAAGGTTATTCCAATCAAGATAATATAAATTTTATTCAATATTTAAAAAATGAGGAGAAGGCACCAACTCGTAGCTCTACTGGTTCCTCAGAAAAAACCAGCAACAAGGCAAACAAAGTGCTGCCAATAAATGTGTTCGGACAAAGCGGAAGAGATATGGTTCGGGTATTGGCAGCCGAAAATAAATTAAGCAATTTCAAATCAAAAGAGTAAATGCAGAAAAATTAACTGTTAAAACGAAATCACCGGTTGATTTCAAGTCAGCCAAAGATGTGAAGAATTCTTCGGAGGTCCCACCCTTCGCGTCTACTCCAAAAAACGAAAAATCAGACCTTTTTGTTGATGGGTCTGGACTACGGAGAGGATACGGTCGAACTCCTTCAGTTGCTCAAGGAAACTGCATCAGAAATTCATTCATTTCTGTCAAAAACTTTACAACAAGGAGATCGAAACGAAGAATTTACTGCTTTATCTGGTACAAATTCCGAATAAAAGCAATCCAAGTGGCCTTCAACAGATAAGGTACTTGTATTTCAGAGTGGTGGAGTGGGAATACTCCAGAAACGAGAAGTTAACCAGTGTTACCGCTGTCAATGATTTGGTCATTCGGTTGCCAACTGCGTCATACACTATCGGTACGTAAATTGCAAAGAAATCCATGCCCCCAGTCGGAAAGAGCAAATTGGCTCAGACGGAGCCAAATAAAAATTGTACTATGTCAAATGCGATGTATTTGGTCATCCAGCATCATATCAAGGATGCCTCCAATATCAAGATGCAAAAGTTAAATTTATTCCAAGTACACCGCAGTGTGATACCCTCCAACTTCGTCAAGCCCGGGGTATCAATTCATGGCACTCCATGACATTCAAGGATTTTGAATTCGTAGGAAACTATAGGGTAAACGATGATTGGGGAAGTAGCACTGTGATATTAGTAAGAAGACCTTATCGTTTCCAAATACTGATAAAGTCGAATTCAAAAACTTTGAATCCCTTGAAGTGTCCGTTATCAAAAATTCACTGCCATGTAGGGATAACGTCTTCGTTATCTCTGCCTATGCAACTGGTCGAAACGTTCTCAATTTCAATGAGGAGCTCGATTTCTTGTTTGATTTGAACAGGCAACATATTTATTAGATTATTGCCGGTGACCTGAATGCCCTGCATACATCATGGCTGAAGGCCAATAATAATTAAAGAGGTGTTTTCCTGAAACCGTGGATAAGATTCAGAGGTCGTTGAAACAAAAGTTTCCGACTTCACATAAAGCCTGAACGGCGAATCTATTCTGCATGTCAATGAAACATTAACATCTGATCTCATACCGAGCTTGAATCTTATTGATTATTTTGTCAGCTATGAAGACTTGTGTTTCATATTTCGCAGGATAAACAACAAGAAATTATGCGGTACTGACGGTATTCTAAATGCAGTTCTCCGACATTTGCCTGAGGTTGCTATTAGGAATTATTGCATATTGTTCAACAACATGTTGAGCAACTCATATTTGCCAAATGAGTGGAAAAAGGTTAGAGTACTTTCGATCTTGAAGAAAGGACAAGAATCTTCGAGCCCTAAAAGCTATCGCCAAATCAGCTTGCTGCCTAACATCAGCAAGGTGTTTGAAGTGATACTAAACAAAGCATTAAACGCCCACATTGAGAAATATGAGTTGATGCCGAACTACCAATTTGGTTTTCGTGCCAGGTACTCAACCATACACGCAATAATGATAATCTCGGACATCTGTTGGAAAGTAAACAATAGAGAATGTGTTGGAGCGTATCTCATTGATATGGAGAAAGGCTTCGATACGGTGTGGTTAGATGGACTAATTTTAAACTCCTTCAGGACAGGTTCTCCAGACACCTTGTCGCCATGATGTGCAATATATTGTACGGGAAATCATTTGTTATAAATAATGAAAGTCTAACGACAATGCACGACTCCAAGGTCTTAAATGGTCTACAGCCGGGAACAGTTACTGTGCCTCTGCTTTTCTCAATATTCATTCGCAAGCTATTGAACGGTTTTGATTTTAATATCTCGCCAACGCGATCGTTGGTAGCGTTTGCTTATGATCATACCATATATATGGTAGACCGAAAAGCGGCTATAGTTCGGAGCAATCTGCAAAAATTGTTTAATCATTTGTAGCTCTACAGCGACAATTGGCGAATGACAATCAGTGCGCAGAAGTGCGAAACAATTTTGTTGTGGATAACACTACAGGGGGTCAGTCAAGACCTGAAATGTAATTGGAAGGATTTCCACATTGTGGCTGTTGAGAGTAGTTCAGAACGGGTCCCACATAAATCTTGTATTCTATCTCGGTGCTTATCTCAATCAGAACCTAGACTATACTGAACATGCCAAAATCATGCACAGTAAAGCACAAAAAGTAGTCACGTCCATTCAACGACTTTTTCATTTCATCGATCAAAATGTAAAAGTTATCTGTTACAAGACCCTTTTTCTTCTTCTTAGCACTACAGCCCCTTTCGGGCCTTCGCTTCCTGCAAACAGCGCCTCCAACTGTCTCGGTCCGTTGACCGCGTCATCCAATTCCGAAATCCAAGCAGCGATGAACTGTCTTCGTCGGTCGAGCCAGACCAGCGTTTCCTCGGTTTCTCCACTGGCCGCCGGCCTTCAGTTCTCCCAACGAATACCTTCTTGGGTATCCGTTGTTCGTCGATTCATGTGTCCAGCCCATTGTAGTTTCCGCAGTCTTACAATCGTTGAGACCTCCGGTTCGTCAAAGATTTCATACAGCTCATGGTTGTATCGAATTCGCCATTGGTCCCCGTCAAGCTTCGCTCCGATTATTCGCCTCAGGACCCGTCGCTCAAAGGCGTTCAATATATTTGCGTATGCTTGGGTTAGTGTCCATGTTTCACACCCAGAGCATAACACAGGTTTTATCACAGATTTGTGTGTATGGAGCTGGTCTTCAAGATCGTCAAAACTGAATAAAATATTTTATTTGCGAGCTATTCTTCGGCGTTTTTCGTCTCTTTCATTGCCCGTTTTTGTTATTTTGGCGCCTAAATACACAAATTCGCTAACATTTTGATATTTTGTGTATTTGAGGTATTTTCCCTCGGCTGCGTCATGAGCTTTGTTTTATTTTCATTGATTTGTAGCCCTTATAGTTTTGCTTCGCTGTCGAGTTTCAGGAAGAGTTCTTTGGCAGTTTTTAGTGACCGTGACAGAATGTTGATGTCGTCCGCATAGGCATAGGCTCGACTTGTATAGTAATGTACCTCGCGTATCGACGGGTAGCTTCCGTATGACGTACTCCAGAGCCAAATTGAATAGCAATGGGGCCAGCCCATCTCCCTGCTTCAGTCCGATATTTGTGTCAAATGCATCGGTGAGTTGGTTATTGATGCGGACTTGGGAGGTTGTCAACGTCATTGTCATTTTGGTAAGACGGACTAATTTGGCTGGGATGCCAAAACCAAGCATTATTTGGTACAGTACATGATCAATATTGTCGTATGCTTGCTTGAAGTCAACGAAAATTTGGTGTACGTCTATGTTGAACTCCCAGCATTTTTCAAGTACCTGCTTGACAGTGAACAATTGGTCTGTTGTTGATCTACCTACCCTAAAACCACCTTGATACTCCCCAATAATACTGTTGGCGTTGATCCGATTTTATTTTCTAAGATTTTTGAAAATATTTTGTACGCCGTACAAAACAGTGATATGCCTCTATAATTTTCGCACTGTAGCGTGTCACCTTTCTTGTGGACAGGGAATATAAGTGATTGGCTCCACTCTTTCGGCATATGTTCTTGTTGCCAAATGTACTGGATGACTTTGTGAATGGCTTGATGAAACTACTGCCACCATATTTGATGAGCTCCACTGGAATCTCATCAATGCCCGGCGCTTTTATATTCTTTCGGGCTTTGATGATGGAACAAACTTCATCCAAAGTTGGTGGAGCCAATCGAAGCTCTCCGCAAACATCTGTAGGCGCTGATGTTCTGGAGCTATGCGGAGGATTAAGGAGGTTCTTGAAATATGATGCCCATCTTTCCTTGATCTTGATTTCATCAGCGATGATATTGCCGCTGTCATCACGACAGAGCGTGGTTTTTGGGCTGATAACCACGTTTCAGGCTTTTCACTACTTTGTATGCTTGTCTTGTGTTATTGCTCGCTTAACTTACATCTTTACTTCTCAATTGGTCGTCATAGTAATTTCTTTTCTTAATCCCAATAATCTCATTCGCTACTCTTCGGAGATTTTCATAGTGTTCTCTCTTCGTCCTGGTTTTCCTACCTACGTATTCTTTGAACGCCTGATGCTTTTTATCTAACTCATTCTGGCACCCATCATCGAACCAATCATACCTCTTGCGCCGGGCTTGATGTTCAATCGTCTGTTCTGCCACGGATCTGATAGCCGCTTTCACTTCCATCCAGAGCTCGTTGCTCGTCTTTAGCGATGCGTCTGATAAGATGGGAGCCAGCTTGTTGTCGAGGGTCTCCGTGAAATTTTCGGCCACAGACGCCGTTTGGAACCTTTCGATGTCAAATTTTTGTAGCGGGCTGGTCTTCGCTGAATATGCCTTTGACATACGACATTGATAGGTTAATTTGATCAAGTAATAATCTGAGTTACAATTGGCTCCTCGGTATGTACGGACGTCAAGTATGCTCGAGGCCCAACGTTGTTGGATCAGAACATGATCGAACTGGTTTTGTGTGCTGCCTTCCGGTGATACCCAGGTCATTTTATGAATGCATCGATGTGGGAAGCAAGTCGAACGTATGACTAGATTTCTGCCACATGCAAAGTCAATCAGGCGCTGGCCGTTGTCATTTGTTTCATCGTGGAGGCTATATCCTCCAGCCGTTCCCTGATGAGATAGCTCATTGCCAACCTTAGCGTTGAAATCACCCAGAATAACAATACAACGACTGGTCTGACGAAAAATTCAAGGATGCAGTTGAAAATAGGAACCAGGTGTACAAAAAAAATACATCCAGCGACCAAATGGGGCCAAAAATAGCACTATGACACTATAGTGTTTTTTTTTGACACCATTTGGTCGCTGGATGTATTTTTTTGTACACCTGGTTCCTATTTGCAATCGCTTCCTTGCATTCTTCGTCAGACCTGTCGTTCCTTCTTTTCCTTGTTTGATCCCCCAAGAATGTTTGGCAGTGTATAACGGTAATATTTATGATTGCCGTACTAAAGTGGCTCGGAGATCTTGTGTTGTAGTAGCAGATCCGTGTATTTGTCAGTGGTAGCTTATCCTTCCCTTTTTCGGCTGAATAGTTTATATATATGACAACTGTTTGACATGCATATAATTTTTATAGCCTCCATGTGATGCTTCAGTATATTTGAGCGTTGCAGTCTCTCCCATGTCATCAGTAGACATGCTGGAGTATTATTTTCTACGATAGGGTCAACAAATTTACCAAGTTTTAGAGTTATGCATTCCTCTAAGACGTGTAGTGAACAAATTACATCCACATCCTATTTTCACCTGACCACATCCAACGCAAGGTCGCAGATTTCCGCGAGTCGGAGTCACCATTAATTGAAATCTATTGTGAGGTCTGTTAGCAGGTACATTGGTCGCAACAATTAATTACTGTACTTAAACAAAAAATAAATGTTACTTTTGTTTCTGGTGAATTTGTTTCTATTTGCTCATACGTGCGTTTCGGAAGGTACTTTCTTCCTTCAGCAGTGAACAAATTAGTTTGTGAACTAACGGTTCTTAATTTATTACTGGTTGACAAAGAAAACATCAAGAGCAAATTATCGCATATGATCGCGCATTATCAGCTGAAACTTTAACGTAGTTTCAAGGTTTGATTTCGAAAATTTCAATACATTTCAATTGATGCGCCCCCTATGAATGAAAATCACCGCATCAAAAATTTCTGATAATTATTCCTAACAAAAAACTTTCTTGAGTTGTCATAAATAAAATTTATTTTATTTTTTTCAATTCTCCTATATTCTTTGACATCAAAGTACTTCATATGGCTGTAAAAGAAAGCAAAGAAAAGAATTATCTACATCAATATTGCAGAGCTTAAGCATTACTTTACTAGGGTCTTTGATGCTCATATCAAAGACATCAAAAGAAAACAATAAAAAAATACATTGAATCCCTTTGGAGACTTTGGACGAAAAATTTTTCTGTTCTATATACAATTCAATCATTTATCATTATCGATTTCAATGACAAGGAAGACAATTATCCGCATATTCTCTTTTGGGATACAAACTCCTAAAGCAATGAGACATAAGGATAAAAAATATTTTTTTTTTAAAGGAAATATTACCGAGTTCCATTAAAAACATTCTCTAGACAATAAATTTAAAGGCCAAATTTCGAAGCCTACATCTCTGTACTTTAAAAGTGACAGAATGAAATCAAGTACCCGGAAATCATCAATTGATTCAGTTCTTTTGCATGTATCAACCTGATATTCAAATAAATCCTCCCTCCAGTTGTTTCCGCAACATAACAATATTAAATTTATTGTCATATTCACCAGCAGAACGGCCAAAAACATGAGTATAAAGAACGCAACCGAACCCTCGCTTCCAATTAACTCACAAGGGCGAGAGCCTCTCATAAAGAATTTTTTGGCATTTTTATTTATTATGACACTTTTTCACTTGATTCATTTCCCTTTCATCCTTTTTTCAGATCTACGCAACACTATATTCATAGTCATAACTTTTGGAGCGAATTATCACCCTAACCCCACTAACACCACAAGTGTGCTCTGCCACTAACTTATCCTGAGTGCATTGTTTGCGTAAATGAACAAGAGGGCTTGTTAATTTCCATGCATTCTATTTGATTGCGACATCTGGGTCATCGTCGTTGTAAGTTTATTTGAATCCTTTGTTCTTCCATTCGGAAAGGGATTAGATCTTATATAGATAGAACAATCAAGATCAGGCATTGCATTCGGAACAATTTTCAATTGAATTTGAGAAGTTGAATCTACTGAGCACAGCCTGGTAAACATTTCACTTCCAAGACACTCTATTATTTGAGATTACTCCTATTCCAACCTTTGTGACTGCTCAGGTGAGTGGTGATTAAAAATCAATCCATTCCGGTGAGCGTAATTCACTTTTGCGTGTTATTGAAGACAATTGTCATCCATCATGACCTTGCCAGGATAACAAAAACTAAATTGAAAGTAGAATTAAATTTAGTTTTGATAGAGCAATCATTTCATACTCAACGTGCGACTGTTAGATTGCATCAGATGAGAAGTATGGAAATTTATTTGAAAATTATTAAGTCATTACATTTTAAGGTAGTGTGAAACTACTGTGGCGCTGTAGTCAATGAACCATCGTGTAATGTTCTCATGAAATCGATCTTCAGTTGAAATGAATGCCAAAATCTGATATTACATTCAGCCGAACGTTCTCACGGCAATTTTCTCCTCAAATTGGCTAATACACCAATAACGTTGAGATCTTTTGTCCCGATAAAAATAAACGTTAAGTATCTTCACATTGTAACATAATTCCCAGTTGATTATAAGAGTGGACCTCCCTAGATTGAAAATAAACTTATCTACAAACTGATTCAAGGCTTTTGTGTGACCTGAAATTTAATACGCTTCAACCTGTCTCCATAGGAGGAAAATCTCCTGTGGAATCTCACGGGATGTCTATCAGGTCTAAGTCTCTTTTCATGCATCGCCGTCCTTCCTTCTCGTAAATTCTACTCTCTCTTGTATCAGAAAGATTTATGCATTCAATCAAGCCTAATTCGTATTAATTTCTCCAGGGGATTAATGAGAATCCACTTTTTCGGCATTTGCCCTAAAAAAACAATAAAACGATCAAGTGAAGTGCCCTATCATGATTAGACCATTTATCCAATATTGACAGTCGATAATCACCATTCATACTCGTGTGGGAAGCAGATACAACTCCTGCACTAGCTCGATATGCAAATAAAATAGACAATTGAAAATTAGAATTGCTTTGATGCATATTTAAATAGGAAAAGGACTTTTTTATAGCTTCACAATGATGTTGCAACGTTCAAGGGATGAATGGGCGCAGCTCTGTCCCTTCTTTGCCTCTCCTAAATTTTTGTTCGAGTTGTTTCGATAGTCGCTGGGACACATGTTCTTTATGGACAATTCAAGCCAGTTGTAACCACATGATTTGCATAAAATATGGTCACAATTTACGGTAGCGTAGAATTGGTGCAGTTTCGGTCGGTAGATCTACAAATAATTCTGACCTTATACACTGACCTTACTTGTTTTTTTTGTGGGGAATGATTTGATTTATGATGTGGGTGCTATATTGAATTACGGTATTTAATGATATGGAGCATGAATTGTTTTTTAAGGGTTTGGGAAGTTGAGGGATAGTTGAAGCTGCTTTTAGTGCGAAAATTTTTAAGGTCAGAATAGGATGCTTCGTATCAGATAATCTTTAGAAATTCTTTAATTGAGTATGAGAATAAATCTTGCAAGTTTTTAATTCTTAGTTAATCGCATGAACAAAATGACACAATTAGTCACATGGTGTCTCAAGAGACTCCAAATTAGGGTAAAAGTGTGACAGATGCCATAGCTCCGAAGTTTCCTATATAGGATAGAATTGTTTACATGCTTAGTTTATTACGAATGTTTCTAATTCAAATTATCAGTTCTTATCCGAACTGCGCTTGAGCGTCACATGTTAATTAGCGAAGTATTTTATCAGTGCGAATTTTTTTTCTGGAAAGTTTTGAGTAGGAATTATGTTTGTGTGTGTTATACGAGTAAGTGGAGTAAAGACACAGTAAGGTAAGAAATGCTTTTAAAATGTTATTCGACTTGCTTTTAACTTATTGAAATTATACGTGGGTGGTCCGATAAGTATTTAACCTACAAAATAAGATCGAAAATTTTGGATAAGTTGCGATTTATTTCTCAACACTTGACCCAGCGATGGTTCAACTTCTTTAACCTGTCTGAAAAATTCGTTTTCTCGAGGTTTGCGAAGTACGCCTCCGTGGTGGCGATGACCTCCTCATTCGACTAAAATTTCTGCCCGGCGATTGACTTTTTCAAGTTTGGAAACAAAAAGAAGTCGCACGGAGCCAAATCTGGAGAATACGATAGATGGGGTAGCAGCTCGTAGCCCAATTTGGCCGTGGCGACGGCGGAAGTGTGAGCCGGTGCGTTGTTATGGTGGAAGAGCACTTTTTTCTTCGCCGAATGGGGCCTTTTTCTGCTATTCAGCGAATCGGCCCAATAATTTGGCAAAATAGAGCGCTGTGACCGTTTTGCACTACTCCAGGTCGTCGATACAGATCACACCTTGTAAATCACAGAAAACGGTGCCCATCTCCTTTCCCGCCGATTAGACAGTCTTCGCCTTCTTCGGAGCACGTTCACCGGGTGTAGTCCCCTATTTCGACTGCTCCTTGGTCTCTGGTATGTACCGGTGGAGCCATGTTTCGTCGACGGTCACGAAACGACGCAGAAACTCCTTCGAATTGCACTTAAACAGCGTCAAACACTGCTCTGAAGAGGTCTCACGGTTGCGTTTCTTGTCTGGAGTGAGCAAACGCGGCACCCATTGCGTTGACAGCTTTCTCATGCCAAAAATTTCATGCAGGATATGGCCCACACGGTCTTTTGAGATTATATATTTTTTTGTTATATATCTTCAAACAAACTCTTTTCCCTTTCGTTCAAACTTCATTCATGAAGTTTAATCGTGCTACTGAATGGACTTCGGAAATCCAGAAATTAAAACTATCAAAAACTTATTGAAAAAAGAAATACTTAAGAATATGTCTTAAATGCTTTTTTGTCATTTCATTTAAGCTTATCAGTTAGCAGTTTGTAATTCCATCATAAAATAAAGTAAAAACATAAGAAGCTGAGCAGGCGCACTAGACAAGTGGTGTTTTAAGCCAAAATACAAAAACAAATCTTTTTTTAGGGTTTTGTACTAAAATTCAAAACCCTATTAAAATCGGTATCTGTGTCCGTACGTCCCTCCGTCTGTATGTCACAGCGGTTTTTCTCCGAAAGTGTAGAGGAGTGACCCTGAAAACAATTTTTTTCATTAAAGGTGGTCAAGTGGGATGTCATATGAAACATCTTAATGAGATCTTTACAAAACATGTCTTAAAATTACTTTATCAGTATCGAGAGAGGTAGGAGAAGGGGAAATGCACGAGATTTAGGCGCACAATTGACGATTGGAAACCTTTCATCCGAAAAATCTGAACAAAATCATGAGTGTAGACCTTTATGAGCACTATAACAAGAAATACGTCAGCGGTGGAAATTCACTCAACTTTGTTAGTAATAGTATGATGCATCCATTTTACACTTTCTTAAATACAATCGTGAGGGCACCCTCAAATTCAATAAAATTCAGTACGTAGATGTCACTTTATCAGTTTAATCATTACTAGAAATTTCAGAAAGATCGAATCATATTTAACAGAGTTATTGGGGTTTAAATTTTCCTGTATTATGTTACAACAGCATATATACATTGCTATGGGTCAATATGCATTTCCAATCAACTCAGACACTACGGGTTTGTTAGGATTTGTATGAAAGTTTCAGGAACTATATTAATGATGAATATCTTTAAGAACTTGTTTAACGGGTGACATTCGTTATCATAAAACAAACTGGCGGCCATTTTAAATGAAAATATTGCATAAAATTGTGCTATTTTTCGCGAATTTCAACATTTAAGGTGTATGCTATTAAAACTTGATTGAATCTGTTAATGAAAAGCTGAAGATGAGCAGCTAAAAATAATCGGTGAAAAATTATGAAGGTAGATGCAATAGCAAATAACTTAATGGTTGAAATTCGTTCTACTTTGCTAATAATAGTAGGATCTGTAAATTAAATTTTTTCGCCAGTAAAACTGTATTAGTATGATTAATTTGGATGAAAGTAGATATTTAAGTGCCCTTTGAAAGGTCCTTATACTCTATGAGTTTCAATAGAATGTACAGAAGTTATTTCCGTTTGAATTTTCTCCGATTACAACAATCAAACACGGTTTTAATTAATTTTCTCCAAATATATAATATAACTCCAAATATATTATATAGCTCCAAATATATAATATAAAAAAAGACATTTAATATTCGGCCTAGTTAATGATTTTAGCAATATTGCAACAACATTTTGGCCAGTTAAAATGGAGCAACATTGATTTTTCTTTCAAAGCAAAAATATATTTGGTGTGCATGTCATGAAAGTTTTCCTCGAATTAAATCATTCTATACTCATATGTCTGCAAATTGTATGTTAAGTGCAAAACTCTTCTGACACGAGTGTAGTTCTGTCTACTCAACGTATTTCCTGTTTGACTTTCGATTGATTAATTCATAATATTATCGGTATTTGCCCCATTAATTTTAATATTTACCATAATTTTGTTTCTAGTTAAAGCAAAGATGAAAAAGATACATGTAAATAGAAATTACTGTTGTCTTTGCAATAATTAAAAAATTAAATGACCATAAATCCGCTGATAATCAATTGAATACCATACCATATTAAGTACACTTTTATAAATAATAGTAATAATAATAAAATATTGTGGACCCAATGAGCAAAAGTAACAGGAACTCGACTATACGTCCTCGACAGTTATTCAATTTCAATATCCTTTCAATTTTTGGAAGATTGATCCCTTTAGCGACTAAAAATAGTGTAACGACTATTTCAGCATTTGCATTTATTTAGAATTTTTCGGCAATTAGATGGATTGTAGTCAGTGTAATCTCGAGGATAACAAATTAAAAAACTAATTCTGAAACCGATACTAGTTACATTTGATATCCAATCGATTTGAAAAAATTCAGCCATAATATTGGCATTCCATGCCGATGTTCTAAACTCAATACTGATTCGATAGTACTCATAACCTATCAGCTAAAGGCTTCGGCATCCAGAACGCTGTAGGCCGCCGCGGGCAGAATCGACGCCAGATAGATTTCTGTCATATTGGTCCCCAATCTGGCGGTCAGTTTTTTAAAATGTCAGAACACTGACCGCTGTGGTCTATGCTGTGTAGCCGAGCCTTTCAAATTTTGAAACCAAATTGTCACTCATACGATTATTGAATTCAATAATCAACTACTACCACATATCTCTTACTACTACATTTCCAGATATCTAGTGAATTTTTTCATCTTTTTACAAAACTGATGAGTGTTTTATGCTGGATTGGGGAGATTCCTTTCTTCTTGCCGGCAAAATGCCTCAGATTCAATAGATTGCTGAAAAAACAGCAACTCTACCCATCTGCAAATGACAGTAACTCGCATGGAAAGGGCTCCGTATAGCAAAGTTTTAATCCAGTATAAATATAGCTCTATTTTCTGTTTTGCACTTATTTCATATTGTCATATATTTGCAAATGTGGGAACTAAGACGATTTCAAGTAGGCTATATTAATAGGGTAGATAGTATTTTTATAATTTTGTTTGTCATAATGCATGCGCTCCAAATTAATTCGAATGTAATTGGTACTTTGAAGAATTTGAGGTATTTATATATGGATACAAAATGAGCACAAAATGGTTTAAATTACCAAGTTCTTACCAATAATATTGACAAATTAACGATGTTGTGTTGAAACTATAGACTGCTGAATAATTTTCCAGTAATCTTGGCGTGAAAAACTGTTTTCCGCATTTTTATCAAAATTTTAAACTTAAATGGTCAATTTTCATTTATTTTCTTTAATAACTCAAAAATTATCAACTTGAAAATTATTTTAAAAAATATGATTGAGATCTTCAATATATAACACAGTACACTTAGGAAAACTTATCTTTCATCCTCCTCCTCCCCAAAAAGTTACCTCTATCTCAAAAGTAAATATCTTTATTTTAGAGAATTCATATGTGCACCAAATTTGAGCTTAATCCGTGCAATGGATCCGGAGTAAATCCGCTATGACAGAAGGACGGACAAATACCCGTTCCAGTTCAATAAACGCATCCTTAAGAAATCAAAAAATGTACTTACGAAACAGACGTGCTCTTCTCCTTTTGAAAGTCGGCTAAATCTGTGTTTGCATTTGAAAAAGTTAAATGGTCTTCTTAAAGAACTAACTCCAGTGTAAATAACCAAAAAGCAACAGCTTCCATCACATTTCAATAACTCCTCAGCAAGCATTTCCATTATTGCAATGAATAGAAATTTTCGGGTGATCTATTTATATCTTAATCCAAAGGCAATTATGTTCAAGTACCAACCTGTTCAAAAAATATAATACATTTTTTTTCAAGCCAATTAAATCTTAAATTGGAAACGTATATATGTGTAATAGTTTAGACATTGATTTGAATGATAGCTATAACCATACTAAGTTAATAAATTATAAAACTAGGATTAAGTTTTCTACTTATTAGTAGTATTATTTACTAGTTGCAATAATATAAATATACCCTAAAAGCTTGCCTTTCAAAACTTGGTAGCGATGATTTCCGATGTAATGAGCTCTCGGCTGCAGTAAACTTAATACGCAATCGACAGAATTCCACTATAAGTGAGTTACACTGTATTATTAAAAGTTTTACACTTCTTAGACAAACACAATTTTATAGCACTTTAACTGAAAAATCGTTGAATGAATACCACGAACACAAAAAGTGAAAACACAAATTATGCAATATTGCTATATTTCGTTTGCATCGCGTGCTCCACATCTTCCATCCTTACTCCGCTATCCCTCAGTCAGAAAATTCAATGCGACCATGTAACTAATGTAAACAAATATGTAGATGAGTTGATTTCAAGCAGGTTTGTAGCAAATTTATTAAAATGACATATGACGGAAAACTTTTCAGTCTAGCCAGGTAAGAACGGGTAAAAACAGAACGAGAAGAATTCTTTACATTACTTTTCCTTATCAATGGATTTTTTATGATCTTTTTATGATTTGTCCTTTGCACTCTATTCTGGAATAAGGGAATCTAGATTTTATGTATCATATGGAACACCATATTTTAATTTTTACTTATAAATAACATGGCATTGAGTTACCTTATGATTGATTTTTGTAAAAATTTCGGGGGGGTTCTGACCTCCTAACCCCTCACTGGCTACGGCCTTGACTGTTAATGTGATTCAAAATCATTCATATCATTTTATAACTTACCGCGTAAATATTTTTTTCCTGATCTGTAAAACAACGCACAATCGCAAAATACCAACCCTTTCTGTTCCATATTATTTTTTCGTTCCCGATAGTCTGGTCCCAATTACGAGTACGTCCGTTGCAACTTAAGCAAGATATCACAAAAAGATAATGTAATGCATTGCACACAATTGAAACAAAATTAAATTACCCGCAAATAGAAACTTTAACCCGTTACTGATGCAAATTGATCCTTAACAAGTTGGGTAGACAGACCTACGCTCCTATCAGAAGAGTTTTATACTCAACTTACGGTATGCAATCACCAACAATGAATAAAGTCAAGAAACACTTTGGTGAGATGTACATGTTTAAAAGAATAACCATTTTTGCTCTAATTTCAGCGACCGTCGTTCTGATCGAATTTAACAAAAATCACTCACATCGTTAATTCCCCAAAACATTTATGTTATTCATTTTATCTGAAAATTTTAAGAATGATTTGATGGAAAGTCCAAAGAATACCAAACTCGTGTACTGTTGTTGTTTTAATTAGAGAAATTTCAAATGGCTATAACTTCTGTGAATATGATTCGATTTTCTTCAAACTTACAGAGTATTTGTTTTTCGTGGTAGGGAGGTGAATGCCCATTAACGCACAGAGTATGGGACTCTCATGCTCGTAAAAGGCGACTGGATTACCCACTAAACACCTCCCCTGTCAACCTGAGAACCTAGCCTGGGATCGTTTGACACATTACTTCGGGCCAAGTATCGTTTTGTAACAGAGTGTTAGGGATCCTTCGTAAGACTACCTAAATATCTTAGGAATAACCAAACGATTTTATTGAGGAAAATGTGAAATGCGAAAATCACACTATTTTTAATAAAGTTTAGCAAATTTAAACTTCTAAGGTATTTATTGTTGTTGTACTCATAAATACTTACCTCCATGATTTTTTTTTTTTATTTTTCGGATCACACATGTCTAATTGGGAGGAGGCACACATTTTTTTTTATATTTACCCTCCCCTGCACTCTACGAAACTGTTAACACTATTTTAAGACCGGTTTTAGACAATTCTCATCAAAACCTTTCATTTGACACCCCACATGATTACCTTCAGTAAACAACATTTTTGCAGCTCCCTTTTCAATGTGAGGAGACTCCCCTTTTAAACAGTTGAAAAATTTATTGATATCCAAACCTTCATTATCATCACTTCTAGTCAACCTATAAAGTTTGGTGTTTGTAGCTGCTACAGTTTCCGAGAAAAACTACTGTGACACACACACGGACGGACAGACAGATAAAACCGATTTCATGAGGGATTTGTAAGTAGGACAAAACCCTGAAAATTCATAATTACTCACTTGCGTTCATCTGGAGTTACTGCAAGGAAAAAGTATGGATCGGAAAGGATTATAATTTTATTTTCTGGACAATCGATAGTAAATGCCCGCTTTAGATTAAAATAAAATGAATCACTACATGTCTTTCTTCATGTGTCATTATCCTAGAGCGTGCTAAGATGTTGTGCTTGCTTGTTTTTGTCTCTTCTTAAATCATCTTTGACTCCACACGTACTTGTCGATTTCACTGTTTAATCTCTTTTTGTTAAATCTCGTAATTACAAATTGCAAATTTTATTCTTTTGAAAAACCTAACAAAAGAATTTACTTAAATTTCCTCAATTCTACTTTCAACTGAAGTCATTAACGTATTTGTTATTTTTTCATTTCAGCGTAACTGTACCAGGATATCAAGGCAACCTGCAAGCGGCAATATCACACAGCGCCTCACTAGCACCTTGGGAACGATTTGGTGTGGAATTCATTCTAACCTTCGTTGTCGTCCTCGCATATTTTGTTTCCACCGACACATTTAAACGATACCTTGGAAATACTTCGCTAACGATCGGTGCTGCATATAGTGCATGTAGTTTTGTCTCGGTAAGTTTAAGGACCTCACATTGACCATTTTCTGAAAACTCCCAACATCTTTTCCTCATCCCTATTGCTAGTGCTGTTGGTAATGATTTCGGCTCTTTCAAAATACATATCATGCGGTGGTGGCCTCCTTTTTCAGAAGATGTAATCTGTGATGGCTTTTAATGAATAAGAAGTTGATGAATAAGGAACCAGATCACCGAGAAAGAGGGAGACCCATGTAAGGAATAAAGGAAAAAAACCTCGAACGCAAAATGAAACTCAGAAATTGACATAACCGTAGTCATGCAGTCAACCGCCTGAGTTGGCCCGGGCATCCAGGTCGAAATCGAACACCTGCCGTTTTGGAATTTAAGAAGATTCAAGCGCAGACTGGTTCACGAGGAAGATTGCAATGAAGATTTTTATTTTCTTCTTCGAAAATTACTTTTTCTGTCGTAGAGCGACGCATTTTTTGTTCGGTTTGTCCTTATGTAAAAGTCTTAATTCGAGTCGTTACGGTGCAGCGAAATGCTTGAAAGAAGAAAGAAAGAAAGAGGGGTTTGTAGCGAATTTTAGATAAAGGTGCAAATACGAGAAAATTTGCTTGCTGGTACTTTTTCGGACACAGAAATTTAGCTGACATTTCTTCTGTGCGGTATCATACAGGAATCAATTTTTTGTGCTGGTGTTGACAATTTTAAAATATATTAAAATTCGATGCCTAAGTCGTCACAAGCTAATTATTCCTGACCATCACAATATGAAGAGACATACTCGTACATACAGTCTTCCACAAAAGTCAAGGTACAGAGAATCGGTAACTGAAAATTGTATTACTGAATCAATATTTTTATTTGAAAACCAAAAGTTATGAAATGGTAATAATACGAGTTCTGTTGAATTTAAGTTTTCATAAATTTAAAGGGATTCGGCAATAATGATCATTGAAGACAATAATTTTTTGTTGGCAATGTCTCTTTTCTACTCCACAAAAGTCTTGGTACAGTTGCAGAAAATGCCCTGTTATTTGTAAAAAGGGGAATCCCCCAAGTTCATATTATCAGAGTGAGTTAACAACCGTAGGCCGCTGTCTTTAATATCGCGTCCGTATTCGTGGTGTATCTTTTATTTAATAAAATTTTTAAAAAATGAGTCGAAAGGAGTTGAGTATTAAGGAGCGTGAAATAATTATTAATCTGTATTCAAATCAGAGCAAATCATATTCTGAAATAGCTGAACTAGTGTTGCGAAGTCGGTCAACCATTCAAAAAATGATAAATCGATTTAAGAAGGAAAATAGAGTGGAAAATGTGCCCCGAACAGGTCGTCCATCTAAACTAAGTGCAAAGGACAAGAGAAAAATTTCGCAAATGGTAAAACAAGATCAATTTCTAAGCTGTAGAAAAATCTGCGATGTTCTTGGAATTAATGATAAGAAGGAGGTTAGCGCAGAAACTGTGCGTAGAGCTGTCGTAGAAGCTGGATTTTCATCTCGTACACCTAGAAGAAAACCTCTTGTAAGTTCCATAAACAAACAAAAAAGAATAACATTTGCAAAAGCATATATTGACAAACCAATAACGTTTTGGGATAATGTTTTATTTTCGGATGAGTCTAAATTTTGTATATTTGGTGTAAATGGGCATAAGAGGGTCTGACGAAAAGAAGGAGAAGCATTTAATCCCAAGAACACTATTAAAACAGTAAAACATGGAGGCGGTGGTGTTATGGTTTGGGGTTGCATGGCTGCTACTGGAGTTGGAAATCTGACATTCATCGAAAATACTATGGATCAGAACTCTTATTTAGAGATTCTACGAAACAACATGAAGCAAAGTGCAGCCAAATTAGGTATGCGAGAAGATTTCTTGTTTCAACAGGACAATGACCCTAAGCACACTGCGCATAAAGTTCGAATGTGGCTATTGTACAATACTCGCATGCTTGCTACACCGCCTCAAAGCCCTGATTTGAACCCTATAGAGCATCTTTGGAATGAGCTTGAGACAAAAATCCGAAAAAGAGTGATATCAAGCAAGGCGCAGCTTAAGGATGTTATATTGGAGGAGTGGGCCAGAATCAGCAGCGAATTTACTAAAAAATTGGTATATTCTATGCCTAAAAGACTGAAGTCAGTAATTCAGATGAAAGGATATCCGACAAAATATTAAGAAAAGTATAATTCAAATAACTATGCAAGACTATAATTACAATTTGTATCATTTTTCTTTAGGTGTACCATGACTTTTGTGGACTTCATTCATTGACTTTCCAACACATCATATGTAATAATATATTAATACGACAGAATTTTCGTTTTGTTTTACATGAATTGAAAGTGTAATGATTATAGTTGAAGTAATACCAAAAAAATTTTATCACTATAGGTTTTTTAAATAAGAATATCAAACAATTTTCATGATATTTATCACTGTACCTTGACTTTTGTGGAAGACTGTATATGTAGGTTCTAAGTTGCGGTCTTCCAATCTGCATGTACATTAACAATAAGATTAATGTTATATTATTTACAATAAGTTTGGGTCAATGGGTAACTTGAATATCAAATTTATTTCTGTACACCAAACGCTGGGAACGATCAATAGAGGTGTTTAATATTTCTTCACAATATTGCATGTAATAGAATCTAAAACAAATCAAACAGTCAGACATAATTGATCTTATTTCTCTCAATATCTATGTAGTTGTTGTCTCCAATGTCCAATGAAGTTGAACATTTTCTTCATAACTGTTTAACAAATATTTATAAAAGATAACTTCAGATACGTCTTTGACATTGATGATGTGATTTATTTCAAATATGTAATTATATGCATGGATGAAATTTCAACATTAGTTAGCTAAAGTTTTTATCTCTAAACAAAATCTTAGTACTTTAGAAAATTATTAGGTGTTTGTAAAAATTTTTTTTACAAAGACCTACTAGTTTCGCGACCTGTCTGTCCGTCTGTCCGTGCGTCACAGCTAATTTCCTCAGAAACTATAGAAGCTAGAATGCTCAAACTTTGTGAAAAGGTCAGAAGTGATAGTCTCTCAAAAGTTAAGGCCTTAACAAAAATTTAAAAAATTTTTAAGGGGGGTCCCCCCTAATAACGAATTGGCCGTTGAAATTTTTTTAATAATCAAAGGTAGTCGAGTGGGGTATCAAATGAAAGGTCTTGATTAGAACTTTTAGAATCTGAAATAAAAAAATCATTTTATGAATTAGGGGGTCCAGGGAAAGGCAAAATGTACCCAAAATTTGTGTCCCCCCTCGCGATTGGACACCTTTCAGCCGGAAAATCTGAAAATTATCACGAACGTGGATCTTTATGAGTACAAGGGCAACAAATACCTTAGAAATCGAAATTCGCTCAACTTTGTTAATAATAGTATGATTTGTAGATTTTACATTTTTGCCCATAAAATCAAAACGGTACCTTTAAACTTCTTGAAATTTTGCAATTAAATAGACTGACATATGATATATATGTTCACAAAATTCAGTTGAGATCGAATCATAATCATGTTCAATCGGCCGAAAATTAAGAAAAATCACTTAAGCTAGATTAAAATGGCGGCTGCACTTTGCTTATGAGAGAAATTGTGCATCTTTTGTATAAATTTGAACGATTTCATATTCAAGTATGGGATGAATAATTCAAGTTATCGATTCACGCCATTAGAAAACTTGTTTCTAACCCTAGGATGTTTACAAAGACCTTCTGGTGGGAGCACTCTCCTGCTTACTCAACTTGTTTTAAATAATGTCTTTTCCGATTTGGAGTAGTTGCATAGTTTCCTCGGTATTTTCAAGTATTTTTAAAAACTAAAGAACAGCTCCGAATTGCATCTACTGGTGTGAAATTGCAGAGCCATGATAAAAACATTAACAACGAAAAAATACACTTAGGGTTTGTGAAGATTTGGAAGACTTGTGCTTAGTGATCAATTTATTATTGATTGTAATTAATAGTATGGAAATTTATTTTGATTTCCTTTCGATTAACTGCAGCTTTGAGGGTCCGTCTAACATCTTGCACTAGCTGTGAAACTTCGAGGTTGGAGCACATTGGTTTACTATCTGAGAGGATGTGAAGTCTTCTATTGCGGTTGCTTATTGCCATTTCCAATCGCTACCATAATTGCAAATATTCCCGATTAGAAGACCGTGATGTGACTCTCAAATTTATAGCTTAGGTTGAATCGTAGTGGAAGCAGATTCCGGCTACACTTTCCTCAGTCATGGTAGAGCCCGTGGTATAGATTTTGATCGAAGTGTCAAAAGTGTCAGTTCTCAAGATCAGGTTCTCTGTTTTTTGTGAAGAGTTCCTCAAGGTTCTATTCTGGGACCACTCTTATTTATCCTCTTTATCAATGACCTCCCACCTATGCTAAATTCGTCATCTTTGCTTTATGCTGACGATCTGAAACTATTTAGACAAATAGATAGTACTGCTGATTGCAGCATTTTGAATAACGATCTGATTACGTTAAGCAACTGGTGTTTATCTAACAATTTCCATCTAAATATCCCAAAATGCCACGTAATGTCTTTCTCATTGAAACGTGAACCTATAGTTACCAGTATAACATAAACGATATGCCCCTCGCACGTGTTTCACATTGCAAGGATCTTGGAGTCATCTTCGATTCTAAATTAAAGTTTGAGAGACACATCTCTCATGTTATCAATAGGGCTACAAAAATGTCTGGTTTTGTGCTGCGTCATGTCCACATATTTAGTGATATTCACACTACGTCCCTTCTTTACGTTTCTCTCGTACGAAGTATTTTAGAATACGCTACCCAAATCTGGTCTCCACACCAAGAATATCTTACTACTGCCTTAGAGTTAGTTCAGCGAAAATTCACTAAATACTTATTTTACAAGTTTAAAATTCCGTATTGTTCCTATTCAGATCGGCTTAACTTTTTGCGTTTACCATCTCTTTGTGTTCGACGTCTTTATTTAGATGAATGTTTTTTGTTCAAACTTTACCACCGTCTGATCGACTCATATCTTGTAGACAATATACATTTACGGGTTCCTGCAAGAACTACTCGATCATGTCAAACCTTAGTCACTCCTTTTGCACGTACCGATGTTTATTTTCACTCTGCTATGGTGCGCCTCCCTAGAGGCCACAATAATCTTGAGCTTGGTCCATTTCCTTCTTCATTTTTTAGTTTTAAGTCTTTGCTAAGAGAAAAATTATTTAACACGTAATTCGTTCCAACTAATTCATTCAGTATGTTTTTGGTTTTTATCATTATTGTATTCAATACCTTGTAATTGGGCTAACCGCCTGTAAGATTTGGAATTAAAATAAAATAAAAAAATAAAATAACTGTAAAGTCATACGTTCTGAATCAGCTGATTTGATCAAGTGAAGTGATTCTAGTGTCGCTTAATCTAATAAAAGATAAGTAGCGATTTTTAAGATAGTAATTTCGGTTTTTTCAATTTTACTTAGGCGAAGAAAAAAATAACATTACTGCGAATTCTTGCTTTGGTTTAAGAGTGGAATTCCAATATAGATGAATTTACTATAAATAATTCGGAATTTAATTTTAAAATTATATTTTTCAATTTATTTTTTTTTGCAAGTGCGGATTTCTAGTCATTTTCATTAATTATAGGAAATTACAAAAAAAAGCTAAAGGTAATTTAAAAATATAAATAATAAAAATACGGGAAAACGGTGGTAATCTAAAAATTTATAAATAGTAAATAATAATAAAAAGTTAATAAGAACAAAATAAGAGTCAGGTTGAATAAAAAATTAAAAAAAGGGAAATTATAATGGCTAGTAAACCAGCCAAGGATAAGTGTGGGAAATATAGAAAACCCCTGAAGGATATCCATTCGGCTATGGGATGTGATGGCTTCTGCCTCAAGTGATTCCACTTGAGGCGCATCAAAATTTCGGAAGAGAGTTACCGGACTATAATGGATATATCTGATGATGTGAGTTGGATATGTGCCGGATGTAGAACTCAGCACCAAAAGTCTAAAGAAGACCAACTCTTCCAACAAATGGTTAATTTGCAAAAACAGATTGAAGAGATGAATTCAAATGTAAGCGTTTTAATAGATAAATCTACCTCCTCGAGCAAACCTTCATATGCTGAAATAATTAAAAGTTCGCATTCTCCTCCATCGCAGCATCGATCAAATACAATATCAAAAAAGAGATTATAATTAAGCCTAAAAATAACTTTTCCTCCGAAAAAACACTGATTGATTTTTAGTCGAAGATCAGGCCATCAAAATGTCAAATTCCTCTTCAACTAATGCGGCCTTTTCGTTATGGTTGGGCGATTATTAAAACGTCGACCAATGAAAATGCTAAATTGTTCTTTAATTTAGCAACGGAGGCAATGAAGGATGAGTATGATATTACCGAGACCAGATTGCGATAGCCTAGACTTGTCATCAATGGTCTAGAAAATCAATATTTAAATGAAGAGTTAAGGAATGAGATCCAATCATTAAATCCCAGTATAGAGGAGCGAGATACAATGGAACTTGTACATGCTAGGCGGACAAGAAATGGAAGATGGTTGCACATCATCCAGGTAAATGGGAGCATGTATAAGAGGCTTGCAAATAGATACGTTAATAGATATTTTGAATCATATTTTGTGAAGGAAGACTATAACTTAACGAGGTGTTTTAAATGTCAAAAATTCAATCACAAAACATCAAAATGTGAAGGAGAGTAAATATGAGTGAAATGTTAAGGAAAGCATGACCTAAAAGACTGCAAAAGCACGATTGAGAAGTGCTCCAACTGTATTGGAAATAATAATAATGCTGATCATTCTCATAGAGCTGACTCGGTAGAGTGTCTGGAATTTCAACGCAGAATATTGATCACCAGGAGGAGCACCGACTCCAACTTCGATGATTGCTAATCTTTCAAATCAATCAATTGGAACAAATTTAACACTCATGTATGCTAATATAAGAAGCTTAAGACACAAGCTAAATGATATTCAGATTTAGCTGCAGTAAAATCCTGACATAGATTTGATTATTCTCAATGAAATCTGGAATTACCCAAAAGAAGCAAGATTATACAATATTGAAGGATATAATCGGTATTCTCCTGTATGCCTGGAAGAGGTGGAGGCACAGAAATACTCGTATATTTAAAAATACAATCAATTTCATTACCAAGACGCCTGATAAATATAACGTTATAATAATTGAAGTACGCTATGCAGGTGAAAAAATAAAATTAAAGATGTACTACAATCCCAATCGTATGAATTCGCAAGACTTCCAATACTAGATACATCATTCTCAACTGAAAAAAATTTAATCACAGTAGCGAACACAAACATTGTTGTACTAATGGAATCACCAGGATCAAGGATTTATAAGGATACGCTTGAAACGAATGGAGTGGTAATCATAAATAACAACAAAATCACTCGCCCAGTTTCAAATACCGGTATGGATCATATAATAACCAATGATCTAAAAGTGGCTGAAAACATGGCATACACATTTGAGGACTGGCCGGAGCTCGTTTACCGTGTGTTGAAAAAAACCGACCTACAAAACGTTCAGATATCTAGATAAGGAGCTCTTTAAATCAAACATTACTGAAAAAGCGGAAACCAAATAGTATTAATGAACTCAAAAATATCATCATAGCTGCTAAGCAAAGCTCTACAATCGAGAAAAAAATCAAGTATCGACAGCGGACTTAGATAACGAAAAAGTAATTGATGCAAGTATTAAAAATAGGAAGGCATACATTGACTACAGGAAGAACAATGGAAACCAAGCTTTTAAATTTGTATATATGCAAGCGAAAAAAGAATCGAAACGACTGGTGAAAGAGGCTAAATTCTAATATTTCTCAAGAAGAATGGAAACAGCGGCTGACAACTCCCATGAAATATGATAAATAATAAATGAGGTAAAGGATAACTCTTCACCTCGGGGTATATCACAAAACTTTCAACTGAATCCTGATGGATCCTTTAATACATCGTGGCCATGTGACGCGACGAACTCACTAAATAACTTTTTTTCAACAATTGGTGGAAGAATCACTAATGAAATCGTTGCCAGTTCAGAAAGCAATTTAAATACTACAAATATCTCAATAAATTCCATCCTTCACATTCATCAAACAAATAAAAGGGAAGTCTTAAATGTAATCAATGGATTGAAAAAGAATACGGCGCCAGGCGACGATAGCATCACGATGAATGAGATTAGTAATATATAATCATGGAGGACATAGACGAGCTTATTGCAAATTTTATAAACGTGCATATTAGGAATGGGTCATTTGCGGAAGAAGAAAAACTTGCAAAAATAGTTCCTATATTTAAGGGCGGTATTCATCTCGACCCGAATAACTATCGTCCGGTTGCGCTGCTGACGGGATTTAGTAAGATGTTTGAAAAAAATAGTAAACAATCGATTGACATCATTCTTAGTTGAAAACTCTATCTTAAGCTAACATCAGTTTGGTTTTCAAAAGAACAAGAATACTTTGAATGCCCTACATTCTGTCACACGTTTCATCAATCTACGACTTGACAGAGGTGATTATGTCATCGCAATTTTTGTGGATTTGAAAAAAGCATTTGATACAGTTGATCATGACCTCTTGCTTCGTAAACTTGAATTGTGTGGTATTCAGGGTAGTCCTAAGCAGTTGTTTAAGAGTTACTTGGAGGGAAGATCGCAGTGAACTTTAATAAACAATGTCCTGAGCGATCGAGCACCTATGAAAACAGGACTTCCCCAAGGCTCAATACTTGGCCCAACTTTGTTCCTGATATACACAAATAACCTAAACACATATGGGCTGACGGGATATCACACATTATATGCTGATGACACTGTTCTACTTTATTCAGAACGAAACAAAACTACCATTGAGAACACTATCAACGAGGCTCTTGGAAAATTCCATCAGTGGCTAATCAAAAACAAACTAGTATTGAACACTACAAAGACAAAATATATTGTTTTTAAGCAAAAGAACAAAGGAGACATAGCTGTCGAACTAAATATTAACGGTAAAAAATTGCAAAGAGTGCTAGAAATGAAATATCTTGCCCTTCTCATAGACTATCGTATGACCTGGTTACCACACATACATAAATAGCTGAAGGATTCAATAATAGGCTTGTTAAGAAAATATGAGGTTTTTCCGATGCACATCAAGAAAGTTGTTCTAAATGCATTTGTGCTGACGAAATTACATTATGGAGTACTTATTTGGAGTCAATCAGCAAAGCAATATCTAAATAGTATATCCAGGCTGCTGACCAAAGCGTATAGAAACATTCTGAAACTGCCAATACTTACTCAATTTAGTTTGGTTTACCAATTAGCAAAATCATTAATCTTTAGTCAAATCATTGTAATGGAGAAAGCTAAGTTGATCTACAAAAATTTAAAAACTAATGGATCGATCATGGATGAAGATGGAGATCAATTCGTAATACTTTTTGCCAGAAAGGATCGTCTAAAGAACGATGCAACGAATGATGGTCTGCGCTTATATAACAATCTACCAGAAATTGTTAAGAAAGCAAACTCACTTTTGGTATTTAAGAAAACACTAGAGGAGCATTTAATGAACACTGATTGAAGCGTGGACCTGTAGTTCTGCTTTTATGAGCTCAGTATCTTAGGGCATTTTTGACCTTATACGCGAGATACTGAAGAGACAGTTACTCAGAGTTTTTTTTTTTTGAATGCATCGTATTATATTAAATTTTGTTTTTATCTCTGAGGGTTGATCATGATTTTAGACTTGATGTTCATGAAAAGGATTAGTTCACATTATTTTGTGTGCGCCCTAATACCGATGTATTAAACATTGTCTGGGTGGCACAAAGGACGAAGGGACGTAATGTGAATGCAGATCGCACGAGCGTTGTGCGACGAAGAAAGACTGATGGAGAGAGGTAGGGAGTGAAGGTATTTAAAAAAAAAATCAAACCCAAACCGGTTCATATCGTTTTCTCTTCAATCTCGATGAGCATAGCCTCTCCATTTGTTCCATCCTAAAAAGTCGGAACAAATGTTGCTGTCAGTGGCAGTCTTATGTTTTGCAGTCAGAAGTAATTGCTTGAAAATTAGGCTCGCGATTGCTGCGACGAAGGTTGAGCGGCTTAGGTTGCCAAAATGGAACGAAAGTTGTCAAAATTACTGTTTGGTTTCATCAACGAAATTTATAGCTACCGTTCACACACGCGAGGATGGCGGTGGTCTCGATGAGCTAGCGACTTTTATGTTGACATTTAACGAAAGATACATTTAGCAATGGTAAACAGTTTCAACATTTCGTACTGGGAATGCTACTGTGAATTGAACTGGATGCGATCTCCGTAATACCTCGGATATTTAATTTCGATTCTCGATGAGGAATGTACAATTGCATTCAATGGTTCATAGATGAGACACTAGCAAACTCGGTAACACATGAAAAGTGCCATCAAACATCAATAAAAGAATAGCGTCTAGCCCAATCGAAGGTGATCGGGATAAAATAAGGAAGGGAAAGGCACTTGATGGGTGTGCAACGCCAGAGCAGGTGTTTCAGACAGTGCTGACAAAAGGAACGAAGAAAACCGTAAAGAAACTCCTTCAAAAAGTACCAGAAAACAAAGTTCACACGAACGACCAACAAGAAAAAAGACCTGATGCGAAACAGGAGAGAAAGAAGCACCGGCGAAGACTCCGGCAGCAGGCACTGCTCGTAAAACCCAAAGATGGCCGATCCTATGCAGAAGTGCTGCGGGAAATATAAGGCCCAAAGACACTAACATTGCTATTAAAGCAGTACGACTAACGTGGTCGAGCCACATAATGGTTGAATTCGGAATAGAGGCCGACATTAAAGAAGCATTCTGCGACGCAGTGAAGAAAGTCCTCGGCAAAAGCGCAACTGCAGCCGCATGAAAGCCGACTTTTCGCTACTAAGTGAGCAACCGTCGAAAACCCCGGCATGGCAAGCCCCCAGTGTACTGGTGATCAACTGAAATCGCTGAAAAGCAAAGGGAATGTCACAAGCTTTGGCGTGGGCTCAATATATAAGTCGGCCAGGAAATGTCTTTGCAAATTGATTGACAACAGCAAGGCTCGCTGCTGGCAAGATCTAGTGGACAATGTGAACAAGGATCCGTGGGGCCTTGGCTACAAGCTAGTTATGCGGAAGCTTGGTGCCCTACGGATGCTTTGCATAGATGATGCAGAAAAGATGGACGAGGTCCCGCCCATCCCGTCCGTATTGACACTATCCACGGCGAAAGAGCAATCGAGTGCCCACTATTCACACAACCGGAAATGGAAGAGGCAGTCCTTTCATTGAAAGAGAGGAAGGCTCCAGGTACAGATGGTGTTCCAGCTGAGCTGCTGCATCTTGTCTGTCATCATTGTCCTGACTTACTGCTAACACATTCAACGCTTGACTACGGGACGGGGTTTCCCCGGAGTGATAGAAGGTAGCGAAGTTCGTGCTGATCAGCAAGGGAAAGGGAAATCCCGTATCGCCGTCTGTAAATCGCCCGTTATGCATGCTAGACACGGCTGGAGAATCAAGGGAAGACAAACTGACGCGATTCGTGCTGCTGGGGACCTATCTCCTCGGCAGTACGGCTTTAGAGCAGGACGCTCTACCACTAATGTGATTGCAGAGGTGATGAACGCGGTCCAGTAGGCAGAGGCATTTAGTTGCACCAAGCGACGGATCGTTCTGTTGGTAACACTCGACATCAGGAATATGAGCGGATGTTCTAAATAGGCTGAAAACACCTTTTCAGGTTCCAGAATTAATATCTTACGCGACTTTTGAGGCATTACCTGAAAGACAGAGGCCTGCTTTATGACACACACAGGGCTAACAAAGGATAGAAGTTACATCTGGTGTTGCCCAGGGATCTATCCTTGGTCCAGACCTGTGGAACATGTTTTATGACGGGCTACTGAGACTGGAAATGCCAGATGAGTCGCGCTGGATCGGCTATACGGACGGTGTTACGGCTCTAGTCGCTGGATGCACCGTTGTACAAGCGCAACTTAGGCAAAGTATGCTAAAGCGCCTAGTGAGAGACTGGATGGTTTAGTCTAGCACTGAAGAAATCCCAAGTGATCATCTTGACAAAAAAAGAATCCCTAGGGTAAGGATGATCAGTATTGGAAACATACTAATCGAATCAAAGCCAGCGGTGAAGTACTGGGGCTACAGATCGACGCGAAGATGAGCTTCTCTGACCAAGGCTGAGAGAAGGCTGCTTCGGGCGTATCAGCTCTGAGTCGACATGGCCAACGTAGAGGGACCCAATCCATCAAGAAGACGCTTGTTGATAAGTGATGTAGGGTCAGTGCTACTATACGGAGCAGAAATATGCTACGGCGCTCTCTGTAACGCGGTCTACCTAACACGCTTTGCACAGGCACAGAGGATTGCATCTTCGTATCTGACAGTCCCTGATTTGGTAATGAGAGTTATTGCAGGCGTGATACATGTTGCCCTCCTTGCTAGAGGGTGCGGTGCTATTTACCTGCGTCGAAGCGAGGACGCAAGGGAGGCGGTTGCCTTGAGGAAAGAATTACTTGAAGAGAAAGTGAACTGCGCGGCCCATCCCGGACCTGAGACCGTGGCTAAATTGAAGGCATGATGAAACTGACTTCTATCTAACCCAGCTTCGTGCATGTGTGTTTTCAGTCCTACCTGTACAAGATTAGTGAGTCATGGTCCCCTGACTGTCAATTTTGTTGGGACAGGCTGTATCAGAACCTCGACGGGGAGACGAGACAGCTTACCTTTGATAGTATAGCCGCGGTGATGCATGGATCGGTTGACAAATGTTCCTAAAAGATAAAAGGGACTCACAGCAGCTGAGGACGTCGGGGCTGGGGATCGCTTGTCTGGCAATTCCTCTTCCTCCCTCCCCTATCGCTAGAGAAGGTATCCCCCAGCTTGGAGGCGCCTCACGGTGTCACAAAACGAGATCTATTCCGAAGTAATGTGGTAGGTTCTCAAGTTGACAGGGGAGGTGTCCAGTCATTCACGAGCATGGGAGCCCCACACTCAGTGCATAATGGCATTCACCTCACCACCATGAAACAAAAACCTGAAGTTTTCGCACCCCTTGATGATCTCTCTGTACTTTTTGGATATATTCCATCCCCACGGAGATCGTATGGTTTTCCATGTTATCCTCCCGAACCTGTTCTTTTTCGTTCGTGTAATACTTTCCTACGAGCACATTGGATCACATTTTTTGGGAAGTTGTTGCTCATCTGTATATCGACTTTGATTTGTAAACCAATAAATAATTGTAAACAAAGGTGGCCAATACAAAATAAAATATCTTCCTGCTATGTGGATGTATCTGTCGAGGACGATTAGTTCTGCATTATCCCTATCCCAGTAGTTTTTTTTGTGGTAGGGAGGTGAATGCTATTTATGCACAGAGTGTGGGACTCCCATGCGCGACTGGACTACCCATTAAACACCTCAACCTGAGAACCCAGCCTGGAACCGTTTGACACATTACTTCGGGCCAGGTCTCGTTCTCCCAGTAGTTGGCGTGATCCACAAGTAAAAAGCGATGCCTAGATAGGCCATGCGCTGGATCTTCTGCAGCTACTTTATGAATGTTAACTTTTTTAGTGCCAAGCATTATATT
Organism: Odontomyia ornata; assembly: GCA_963969285.1. Taxonomy (NCBI): domain Eukaryota; kingdom Metazoa; phylum Arthropoda; class Insecta; order Diptera; family Stratiomyidae; genus Odontomyia; species Odontomyia ornata. The sequence continues at coordinate 257,338,281 of OZ017740.1, read as the reverse complement.
CCACTCTGTAGGTAAATGTTGGCAATACTACTGTAGTATAGATCTAATGGATGAGTTTGTGTTTAAACCGCCATGTCCTCACCCGAGTTCTCTAGATTATGAAGATTTTCGCTGTTCTACTTTTAATTTCTCCTAGTTTGTTGATCAGGATTAGTCCTAAATATTTCATTTTGCTCATTAAACTTAATTTCATGTCTTCAGAAGTATAGTGTTGAAATGTTGCCGGTTTTTCTCCCTTGTTGTGTGTAATTATTTTCTATACAAATGACATTTATCGCATGTACTCACAGCTCCTGAAGACGAAATTGAGAGCATAATTTTGGTGGGGTTCCTCATTTAGGAGAAAATTCTAGAGGGTGTTTCAATCGATATTATAAAAGGCTTATGTTAATAAGCCTGTTATAAAAAATAAATTCTTGATGGTGTTTCAATCGATATTACAACAGGCTTATTTTAATTTACATAGAACTGATATCCATCGATGTTACACTCCCAGCATTTTTTCCAAGATTTGTTTCACTGAAAAGAACTGGTCAAATGTCGATCATCTTGCTCGAAAATTTCTTAGTATTCCCTAATCATTCTGTAATTTCTTCCAATCGATGCTCGTTGGTTTTGAAGGGTTTGAACGGTAAGGCTATTCCTCTATAGTTTTGGCAACAGAGTCTATCTTCCGTATTCCGTAGAATGGGGGAAATCTGATTTTGTAGCAAGAAGTCAATCAGGCGTAAAAAGATAACGTAGGTAGGAAAACCAGGACAAAGAGAGAACACTATGAAAATCTCAGAAGAGTAGCGAATAAGATAATTAGGATTAAGAAAAGAAAACACTATGACGACCAATTGAGAAGTATAGATGTAAGTTTAGCGAGCAATAACACAAGACAAGCATACAAATTAGTGAAAAGTCTGAAACGTGATTATCAGCCCAAAACCACACTCTGTCGTGATGACAGCGGCAATATAATCGCTGATAAAATCAAGATTAAGGAAAGATGGGCAACATATTTCAAGCACCTCCTTAATCCTCCGCACAGCTCCAGAACATCGGAGCCTATAGATGTCTGCGGAGAGCTTCCATTGGCCCCACCAACTCTGGATGAAGTTTGTTCCATCATCAAAGCCCAAAAGAAGAATAAAGCGCCGGGCATCGATTAGACTCCAGCTCATCAATCTACTCACAAAGTCATCCAGCCCATTTGGCAAAAGTACATATGCCGAAAGAGCGGAGCCAACCAATTATATTCCCTATCCACGAAAAAGGTGACAAACTACTACTTTGTACGGCGTACAAAATATTTTAAAAAATCCTAGAAATTAAAGTCGGATCATACGCCAATAGTATTATTGGGGAGTATCAAGGTGGTTTTAGAGCAGGCAGATCAACGATAGACCAATTGTTCACAGTCAAGCAGGTACTTGAAAAATGCTAGGAGCACCAAATTTTCGTTGACTTCAAGCAAGCATACGACAGTATTGATCGTAACGTACTGTACCAAGTAATGCTTTGCTGTAGCATCCCAGCCAAATTAGTGCGTCTTACCAAAATGACAATGACATCGACGACCTCCCAAGTCCGCATCAATAACCAACTCACCGATGCCTTTGACACAAATATCGGACTAAAACAGGGAGATGGGCTGGCCCCATTGCTATTCAATTTGGCTCTCGAAAATATTATAAGAAAGCTACCTGTCGATACACGAGGTTCATTGCTATACAAGTCGAGCCAAATAATAGCCTATGCGGACAACATCAACATTTTGTCACGGTCATTAACAACTGCCAAAGAAATCTTCCTGAAACTCGACAGCGAAGCAAAACTGGTAGGGCTACAAATCAATGAAAATAAAACAAAGCTCATGACGCAGTCGAGGAAAAATACCTCAAGTACACGAAATATCACACTTGGCGAATACAGTCTCGAGAATGTTAGCGAATTTGTGTATTTAGGCGCCAAAATAATGAAAACGGGTAATGAAAGAGACGAAATATGCCGAAGAATACAGCTCGCAAATAAAATATTTTATTCAGTATTGACGATCTTGAAGACCAGCTGCATACACAGGAAAACAAAGCTCCAAGTATACAAATCTGTGATAAGACCTTCGTTATGCTATGGGTGTGAAACATGGACACTAACCCAAGCATCCGCAAACATATTGAACGGGTTTGAGTGACGGGTCCTGAGGCGAATAATCGGAGCGAAGCTAGACGGAGATCAATGGCGAATTCGATACAACGGATTCCCAAAAAGGTATTCGTTGGGAGAACTGAAGGCCGATGACGAGTGGGGAAACCGTCGTAACGCTGATCTGACTCGGTAGACGAAGACAGTTCATCGCTACTCGAATTTCGATATTGGAGGACGAATTCGATACAACGGATTCCCAAAAAGGTATTCGTTGGGAGAACTGAAGGCCGATGACGAGTGGGGAAACCGACGTAACGCTGATCTGACTCGGTAGACGAAGACAGTTCATCGCTACTCGAATTTCGATATTGGAGGACGCGGTCAATGAACCGAGACAGTTTGAGGCGCTATTTGCAGGAAGCGAAGGCTGAAAGGGGCTGTAGTGCTACGAAGAAGAAGAAAGCAAGAAATCAAACTCTTGAACAACATCATCGATGCACAATGAGGTCAACTTCTGGGTTCTCGAGTTCGTTGAAGTTGAGTCAATCCTTACAAGATGCTTCCGTTCCCTGAATAATGAGTACTGAGGGAGCGTAATCAGCGCTTGAGCTCAGATGGTTTTGGTACCGGAATGGTATTTTATTTCCTACTTATCCGCCGGTTTGTCGGTGAGGGCAGTACTCTATCTCTCAGTGAGGATTGATGAGTGAACGAAAACTTTATCAAATGCCGCAGGAAGCTTTCGAGAGGTTCAAATAAAGAAAATGATTTTTGGAATTTTTAATAAAATGGCTCACTTTCAGTCTCATCCTCCCTGAACGTTAGAATATATTGGGACTTACTATGATAATATTTAATTAGACCCTCAATTAGGTCTGCTTGTGGCTTTGTCAGTAAATCCGCCTGCATCTTCGCTGTTTTACGGAAGGAGTCGGTCGTGCGTCTCGGTATGACTTCCTTCCTTTTCTGGGATTGCCAATTTTTGATGAACTCGGTGGGGTCTTTCGTTCTCTTTTTAGGGTTTGTTACTATCATACAAAACCCTATTGAAATTGTGACCTGACTCTCTGTCTGTGTCAAAGCAATTTTTCTCCGTAACGCCAGCCACGAACACCAAAATTGTTAGGTATATCAGAAGTGATTGCCTCTTAAAAGTTTGAGTGCCAAAAAATTGTTGAAACGTTCTTAAGGCGAGTCCCCCAAATAGAGTGGCGAACCTTAAAAAAATTGTTTTTTACCAAACATGGTCGTATGAAGTTGAAGAGAACTTTTAAAAGCAGGTCTTCAAATGGTAGTGTTTGCTACCGGGATGTAGAGGGAAAGCAAAAGTATGAAAAGTTAGTGTGTGTGTCGCCCCTTGCGATTAGACACCAGTGACTCGAAAAAATTATGGATGTAGATCTTCATGAGTATAACAACAACAATACCTTAGAAGTTGTAATTCACCCCACTTGATTCAAAATGATTTGTAAATTTCATGCTTTTCTCAATAAATTCACATGGGTTCTATTAAATTCAATGAAATTCTATATTAAGGCGGTCCAATTTTTCCTTACATTCTGCAAGTTTCGTCAATATCGAATCATATTTACGGAAGTTAAAAGCGATAACACATGTGTTCTCAACCATATGGGCTTTCCATCGAACCAGACACTGAAAATTTCATTGGATCTTCTTCAATTCAGATAAGATGAATAACATGTATTTTTTTAAATTCCTAACTAATCAGTAATATTAATAACATTGCAGCAAAATGGTTAATTGAAGATACTTTGCGTTTGGGTTTGTGATGAAATTCTGACTTTTCGATGAAATTTGCACAATCGACACATCAAATGGGTCCAACAAATTACTCTTTTCAATCATACCGTAAAAAAAAAAATTTGGCTTGAATCAATGCGAGTAAAACGAGGTCCACAAATATAAAATAACGACCCAAAAATCAATTTTCAAATATGACATTACCTCGTTTTCCCTTTTGTATCTGGCTAGCAATCACTGTTAAATCCAAACATTTATCAACTTTCAATATACTCTCTACGTTCTATATTATCCTCACTTTTGCTGGTCTTATTTAAAATATATTCTTTTACAATATTTTCTTTTCTTTTTATAGATGCCATATCTAAATCCGGCAAGATCATTAGGACCCTCCTTCGTATTGAACAAATGGGATAATCACTGGGTTTATTGGTGCGGACCGATGGTTGGTGGATTACTGTGTGGATTGGTTTACGAATATGTTTTCAACTCCAAGCGCCACTTCAGAAAGAACAAGGACAATTTGGACAACGACTCTTCGAGCATCCATTCAGATGAAGAAATCAATTATGACATAGACATAGAAAAACCCACCATGCAAAATCCAAAATTCCAAGCTTCAACTTATCGCTCACCAACAGGTACATTAGGTCAACAAGGCGGTTATTGCCAGAATCTATATACTACAACGCCATTGACTAAATTCGAACAACCAGAGCCATTGTATGGCGGAACAAGATCTTTGTACTGCAGATCACCGCCATTGACAAGAGGAAACTTGAATCGATCACAATCAGTCTATGCCAAAAGTAATACTGCTATAAACAGAGACATTCTTCCTCGTCCTGGGCCTCTGGTTCCAGCTCAAAGCTTGTACCCTATCCGAGTAACTCCAGGTCAAAATTCGCATTTGCAAAATCAAAACTTACAAAACCAGCTCCAGCAACGATCTGGTAGCCTTTATGGAATCCGTGGTTCGACTCGACAAAATCCAAATGTCCAAATGCAACAGCAACAACAACAGCAGCAGCAGTCGCAGCAACAACAACAACCACCGACGCAGCACCAACAGCAACAAGAAAGGCCACAACAAGACGTCTCCGCCTTCCAACCTATCTATGGTACTCGTCACAATCCTAACCCCAACGATAACATGAAATATGAATTGCGAGACGATTCATCCAAGTATATGCGTCCTAATCGCCCGGAATCAGTTTACGGAACGAACGGTCAGCGTGCTCAAGCACCTTCCGCGCAGTCTGACGATAGTTCTTATGGATCTTATCATGGGTCAGCGATTCTTCCACCTGCACGCAATCCAAACCTCGACAATATGTTGTATCAGTCTCAGCAGCAACAGCAAAGCCAAATGCGTGGCGCTCAAGCAGAACGAAAAATGTCTTCAAGTACCGCAAACAGCTCCACGAATTCGGGACCTACAGAAAGACAACAAACGGTAACATATACGACAAAACCAGCGCAACAAATGAACAGCGGAAACCAAGGAAGTATGATGAACCACCAGTATGGAGGAATGATACCCATGAGGCAAAGTTAGACGAATAAGACTGCCCTATTGCTAGGATTTGAATGGATTTTTTTTAATCGGACAGGGAATACAGCGCATATATTAAATAGATCATAATTCAATATAACTTAGGAACCTTCCCTGGTCTAAAGAATCAGAAAGACAATAAATGCTAGGAAGCAAATTCTGTATGCCAAATAACAAACTTGCGAAGATCGTTAGCTAGGAATTTAACGTTAGAGTCACTACTTAGCATCCATTGTTGCAATAAATATATTCTCCTGATGTCCTTTTTATTAATAGAAAATTTTTGCTTTTCGAATGGTTTCTCGAAATATTATAATGAGTTTAGTCTATACTCAGCCATTCTTCGGTAACTTTATTAATAATGTAATTAAATTGACTTTTTCTACTGCCAATCATGTAGACCAAATAAATAATTGTCATTTGTGCCGCAATTATTGGATGGATTTTGGTAAAAACAAGAAAAATAAAATACCACTATCAAGTGATTCAGATTACTAAGCTAGTTCGTGTATATAGTAGACATTAAATTGTGTTAAATGACTGAAAAAAATTGTTTATTTTACAATTGCGGGCACTTTGCCTGATTAAAGATGTTAACGTAATCAGGCATTTATTCTATCGTAATATTCGATCCGAAATTTAAGTTAAACATCCTAAATGATGTACATAAGAGTAGAGAAAATATTTTATTTATGTTTACCTTTTCATATTAAGACAAAGAATTTAAGTGACCAATTTTAAGGATTCTATTTGAAATGTATGTTTAATTTTAGATTGATAATAAAATTGATTTTTGTAGACTACAAGCGAATGTGTTTCTATTGTTGCCATATTTATTGAACCTGTTTTGTAAAACTCCTCGCCCGCAGTGGTAAAATAACACTTATTTAATAATACAAGTAAGAAAGAAATTGCAAACCCTAAGCAAAAATTAAATCAAATTCAAAATTTCACACGATATTGTTCCACAGTTGGATCTATTTCAGTGTCGTGGCAAATGTAAAGTGACAACCAATGCTTGCAGCACTGAGCAATTTTTCTGTTACATTTTTTTCAGTATTTATTATGAGTTCATAATTTATTTTAATTTAGTTCATTATTCATTCTCAGAGCCAAATGCAAGATTGATTCTGGTCGAAGAAAATAAGAATAAAACTCTGATTTAGCTACAAAATCTTCTGTACCAAAGTATCATCAAAGCCCATGAGTATAATGTATAGCTTGTAGTGAATAAAGATTGTTCAAAAGGTCCGTGAAGGACTGCAGCGATGTTCTACTGCCTCGGCAGAGGAAGGTGTCGGTATCTGCCGAGAATGCCCTCGTCTGGAGACGCGTGAATGCGCTGGCAGGCTAGCATTGCGGTGTCGTGGGGCGGGTTCATTTCCCCAGCACGAGGACCCACTACAAAAAATTTCGCATTCGCGAATTGGACTACAGCTCAAAAGGCGACTGAAGTCGCAAAAATTGTAGATAACCTCACAGAGGGGAATGGAACTTGTTACTAGAACAAGTGAAACCTGAAAAGAAAGGCGAACTTGGGGTGACCTCGTCATTACCCAACGAAATTCATGGCCCACAAATGAAAGAGGGGCAACCGGGTGGTGGTGGAGCCCCTTCGTACCCACCCAACCGGAATAAATCCATAGATATCTTGTTGAAGTGGCCAGGTATTCCTCTTCTGAGTGGAAAACTCATACAACTTGAATTGTATGAACTTTCCCATCAGAAGGGGAGTACCCCGGTGACCAATTTATGCCATCGAATTATACAATTTGATTGCATAACTCTATGCCATAAAAAGGCACTCTGCTTGGGCCACTCAACCCAAAAAGTCACCTGAAACAGAAAAAGGAATTAGTAAGTACCCGGTGGCTGGCTCATGGTTTTGGGGGGCAGCCTGCCACCGTACCGAGTCCTTTACCCGGTCAGAGTCGGAAGAAAGGAAAGACCATCGGGTACGGTATTAATCCATTTTTTATTTTATAACGAAAAATATATTAGACCTCTAAATAAGTTTGCTATCATGCGTATGTAGTAATTATTAATGAAAACGTATGAGACAATTGAAATGTTATTTCTTTAACAAAAAATTTTTGTTGTGATAAATAAATTTTATAATAAAAATGTTTTAATAGTATAGGTAAATTAAACGGTACTCACCTGCATGGTCCGTCGAGCGCTCGATGGGTGCAGGTATCCTCTAAATTGCTGGACATTGGACACAAAAAAAGGATTATAATAATTATCAATCTTAAAAAGTATTGCCGGAATAATTCAACTCAGAATCGCCCGATACAATCACTACAGGTAACGATTCGGTAAAACGGTGCTGCAACCTCTAACAATTATGCTGAATCTATGCAGTGTAAAGCCATTAGGTTTGATATAAACATTCCGCGAGCAATCGTTTAGATTCAATCCGTGTACAAACAAAAAAAAATGTCCGTAATTTCGCTTTATAGGCAGGTATAGGAGACGGGGGATCAGATTTCAGGGCTTCCTCCGCCAATTTTCACCACATTTTCATTCTTCTTCCATTCAATTAACAATTGTGCCGCGACGACGTTTCAACTTTCTTTATGAATTTTGCGTCAAACAAATGCTTTTGCTGGGTTCCGCGCGATCCAACCGCTTCAATTATGCAGCGCGACAATATGCAACAATGTCAATTATGTAGAAAAATTAATCTACTCCGTATGCACCATATAAACAATTTCGCTAGACGGGACACCAAATTTTCTTCGGACGAAAAACTTTTTGTTGTACTCTTTGGGCTAGAGTAAGCGAATCAGTAGATGGAGCGAAGCACGACAAGGTAGAATACACACATATCCACTCCACACACAACTAAAAATGTCGTCGCGCTCCCCAGTTGAAAAATCACTAACGCACACTAGCAGCCTTACGCGCGCGGAGAAATTCCATACACCAGCATCTCTTTTATATGCTCTCAACTTCTTGCATCTCACTTGTTTTATGGCATTTTTCGCCTACACTGTTCTCTTCTGACTTATGTTATTGTTCCTTCACGTCCGACGATACGCGATACATGCCCTGTGTGGGAAATACTTTCTTTTCCGATTTCTCGACACTTGCAAAATATAATTTGCGATCCAACTTTTCCGTCACTTGAGATTTCAGAGTTATATTGTATCTTCGAACTGTGACTTTGTCAGTCCTACGAATTTCACTGGTTTCGACGTAAACTACGCTCGGAAACACTGATCGCGACAAAAAAAACGACGAACTCGGCATGAGACACCTCTGTGCTCTGGTTTCCCCACACTTCCGACAAACTGGACCAAATAGAACACTGAAAAACGCAAGTCCGACCGAATCTGATCCCGCACACGCATTCAATGTACTTCGAACTCTTTTTTTTTTACATTATCACAATTTCCCGGAATCTTTCCTCATTTTCTTTTTGCTTTGTCGGATATTTTCTCCTCACCCGTGGCTAAGCAAGCGCAAGAAACGGTCTTTTTTTCCAACGGCCGGCACCCAACTCGCGAACAACACTCCAAAAACGATTAACGGAATCCGAGCCAGAGGAGAGAGAAAACTATTATTTCAGATTCGTCCGTTTTAACGCGTTTTTTCGTCACATATGATTTTTCCGTTCACTCAAATGCTCAGCTCGTTCAATCCATGCAATCTTATTATTTTCACAAGTTCACGACCGCGAAAACCGACAAAATATCCAATAATTCGAGCAGCGACAGGCCTTGACGATATTATAAGCTGGTAAGGTAACTTTACACGAATGGGTCATGCGTACTTTCAGAAATATAATCGTAGAACTGTGGATATATATACATTTGTTTGGTGCGAATAATAACTATATTTATCCGTGAATTAGTGTTGAGTGCATTAAGCTGTTCTCCGAATATTGAAACAGTGTACTCCGATGAAGACAGTTGTAAATTGCATGGAATTTGAAAACGCGTGACCCTTAAGACATAAACATAACCTCCAATTGACGTCCAAAGTGCAACAGGAGACTACAAATAGTTTTAATAAAGCTATAGACAAAGAAACCTACCACCAAGTAATTTCTGCTTTCGCGGATCATGCAAAAAAAAAATCAAGAAGAGATACATACGAAGGTTTCGCTAATCACGGCGCAACATAAGGATGTTGATCAAGCACAAGAAACTTACAGTCGATGTATGTACATATGTCAAGAACTTCTTCCATGACTCCGGGAATGCGAGGGAATAAACCCGAGATTGTCCACGGAATAGCTCTTTATAAGGATACGAGCATCAAACAATTATCAATGCAAGGCGGACGTAATAGCGGACGCCACACTCCAGTTTCAGGTGGGCAAAATTGAAGTGACACAGACAATTTTAGATCAAGTTATTGCACTTCAGATTCAGCACCAAAGGATGATGAGCTACCATTCAATAAGGATGACATGATAAGTGTGCCTGGTCGTGATGAGCCAGAATGGTGGGGTGACGAATCAAATGAACTGATCGGCTAATTCTCGAGCAACTACGTGAAGCTTTTGTATCTTTTGGGAAGAAAACTGGCGAAAAAACAAAAATCAGTTTTCCATTCCGTTTTCAGTGCATGTATTCAGTTAGAATGCGATTTTTTTGCTCTCCTTTTCTTCTATCACACTTTGGCTCGACATACAAACACACATTCATATGCACATACACTGAGGAGCAAAACAGAACACACCTTCGCATGTCAAGTAAAAAAACAAATTTTTTTTTGTATAAAATAAAATTTTAAATAAGTATTTGCATAACATCAATAGACCAAGTTTACACTAATTACAAAAGATAAAAAAACAAACAATATTAAGAAGTTTTATCGAACTCAGTTTTGCACCACTTTAATTAAAATATATTTTAATATCATTAGTAATTGGTCCACAAGCCTTTAGTTTTACGAATGGTTTCGATCCTTCGGGGCATAGACTCAACTATGGTTTTACAATAGTCTGGATGTATTTTTGTCCATTCTTCTTGGACTCTTCTCCATAGATCTATAGTCGTTGAAGGAGGTGTATGATATTCTACATGTAGACGCCTTTTTAAGTAAGACCTCAGATTCTCTATCAGATTGAGATCTGGACTCTGAGCTGGCCAATCTAGAAATCAAAATGGTTGCGTGTTAAGCCAGTTTTTAACAGTTCTAATTTAATTCCAAGTAAAGGAGGACGACCTAAATTATTCACTTCTCGCGAATGTCAACATTTAGTGCGATATATTCAAACTGGAGAAGCTTCAACTGCTTCCATGGCTGCTAGTATGTTAAATAGAGATTTAGGAAGGACAATTAGTAAAAAAAGAAGCCTAAACTTTCAAAGAAAAATTTTTAAGACCGTTCAGCTTTTAAAAAAATACAAACATTTCACTTTAGACAATTGAAAAAGAGTTTTATGGTCTGACGAGTCGAAAATAAATAGGTTTTTAACAGATGGTCGAAGTTGGTGTTGGAAACAAAAAGATACCTCTCTCAGGCCAAATCATGTAAAAGAGACAGTAAAGCACGAAAGCGAATCTATAATGGTTTGGGGCTGCATGACAGCATATGGACCAGGTTCTTTGTACGAAATTGAAGGTAGCATGACTCAATATATTTATAAAAGTATTTAAGAAAAGAATCTCCCAAAAATGTTACAAAATTTACCTTTTCCGGCGCATGAAATAATTTTTCAACAGGACCGTGACCTTAAACACACGGCTAAAACTGTTCAAAACTGGCTTAAAACGCAACCATTTCAATTTCTAGATTGGCCAGCTCAGAGTCCAGATCTCAATCCGATAGAGAATCCGTGGTCTTACTTAACAAGGCGTCTACATGTAGAATATCATGCACCTCCTTCAACGACTATAGAACTATGGAGAAGAGTCCAAGAAGAATGGACAAAAATACATTAAAATTTTTTGTCTTTTGTAATTAGTGTAAACTTGGTCTATTGATGTTATGCTTATAGGTATATATTACTTATTATTATTTTTTTTTAACTTTTCATGCGAAGGTGTGTTCAGTTTTGTTCCTCAGTGTATACTTCGTTCCAGCTAATCGTGACAGTTACGGTTATGAAAATGTTATTGTCTACTTGTGTACTGCTACGAATTTTAAAAGTATATATTTTTTGCATTTGATTGACACATTAACGGTAGAACTCTTCAATTCCATTTTGAATCGTTCATTCATTTCGCTTGCTAACATCGTGTTTTCCTCTTATACGGTTCTATTGTTTGTCGCCTCGGCAATCCGCTGGATGGAAAGGACACTAAAGCGTCCGGTTGTTAAAAAAGAGGAAAAACTTTTATCTGTTATGTTTTTGAAACGATTCTTGTTTCTTGCCCTTTTTCTATTATTTTGATTAGCTATGGTTGGTTAAGTTCACATACGCAGAGCCATTTATTTATTGCATTATTGCTCAGAGTCTGTGCTTCTTCTTCTTCTTAGCTCTAAAGCCCCTCTCGGGCCTTCGCTTCCTGCAAACAGCGCCTCCAACTGTCTCGGTCCATTGATTGCGTCCTCCAATTTCGAAATCGGAGCAGTGATGAACTGTCTTCGTCGACCGAGTCAGACCAGCGTTTCCCCGGCTTCCCCACTGGTCTCCGCCCTTCAGTTCTCCCAACGAATACCTTTTTGGGTATCCGTTGTTCGTCCATACGATCAATGTGTCCAGCCCATTGCAGCTTCCGCAGTCTTACAATCGTTGAGACCTCCGGGTCGTCAAAAATTGCCTACAGCTCATGATTGTATCGAATTCGCCATTAGTCCCCGTCTAGCTTCGCTCCGATTATTCGCCTCAGGACCCGTCGCATAAAGGCGTTCAATATGTTTTCGGATGCTTGGGTTAGGGTCCATGTTTCACACCATAGCATAACACATGTCTTATCACAGATTTGTATACTTGGCGCTTTGTTTTCCTGTGTATGCAGCTGGTCTTCAAGATCGTCAGAACAGAATAGTATATTTTATTTGCGAACTGTATTCTTCGGCGTATTTCGTCTCTTTCATTGCCGTTTTCGTTATTTTGGCGCCTAGATACACAAATTCGCTAACATTTTCGATACTACAATATATTTGAAAAGTGTGATGTTTTGTGTACTTGAGGTATTTTTCCTCGACTTCGTCATGAGCTTTGTTTTATTTTCATTGATTTGTAGCCCTACTAGTCTTGCTTCGCTGTCGAGTTTTAGGAAGAGTTCTTTGGCAGTTGTTAACGACCGTGACAAAATGTTTATGTCGTCTGCATAGGCTACTACTTGGCTCGACTTGAATAGTAATGTACCTCGCGTATCGACAGGTTTCTTCCTTATAACGTAGAGTCTGTGCTACGAAGCTTATATTATTTATTACCTTAATTTGTGTTGACTTGTGTATGGTGAGCTATTATCTTCTCAGTGCCAACATTCTAAGCCTTAAACCTTACTTTTACGCATCCACTTCCAATCTTACATTTCTTAGAGTCTCAGAAATTCTTTTTCTCGCACCCACTGTTTAATTTTTCCGGTTAAATACTTGGATTGTCGTCAGCTCCCAGGACGGCGTTAGTTGAGAATTCGCTTAAAGCCAATTTCCCCCCACCCCCTGAAAACAGAATAGTGTAATTAAATAGTTAATCTGTTCACTCGGATGAAATATCGTTTTAATCAAATATATCAACCATATAATGTTGGAAATATATTATCCCCGATATGATATAAAATCCATACCTTTCGAATTATGAAATTGTCGCGATGTAATTACGAGTATGTGAATGGGGTAGATAAGAGAAGATTATTTAACATTTATACATAGAAAATGTTCAAAACGATATCTATGTTAGTTTAAAAATCATTCACACAAGAAGCAAAAAAAAAACATAATTTTCGTAATTTTCCTTAATTTAGTTGTATCATCTTTCACTTCATATTTACACAAATCTTTTATTAAATTTTGATCGTTCTTATTTCCTATTCTCTTTTTGGTTTTGGTTCTATGAAAAAAAAATGAAATATTTCTCGGTTGTCATGTACTTGTTTAATTATAAGATCAAGATTTGATGTTAAAATTGTTAATAGTGTTTTCACCATTATATTCCAGTAATCTGCAAGTGGTCGGTTGCCATATATTGAGTTCGCGTTTTTGTTTTTCTTAAAGTAGATTTTTTTGGTTTGAATTCGAGAAGGTTATTCCGGGAATCACGTCGGTAATATTCGGGAGTGCGTATTTTTTTAACAGTTGTCTTTGTTTCTTTCCTCAGAACGAAGTCACGTAATTTGAAGAATAGAGTAATTTGGAGAGTAGAGTCGCTGTAAGTTGTTCGACGCGTTTTAAATCAGGTATTTAAACCAGTGGCTGAGTTTTGTGATTTGAACTTAGTCTGCTCGCGTGAGACCTGCCACCAAAACTCCTCTCCGAACTAGCTAGCTAGCCAGCTAAGAGTAAACTAAGAGTGTCCGGACTTGTTGACCTGTTGGGTACAGTCCGTTGTCACGTTCCAAGACTTCACGTCTAGGACCGATGAGAGGTCGATTGAGATTTCGTTCGGGAAATCTCCCTCGATCGACCCGGCCGTTGCAAAACACACCATGGTGTGCAAAGTGCAAAGGAAGGTAAAAAAGTAAGTTAGGAGAAAGAAGCTGGACATCAAAGACAAAAGCGCTTTATCCAATACTAATCGTTATAAATTTTAAAAGAATATAAAGCAAACTCCAAACAATAATAGGGGTACCGGTTAATTCGTGCGGTTTTCTAACCGATGTCGTAATTTGATTTTTATTCCAGTGATTGACCTTTCTAAATATGTGTTGGAAAGCTATTGTCATATAGTTTCAGAATCAGTATGTGTCATTTAGCTGAAGCGTAAACAACAATACTTTTCTTACTCTGGAAATGTCGAATTTTGTGCCGAATAAAGTGTTTTTGCGGGGAGTACTTCTTCATTGAAGAAAAAGGCTGCCGAAAGTCATCGTATTTTGGTGGAAGTGTATGGTGTGCATGCTCTAGCTAAGCGTACGTGTCAGAAGCGGTTTGCACGATTTAAAAGTGGCAATTTTGACTTGGAGGACGATGAACGGCCCGGACAGCCAAAAAAGTTTGAAGTTCACGAATTTGAGACATTGCTCGACCAAGATCCATCCCAAACTTGTAAGATCACTTGACGTCGCTCAACAAACCATATCCGATTGATTAAAAGCAATTTTTCACAATAAAGCTTCAATTTGCAAAAAAACCGCACGAATTAACCGGTACCCCTATTAACAATACAAAAGCTTAATGACCCAAATGGCTCTCTAAATTTATACGTTATCAGTTAAACACATTTTATCAAAAAAACTATAGCGAATTCAAATTAATTAAGATTATTACATATTTCATGATTTGATTGGCAAAAGGAGAAAAAACCAACCTACACTATTCCAAAATTACTTATAATTTCAGTACAACAGTGAGCTTTGATCGTACCCCTAATATGTTATAACCTTATTCTAATAAAAATTCAATCAAAAACTTTATCTTATACTAAAAAATTCTATCACAATATTCCTAACCTACGCGTTTAATCTTATCTCTAAACCTAATAAAAACAACATAACATATGCCTAAGCTATCCCTAATTTTTAACACAAGCAAATAACAACACTAAATGTAGCAATAATGAGCTGAAACTCAAAAACTAAACAACGAAAAACACCAAAACTGAAAATAAACACGAATAATTTAGACATTGTCATTCAGCCACCAAAACCTAGATTGCACCGTCTCAGCTCGATCAGCTTCAACGAATCTAGCAAATGAGTATCTTCATTGGAATTGGTCTCGTGAACTCAAATTCGGAGGATATTTTATCTTCTTATCGGTGGCCCGTCTATATATGTGATATATGACTGGGACGCCGTCAGAACCAAAATACACGAATGCTTCTGGAGGAACGAAGCCAGTAGCGAGGCAAGTCGCAATATACCCATCTGTAAGTTTGGAACGGCTGTGAAATCCAAGGGTTTTCACTAACAGTTACAGAACTTGCGATATAATTCCGAAGAAGTTTCAATATAAAGATATCGACTCTTGTCACTTTAGCAGTTTGATAAATTCTTCTATTCTATACATAATGCTTCCAATCCATCTCAGGCTTTCTGTACAAACCAGTACATGCACGAAGACATTTTGTTTCGAAAACTCTTAACTTTTCCATATTACTAGCACTCTGGTTGTACCAGATCTGATATCCATATGTCAACAACGGTCTAACCAGGTTCTTGTAACAGATTTTTTTGACCTTTTGATCAATGTATCTGGAATGAAAGAGTCTTCGTAGGGCCTTGAATAGTTTTTGTGCTTTACTGAGCATGATTTTGTAATGTTCAGTACAGTACAGATACTGATCGAGATCAACACCGAGGTATCGAACACAGGATTTATGTGGAACCCGTTCTGAACCACCCTCGCCAGCCATAATGTGGAAATCCTTCCAATTACATTTCAGGTCTTGACTGACCCCCTGCAGCGTTGTCCGAAACAAGAGTGCTTCGCACTGCTGCGCATTGATTTTCATTTGCCAACAGTCAGTGTACAGCTGCACATCATTGAACATTTTTTGGAGATTGCTCTGAACTATTATAGCTTTTCGGTCTGCCGTATAGATAATCAGATCATCAGCAAACGCTACCAATGATCGCATTGGCGAGACGTTAAAATTAAAGCCGTTCAATAGCTTGCGAATAAATATTGAGAAGAGCAGAGGCACAATAACTGCTCCCTGCTGTAGACCATTCAAGACCTTCAATTCACGCATTCTGTCAGATTTCCATTATTTACAACAAACGATTTCCCGTATAACATATTGCACATCGTGGTGACAAGGTGTCTGGGGAACCTGACCTGAAGGAGTTTAAAAACTAGTCCATCTAACCACACCGTATTGAAGGCCTTCTCCATATCAATGAGACACGCTCCAACACTTTCTCTATCATTTAGTTTCCAACGATGTCTGAGGTTACGTTCATTATTGCGTGTATGGTCAAATGCCTGGCTCGAAAACCCAAATTGGCAATTCGGCATCATCTCATATTTTTCAATGTGGGCGCTTAATGATTTGTTGAGTATCACTTCAAACACCTTGCTGATGTTAGGCAGCAAACTGATTGGGTGATAGCTTTTAGGGCATGAAGATTCTTTTCCTTTCTTCAAGATCGGAAATGCCTTAGCCTTTTTCCACTCATTTGTGAAATATGAATTCCTAATAGCAACCTAGGGCAAATGTCGGTGAACTACATTTGGAATACCATCAGTACCACATGATTTCTTGTTGTTTATCCTGCGAAATATGAAACACAAGTCTTCATAGCTGACAAAATAATCAATAAGATTCAAGCTCGGTATGAGGTCAGATGTTAATGTTTCATTGTAATGAAGAATTGATTGGCTGTTCAGGCTTGATTTGAAGTCGGAAACTTTTGCTCCAACGACGTCTGAAAATATTTCACGCCCTCTCTCAGGGTTTGGTAGATGAACCAATTCAAAATATGTTCCAATCAGGGCAAGTTTATGCAATCCATCACACATAATCGTGTTTCCATTTCTATCCGGAGTCGTACTATCAATTTTGATACTAGCCCTATCGAGAAGATTTATCTCATCACTAGTGACTTCAAGATTCGATACCTTCACTCGAGACTTCTTACAGAATATGCTATTCACTTTCGCGAACACGCCATCTGGGTCCTGTGGGCTAATACCCCTCAATTTTACTGTCCATTGATTACTGACCTCACTCCAGAAGTATGAATGGATTAAGTTCCGGACATTCTTCAGGCGTTGTAGTCTAAAAATCGCCGATAAATATTGTTGACACGTATGAGAAGAAGGCTTTTCGATCTTTTCAACCTTACAATGGTTGGGGTTTCATATCCTTCCATATTGTTTCGATGTTTAATCTTGGGAATTACTTTCTCAATCGCTTCCAACGTCAGCTTCTCTAACTTCGACAAATAGAGATCTATTTCATCGTTAGTTAGATTTTTGTCATTAGGAACCATTGAGCAAGCGTTGCTTTAATCAGAAGGGGGACATTGCTTCTGATACTCCCGATTAAACTTCTTTTGAAACTTTCCCCAGTCTGTTTTACTGAAATTTAACCGATGATTTTCATGTTGAACTGGAATGAGGAAGAGAGCATTCCTTTGATGATTGATTTCCATCACAATTGCGTTAAGGTTGTTGTCGTAAGGAATCAGCGACAGTTTCCGTTGAGGACTATTAAAGCTGAATTCAAGTCTTACATCAGCAATGCGGAGGTCCAAATATGAATTTGTCCTAGGGTATGTTGGGAACTCCGACTCATATAGATTGCACCTGTATTCAATTTGGTTCTCTGTTATCCACGATTTCAGGAAAACATCTCTTGGATTATTGGTGGCATTTGATGTTTGAAATAAAAAGAAAGCACTTTTGTGATGAATACACTAGTCTTTTATTTAATTCACTGACACAACGTGTAAATTTTCAGAAGAGAAAAGATTAGCAAGTCATCTACATATATTAATACAAATGCTTTATCTTTGCCACTATACTTTTTATACAAACATGGATCACATTTAGACCTAATAAAGCCTTCTCTAGCTAATACAGAATTAACTTTAATATTCCAGGATTTAGGTGAACTTTTCAACCCGTACAATGACTTGTTTAACTTTACAATATTATTTTTTCCTCTGTAGGCCCCTTCTGGTAAACTTTCATATACATTTTCTTTCTTTTTCCATATAGAAAAGCCCCAGTGACATCCATCTGGTATATAGGTAAATTATATTTTGTTGCAATTATTACAAACAACCTGAAAGTTGATAGCTTAGCAACTGGGGCATAAATGTCACTTAAGTTGATTATATCTTGTTGTTCAAACCCCCTAGCAACTAGTCTAGCCTTATACTCTTTGACATTATTTATATTTTTTATTTTAAAAACCCATTTTCTGCTTATGGGCTTTGCACTTACAGGTAATTTACAAAACTCCCACGTATTATTGTCACTCAGAGTCTTAAGTTCCCTGGCAATAGCTGCACTCCACTTACCGGCATCACTTCGGCTCATGGCATCATCATATGTGATGGGATCACATTAACTTTGGTCTGACTGCACATTGTTACACTTGTAGAAATCAGTTTGTTTACGCTCACGCTTACACCTTTCCCTTTCTATGGGTGAATCAATTCCGTCCAATAGATGTTCTTCTTCGCTGCATGGCAGGTGGTCACTGTCATCTTTCGAACTATCTCCTAAGATATTACTTATGTGTCATTGTGGTCAACGGTTGTTATTTCATCAATATTTGTCTCGGGTCTATTCTCTTGCCCTGTTTCCTCTTCAAGAGTTAAGGACACAACAGTTTGCTCTTCACCTTTCTTTACTTGATGTGTTTCCTTCTCTTCTTGCTGTAAGAATACAATGCCTCTTTTTGTTTCCACCACATTCTTTTCAGCATAGCAAATACGATAACCTTTCACATCTTCCTCATATCCGACCATCAATCCCTTCTCTCCTTTCGGATCCCACTTCAGTCTCTTCTCTTTTGGAATGTGTACATATACTTCTGTACCAAAGGCTCTTAACTCACGGATATTATATGTTTTCCCAGTCCATACCTCAAATGGAGATCGTCCATCCTCATGGCTCTTCCCAGTCCTGCTAAACACGAAATCTGCAGTATTTATGGCTTCAGCCCATAATTTCTTTGGTAAATTTCTTTCATGTATCATTGTTCTGGCCACTTCCAGCAATGTCCTGTTTACTCCCTCAGCCTTGCCGTTCTGTTCTGGGGTGTATGGGACTGTGGTTTGGTGTGTTATTCCACGCCTTGTAAACATTTCCTTCCCATTCCTGTTCACAAACTCCAGGCCGTTATCACTTCTGAATGTCTTCATCTTTTTTCCAGTACTATTCTCGGCCTTATTTATAAAGTCCTCAATTATATACTTGATCTTATTTTTAGTCTTCACAAAATACACACTTCTGAAATTCGAATAATCATCTTTCAGCACAACGAAGTATCTTGACCCACCAACTAACGATTCTTCCATGGGACCGCATGTATCAGCATGAATTAATTCACATGTCCTGGTACTCTTGTATTCGCTTCTATTGAATGGCAATCTGTGTATTTTCCCATTCAAGCAACTCTTACACACCGGGTTGGATGTTTGTTTAACCTCAATGTTGTTTTTCCGCAAAGTATCTTTGACGTAGGTGAAGTTTTAGTGCGTTCTGCAGTACTCGCAATTTCACAATTATTACTCGTATTATAGCGTAAATCCAAATAAAACGTATTTCCAATTCTTTCCGAAACCGCGCAAATTTTATTTGCCTTGAAGAATTTGCATGAGCTGTCATCTGTCACTATGACATAACCTTTATCTTGGCGCGATTGACCGAAAACAGATTCGTTTATAACTCAGGAACATACAACACTCTGTATATAACTGTGTCAATCCACTCCTTTCCGTTCGATACTTGAACTGCCATCTGTCCATAACCAATCGCATTTATCACAGCTCCATTACCGATGATTACAGGTTTTGGCGAAGTATTTGAGAATGATGTAAACAATGCACGGTGCAATGCAGCGCCAGAATCGACTAGCCACTTAGATTTTTGCAGTTGATGCGACAGATTAGATACCACGAATGCGTTACTATTTGTTTTATTTTCACTTCTTAACATTTGTTTGTTTTTGAAAACGACACTGAGCTTTCAAATTTCCGAACTTGCCACAATAGAAACAGTTATTATTATTACTCACGTTCCCTTCACTGTTAGTTTTATTGTTACTTTTATTCTCGGTTTGATACTGTCCACTTTTACCACATTTGAAAACTTTTGATGGTCCTTTATTTTTCACAAAGAATGCAGAAGGTGTTGCTTGCTGTGCTTCTTCGTTCTTCTCTTTCACTCGCTCTTCTTCAATCAGTAGTCTTGCCACTAGTAGATTATCAAACGTTTGTTTGTCATCAGGCGCCGACTTCCAAGCCGAAATAAAATGTTTATAATCGTCTGATAATGACACTAGCACTTTCGTGATTACAAATTTATCTGAGATTTCTTCACCCATTTGTTTTAATTGGTTTTGTAGTTCTTGTATCTTAGATAAAAAAACAGACATGTCGGTATTGGAAAAATCTCTTTTGTATAATGTGGTCTCAGTTTTCTGTTCATATACACTGTGGAGTTTTCACCACATCTCGGCAGAACTCGTACATGTAATAATATGTAACATTGCCTCTTCCGACATTCGTGTTACCAATAACGTCTGCGCTTTGGCCACATCGGGCTTCATTTGTTTTCCCTCCACAATGTTTAACCATCACTGGCCCCTCAACTGTACTTTTGTTTGGAATTTCCATATATTCCAATTTCTGGCCCCTTCTAACTTGATCACATAGACGTTATTGTTATTTCCCTCCATCATTGACGATGTTACACAGTGCCCGAGCCTGATCACGATGCCGCAAACTGTAGTGAATTAACATCATTTTTTCCTTCTCGCCGATTTTGCTGCCGCCGTAAATAACATCAATCTACATCAAGCTGTTATATGTGCGTGGGCCCATAACCTGATGTTTGAAATAAAAAGAACATGGACACGCTAGTCTTTTATTTAATTCACCGATACAACGTGTTGATTTTTAGAAGAGTAGAACGGAAGTGATACAAAGAAAATCTTATACCAACATAGGCATTCGAACAACATATAATATTTGTATTGCTGCCAACTTAAACATTTTTAAATAAACATTGCCATATTAATAACAGCGTTCAGCAATGATGTATGATTGGCGTTCAGGTCAAGAATTTTAAAAAATTAAAATAATTTTTAAAACGTCAATTAGAAAGTAATTTTAGAAAAAAACTTATTACATCGTCGAACTATTCGAACAATTTATCGGGTATCTGGATTTCACTTGCGAGAAAGTTTCAAAAAAAGTCAAAAAAAGAAACGGTTTTGCACCGGGGGTATGGAGGAGCCCGACGGCTTCCCACCGCTGGGGAACCCAGGGCCAGGTATTTCTAATATGACGAATGGAAAAATCATGAAACGGAAAAACAACCAAGACAGCTGTGAGCATAGCAAGCGTATTACGCTTTCAAGTGAAGAATACGAAACAGTGACCAGAGAAAACGCGAAAGTTACTGAACAAAATGATGGGATGAAACTCTGAATACTAAACTTGGAGGAAATGGTCCGTAACTTAACAAAAGCGAACAAAACAAAAGTGATGAGGCCACAGAATACGTCCGGCAAAGATGAAGCGATAACAAAAATGAAGAATGAAAAAAAGGAAGCGACAACAAACAAGACGAACGAAAAAAAGGTAGCCACGCAAAAGACTCAAACATATAAAGCAACATTACAAGATACGAAAAAGCCATCCATCCATGATGCTGAAAACATACTAAGAGCAGGAGGAGCAAATGGCAGCGCCAATTACTATGCGGTACTTGCTGCGATGAATGACGAAACGATACTGAGATGGAGTGCCAAGATATCATAGGTAATATGAATGATTCTAGTAATAATTTTATTGCATATTGAAAATCAAAAAATTAGAAGGAGAAGAAGCCAGCCGGTGTGTCTGCTGGTTCTCCTATTAAAAATAATAAGATATATGAGAAAGTTCCTCCGATTAATGTTTTTGGGCAGCGTGGAGGGGAAATGGTTCAGTTATTGGCAGCCGAACATAAAATCGAATATTTTGAAGTTAAAAGAATGACCCTGATAAACTCACAATTAAGACAAAAACATTGGGTAATTTCAAGCTAGCGAAAGATGCTCGTAATAGTGTGAAAGTTCCCTACTTCACGTACACGCCAAAGGCGGAAAAAAATCAGACTATCCTGTTGAAAGGCTTGGGCTGTGGGGAGAATACAGTTGATCTCTTTGAAATGTTACCGGAAGCAGCACCAGCTGTCAAATTCATCAGTGTTAAAAATTTTGCAACAAGGAGATCAACTGTTGAAGGCAAAATATTACCTTTTTATTTGGTCCAAATTTCTAACGATAGCAGTCCGAGTGCCCTCCAACAGGTAAGGTACTTGAACTTAAGAGTTGTGAGATGGGAACACCTCCAAAAAACTGAAGTCAACCAGTGTTACAGGTGCCAAAGATTCGGTCATTCGGCTGCTAATTGTGTCATGCCCTATATAAATGCAAAGATATTCACGCCCTCGGTGAATGCAAATTGGCGCAGATGGAGCCAAAAGAAAAATTATATTGTGTTAACTGCATCATCATATCATAACTGCAGCATCATATCGAGAGTTCCCTCGGTATTAAGATGCAAGAGTTAAATTTTCCCCAAAACAAACCCAAGTACATCGCAATTTGTTATCTCCCAACTTCGTCAAACCCAGAGTATCACTTGCACATGCTGCTAGAGGACTAGCAGGCAACAATGTAAATAAAATAAATAATGTAAGTGGCAATAATGAGCTGCTTCTCAAAATTTACCAACAGTATGAATCTCTTCCAGATAGAATAAATAAACACGACCAGAAAATTAATTTCGTTTTTCAAGCTTAGCCCAACATGCTTCAAAATAGTTTTTCATCCAGTAACATTCCCATGGATAGGATTCGTCTCATCTCGATCAACGTCAACTGCACTGTTACTATACATCGACGTAATCATCTCCTTGAATTCATTGTTAAGCAAAAGCCTGACATCATGCTTCTCATTGAAACCCACCTCAGTTCATGGCACTACATGACATTTAAGGATTCGTAAGAGACGATAGGGTAAACGGTGATGGGGGAGCTGGCACCGGGATATTGGTTAGAAGACCCTATTGTTTCCAGAATATTGAAAAAGTCGAATTCAAAAGCTTTGAATCTCTTGAAGTGTCCCTTATCAAAATCTAATGCCAGGTGGGGATAAACTCTTCGTTATCTCTGCCTATGCAACTGGTCGAAATGTTCTCAAGATCAAAGAGGAGCTCAATTCCTTGTTTGAAACACTAGAATTGAACAGGCTGAAGCTGGACATCTACTATATATAAATACATCCTAAAAACGGACAACCGGTTAAACACGTGATATAGGAAATTGCGATACAAAACTAACTACGATGTTACTAGAAAGCACCAGACATCCAACCGACAATTTCAAATAGAGTATAAAATAATTTTGCACTACACATAATTATTAGGAAAAACGAAGATTGAGAAAAGGACTAAACACTATAACGGGGGAAAACCAAATAATAACAATAATTTTTTAAGTATGTCTCAAAATAATTTTGCACACCAATCCCTTTGAACGGAATAACAAACATCTTTGAAAATTCCAAGATATATTTGCCAAAAATCTAATTATTATTAAATAAAATAAAAAAAACCCGACGTGAAAAATTTGTTTTGAAGAAGAGGCTATCTAGCCCTGGAATAGCTGTCTGGTTTAGGAGAAAATAAATTCTACCTGACAATGGAACTTATTGATTTTTATTTCTATACAAAATCAGGTTGCGTTTTCAAAATTATGTCACGTTTTCAAAAAACTTGATCATATCTTGACTTTGGAGTTGGAGGCTAGAAGATCGTGCCAACATGTATATTATTTGTAATGAAAAAATTTGTTGAAATAATTTTTGCAAGATTTTGCATCTTCACAGTCACAGTTGCAGAACACGTTGAACACTTCAAATTCCTCAACATATAATAAATAATATATGATACAATTAATTAATTTTTTCTCATCAGCCCAACAATTTCAGAACAATAGTCCAATAATTTCAAGATGATCTGTCAACTCTTACAGTTGATATGTAACAAATTATTTCACAGAACGTCCTTGTGCTTGAAAGCATCGCAATTCAGCTAATCTTGCTTACTCAGGCCGTTGCCTTCTTACTCAGGCCGAAAACGGTAACACCGCGTCACATCGCGAACTAACCTCTTCGAGTAGCCTAATCAGCGCCATCTAGTGCTGTTTACATCAAACAAATTTTTTAAAGATTTTTGACTGTACATATGACTGTAGTTTGAAATCTTATCAGTACTATGTCAACGATTTATTTTAAATATGAGACGTCGAAGACATCAGCGCGCAAATATATGTATTTCGATCCCGTTTGTATCATTTCGGCTAAATTTCATCTGAGAAATGTCATATATGACAATCTCAAAAGTAGCTGTTTATCGAAATTTAGAGCTATTGATCAGCTGTTTCCGGTACGGGAAGTGACGTCAGGTACGTTAATTGATTTCCTTATGGGCCTGAGTAGGATGGCAAGGATCAGGCCCAGAAGCATACATGATGTCGCCGTTCGAAATGTCAACTGCTGTTCTAAACGACCTGAAAGCCTAGTGCCTTTTGTGACTTTATGTATCCGCTTTTTGGCCTGTGTGAGGGGGCATTGAACATTGAACATTCGCAAAATCTAGTTACCCAGCAAACATAACGAATCGCCGGCGATGCTAATTCGTATCGCCACGTCGAACAATTTGTTCGCCGGCGAATTCGACAGCGATCCGGAGTCGAATTGCCTGAGAACAAAATGTCACCTCGTTGGCGAATCGCCGCGGCGCATCATAAACGGTTCACCATGGCGGATTACAAACAAATCGCCTCATCGAATTACAAGCGAATCGCCACGTCGAATTGCAAACGGATCGCCGCGTCGAATTACAAACGAATCGCTACATCGAATTACAAACGAATCGCCGCGGCAGTTCGATTGTAATTCGCCACGGAGAACCGATTATGATTCGCCGCGGCGATTCGCCAACGAGGTGACATTTTGTTCTCAGGCAATTCGACTTCGTATCGCTGACGAGCTCACTGGCGAACAGATTTTTCGATGTGGCGATACGAATTCGCATCGTCAGCGATTCGTTTGTTCGCTGGCAAGATTCCTAAGAATCTAAAATCTGGTAGTGACTCAAAGTAAAAGTTTTCCAAGTTTATATTCTCCTGACTCTAAATATCATGATATTAAAAAAAACTTAAAAAAAGGAAAATTGATTTCAATATTAGCCCTAAAAACTATGAAATAAATTTTGTGGAATCAGTACTAAATCAGTTTCCCCGTTTTGTAAAAGTGAATGGCAAAGAATCGCAACCCAATCGTAACCAAAAGGGGGAAAAACTGATTGGGCAGGGATCCAACACCGACCTGACCCTTCAAAACTTTTTTTCAACAAAATTAATCGAGTGGGGTATCAAAAGAAAGATCTTAATGAGAACTTTCAGAATCTGAAATCAAAAATTAAATTTTCGAATCAAATGTCTAGGGGGAGGCAAAATATACGAAAAATTCATGTCCGCCTCCCTCGCAATTGGACACTTTTGGATCGAAAAATCTGAAAAAAATCTTAACGAGTACAAAGGCAACAAATACCTCAAAAATAAAATTTCTCAAAATATATTGAAGAAATTCTTCAATGACATGCGCATCAAATATTTGGTTTAACAGAATAACGTTAATTAATTTTAAGCGGCCGCCATTTTTTTACGGTACTACTTATATTACTGATTGACTGAAATCGCAAAGATATTTACATTATACATATTATCTGAAATTTTTGAGAATATCCCATTAAAACTGTAGTGTCTGGTTTGATGAAAAGCCCATATAGCATGAAAATCATATGTAGTTGTTGTTGTAATTGGAGAAATTTCAAACGGCTATAACTTCCGTAACTCAACTACGTATGTTCATATTCAACTTCAAGGTGATGATCAGTTACACAATGAAAAGAGCCGTCGTTTTAGGAATCGGTTTTCGCCGATCTTGAAAATGGAAATCACTATTTTTAACTTCCTGAGCGAATTCTGCATAAAATTACCTAGAAAGTAACGAATCAATTTTCAAATAGAATTAACGCCATAATTCGCTCTCATTCAATGCATAATATTTCTGGCAGGAACCATGCAAATCTTACGTATAACTTCATGTAAGCACGTAAGAAGGATCTTTTAATACGTTCATTATCAGCCCGAGGACAAATGTTGATGAAGGACTCATGAAATTTTCCATGAAAAAATTGCTCTTATTCATCTTGACTTGAAGCATTTTAATCACAATGAGAATAAATTTATTGGTTATTTCCGACAAAAATGATTGACATAAATGTCCCGTTAACTTTAAAAATTAAGGATACTGATTCGACGAATACTTAGGGGCATACTTTGAATCATCTTACTAACTCGTAGAAGCATTTAAATACCAATTTGAATTAATTTATTGGTTATTTTCGATAGAAAGGATTTCCACAAATGTACCGTTTCCTGATAAAATTAAGGATACTGCTCCTTTTTAGAGACCAAAGGTTTCCATGTCCTTTAACAAATCCTTGAAGAGTCGCGAAATAATTAGTACATTTCGTACGAAAGTTCACTAAACTTAATTTTTTGGCATCCATCTATCATGTTTAACTGTTAATATCTGCAAGGTCCTTAAAAGGATTAAAATTTTGTGCCGATACATTTTAGTCGAGTGTGTGGTCTCTCTTCTGGAACCGCAATAATGAAAATCCTCATATGCGTCGATCAATTATGCGAAAAATTGAGCTGAAAGTCGAAAATTTTCTTCTTTTAACGACAAATGTCCTTTACCGTTATTTGATTCGTATGCCCTTAAATTGGGACCCCACAGGAAATAAGTATACTTACTTGCGATTAGTAAACACATTCACAACACGTTGGCCCATCCTGGCAATTTGAGTGAGCCTAGAAGTATGCAATTTGGGTTGTGTACCAGCTGTGTCAATGCTAAATGAAAAATTGCGAAAAGATAGGTAGAGCAAAATTCAGTATAAATGAATATTATATTATGAATTTTTGCTGCGGCTAAAAATTTCAAAGCGAACGTTGAACGTATTCTAAATACAAAGCACATAGACAAAATGTTTTTCACGGTACCAAATTTTGATTTTACGACATTCGACGGCAAACGATTTCAGCTTCTTTACAGGAATCATTTTGAGCCTTGCATTCCTGTCTCTCATTTCGCTGCATTTTTTTTAGCAAAGAATAATCTTTAAAAACAATCTAGCACGGCCATTGTGTTTCTACGGCTTATTTCGATGTTGTCAGCAGTTCGAAAATTGTATTCGTTGTCAGCAGTTCGAAAATTGTAATTGTCTTAGCTAGAATATGTTGAAAGTTGAAAGTCTAGATGTCTCTAAAGTTAACTTAACCAGAGCATATATACTAACAAGCAACTGCACCAGCTGTTTTTCCGATTAGAAAGGGACGTAAAATAACATAAGAGAAATTATTTTGCATTTCTTTCTTTCCTTTCTAACAATTTGAGAGGAAAATAAATTTTACTCAATACATACACAAATCGATCTCTAATTTTACGCAATACATACACAAATCGGTTTTTACGTTAACTACCGTTAGATGCGAAATTTGTTCTAGGTGAATTTGCTTGTTAGTAGATATGCTCTGACTTAACAAATGCAATAAAAAATCATGGTTTTGCTCATACACACTTCGCAGTTCGAGTTGAGCGTTTGAATGAGAATGTTTTCTGAGGGAGGTTTATCATGTAGAAGCGCTTGAGAGTGAGGCGTTTATGTGGTCAAAGAGAAACCGATATGCTATTGATTTTGTACCTTTTCAGGAATACTTCGGGCTCACTATTTTGCTTGCGTCTCAGCTTCCTTCTTTTTTCCCTTACTTTTAATCGAGCCAGCCAACAGTTCTCTTCAATACAAAAAACATGAAAATTGAACGTTAAGAAGAAAATTTTTGCCGGCTTAGTGAAGAAATCTTGATTTTAGTAATAAAGATTTTAATTCACAATCAACAGTAATAGAATCTAGTTTGATTTTTTAGGGCTTGTAAAAATATTTCCAATATCCAATTAAATATTTATCCTTATCGTAAAAGAAGAAAACGACTCTTGATGAGCGCTGTGCAGCCTGCACTATTTTACGGATCGAAAATATTGAGGGGCACTCTCAGCAAGGAGCTGCACCGAAAGCGGTTGGCATATGTTCAAAGTCAAAGACCGCTACGAACTGCATGTGTATATTTTTTGACAATGGACATTGGGATCAGAATGGGTACTGAGCTTCTTCAGAAAGAACCAGTGAATCACTTATTCATTTCAGATATGATCGTATCCTCTATCATCATATCCCCATAGGACACAGGATTATGGATAGGATACCAAAACCACAATCACAACACGAATATATAACTTAATTTAAATTATTATTTTTTTTATTTTTTTTATACTTTGGTTAGAGCTATCAACTACAATAAAAAACAACACTCAAATTTCAAATTGGAATATCGGAATACATAACTATAACCAGTTGGAGAATATTTTAAGTTAGTAAGCAAACACAAATGGAAAAGAAAAAGAAGAAGCTCAACTCGTATTAATTTTTTAACTGCTTAACGATTTTTGATTGCATATTAAAATTGCGTAACTTCCCAGGGAGCAACAAATTGTCGCTGGTATAAGAGAAGGTATTCAAAACATACAAATCTAATACTATTTATTAAAAAGAAAAGAAATCAAAATACCGCGACCGGGACACGGCGAATCAGTTCCTCCAAACCTCAACAGTGTGCTTCTTTAAGAGTTTCTTAAATAAAGGAAAGGATCTTACATTTTTTAACTCAGGTGGCAAAGAGTTATATACTTCCATTGCTAATCTGACTGGATCACTATGTTTTCTTCTAGTGCGAGCAAATGTTACCTTAAGATAGGCATTAAATCTGGTATTATATGAATGGATATCACAGGGTTGGATTAGTTTGATACCCGATTTCATATCTGTATGTAGTATTCTAAAAATAAATTTAGCTTTTTCCATATATATTATTTGCCTGATACTGAATTATTCTGTTAGACTTACTAGGGGTCAATCTATCCAATCCATGCATTGCCTTGACAATCTTATTCAACATTCTATGTATTGAATCAACATTAGCTTCCGAAGTATGACACCAATTCATAATGCCGTAAGTAATCAAAGGCAAAACATGAGCATTATAAATTATATTTTTGAGACCAGTATCTAAATAATTTTTACACCTAAATACCCTAATCCAGAAAGCTAGTTTCGATGTCAAATTACTAATCTGTTGATTCCATGATAGCCTATCGTCAATAATAAAATCCAAGTATTTACATGAAGATACACGCTCTATTCGTTCATCAGTTGTTTAAAAAGCATAAACTTGGCTTTTTTTGAGGTTGATAGTTAATTTATTCTCTAAAAACCATGAGCTGTTCATTAAATCAGCATTTATTTTGCGCTCTAACGCACGAGATGACGTACCAGAAAATAATAGCAATGTATCATCAGCATAGACAATATATGTTCCTTCCAAGTTTGAGAAGTAAATATTATAAATATATAAAATGAAAAGAGTAGGACCCAGTATAGAACCCTGTGGAACACCAACATTAATCGTAAACTTTTCACTCATTTGTAGATTTACACGTACAGAGATAGTTCTGTTATTCAAAAAGCTTTCAATTAATTCCAATGGTGAGTCTCGAATGCCCAGTTCATTTAAACATTGCAGTAGAATCGAGTGATCAACCGTGTCGAAAGCCTTAGTAAGGTCAACGAATATGGCCGCAGCATATTTGCTATTATCTAGTTTATTGATGAACTGTAAGGCATCAGTAATAGCAGATGTAGTGCTTCCTTTCTCAACAAAGCCATATTGGTTTACATCGAACCCTTATCAGTCCTCAATAAAGTTTGCTATTTGTTTGTTAAGAATTTTTTCAAATACCTTACTCAAAGTACTAGTTAAGCTTATCGATCTGTAGTTATTAGGATCATTCTCTTCACCTGATTTGAAAACAGGAAATTGCTGCATCTTTAAAATCTCTAGGAAATATTCCCATCGACATAAAACTATTGGACTCGGAGACAACATGTGGAGCTATTATAGCACTGACAAGTTTCAAATCTTTAGCCAAAATGCCATCACCTCCAGCAGCAGAGTTTTTCAAAGAATTAATGCATGCCATCAATTCACCATCATTTGTTGGTTCAAGAAAAATGGACTTAGGATTGAAGGGAATGTGCTTTCTATCAAAGTTGGCAAGATTAAATTTTTGATCTAGTTCTTCTACAAGCTTTTTACCCACCGACCCGAAATGATCCCCAAGCGAATCAACAGAAATATCCGAGCCACATTTCTTAGCCCTATTAAAGCCAAAAAGTTCCCTGTTTATAATTTGCCATAATTTTCTTGAATTTCCATCAGTTACATTTATCTGATTATTTAAAACATTTCTTTTAGCAAACCTAATCAACGAGTTAACCCTATTCTTTTATTCTTCTGGATATTTTTCATTTGTTTACATAAAGCTTTCTTTTTTCTAATTTCCCGAAGAATCTCACTTGTTATCCAATTATTATTCCTAGTCCGAATCATTCTGATGGAAGTAGCTGCTTCTTTAGAGTTTTGAATAATATGTATAATTTCAGAAATTGATAAATTATGTTCGTAGTCCATACATTTCCTTCTAGCTAATTCAATAAATTTAATCTTATTTAAAATAAAAATTTTCTTTTTAACCATAGGCAATAAGACTTTCCTCAATCCTTCCAATGTAATAAGTAAAGTTTTATGGTCAAGTTCCGGCAAATCATCATATTTAATATTAAAAGATGCAATCTGATTATTTATAGTTGTGACAGGGAGGGATACACTATTTTCTGTTACTCTAGTGGGAAGGTTATTCATTACAGTTACACCATTCATATATAGCATATTTAAATAATTTAAGCTAAAACTGTTATTTTTATCAAGAATATCGATATTAGTGTCAGCTACTACCATCAGGTTTTCGTAATTATGATAAATACCGTCTAAATATTCAATAAACTCACTGCAATTCTCGTTAGGGGCCCTGTAAAAAGTACCAATATTGACAACTCCCCTATCACTATCGAGAGAGAAAACTAACCAAAGACATATAAAGTAATGGACGCGAAACGAGCTTATTTTCATCCATACGTGAGTGAAGTACTTTTACTACATACATGCCTTCCTCTCGCATGTGAATTGAAATCCCCCTGCCTTTCACGCCGCTAGAGAATCCATACATTCAAGTGGCTCTCTAGTTGCTATCACGAAAATCCCACCCCTCTTATATCTTAACCCCCCGAATTGTCAACAAAATATCAACCATATGATTGAAAACATATGATTTGTGAAAATTTAACATTGATGGGAAACGTCTAATCAAGTTGAATTTGAAATTGCACGCAAAACAATTTTTTTTAAGATAAAACGTGTTGAATTTAGTGCAAAAGCGTTGCAAATGTGATAATTAATCAAATTGAAAAGTTTGTTACGGATCGCGAGTTTTTTTGTGTCGAAAAATAAAAAATGTAGTGACGTGTGTGGGATTGTAAAAACAGCTATAGGTAGCATGTCAGGGACGTATCCTTCGTAGGGTAAGTCATGTTCAATCTTTTATATCGTTCAAGTTAGAATACCCGCACGGAAAATTGATTTAGTTCAATATGCGAAAATTGGTGGGAGACGCCACGTCAAATTTATTTGAAATTTGAATCAACAGCTAATAACGCGCCAAACTTCACGCTACATGATAAAGTGCTTCAATTCTCTCGAGTCCGTGAAGGACTGCAGCGATGTTCTGCTGCCTCGGCAGAAGAAGATGACAATATCTGCCGAGAATGCCCTCGTCTGGAGACGCGTGAATGCGCTGGCAGGCTAGCATTGCGGTGTCGTGGGGCGGGTTCATTTCCCCAGCACGAGGACCCACTACAAAAAATTTCGCACTCACGAATTTGGTGGTCAATTGATCAAGAGGCGACCGAAGTCGCAAAAAGTGTAGATAACTACACCGAGGGAGATAGTACTTGTTCCGAGAACAAGTGGAACCTGAAAAGAAAGGCGGACTTGGGGTAACCTCGTCATTACCCGACGAAGCTCATGGCCCACAAATGAAAGAAGGGCAGCCGGGTGGTGATGGAGCCCCTTCGCTCCAACCGGAATAAATCCATATTTTGTTGCAGTGGCCAGGTATTCCTCTTCTGAGTGGAAAACTCATACAACTTGACTCCCATCAGAAGGGGAGTACCCCGGTGACCAATTTATGCCATAGAATTATACAATTCGATTGCATAACGCTATGCCATAAAGAGGCACTCTGCTTGGGCCACTCAACCCACGATGTCACCTGAAACAAAGAAGGATTAGTTAAGTACCCGGCGGCTGGCTCATGTTTTTAGGGGGCAGCCTGCCACCGTACCGGGTCCTATACCCGGGCAAAGGTTATCGGAAAGGAAAGACCGATTTCAAAAAATATTAAGCTCTTCATTTTTTCTTATGTTTCGCAACAAATATTTCTTCTTTTATATATAATCTGTGGTCAATATGCCGATAAGAAACTGCAATAATATTTTTCCGACACAAATTAACTGGTTCCAATTCAAATAATGTTTGTGGATTATAACGCAAAGCTTTATGTATAAACTGATCGCAACAAAAAAATATGCGAAAATATATGTATCTAAATGTGCAAAAAAAAATATATATATATAGATATAACAACGTATGCAAAAATAATATATGTATATGTATCAAAATGTGCAAATAAAAATATATATATAACAAAGTGTGCAAAAAGAATATATGTATACTCGTATGTATCAAAATGTGCAAAAGAGAAAAAAATATATGGATATGACAGAGTGTGCAAGAAAGTATATAGATAAATTTAAAAATAATATTTAACATTATTTAAAAAAAAAAGATTATTTATAATTTACGTAAAATTATTACTTCTATAAAAATATAATTTAATTTAAATTATAAATAATATAAATGGAAAAGTAATTTATAATATTAAAAGATTTTTAAAATATTAACGAAATATTTAATATAATATAATATATATAATGACATATAAGGGTACGTACCCAAACATCTTCGTCGGGGGCCCACTGATGATGTGGGTGGTCCTGAAATTCAAATTTTTCTTCCGTTATAGCAACTTTTTGACTACACAGATAGCAAGCCTGTCGGCTGCGTCCTAAAGCAGGCATTTATAACATTGAATGACTATTTTGCAGGTTTTACGAGTTGATCCGTCTTAACAACTTCCTGGCGCTCTTGCTGTACGGTAAATGTTATTCTATCGATTATTTAAACAAGTCGTTTGTGGAAATTAGTCGTCTCGATTATTTTGACAAGTTGTTTAAAGTAAGTATTAGAGTAGGAAGTCCATTGCATATCCAGGCTTTCAAAATTTTAACAATAGTATATACATAAGGGCCCAACACTATTGTTGCAGACAATCAGTCGACTGTTTTTGCGTCGCAGAAAATAGTTCCACTCACTTCCAACCGTCCATCTGCGCCAAAGGCAAATAAGACTTATCACCTGAAGGCGAACACTCTGCTATCGCTGAACTACCCGAACCATAAACCGATCACTTAATGGACACGGAATGAAAATCAGATTCGGTTAAACAATTCCTTTGTTCTTTCGTTGACTGTGATATTCAAAACGTCAATCGTCAATCTGCGCCAAAGGCAAATAAGACTTATCACCTGAAGGCGAACACTGTGCTGTCACTGAACTACACGAACCATAAACCATAAACTTCATGGACACGGAATAAAAATCAGGTTCGGCTAAACAATTCCTGCAATCAGTTTCGGTCTGTTAATAATATGGTGATAGCCCCGCTAATACAGGAAGAGATAAAAGTAATAAAACGGCAGTAATAACAACTGATCAAACAAATAGCGGTATAAGGTCGAACGTAATAATGCAATCAATAGTTGCTTCAGGGAATTTATCTTTGGGATGGATGAAGATAATGATGAATAAATTCTCTTTACAGTATGTCCAAAAATTTTGTTCGTCTCGCTAAAAAAAAAGCCGTGCACCTTGAGTTGATCTGGCTTCGCAAGTCCAGATTTCGTTAGCCACTGGCAAATGTTCTCTCGCTGATCACCTTGAAGCTGTAATACTTCACCGTATTCGGAACGCTCTATTACTGTGCCATTGCACGCAAATTCTTTTTACATGCTCGCACAATTTTCTTCAGGTCATATTCCGAGGAAAGGCCTTGCACCGTAGTTAGTGTTTTTCGACCATTTCTCTGCTGAATTCTTATGTGCACAAGTCCGTCCTGTACAGTATCATCAGCACAATTAATTGCATCAGCAAAGGGGTCAAAGTTTTGCAAATTCTGGATGGACATACGATAAACAAATTAAACACAGGAAAGAAATAAAACTGCCAATCGAATATCGGGCACAACTTGTCAAATCCAGGTTCTGAAATCAAACTGCTCGCGTGTACGTCGACTAGGCTCGAAAGATCTCGTCCTCCTTATTCACTTGATTCACATCAGACGAATCCATATCCAATATCGCTGGAAATTTAGTTTTTGCCTTTAAATGTTGAACATGATCGGGATCCTTTCGCAGAAGGCAATCACTCTGAAGAGGACAATCGCACCAATTCGTTATTTCCTCCTCTTGTTCAACGCACTCTTGTTCTTACTTGAACGAGTTATGAACGTCACAAAAACTCTTCACTCGCCAAGACTTAACCTCCTCCTCCTTTACTAGTTACCACCCCTGCGCCCTGTCAAAAATCTTAAATCGTCCCACATCAATCTTAAAGGGCTGCGTTCGTTGTGATCAAATTGGAGGGAAATTGATGTCCCATACAATTTGCACAAAGCAGCTGGTTTTTCGTTTGTTTAGTTGATCTGGGACATCTTATGCCTGAATTTCCTTTAACCCTTTGCCGGCGCCGAATAATCGAGCAGTTTTAGTTGTGCGGAAGAAAGAAAAAAAAAAAAAATTATAAAAAATAAAATAAGAGAAAAAATCTATAAATTGACATAAATAGAATTTGAATGTGGATTGATCCGATAATTTAAAGAGAAACAAGTTGGGTAGACAGACCTATGCTCATGTCAGAAGGGTTTTGTACTCAACTTACAAAATGCAGTAACCAGCAACGAATAAAATCAAGAAACATGTCAAAGACGATTTTATTGGAGAAAATGTGAAATTCGAGGATCATACTATTATTAACAAAGTTGAAAGAGTTCTGACTTCTGAGGTATTTGTTAGAGTTATACCCATAAATTTCTCCCTTGATAATTTTTTCAGATCACGGGTGTCCATTTGCGAGGGAGGAAGCACATTTTTCATGTATTTCCCCCCCTGTGCCCCCACTGAAGCAAAAACGGTCAGTTTAAGAACTGTTTTGAAAAGCTCTCATAGAGAACTTTCAGTTGATACTCATATCGGCTACTTTTCATGAAATTTTTTTCCAGGGGCCACTTCTCTGTACTATAATCATCGATTCATGGCCTATTTTTCGAATCCTAGAATGGTTACAAAGCCCTTTTGCTAGGAGCTCTCTCCTGCCTCTTCGACTTGTTTCAATTATATGTACTCATCTTCATGATACCTATCATTCCTGCAATTTTCATGCAAATCTTAGCAAAGCTGTAGTGTCTAAGTCGGTAAAAAGCGCATATGGCTCCATAGCCATATGTTTCCATAGTAATACAGGGCATATTGTTCCATAGTAATACAGGAAAATTCAAATCGCTATAACTTCGTCAAATACTATTCGATCTTTATGAAACTTTCAGAAAAGATCAATCCTATAAATAGTCAAATTTTATTGAATTTAAGGGTACCGTTTATATTTTATTCAAGAAAACGTAAAATCGATAAATCATACTATTACTAACAAAGTTGAGTGAATTTCGACTTCTCATATATTTGTTGTTGTTGTACTCATTAAGGCCTACATTCATGATTTGTTTCAGATTTTTCGGATGGAAGGTGTCCAATCGCGAGGGGGGGTACGCGAAAAGTTCGTACATTTCCCCTTCCCCTGCCCCCCTCGGTACTTATAAGGCAATTTTAAGACTTGTTTTGAAAAGATCTCATTAAGACCTTTCTAATTACACCCTACTCGACTACCAATGGTGAAATTTTTTTTTTGAGGGGTCACCTCCCTGTATGGGGAGACCCCCCTTAAACCCCTTTGAAAAATTTTTTCACCCTTGAACTTTCAAGAAGTCACCACTTCTGACCTTTCCACAAAGTTTCATGGCTGTAGCCTCTATACTTTCGGAGAAAAAGTCCTGTGATATACAGACGGATGGACGGACGGACAGACGGACACAGGTCGTGATTGCAATAGGGTTTTGTATTTTAGTACAAAACTCTAAAAAGGAAGAGAAAAAAAATAGTAAATTTAACTAACTGCTCGATTACTACATATCAACCAGAAAGGCTCTATACCTGATTCTATCTTTGATATAAATCACAGTACCACCTCCTTGAGAGTGGTCCCTGCAGTTATGAATTACATTATAACCATCAAGATTGTAAAGGACAACTTCATTAGTGCAAATCCATGTTTCGTTAAGAATAATAACATCCAAATTCTCATGCGAATTACAAAATGCCTCAATATCACTGAATTTATTCCTTACGCTTCTGATATTAGCATAAAATATTTTCAAGTTGGTGATACTACTCATATTTCAGAGGAATAATTTATTTTACACTGAAAAATTCTTACAGCTTTGAGGCGCTCTGGGCAATCTTTATCATGAGCTGGATGCGATATTTCTTTATTCTTGGCGAACATACAGTTTGAACATTTCGCCGATTCGGATTTACAATCAATGGTTTTATGATTTTCGGCACAATTGGCGCAAACATCCAAAACACTGCTGCATTTCGAGGCAGGATGGCCAAATCTTTGACACTTGAAACATCTCCTTACCGTTAGCTCTTCGCTGCAGAAATGAGAGTTATAGTCAATATTAACATACGAGCTAACTAATCTATTAAATAGTTGCCCCGGAACTTCAAGTATCAGAGGAAAAGTACTACCATTCCTATTTTTCCAACATTTTACCACATTTAGATTACAATTTGGTATGTTGGGGTTCAGGGCCTACTATCAAAAGCTCTCTCCAGACCATGCACGATTAATCTAGAATTCATTTGTTTCGTAGGATCCACCAAATATGACTCACCCAGACTATCCCGCAATGAACTGGCAAGAACCTCTGTACTAGATAGGCTCTCTGTCTTCAGAATAATTCCCCCTCCTGGTAAGTCCTTCTTATACACACTAGGAATCTTAGCCTCAGCAGGCTTGAAAGATTTTTTAATCTGGACCAATGTTTTATCCGCAGGTTGTTTATTTTTAGGTCGTATTATAACTCCTCCATTATATTTAGGCGATATTTTTGTCGGAGGGTGACACAATGCAGCAGCTTATGACATAGGCAGTGTTGAGCTTCTTTTTATGATTTGCTTTTGTAAATAATATTAAAGTCTCCGGGTCGGTAGTGTTAGTGATAGCAGGTATCATACTCTACGCGTTCCTTTCTAGAGAGCGTTCAAATATTTACCTACGTAGAAGCGAAGCAAACAGCGAGCTAATTGCAATGGAGAAAAGACAAGGCACTCTCTGCGAATAGAACAGTCCAAGGAGAGTGACACAAGGGGAGGATCGACTGCGTGTCTGATCCCTGAATTAAGACAGTGGCTCGACCGATGTCATGGTGAGATTAACTTCTATTTGACCTAGCTCTTGAGCGGGCGTGGATGGTTTCGATCTTACTTCCACAAGATTGGTAAGTCACGGTTTCCCGACTGCATGTTTTGTGTTCTATACAATGGTACAAGCTACGTGGTAACCTCTTCAATGAACTCGGAGTGCTCTCCCCGGAGAGTATAATACGAAAAATAATTACATGCATTGACAAATAGAATCACGTAGCACATTATGTACGGACCGTCCTGGTGGATAAAAAAGGCATACTTGAGCATCAGGAGGTGTCAAGGACAGGGGATCCCTTTTATAGTAATACCTTTCTCTCTGTTCCTTCTCGCTAGAAGCGAAATTTCTAGGTCACGAAGACGCCTCTAGGCAAAGGGGATGAGGCCTAGCCCAAAGTAACGTGCTAAATAGTTAATTAAAATAAATAAAATAATAAGTTTACCGTAAAAATAACAATATATTTGAAATATTTGCCCGGGCAAACGTTTTCATGCAGTTTATACTGTTGTGCTAATTACCCTCAATTTTTTTAAAATGATTTTTTTTTTCGGAAATCCTATCTGCTCAGTAAGCTCTATTAGTCTCTCAGGTATAAGTTTTTTGTAAATGCTGACGATATTTATCCATTATAATTGGAGCATACCCTGTAAATGTGCCTTGTTATAATTTCTATGCTTCCGCGTGCGTTTTTTTAATTCTTTCCACATAAGAGTATACTTCACTAGATTGAGGTCTCGCGCCTATGGCATGGTTGATAAAGTAAGTGTAACTTTATAAACGATCCAAATCTTAGCATTATGGGCCATTTGTTTCGGATCATTGGAAACAAAGTACGAGTAAATAATAAATAAGTCCGATTCTTGCACTCTTTTTCAAATTTTCCATTAGAATATTTTAGTGTATGTTTTAAGCTAAGGCAAAACCAAAACTTCAATGGTCCATATTCTACAGGTAAACCTACACCGCAGTTCAACTACCCAAAACCTGCTTGAGTTGTTTGCGAAGGATATGAAAGCCGATTTTTTGTGATGAGT
This sequence comes from Odontomyia ornata, assembly GCA_963969285.1. Classification (NCBI taxonomy): domain Eukaryota; kingdom Metazoa; phylum Arthropoda; class Insecta; order Diptera; family Stratiomyidae; genus Odontomyia; species Odontomyia ornata. The sequence continues at coordinate 257,299,251 of OZ017740.1, read as the reverse complement.
GAGCACCACCGCGATAAAAGTTCTGCATCATATTATCCTGGTGAAACTGGTACTACCGCCATCTCGGTTCAGAACAGGGATTTCTAGGCAAAGGACTGTGAACGTAACATAGGTTCGGTGCTCAGGGAACACCTTCTTTAGTATGTACCTAACGCCGAAAGACTCAATATGATCTTTCTAAATCAAGCTTAATGCTTTAGAGGGCGCTGTCTTGAACGCAGATAGCAACGTTTCTTGGGGGAGTTCAAAGCAAAAGCAATCGAATGGGGCATGCCTTTAACAGATACGCGGAGAAAACGAATCCTAGAAATGTTGGCCAGGACAGCGCCCGTTGTACTTAACACTGGAAAACCGCCGACTTTCTGTCGTGTTGGATGTGAAAGAACCATACGTGACATTCGCCCCGGAGTCCTAAATACGGAGGCAGTATTAGAGGGCACCCAGCCAGTGATCATCACTACATTCTGGTTGAGGTCCGTGATGTTGTCTCCCGACGTTCGTGCTCTCGACATTCTACAATTGGGTAGAAGATAGGAAAAATGGACGTCAAGAGTACTCATAGTAGGTGCTCCAATGAAGGGGGATTCACAGGGGACAAAAGAGCTGGCAGCTCAAGATGTGATAAGTTCAACTATGAGCATCATCAAGACTGCTATATGCCCCGTCAAAAGCCCCAGCACAACAAGCCCACAGCGTACTGGCGGTCGACTGAAATCACTGAAAAGCGAAGGAATTGTCACCAGCTTTGGCGTGAAGCTCAACGAATAGCAGCATATAAGTTGGTCAGGAAATGCCTTCGCAAATCGGTTAACAATAGCAAGGCTGGCAGCGGGCAAGATCTAGTAGACAATGTGAACAAGGATCCGTGGGGCCTTGACTGCAAGCTAGTTATTGATTCATGCTACTGGGAACGTATCTCCTCGGCAGAACAGCTTTAAAGCAGGTCGTTCTACCATCGATGCGATTGCAATGCTGATGAGCGCGGCCCAGAATGCAGAAGCATATAACATAGTTGCACTAAGCCACCGATCGTTCTGTTGGTAACACTCGACATCAAGAATGTGCGTAAATGTTCTGAATAGGCTGAAAACACATTTTTCAGTGCCAGAATACATATCTTCCGCGACTTCTAAGGCATTACCTGAAAGAAAGAAGCCTACTTTATGACACACCGCAAGGCCAATAAAGAATGGAAGTTACATCAGATATTGCCCAGGGATTTTTTTTTTTTTTGGTGCAGACCTGGGAACATGTCTTACGACGGGCTACTGAGACTGGAGATGTAACTCGCGTTTGATTGGCTATGCGCTCTAGTCAGGGGACGGACCGTTGAACAAGTGCAACTTAGGCTTGGTAAACTAATAAGCCGAGTGAGACACTAGATGACTGCTCGTGGAATCACTCTTATGAAAAACTAAAGTGGTCATAATGACAAAGAAGAGTAAAGACAATCAGTATGGCAGACATACTAATCGAATCGAAACCAGCGATAAAGTATCCGCGGCTGCTGATCGGCTGAGTTTTTCTGAGCGAATCAGGGCAACGGCTGAGAAGGCCATATCCGCTCTGAGTCGACTTATGGCCAAAGTAGGGGGACCCAACTCATCTAGAAGGTGCCACCTGATCAGTGCCGTAGGGTCAGTGCTACTATACGGAGCAAAATATGGGGCAAGGCTCTTAATAAGGAAGTTAACTGGAAACGCTTGGCACACGTACAGAGAAAGGGGTACTAAAGATTACAGATCATATCCAACTGTCTCTGATTCGGTGGTTAGAGTTATTGTAGGTGTGAGACTTGTGGCCCTCTTTTCTAGAGAGCACCACGCTATTTACCTGCGTCGACAGTTACCCGCGAAGAGAGAAAGCACTCACTCAATGATTAGGAGCAGTCTTGGATGAATTGCATGAAGAGAAGGTAGGCTGCGCGGCTTATTATGGATCTGAGACCATGGTTCAATCGAAGGTATGGTGAGACTGATTTCTATCTGATCCAACTTTTGAGCGGGAATGTGTGTTTTCAGTTTTACCTGCACAAAATTGGTATGTCACGGTCCCTGGACTGTATATTTTGCCCAGGAGCATTCAAAAAATGGGACAGGGTGCCACTGAACCTCTACAAGGAAAATAGAGAGCTTATCTCGGATAGCGTTGTCATGTTGATGCTTGAATCGGTGTGCCACGTGGCACGTTATGTTCAGGCAGTCCTATAAGATAAAAGGGACGCACAACAGATGGGGACATTGGAGCTGGGGGATCACTTACCTAGTGATTCATCTTCCAGCTTGAAGGCACCCCACGGCATAGCAAAACAAGATCTGACCTCAAGTTGTATGTCAAACGGTTCCAGGCTAGGTTCTAGGGTTGACTGGGGAGGTATTTAGTGGGTAGTCAAGTCACTTCCGAGCATGGGAGCCTCACACATAGTGATCAAATGGCGTTTATCTCCCTCCCTCTGCTAGCAGCATATTCCTACTCAATTTGTTTATATTTTCATTTAAAATAATTCTATAGTTTTCAATCTTTTTCGAATTACTTCGCAAAATGTCCATTATTCATTTGGGAAAAAAACAAGGAGTGTTTATCGGTGGTTCATTCCCATTTTCACTAACGTCAAAATTGATACACTGCGAAATAATAAACTAAATTAGCACCAATTAATGAAAAATCAATTAACTATGAGTCCGTACAGAAATAAATGCAGTTATTTACGTCTCCTGAAAGATTTTAGATTATGAACTTATTCCCTTTACAAAAAACCGATTCAAATAGTTTCGAATGAATATACATCGCGTGTGGCTGCTTTCCTAGTTTAGACAACAAACTACCGACCGCCAAGGAGAAGACCCCTGCATTTGTACTACTAAGAGATAGTATATCGTTTTTGTATAGATCGCAACAACGGCGTTTTCATCAAAAATAACTTGCCATTCTTCTGCCCATGTAAGCAGGAGAACAAACAACACTTGGTCTACTACTTGGTTATGTTGTTCCTAACCGGTCACATGCTACAGAGCCAGCGCCTGAAGAGTGTAGATTGTGGTTGGTTGGATGAAATTAAGCAACATTATGTAGTGAAATATATCCGTAAAGGACTGCAGCGATGGACTGCTGCCTCAGCGGAAGAGGATGTTGGGACCCGCTGAGATTTGGCCTCGTCTGGGGACGCGTGAATGCGCCGACAAGCTAGGGTTGCGGTGTCGTGGGGCGGGCTCTTTCCCCCTAGCACAAGGCCCCACTACAAAAAAAAAATCACATTCACGAATTAACAGGTCAACATGCCGACTGACAGGTGTCGAGGCCGAGGTAATCTACTAAGGGTTGAAATTGCTTGTTCAGAGAACAAGTTGGGACGAGCAAAAACGGACGGACTGGCGGAGACTTCGTCATTAACGACGATTCTTATGGCCGACAAATCCAGATGGAGGTGGTGCCCCTCGCACCCTCCCAACCGGATCTAGATCCAAATAGACTTGGCCATGTGTTTCCCATTTCAGAGAAAAACTCATACAAAAGCGCTTTGCATGACTCTTTCCCACAAATCATAAGCACAAACGTAACCAATTTATGCTATAGAGTTATGCAATGAAATCAGATAACCCTATATCATAAAAGGGCACGTGAGCGGAAGGCCACTCTACCCGGCAAGAGCCCCTGTGAAGCGACAAAACGGTGGAGCGCGCCCGATGGCTAGCCCATTTAAGACGGAGCCTGCCATCGTTGCGGGTCCTATACCCGGTCAGATTTAATAAAATGGAAAGACCGAGGTTTTGAAGTTTAATGATTCATTTCATTCTATTGCCAAACAAAACGAAAAAAGAGGAAAATTACAGAAAATTCTATTCTCGTTCATAACCTATCCAATTTTTCCCCCTTTTTTTCTTTGCGTTTTATCGGTATGTAAACATCGTTCTCTACGAAAAACAGATCGAACAAAAACTTTAAAAATTTCTAATTATTGTTTGAAATCTTATTGTTTTTAACTAGTTTTTTTTTCATTTACCAATCAAACTGGTTTCAATTTTTTTTGTTTCCTAATTTTTCGATTGTCCGTTTCTATCCCGGCTATGTCGTTTTTTCTCGAATATTCTTTTAAATTAGCTAAACTTTAATTGGATCATTTCACCCTTTTCACATCAACTTAATGTAAATCTATACGACAAATTTGCTCTACATTGAAGCTTTTCTAACGTCGCGCGGATATCGATCACACATTTTTCTTCTCTAATAATTTTTCAGAAAAGTTATTATTAAAAATATGCAGCTCATTTATGTAGCTGCAAGCAATTCCATAAGTAATTCTTTTAAAATTTACAACAATTAGCACGAAATAAAGCGTTTTTGACTTTGACTCTATGATTTTCGTTCTCCCGAATGTTCTGTTCTTTGTGCGATGATTCTGACCGATCTAAATTTGAACTTCGTATAAATATTGTGTAAAGTATTGTGTGCAGTAAACAACCCTAATTTTTAAGAATTTCTATATCTGCTACGATGCTTCCAATAAAGAGTTAGTTACATTTTTTTTCTTTGTTGCTACGTTATTTTTTCCCAGTGTGTTTCTTTTCCATTCGCAAAGATTTATCTAAAACTTACCTGCTTTTATAAACCTATGCATTGTATCTTCATAATTTACGAATTTATAAATTACATACATTAAACATAAAACGTAACTTTTCCGATGTTCCTAATTCATTCGATTCCTTCATACAAAATGCAACAATAAACGACGAACTCATTAAAAGTTTCAAAGATATGAGTCCCTAAATCCTGCTCAGTTAATTTTTAACTTTAGTTTAAATCAACATGATATACGAGCAATTGCAAAAAAAACGGAATTGACTTACTTTGATAACGTTGCAAATCTAATAAGTAATATCTTCCACTAACTGACAATAAACTCCTTGCCTTACTTCCTTATTAATGGTATCATGTTATTCCCAAAGCATCTTTAAGACTTCGTGGTAAATCCAGGATAAGTTTTTCGGTAACTCATCACAAAATACGATTACCGTGCACAGATCGCGAGCTGCATCTTGGATACTATCGGGAATTTCTTTTGCTGTTTTACTTAGTTAGTAGGCTTGGTGAGCTTTCTTTGATGATTTATTTGCTGAATGTTTTGATAATGGCCGTTCACTTGGATTTTTGTACGTTACCATATCACACAATGTTGGAAGAATCCTATGAACGATGATTTGCATCTTACTCAACACATTAAATGTGCATTATCACATTGGAATTGACGCTTTTGAGTCCAAGTGGAGTCGTGACTATCCAAAGCTTAACTGCAATTTGTTCAGTTAATATTGTTATTGGCTTATCGCGAATTGAGGAATTGTATTTGAACAATCAGCAACTCTGCCTCCTATTATTTGTTTTGCGAGTAGCTCAAGGAATGCAGCAGATAGAAATTATTAGCCAAGGTCGAATGGACATGAGCACTTTTATCGTAAATTTCCAAGCACTTTACGGAAACAGTACTTTTTGCTACTGCGCTCTATCCACACTGGCTGGCACAAGGAACACAACGTATGATATCGGACTGGATGCACTTATTCACCAGATGTTACTCACAATAGATAGGCTTTAAAAATTTCTACTTTTCCACTTTTCTTGTTCGGTCTACCACTACACCACTCAACCCAATTAGAAGATTCCTGCTCTTGTCAACAACGGTGTAAAACTCCCTCAACCCATATCACATTATCCATACACGTCCTAAGGCTGAACTTGGACAATCGAGGAAAATATTGCAGTAAAATCAAGCCAGCTGGCAGGGGAAACACCGACACAAATACAAGAGCGCAAAGCAAATGTGTATGTGAAACGAAATGGCGAATTTACACATACGTCTTCACTTTTTAAAATCGGGGATATTCACTTTCAGAATTTATTTCAAGTTGCTTTGATAGCATTGGTCGAAATGTTTATTATTTAATTTAATTTTATCCATTCGACAATTTGTTTAAGGGAGTTAAACCACAAAACTTCAACACTTTTTATGCACTCCCCGAGCATTGATCCAAAAACTACCGTTCTCTCGTGCTTCCCGTGTTCCGCAAAATGTGGGCCACTGAAAGTTCACAGTTCACACATGTAATTAATGGCAAGATTCCCGTCCGGTGGAGCTCCGCTTTGTGAAGGTAGCAATTCGGCTCCTCGATCCGTCCCCAAAAATTTTATTTTTTCTTTCCTTCCATCCAGTGCATACGGTGAATCCCTCAGCTGAGCTCCATCAGCCCAGTTCCCTTCTCTTCCGTGATTTAATACACCGTTGGGGAGTATTACATCAGCATTCCCCAAACCAGGAATTTTACATGCAGATTTGCAATTTTTAAAACAAAATTTAATTAAAGTTGAGAAAATTTAAATGAATTAAGGAAATTTGAAATGTAGTAAAGTAATTTAAATCAGGTACAGAAAATGCAAATGGAGTGAATCAATTTAAATTAAGTAAGGAAATGGTCTGTGTGGTCTAGTGGTTAGAGCATGAACGCATAAGCCGAAGGTCCCAAGTTCAAATCTCGTTGGGAGCAACGTGATTTAGTTCAGGGGATTTTTCGGACAGACTACGAGTGTTTACTCAGTGGCGATATGTACTGATTTAATCAGATCATGTCATAGCTGAGCAGGCACACGGGAGCATGGTACTGACCAAATCAACTTCCGAAAAATCAATACGGTCATGAAAATGAGATACTCTAACTATCTCTAAGCGAAGGCCCGAGAGAGGCTGTAGTGCTACAAAGAAGAAGAAGAAAATTTTAACTAGAGTAAAGAAATGAAAATTTTAAATAGTTATAAAAGTTAAATCTCATGACGAATAAAATTAAAGGGAGACATTTAAATATTAATATAAAGGAAAATTGATATAAAATAACATTTGATAAAATTAATAAAACGAAAAAGTATTTTACAAAAATAGGATTGCAGATAAAATCAATTACATATATATATATATATATATATATATATATATATATATATATATATATATATATATATATATATATATTTTTTTTTTTTTTTTCGAGTCTGCCCCAAAATTCCAAGTAGGAGATAGGAAGGTTTTCGAGCAGTTTGATTGTGTGACTGCTCGATTAATACAATTATTTAAAAGGTAGCGAGAAGATGGTAACTTCCTATTCTAAAAGATAGTATCTTGTTTGCAAAATTTGAACGTCTTCAAAGTCTTTTATTGAAATCGTTTAAATAAGCCAGCGGGGTCCCCACGATGGATTGCGTGGACGTTCACAAAGATTAATTTGTAATGGCTATTTTTCGTCCTGCTACAAGTCATCTCGAGCTTTATCTATAGCTACCAGAGAGTTACGTCGAGTATTGCCCAGGGATCTATCCTTATTCCGGACCTGTGGAATGTGTCTTACGACGGGCTATTGAGATTGGAGACACCAGATGAGTCGCACTTGATTGGCTATGCGGATGATGTTGCGGCTCTGGTCACTGAACCAGAGCTTATGGCCAACGTAGGGGGATCCAGCCTATCAAGAAGGCGTCTCTTGTATAGGTACTGTAGGCTCAGTGCTACTGTACGGAGCAGAAATATGGGCCGACGCTCTCTGTAAGGAGGTATAGAGGAGTACTGAGAATTGCATCTGATACCTGTTGCCCTCCTTGCTAGAGAGCCACACGCTATTCACCTGCGTCGAGGCGAGGATGCGGGGGAGATGGTTGACACTCAACGATTGGCAGCAGTCTTGGGTGAATTGCACGAAGGGAAGGTGGACTGCGTGCCTCATGCCGGATATGAGACCATGGCTAAATCGAAGGCATAGTAAGACTGACTTTCAGTCTTACCTGCACAAGATTGGTAAGTCACAACCCCCGATTGTCGGGTTTGCTCAGGAGAGGAAGACAATGCATGCCGCACATTTTTGCGTGCATAAAATGAGACAGGCTCTGAAGGGACCTCTACAGGGAGAGGGGAGAGTTCACCCCGGCTAATATAGTCGCAGTGATGCTCGAATCGGTTGACAAATGGAACCAGGTGGCACATTATGCTCGGGTAGTCCTAAAAGATAAAGGGGATTCACAGCAGCCGGGGGCGTTGGGGCTCCCACTAGAAGAGGAGTCCTCCAGCTTAAAGGCGGCTCACGGTGTAACAAAACGAGACCTGGCCCGAAGTAATGTGTGAAACAGTCTGTAATAAACATAAGCAGTCGAGCAGCCCCGTGGTGATCAGGAGTGGCTGCTCCTGAAGAGATAAGGTGGTCACCCCGTCGAAACTGCTTAGTTTGTTGTTTTACTAGTGTAAAGTAAACTACATCCGACAAGTTTCCATCCTTTAGGCAGAGATGAGTGGTTCACTTCAGCCACTTTAACATCATTAGGTTTGACATTCCCCTTCTAATGCAACGACCTTCTTCGGAGAAAGTAACGGTTGCTTTTTGTGTAAGGTTTGCGTTTGTCTCAATCCTCCGTGTCCGCTAACTTTAATGAGGCAAAAAATATTGAATTACTGTAGAGTAGCTTAATTGACACCTAATAGAACATTTCTAACGATAATAAAAATTGATCGGTACGTCTTGTGGAGCAGAGTACGCGTGATAAGTATTTTTTAGTGTAGCTTCGTGGCTCGATAAGAACCCACATCATATGATCCCGCAAATGCTATCCGTCAAGCACGCGTACGCGGTCGTTAAGCGAAGCTAGTTAGCTGAGCTCGGTGTTGTTTATAGCTCGCTGACACATGTGCCAGACCATCAGCACCCGTATCCTACACGAGCATTTCGAAAATCATTACAATTTTTAAAAATTTTCATTTTCATAGCAATCACGGATAAAAGCCATAAAATTTAATGTGATTTAATAATAAAAATAATTGTTGAATATTATCGAGTAAATCTAAATAGTTAATTCTTGTTCTCTTTTCTTTTGTAATAATTATATTAAAAGCTTCTTATTCTTAAATTGCAGTTTTCGTTAACGTGTTCTTTTTGTTGGGTTTTTGAAACAAAAGGAAGTTGATTTTTTCTTACTATATCAAAATTATCGGTTAAAAATAAAGAAATATACAATTTTTGAAACGCACGCCCTTGATTTTATCACTGGTGGGGATATTCATGTTGATGTGAAATATTAAGTTAATTCAGAAATGAAAGAAAAATCATTGAAATGAGTGCATTCCGCTATTAAATTTATCGAACGTTAACTGATAGAGAGAGGAATAGAAAGATAATAGTTTCCAAAAATATAGTTATACAGCGGGAATGTTAGGGACTTTTTTTTTTTTAATAAAATGAAAGCCCAATTAGCTCACTGAAGTTTTGCAGTTGATTCGGTAGAAAATTTTCTATGGTATTAAAATTTTATCGAAAGAGATCTTTTCAAGATTAATTCCTCGCATTCAAACATGATGATATTGCACTTGTGCAGGGCTAATACAGTTCTCATTCTCAGACAGTGCAGTTCATAGTTTTTTAACCTACTTTATAAATAGGCAATACAAAATAATATTTACAAATTACCTAAGCAAATACATGTACAGAATTTTGTGAAATATTCAAAGGTGCCGATTGGTAGAATACAACGCAGGTTGTATTCTAAAGCATTTACGACTATTCAAAACAGTGCATTTCTTATATTAAATAGTTTTTCATTACGTATTTAAATTACAATGAATTCTCTAGAATTTCCCTTTTAAAAACTTCAACTGGCACAAAAAAAACTGTGACTAATTATAACACAATCAAATGTGAATCTTCTCGCCATTTGCAATTATATTCATAAAATATGCGACCTACATACGGAGTTGCTTTATTTTTTTTTTTCGTTTTTTTCGTTTAGTAGTAGTAGTATTAGGGAGGCTAATTTTTCCTTTCAAAATTTACGTAAAAGTTCTGATTCATCACAATTTTCTTTGTCCTAAGATTTCGTTATGTTTATATTGACTGTACAGTTCGATAGAAATTAACTATTTGTTTCATTGTTTATGTAATATTCAAAGTTTATTGCTCTTTAGTACAACTAAAACCCTATTGTCCTCAATTTTTTCTAGTTTTCATTTTTTTTTTGTTTTAACTTATCATTTATCTATCTATTAACCACATATTGTATTCTCAAGGAATATTGCTTTCATTTGCTTTCTAAATAATGAATAGACTATTATTTCAATTCTTGATAATTAAGTTCCAGCACCAAAACATGTAGAGGGATTTAATTATAATATGCATTTAATTAATCAGCTTTCCCCTTAGGTATATTCAAAAGTAATTTAAAAAAAAGGTATTCCGATTTATGTATGTCATAGTTGATTTCCATCAGGAACCAACCGAATTCGGAGCGAGTCAATGAGCTAGTCAAGTTCAGTTTAAAGATCGTTGAGTTTTACGATTTAAGAATACAGACAGTTTGCAGTACCAAGTTGAACTGTAGAAGTCAACAAACTGCGAAATCTATACTTAATCTTTTTTAGCTCGGTTGAACGCCCCTTTTCCTTGATGGTTAGCGACTCCGTTTTGATTTTCTACTGACGTTACCTTCGATAATAATCTGTAGGATTTGGCTAGCTTCAAAGGCTGTTCTAGGCAGCAGAATAACTGGAGTTGAAACATGTCCAGATTCAACGCCTAACATATGTGGATATTCATCGTCTCCAAAATCTGCTATCTCTCGGGCTTGGTCTATCCAACAATTCCGAATGACTGTTTCGAGGAAATTGTATTTTTGCAGCGGACAACCATCTCCCTCGCATCCTCGTTTCGGCGCAGGTACATAGCGCGGCGCTCTCTAGCAAGGAGGGCGACAGGTATCACGCCTGCAATCACTCTCACCGCCGAGTCAGAGACTGTTGGATACGAAGATGCAATTCTCAGTGCTCCTCTTCTCTGTACCTGTGCCAATCGTTTTCGGTATACCTCCTTGCTGAGAGCGTCGCCCCATACCTCTGCTCCGTACAGTAGCACTGACCCTACAGCACTCATCAAGAGGCTGGGTCCCCCTACGTTGGCCATAAGTCGACTCAGAGCCGATATTCCCGAAGAAGCCTTCTCAGCCGTAGCCCTGATTTGCTCAGAGAAACTCATCTTTGAGTCGATCAGTAGCCCCAGGTACTTCACCGCTGACTTCGATTCGATTCGTAAGTCGCTAATACTGATCATCCTTACTCTAGGGATTTTTTTTTTTGTCAAGATGACCACTTCGGTTTTCCCCAGTGCTAAACTGAGCCCGCGAGCAGTCATCCAGTCTCTCACTCGGCGCATTAGCATTCCTAGCCTAAGTTGCGCTTGTTCAACGGTGCGTCCAGCGACCATAGCTGCAACATCATCCGCATAGCCGACCAAGCGCGACTCATCTGGCATCTCAAGTCTCAGTAGCCCGTCGTAAGATACGTTCCACAGGTCCGGGCCAAGGATAGATCCCTGGGCAACACCCGATGTGATTTCCATCCTTCGATGACCCTGTGTCGTGTCGTAGAGCAGGCTTTGGTCCTTTAGGTAGTTCCTCAAAAGCCGCATTAGATATTCTGGAACTTGAAAAGAGTTTTCCAGCGTATCCAGAATATCCACCCATCTAGCGGAGTTGAAGGCATTCCTGACGTCGAGTGTCACCAACAAGACGATCCGTCGCTTGGTGCGACTATATGCCTCTGCCTTTTGGACCGCGTTCACCACCTCTGCAATCGTATCAATGGTAGAACGTCCTGCTCTAAAGCCGTACTGCCGAGGAGATAGGTCCCCGGCAGCGCGAATCGCGTCAGTGAGTCTTCCCTTGATGAGTTTCTCTAGCACTTTCCCAGCCGTGTCTAGCATGCATAACGGGCGGTATGCAGACGGCGATCCGGGATTTCCCTTCCCCTTGCTGATCAGCACGAGCCTCGCCACCTTCCATCGTACCGGGAAAACCTCGTCCCGTAGGCAAGCGTTGGATGTGCTGAGCAGCAAGTCAGGACAATGGTAATAGACCAGCTGCAACACCTCAGCCGGAACACCATCTGGACCTGGAGCCTTCCTCGCTTTCAATGAGATGACTGCCTCCTCCAGTTCCAGCTGTGTGAAGAGTGGGCATTCGACTGCTGTTTCACCATGGACAGCGTCAACACGGGCGGGATGGGCGGGGAAGAGTCCCCGCACTATCGCGTCCATCTTTTCCGCGTCATGTATACAAGGCTTCCGTAGGGCACCAAGCTTCCGCATGACCAGCTTGTAGCCAAGGCCCCACGGATCCTTGTTCACATTGTCCACAAGGTCTTGTCAGCAGCGAGCCTTGCTACTGTTGATCAGTTTGCGAAGGCATTTCCTGGCCGACTTATATGCTGCTACCCAGTTGCATGCCTCGTCACCGTTCCGCGCCCGTTGAGCCTCACGTCGAAGCTTGTGACACTTCCTTCGCTTTTCAGCGATTTCAGTTGACCACCAGTACACTGGGGGCTTGCCGTGCCGGGGTCTTCGACGGGGCATAGAAGCTTTGCAAGCAGTCGTAATTATGCTCATAGTAGAGTTCACCACGCTTGAGCTGCCCGTTCTTCCATCCCCTCCGAAGCTCCCTGCAGCGGCTCACCTGCTGAAGCACCTCAATGAACCTCTCGACGCCCATCCTTCCGATATTCCATCCAGTTGTAGAAGGCCGAGAGCACGGACGTCGGGAGACAGCATCACTTATCTCAAGCAGAATGCACTGATGATCACTGGCTGGGTAGTCCTCTAATACTTTCCAGTTGTGTATCCTCCGTACTAAGAACTCCGAGGCGAATGTCACGTCCGGTATGGTTCCCTCACAGCCAAGACGGCGTATTTCCGGAGTTCAGTACGATGAGGGCCGTCCTGGCTGCCATTTCCAGGATTCGTTTTCCCCGCGGATCCGTCTGAGGCATGCTCCATTCGATTGCTTTAGCGTTGAAGTCGCCCCCAACGAGGACTTTGCCCTCTAGGTTCGAGACAGCGCCCTCCAAAGCATTAAGCTTGGCTTGGAAAGATGATATCGATTCGTTCGGCGTTAGGTACACACTAAAGAAGGTGATCCCTGAGCACCGAACCCACACGAAACCATCCCCCCGTCCACAACTCTCCGCTTGAAAGTCACTGTTCCGAACCCAGATTTACTAGGGTTGTAAACACCGATAAGAAAGTGCAGTTATTCTTCATGTAGTATTAATCGGTACGTTATTCGAAATGGATAATTCCACATTGATTTAGTGAATTCAAAATCCATTGAAGAAAATAATGCTTCGACATCGCCGTTGTGTAATCGTTCAGAAGGTCATTTTAATGTCGATCTGGTAATCCTTGCAAATCCATGTTGCGGCCTGCGCCCCTCTATAATACATTAGCGCTAAACTGTGATACCTGTCTTGTCCGGCCGTATTCCATATTTCCAATTTAACTGCCGTATCATCTATGCAAAGCGTTTGCGTAAAAAACTACACCTATCGTACTCTCTTGATACTCTTGGAATTGTCCTTTGACAAAACGTAAAATTAACGATGACTTACCAACAGCCGATTCACCCAGAAGGACCAATTTAAATTGACAAATCTTAGTTTTCGATGCGACCTTTGGTCGTGGTTCACTCGCTCGCCTATTTCCTCATGCGAAAGTGGTTGTGTGGATAGGTCCGCATCTTCCCTCGAAGAAATCCTCTTTATTTGGTTGCATGAGGTGAATTTCTTGCTCCAAATTCCGTTGCTCGGCAATTCGCATAAACTCCAATTGGGGTTATGTCCACTGGCCGGTCGAGGAATGTCCCAGTTGTTTCGCTGTTTTCGAATGCTGAAAAAAGATTTGCCTGATGACATTTCCCTCTTAGCGAATTATGTTGGTGCTGTAGAAGGATTCCTTACCTTGTTGCGAATCGTGCGCTTAACTTTTCCCTTTTTGGTTGTCTTCCGCTACCACGAGGCGACACTGCCTTGGCCCGTCTGTCAGTTACCGACTTCAACTGCCATCAGCTTTGGGTGACATTCCTCGACTCAAACTGACGTAGGATGGGAATGTCACCCAAAGCTGACGTTCGCTCGAAAGCTATATGGCAGTGATGGGCATGTGTGCAAGCCGGCAGTGGCGTAGGGTTGACTCATTACAGGGCAGTGTCCACGATGCCAACCAGGCATGGGGAGACTGAAGGACGAGCTGGTTGCCATAGATGGTTTTACTTGTATGACGGCCGAAGAGGTCGTGTGGCTTGTGGATGGCAAATCTTCCCGCAGCACGTTCTGACCCGAAGAGGTCGCTGATATTTTGAGCCCAGGAGAAGGCGATCGATGCTACGCAGGAGATAACAGCGGGGGACAACAGCGCGAAGGACGAAACTCTTTGGTGGTACTTTTCACCGTCGTAGGTCTTTGGCATGGTAGACTCCCAGCTCCTTGCCGAACATGTCCACGATGAGATATCGCGTGGGACTTAAAACTTGTAGGACACGTTACTTCACGAACTTATTGTCTAGTTTGAAACTGTAGTGCCGGCTTCCTTCACCTTGTCTGAAATTCCGTCGGTAGATTTCGTCGCCTGCTTTGAAGCCAGAAGGATGGGATCGCAGGTTATAACGCTCCTCCCCCACCCGTCTACTGTCATCAATCTTCTCCCGAATTTGTTCTCGTAAAATTTGGAGTTTCTCGTGCGGCTCCAGAGCCACTATTGGGTCTTCCAAACCTTTCAACTGCCGCAATAGCCGGTACGAGTTTCCGTGGCAGATCATATACTGGTCGAACACGGCAAAGTATGGGGAGATACTTGTGGATGATTGGTATGATGAACGCAAGGCACAGGTGATGGCGGAAATCCTGCGGTCCCAGTCCTTCCGATCCGGTTTGACGTAGGCCCGAATGGCGGCTATGAGGGTGCGGTTCAGCTACTCGGGCGCATTGGCTTGCGGGGAATAAACGGCAGCCCGCTGATGAGTGATGCCATACTTGTCCATTAGATCCCGAAATCTAGCCGAGGTGAACTGAACTCCGTTGTCGGAGACCACCTTTTCCGGTACTCCAAATATATGGAAAACGCGATTTTCCAGAAAGCTGACTATCAGGCCGGTGTTTAGGTTTCGAATTGGCTCAATAATTGGGAATTTGGACAATTGGTCCAGGACCACGACAGCTGCCGTATATCCCGAAGTCAAGCGAGGGTACGGACCAATAAGATCTAAATACAGGCGCTGGAACACCCACTCCGGTAGCTCAAATTTTCCCATCGGGGGCCGAAGTACAGAATTGGGCGCTTTAGTGCATTTGCACAGCTCACAGGTAGCTACGTACTCTTTAACTTCCTGCGCCACCTTAGGCCAAAAGAAGCACGTCTTCAGTCGCCGAAGCGTATGACCATAACCGCCGTGCGCACTCAATGGGTGGTCATGAACCCTTCTCATCAAGCCGAAGGTCAGTTCTTCGGGCACCCATAACTTCCACTGTTCCTCTTCTTGTATGAGGTCTCCGGAGGCATGTCCCATCCGCTTGTATATCAATCCCTCCGTCAGCCGCAGTTCTGCCAGCTGTGATAACTGGTTCCAAATCGTATTCATCAGCTGGGTATAACCTATTGACTTGAAGGCGGGATGGTCCAAGTTGATCCATAGGGGGCTGTCGTCCTCCTGGCCCAACTCGGCTCCTTCAGGGGCGAACATCCTTGATAATGTGTCTGGTACCACGTGCTGACTTCCCTTGCGGTGTCTTATCGTGAAGTCAAACGCCTGTAATTTCAAGGCCCATCTCGCCAAACGCCCGTGGAGATCAGTCTGGCTAACAGCCATTTCAGAGACACATGGTCAGTGACGATCTCAAAGGAATGTCCCTCGACATATGCTCGAAAGCGTTTCAACGCCAGCACAGCCGCCAAACATTCCTGCTCCGGGACCGTGTAGTTCCGCTTTGCCGGGTTCAGCTTGTGAGACATGAAGGCTATAGGCCTCTCCTCACCGTCTTGTGCAACCTGGACTAAGACTGCTCCCACCCCATGTTGACTTGCATCACATGGTTTCCCAAAGTCCGGGCTGTGCAGTACGGGGGCTGTTGTCAGACTCTTCTTTAGCTCTTCGAAGGCTCGCAAGCTGGGCCCTTACTAGACCAACTTACGTCCCTTACGCAGCATGTCGGTCAAAGGTGTGGTAATGGTAGCATAGTCACGTACGAAACGTTAGTACCATCCGCATAAGCCTAGGAATCGGCGTAACTGCTTGGTGGTCTTGGGTAGTGGAAAAGCATCAATCACTTGAGTATTTTCCGGGCCGGTCTTGATGTTGCCATGCCCAATGATGTGGCCCAAATACTTTACCTCCGTCATCATGAACTGACTCTTCTGTATGTTGATGGTTAACCCTGCCCTCCGGATGTGCAAAGCCACTTCCTGAAGCAGGTCGAGGTGTTCGTTAAAGGTTTCGGTTATAAGCAGCAGATCGTCCAAGTATACGAAAACTTGGTGCCGTAAATGCGGTGGTATCACCTTAACCATACGGCGCGATATTGTCTGAGGGGCATTGCACAATCCGAATGGCATGGTCACAAATTGATACAGTGGCCAACCTGGGACTGTGAGGGCTGTTTTCTCCTTTGAGCCAGGGTCTAAAGGAATCTGCCAGAAAGCGTCCTTGAGGTCTAAACTCGTGAGTAATGGGCTTTAGGCAATCGACTCAAGATGCCTTCAATCAACGGTAGAGGGTATGCGTCCTTGACAGTGACGGCGTTCAAGCGTCTGGCATCTTAGCATAGCCGGACCTTGTTGGACTTGACAACTAAGGTGACCGGGGAAGCCCACGCGCTCTGCGATTCTTCGATCACGCCTAGTGCAAGCATTCGATCAACTTCGGCATATAACGACTTTTCCTTTGCCGGAGATATGGCAAAATGTCTCTGCTTTATGGGTTCCTTCTCATGCGATGGAACAGCCGATATAACCGAGTCAAGCCGCAATTGTTGATTCACATCCAGTGCATGTCGTAATGAATGGGAAGTAGGAGTTTCATCAGGAACAGTGGCGACGGAATCCAGTGTCGTGCCAGGGCAAAGTTAAATTTTCGAACCAAATCCACCCTTAGGTAAAGATTCTGGGTTACTTGGGGGATAATAAAAATTCCAGAGGTTTAGTTACCCCTTTAAATGTGACATCCGTCGTAATTTTCCACACTACGGAGTGACGAGTTCCATCCGCCGTGCTTAACCAGATGGTAAAATGATGGATTTGGTCCGCGTGAGTTGCCAGCACCTCCCCTGCAAAATCGGCTGATATGCAATTCACACTGTCCCCGGCTGTTATCTCCTGCCCTGTAATAAACATAAGCAGTCGAGCAGCCCCGTGGTGATCAGGAGTGGCTGCTCCTGAAGAGATAAGGTGGTCACCCCGTCGAAACATCTTAGTTTGTTGTTTTACTAGTGTACAGTAAACTACATCCGCTAACTTGTATGAGGCAAAAAAATATTGAATTACTGTAGAGTAGCTTAATTGAAACCTAATAGAACATTTCTAAAGATAATAAAAATTGATCGGTACGTCTTGTGGAGCAGAGTACGCGTGATAAGTATTTTGTAGTGTAGCTTCGTGGCTCGACAAGAACCCGCCTCATATGATCCCGCAAATGCTAGTCGTCAAGCACTCGTACGCGGTCGTTAAGCCAAGCTAGTTAGCTGAGCTCGGTGTTGTTTATAGCTCGCTGATACATGTGCCAGACCATCGGCACCCGTGTCCTACACGGTCCTTTCGAAAATCATTACACGTCTCAGGCTAGGTTCTCAGGTTGACACGGGAGGTGATTAGTGGGTAGTCCAGTCGCCTTCTTACGAGCATGTGAGTCTCACACTCTGTGCATGAATGGCATTCACCTCCCAACCACAAAAAAAAAATCTCTCCGTATACATGGCTATGGAAAAGTATGCACTTTCTATCAACTCAGATACTACGGGTTTGCTAGGATTTGCATGAAAGTTTGAGAAATTAAATTCGTAATAAATACAGGTATCTTTGAGAATTTGTTCAATGGGTGTCATCCATTATCGTAAAACAAAATGCGGCAATTTTAAATGACAGTATTGCAAAAAATTGTGTTGTTTCTCCCAAACCATCATTTAACATGCTATTAACACTTGATTGAATTTATTAATGAGTAGCCCAAGATGAGCAGGTTAAAAGCAATAGGTGAAAAAACCATGGAGGAAGATCCAATAACAGATAACATAAATGTTGAAATTCGTTTAACTTTGCTAATAATAGTAGTATTTGTAAATTTAATATTTTCGCCACTAAAACTGAATTAGCATGATTAAATTGAATGAAAGCAGATATTTAAGTAGTCCTTTGAAAGTTTCTTAAATTCTTTAAGTTTTAATAGAATTTACAGAAGTTACTGCCGTTTAAATTTTCTCGGATTACAGCACGGTTTTCTACTACGATGGAAAGCCATCGAACCAGACACTAAACTTTCGAGTGTATTTTGCCAAAATATATAATATAACAAAATGACATTTATGATTCGGCTTATTCAATTTGAGCAATATTGCAACAAAATGTTGGCCGGTAAAAATGGAGAAACACTGATTTTTCTTTTAAAGCAAAAATATATTTGTTTTTTTTTTTAATTTTATCCTTCTATATGTCTGCATATCGTAGGTTAAGTACAAAACCCTTCTGAAATGAGCGTAGTTCTGTTACCCAACTTGTTTATGGTATTTAGAGGTCAGGTTACTTAATTTTGATTTTTTTGTTTAAATTTTTCTATGTATATATATATATATATATATATATATATATATATATATATATATATATATATATGTATATATATATATATATATATATATATATATATATATATATATATATATATATATATATATGTATATATATATATATATATATATATATATATATATATATATATATATATATATATATATATATATATATATTTATATATACTCGTAACTGTGCGAAAATATATCGTTCCATCTATAAGAAGCTTCTGGTTTTAGCTTACCGATTGCTGTTAGAAGTAACATTCAATTGAATCTAGAACATTTTAGTTCTATTCTTTTGTGGAAAGAAACTTTAGAAGTGGATAAAATTACAAATAATGTATATGATTCATCCGATGTGGTGTACTGGTATTTGATATTTATTTTCCTTGCCATTGGGTGCACAATCTTTCCCAAAGAAAAGTCGGTTTATTTTCTATATCTCAGCATTTAAATATAATCTTTGTTCTGTGCATTTCTTATTTTGAATTTTAAGGCAGGTGTATCATTCGTTCATTCCATAGCGGAATCAACACATCTCAATCATCAGCAAAACATATTGACTAATTGTATTAAACATAATTACCCTCAACACGTTCTCATTCATATAAACCATCAAACATTGGTGACAAAACGGAAGTCCCAAATGTATCCAAGCATCTTCAAAGATCGATTGACTCAACTCGCGGTCAGCTGAATTAATTAACTCCAATTGTTTGAATGGATCATTTGACCCCAAAGGTTTCGGTGAACACGAACGAAGATTAATCAAGACCCGCTTCGTTCTGGCGAATGATCGACCCTAACAAGATTACAGTGCTAGTGCCGATTAATATTTAATTAAGGATTAAAGTTAATTAGTGTTAACATGTTGAATAAGTTCTGAGCCATGTATCTCTAGGATAATTTTGAAGTGCGCAAGGTCCCACTGTATTCAATGAACATTTTAAATCAGCAATCCCATGAACATAAAATCAGCAATCCCATGAAATGGAAATTTTAAATCAGCAATCCTATGAAAAAGATTCGCCAAGGCATTAACATTTTGAAATCATTTTCTTTAAAAAGCTTTAATTAAATTCTAGCAAAATCAAACAAGTTTGTTACGCCTGGAAAGCGTGAGAACAGTAATCCGCGTTGCGAAACCATTCATATTAAATGTAAGACAATGAGATAATGCGCAATCTTGTTCACTTGGAGCAAAAGCCACCCACTCGGTACGCTGACTTAAGCTAATTAAGAAAATAATTACTTAATTGCAATTGACACCCAACCGATCCAAGTCAGCAACTTAAGCTTCCCTGACCCGATCCGATCCAAAGCAACTTTCGCCAATCGGAGGTAGCGCCTTCTCCCGTGTCCAACATAGAGCGACAACTGGATCAATCTTAACATTGTTCTGGAGTCACGTCGCCACTTATTGTTTCAAGATGCGCACCGATGATTCTTCGAACGGCGTTGGCGCTGTCTTAAAGCTTAAGATCAGCTTCTTCTTCCTCCAGACGTGGAGCACCGAGCCCCAGTCATTCAGGTTTCAGCTGAATGGATATTCGGAGTAGGCTAGCGATCCGCCAGTTCAGTTAGTTTCTAGCGAGTTTCAGACGTTACTGGAAGTGCAAACGATCGAAATTTAACGTTCCCAACTGCGAAGACGACGACGGTAACTTTGCATGGGCGTTGTCGGCGACCAAGTTCTTGTGTTTCACCTGTATACTGAAAACTGAAGGAGTTATACTCGCTGTGGTATGTCCAAAATTTGATTTTCTATCAAAACACAATTCGATCGCGATTTTGATATCTTGTAACTTTATCTAGTAGTAATTGAACGCAAAGTGGATAAGATAACAATTGTTGTGAAACCGTGTCGCTGCTCCGACGTGAGGCAAGTGTGTAGATTCGCGACGTGAGTCAGAAAAGTAAGTTGATTACAGGTGTGTCTCAACGATTTTCCGACAGTACAATAGAATTTGGTGTTGTTTTTCCTGACAGCAGTGCAGAAAATACAATTTCCCTAGGTTTTTGTTCAATTGCGAGTGAAAATTCATTGGAAAGCGTAATATAACGATTTCCCCATGTGAGCACATTGTCTTTGATGAAAACTTACCTGTGTAGTGTGTATTCAGCTCTGTTCGATAAATTAGTGACGTCAACAGTGTTGTTGGTTATTTACAGAGTGTGTGTTGGAATTAAACGGACACGACAAAAGTTATTAATCATCAATATTTTCCAGACAATTGATTCAAAGCTTGAAGCTCAGAAGTTTGGTAATAAATAAAATAATCGAATCAAATTTTGTGCGAAAATTGGAAGTATTCATTGTAAGAACATTCAAAATTAGTTTTTTGCTATTCTTGCTCAATTATATGAAAGTATCGTGTTTGAATTTCAAATATCATCTTTTCTTGGTAAATGAGTTAATGTTCAAAATTTCGATGGGATCTCAAAGCTGATTATGCCTTTTTAAACTAAAAAGGTGAACAGGATCCTGATTCTGCGAATCGTATGTTTTTAGATGAGTACGACTGACTTAGATCGAATTCTCAAGTAGCGGTTTGATTAATGAACACTGAAAAGCAAAAATTAAATTTTAGGATATATTTTTTTAAGTTTTAAGGATTAGTTGTGAATAAGGATACAACGAACTTGAACATACGCTAATATTTATGGAATAAGTTTCACAGAGACTAGCCAAATTAACTTAACAGTCCTAGTGACAGTGATGCTACAAGTTACTATAACTTTCATTCAAAAAAATTGATTTGCATCGACTTTAACTTATTTATTTCATTCTCCCCAGAGAATTTTGTAACAGGAAGAAATGACTATAGCCCCTATTAATGTAATTCTATTTTTTGTTAAATTATACATTATGAAAATCTTATATTTAATACCAAATTTAATAGATTAAGATAGACGATTTTATAAGGTAAAATGCAAAACTTACAAATCATACTATTATTAACAAAGTTGATTTAATTTTGACTACTAAGATTTGTTGCTGTAGCGCACGTAAATACTTCTCTGATTTTTCCATGATTTTACACAGGTTCACAGGGGTTCAATTGTGAGGGAGTACCGGTATTCTATATTCTTTCCCTTCCCCTGCACATTTCATATCCCTTCTGCATGGAATTCACCATGATCTTTTATGCGATACCCCACTCAGCTACATTCCGTGATTAAAATTTTTTAGGGGTTATTTCTTATATGGAAAGTCTCGCTTCAAAGCCCTTAACATTTTTTTTTTCAAATAGAAAACTTTCATGAGATCTCTATTTCTAAATTTCACACAAAGTTCAATGAATGCAGCTTCGTAGTTTTTGATAAAAACTGCCACACCACATGGAGAGCCGAACAGACCGGTACTGATTTCAATAGGATATTGTAAAAATTTTATTACAAAATCCAAAAAAGAAAATGTAAAAAATATTTATTTTATATTAAACTAATACTTATTTCGACATCTTAGTAGTTCGTCATCATATATTTATTTCTGCTGTCCGTATTTGTCTCCATCTAATAAGGCCCTCATAAGGCATACCTAAAATAAATAAAAAATTGGAAACACCGCATGGTTGCTTTATTTCAGTAAATGTCTTACTAAGCGTTTTGAAAATAAGGATGAGATTAGCTTTTCTTTGCAATGAAAACTACAGAGAAACTACTCTATTATGCACATCTTATAAAGTCCTGTCAATTGAGCGAAAACTGAAGCCCTATTATGAATATTTAATCATACATTATAAAGTTGGTTTCCGAAGTCGAGGGTCTACGATTGTTCAAATAATCAGGTGCCCGAAAAGTACTGACAACATAAAATCAATGGGTGCCAGATATTCATAGATTTCAAGCATATTTACGATTGAGCCAACAAAAGTGCCCTATACAATTTAATACTTGGCTTCAGAGTCCCGACGAAAGTTGTTCGTATGATTAAGATTACAATGCTAAACAGTAAATCAAATCAAAGTTAAGGGAGATCTAGCTGAAAGCTTTCCAACTGAATCTAACCTATAATAGGGGGATGCGCCTGCTCCGTTTGCGTAGCTAGTGATTTTTCCTAGGAGAGCAGCCATATAGTATTTAAATTTGAAATATTGTTAAGTCCGTAAAGGACAGCAGCGATGTCAAGTGCCTCACCGAGCTAAGATTTGGACTTATTGGAATTACTTTGGCTGACGACACGCACGCACGCTGGCAGCAAGCTTCTGCGGAGTCATGGGGCGGTTTCGTTTCGCCAGCGCAAAGTACACTACAAAATATTTATTCGTGCGGACGAATTTAGATTTTATTTAGCCTCCGTTTTCAACGGAAAAGCTAAAAAAAAATACTCGGAAATTTGGCCCCCGGGTGGATTTGGTACCCTCCCATCCAGATAAAAATTCTGATGACTAGGTTCATCTTCAGCGGGGCCTTCCTTCCGGTGTTCTAGTAGGGATATACATGTTTCCCTTACTAGCAAATCCTGTGATGATTTCACTCCATCTTCACCTGTTGGGTGTATAATTGTGCTAGTCTCTCTATCTGACTCTCTTTCCTTCCTCGCATCATCTGTGTATATCCCTTGTAACAGTTCTGCTATCGTTTACGAACATTTCTTTGCAAAATTCTCGAGCTGCATTTATGCTCGTTTCCCTTCTACCCCTATATTGGTCTGTGGTGACTTCGATTTGCCCTCTATTGTTTGGAATGATTTGTATGTCTCCACAGTTTCTGGCGGTAGGGTGTCTTTTGCTCTTTCTTCTTTTATTTCCCTTTGTTCTTTCACCCAATACAACACTTTTCCGAATGCCAATAACAAATTGCTTGATCTTGTTCTTTCCAACTTGTCACTTTCTTCTCTGTCCGCGTCGGTGGCACTCTCATCCTTTGTCAAACCTGATCCCCACCATCCACCGCTCTCTATTGAGCTTGCTACTACATTTTCTCGTTCTTTGAAGAATTCCTCACCTTCCCGCTTTAATTTTGTAAAAGTCGGTTTATTGAGCATGGAAGCTAACCTTAATGCCATGAATTGGTATTCCTTCTTCAGCAATCTCCACACTGAAGATTGTGTTGATAAGTTCTATATGTTTCTTTCGTCCTTAAACTCGCAATTTACTCAAGTGTGTCCAGCAAGAAGACCTAAATATGCTCCTTGGTTTAATTCAGTTGTTGTCATTGCAATTAAAACTAAAGATGCTGCCCGCAGAAAATACTTATCCAGTGGTCTTCCAATTGACCTCGTTAAGTTCAAAGAGCGTTAGGCCGTGGCCAAGAAAATTGTCACATCTGCACTTCATGCATACTCGTATGTTAACCACATTGAAACTACGTTAATGTCGAATCAAACTCGTGCGTTCTGGTCGTGCGTAAAATCTTTAAGGGCCTCTCATCATGCCCCTGATAATTTGAGTGTAGATGCCGTGACATCGTCTACTACTCATGAATCTTCTGAACTCTTCGCTTCGTATTTTTCTTCCTTTTTTGGTAGGGCTAAGCATTCCCCTTCCTTCAACCAATCTTCTTGCTCTTTTTCCTCTACTAATTTTCGTACAAACCCCTTGCTACATTTATGCTCGAGCAACTCTTAAATAATCTTGACAACAGCATCAGTGTGGGCCCTGATGGCATTCCAAATTTTCTAGCAAAATCTTTATCTTCTTCGCTTTGTGTTCCCCTTTCAGTTATCTTTAACTTGAGTTTATCCTGTGGGCTTTTCGTCTCAAACTATCGTCGTATTTCGCTTCTTCTTTGTTTTGGTAAAACTCTTGAAAATATAGTTTTTAGCAGACCAATAGCATGGTTTTATCAGAGGCAGATCTACCCTTACAAAATCACTTTTTTTTACCATCATATTGCAGCTGCCCTTGATCAACAACAACCTAAAGCCTTTGGTTCAGTGGATCACTCTCTTCTATTTGAGAAACTTTTAGGGTTCAACGTTCCTAGTTGCCCCTATTCCTGGCTTCTCTCTTATGTCCTGAATCGTCAATGTATAGTCACTTTAAGCTCTTGCTTCTCTTCTTCCTTTCACCCGAGCTCGGTTCAATATTTGACCCCATACGCAAGGTTCAATATTTGACCCCATACTATTTTTACTTTTTGTTATCACATTCCCCTGTCTCCGTTATGCTGATGACTTCAAGATTTTTCGTGTTATTAATTCCCTTTTAGACGTGGATATCCTTCAAGCCGATCTGCAGGGTCTTAGTGAGGGGTGTGAATCAAACCATCTCTCCTTAAATGTTTCCAAATGCCATCAGATGACATTCTCCTGTAAAAAATTTTCTCTTCTCTCAACGTATAGGCTTGTCGGTATCCCTTTGGGCAATGTAACCTCCTTTAAGGATTTTGGTGAGCTTTTCGATTGTAAAATGAAACTTGATCTCTACATTGCTCTAATTATTAAGAAAGCCTCTCGCTTAACTGGATTTATTTTACGATTCGCTTCGTCATTTCAGCATATCACATCCTGTATGTGTCTTTACTTCTTACTAGTGCATAGTCATTTGTAGTATTGCTCCCAAATTTAGGGTCCGTACCACAGGAAGCACATCGATGCTGTTGAGTCAGTTCAACGCAGATTCATATGGTCTTTATTCTACAAATTCAACCTTCCTTACTCCATTTATGATGACCGACTACATACTTTGAACCTTCCTACCCTCGAGTCCAGACGATCTTTCGTTGACGAATGTCTTTTGTTCAAGCTTCATCATAGCCTTTTACCTCAAAATGTATGCAGGCAAATAAATACATTCGACACTGTGCGCCCTAATAGATCCTCGCTTCAATTTCAGGTTCCATATGCACGTACTAACACCTTCTTCCACTCTCTCTTACTACGCTTACCTCGCATGCGCAACCAGCGAATTGTCTGTCCTCTAATATACCATAGTCTCTTGGCGTATTCCAAACTTCAATAAAAAATCAAATTTATGAATACACCTATAAATCTTAATTTTTGATATCGTATTGTTATCTTTTTTCTTTAATTTCTTCCATATTTTGAACTCGTATGTTTGTATTTAAATATAGTATTAATTGACTAGTAATTAGACTACTAGTCTAAAATAAATAAATTTGATTCCTTCATCCCTAAAACCAACGAAAAATCGAGAGCAACCTTATGGGTGCTGAAATCCTAAAATGTAGCTCCCCAAATGGCGGTTCATTACCCGTTTCTAAGTGAAGAAAAAGATCAGCGTTTAATTTTTTTGGCAATTCATGTTGGAGTAATAACATGGTACTGACTATAATGTTCCAAAAAACTACTTATACTACAAATAATCAAAATTTATCACTATTTTCTCCTAACCAGTCGCAATATTTTTCTGTCAATTTGGGAAAGTCATTTTCAGATATTTTTATTAGCATTACATTAATTCAATCACCTATATTGATTACATTATACCATAGAAAAATTGATTTAATAATGAAATAAAAAAATAATTGTATTAACTTCCGAGTTTATCAACAGTAACCGAATAAACCACTTTTATTTTGTTGCCATTGAAGATGCGACACTTGGCATTGAACTAGTAGACCACGTCCACAATAGGAAAATTTGCCTCGATTCGAATTTTTTGGAGAAATGAGTCCACGAGTTACAGAAATTTGAATGAAATTTAGCCAATTATATCAATATGGAAGGGAAAGAGCAGTGCATATAGGAACAGTTAACCAAATTTGATCCACTAACTGTGCCTCGTTGCATTTGTGTTTTCTTTTCCGTTACGTCGTAAAACTTAGGGCGGATGTTTTTGTGAATTTATCACCCTTGTCCATCAACAATTCAATCATGGGAAATTAACATTATCGATTTCTCACACCGACAAACAACTATGATAACGGCTCGATCGCAATCGTCAATCAAACGATTTTCACATTTGAAGTAATGCAATTTAATCAGGATATTCAAAACAATCACAAGTTTTGAAAAGGGATTTCACTATAGTGGGGATTCTTACTTACGACACTTTCACACTTAATTTTCTGATTAAAATCAACAACACATGGGATTTCAAACTACCAGAACAGAAAACTGTACTCCCAGAATAGATATACTGCAATCCTCAAACCGATCCGCCGCGAGCAACGGCAAAATCACCGCTCCTGAATCCCACCCAGCAATCATCGGTGGTTGAATGCCATTCCCGCATTGAGTGTGGAGCTCTCATGCTCGCGAGCGACTGTACTTCCCACTAAGCACCTCACCTGTCAACCCGAAAACCTAGGCTGGAACCGTTTGACACATTATTTCGGACCAAGTCTCGTTTTACTACACCTGAGGAACCTTCAAGCTGAGAGATCCCTCCTCCAGCTGGAGGAAAGGAAGGAAGAGGAATTGGCAGAGAAGCAAACCCCCCGTCCCTGGCTTCTGTCTGCCCTTTTTGCCTTTTAGGACTGCCCGAACATAATGTTACACATAATTTCATTTGGGCAACCGATCGAAGTATAACCGCGACTAGACTATCCGGTGTGAGCTCTCCTCTTTACTTGTAGAGGTCCCGTCGCAGCCTGTTCTATTTTCTGCATCCATAAAATGTGTGACAGGCATCGACCGTGACTTACCAATCTTGTGCGGGGAAGACTGAAAACACAGTGCCCACTCAAGGGCTGGGTCAGGTTGAAGAATCTCACCATGCCTTCGATTTAGCCAGAGCCTTAGATCCGAGATGAGCCACGCAGTCCAACTTCCCTTCGTGCAATTCACCCAAGACTGCCAATCGTTGAGTGAGCGCTGTCTCTTCTTGCGTGCAAATGTCTCTCTTTTGTCCTTGTTTTGATGCAAATAAATAGCGCGGCACCCTTTAGCAAGGAGGGTGACAGGATTCATGCCTGCAACAACTCTCACCGCCAAATCAGAGACTGTCAAATATGAAGATGCAATCCTCCTTCTATACCTGTGCCAAGCCTCCTTATTGAAAGCGTCGCCCTTGAAGACTTTAAAGATAATAAGTCTTTATATTGTCTCCAATAAAGGCACTGAGAGACAAAACCCGAAAAACATTTTCTACCGCCATGACTTAGTATCATCTTCTTGAGTACCGATATATTCGATCAAGATAATGGGATACACTAACTATCTCTAAGTGAAGGCCCAAAATAGGGAGTAGTGCTAGAGCAAAAACTATTAATCGTGAAACTAATTGGCAATGAAACGGTGAGTATCTCGTTTATTTTATCAGAGCATTTATAGGTTCGTTTGGCCCACTTTAATGTAGAGGATGCTTCGCATCAAAGGGTTTTCAAAAGAAAAGAAAAAACGACATGTACGAGCGACTAACATTTCAAGTTGAATTTTCTATTTTTAGGAAAGTAAATATATCGATAAAAACATGATCTTTTTCCTAGGAAAGGATCCCATATATGTTATAAGCGTGAATAGATATAGAATTTAAGAGTTTTCCTATAATGGTGAATCTAAAATTAATATAGCGTCGCTGTAAATTTGGCCGAATTACAGAAGAGCTTACATGTGCCCTTGCCTAATGGGCGTATGAGCAGGAGCATATTTGGGTTAGAGCATATTCTGTAATTGTGTGCCCTTCCGTTGGACAGATATCCTCTGTTACGAACACTTTCCGTTCGTAACAGAAATGCCCTTTGATTTTTCGTATAGCATATGGCTGTTTGAAGCGCGAATATCCTTCCTAAGGATATACGATTATGTTGTTGCGTCATGAGTATATGCCCTTCTGGGGGGCGTGTGTGATAGCGGCCGTCCTAGATGTAATCTCATAAAAATTTCAAAAGCAGCAAAGGTAGCAAGGCTGTCCTAATTCGGTTCAAAATTGATCTAGAACACGTTGTTAGGAAAACGGCTGCTCAGATCATGGGTATGCTACTTTTAAGTCCATATGCTGACAATGTCAGCATTGTATCTAGATCAATTCCAGATGCTAAGAAAGTCTTCATATTTATATTCAGAAGTGAAATGATCAGCTTTTCGATCAATGAAAGAAACTTTATGATCCAAACGAGGAAAGACAGTACCTGATCTTTGGAGACGATTACCTGGAAAGTGTGAATAGTTTCCCATACTTAGGAGTCTATCTTAATAAAAAAAGGGCCTGGAAAACGATAAAATCTGAAGAAGGATAAATGCAGCAAACAAAGCTTACATTTTAGTAATTCATATTATAAGGTCCAAGAAAAAGTAAAATTAAGTTTCATTTATGCAAATCACTTATAAAACTTGTGCTTTTGTACTGGTACTGACCATTTCATCTTCTTGAGTACAAGCAAGCGCACAACCTTGACATTTACAAATGTTTCTGAAAAGACCCTGAATGTATTCGAATGCAAAGTACTTAGGAAGATTTATGACTCAGTGAAGCATTGAGCAGAGTGGAGACTTCATTACAACGATGATTTGTCCGACACCTGTATCCGTATGTGTAAAACTAAGTAAATTGAAATGGGTAGGAGATGTGGAAATTATGGAAAAGCACAGACTACCTTATGAAAATTTAAGGGTAGAGCACATGGAAAATTTCAAGTTGGGAAAAGGTGACAAAACAATGGAAAGACTCAGTGGATGCTGATAATAAATCCGTGCATGGAATCTTACATCAACGAGTGAGGTCACGGAGCGGAGAAATTGAAAGTCCGACTTGGAGTCATTTTATAGATGATGCTAAGAGAAGTTTGTTAACTATGCCTTTTGATTACCATAACCTAGTTTATGAACGCTCCAGCATCATGACATTTCAATAGTTTTGATTTGTATCAATGTTATGTCGTTTTTATCAAATAAATGTAGGGATTGGAAACTCGATTCTCTTAGAAATATGTGGAAAAACGATAATTTTTTTAAAGAATTATAAATAGTTTTCCCCTGTTTAATTTCCCCACAAAGTTGCTTTCAAAAATTACCCCAATATTGCAATATTCCACATTAGGTCCTACTAAAGAAAAATTTTGTGCGAAGCCCTGATGCCCGGGTTTTCTATTAGGTACTCATGATGCTTGGTATTAGGACCCGACAAAAATTTAGAGCTGGTGTGCGGCATGACCAGTGCTTCCTCAATACGAGTATATATTTTTAGACGGGTACATCTTGAAATTTACCATTTATTTGTAGTAATACTAAAATGATAACTCCTCCCTAATGGAAGACACCAAAAGAGCTTCCTTCGGAGGACTAAATCGAGTAAAACCCAAATAGTATCAAATAGAGATTTCCAAAACGATAGTGAGCGACAATAGTTTAATTAGCATCCTCGTTTTGCACGGGGATATTCTCATTAAGTTATTTTAATCACGTTATCTGTCATTTATTACTAATAGGGGAGGATATATTATCCTTTCGCTATAATTTCCACTTTAACGCTTGGCACCAATGAAACGAATATTCTGCGACTCATAGAAGCATAATAAAAACAAATTTTGTTTATGTTTTAGCTTTCTTTCAATTTAAATTGAACATCATTAGTGTTTTGTAAAATAATTTTACAAAACCCTGCTAAAATCGCGTCCTGTCTGACCGTCCGTGTATCACACCACTTTTTCTCGCAAACTGCATAAGCTAGAAATATAATAGTTTGTACGTAGCTGTAAAATGGCGCCCTCTTCAAAGTTTCACCAAAAAAAGTCGAAACTTTGTTAATAATAGTACATTTTATAAATTTTACATTTTTGCCTATAAAATCAAAATGGCACCCTTAAATTATCCAAAAGCTAAAATTTAAGTGTTTGACAGCAGTTGTACGTGTTTTGAAAATTTCACAATAATTGATCAATAAACAGCTATGTTACAGCCGATTGAATATATAACAATTATGTTACAACAGATTAACACGTGATACTAGGGAGAAACACGTTCACAACGGACCTAGACACTGCAAATATGTAGGAATTCTGATAAAAATTTTAGAAATGGTTTGTGATATTCAAGTGTTCTCATGACTAACTAAGCGACGCGGTCAAAACACTTCAAACAAAGTGGTGGCGAATTTAAAAACATAATAAACATAATAAACATAATAATTTTTCGAACTCAATTTATGGAATCTGTCTATTAATCTAGTTTTGATACGCAGAATATATTGTTTAATTTACTAATTGTTTTGCAAAACCCTTCTATCAGGGGCACTTTCCTGCTACTTCAACTTGTTTTATTTGATGTTTTCATGAATTTTCAGCAGTCAAACCAGAGACTAATTTAAAATTAAGTTCAGAACGAAGAATTTCATTTTTAATAATCGACCAAACGGAAAACTTGATATGATACCTTGGATAAAATAACAGACTGAAAGATATTTTAAATTTGAATTCTACGTTACTATTGCTTTCTTTTGATAAATAAATGTCCCCGTAATTTTCTCGTACGGACATTATGTGGTAGAACGACAGATAAACGATTAGCGAATTTAGAGCCACTAAGTCCTTCCTTACGCAGCGTGCTTTTTGATCTCTCCTGTAAACCCTATTGCGATTGGCAAATAGTAATGTTTGTATTGGTATTGACGGTAAAGGCAAGCACCTTGTTTCCAAAGTACCACCTTTGCACATGCGATTGTCCTCACACATCATTCTGTAATATCTTTCCTGGTGAACAGCTTCAAACAAAGCTTTCATTACTATCATAGATGATGACAAAAGAGTTCCACATAGCTGCTATTATCAAATTGATCATAATAATTTAAATTACGTGTGGAATAAAATATGCAATTGCCCCCCGTCTGTGTTAAGTAGTGATTTTAATTGGAAGTTGGTTCAAAACTGAAAACTAAATGATAACCTATTCCTTTTTGGTTGTCATTTAAAAACAAAATATTTTACTATCCTTCAATTTGACGATGATACTACCCGCCCAACCGTTGTAAAATATTCATTTTTTTATTGCTAATTTGCAAATTTTTCCATTTTAACCGCTTAGACTCGAACCTTTTTTTAAGAAGAAGCCTCCCTTTTATATCCTGAACAAACGAATACTTTTTAACTGGTTCTTCTATTTACTGATAAAAATAAAAGTATATAATTTTCTTTATTTTTAAAATTTCCTTAAAAAATATTATTTAAGTTCGGTTTAAAATTCAAAATTAAATCTAGCTTTCAACACATTGTTCCAGAAATAGACATTTATAAGGATTGATATTTACCATAAAGTTGAAATCGGAAGAAGGTTCGAATATCCTCCAAAAGATAATGCCAACTTCCTGGTGAGAACACTAACGAGGGTAGTCCCAGAAATTCGGCCTCACACAGGAAACAAAAAATATTTAAGGTAGAACTCCATTTGCGGTATAAAATTTTCTCCAGCGAATAACAACTCTGCTCTGCTTAAAATTGGAATCTTCAAGTTGTTCAAAATAATCATCATATGTCGAGTTTACCCCTTTATTTTTGACAAATCTAACCGTAAGCAAAGTTCGTATTCATGCACCAGATTTTCATCGAATAGTTAAAAATAAGTCTCTCAGTTCTAGGAAAATAACTAAAAAATGGAACTGGATTATCAGCAAGTGAATTTTTTCGATATTATAATGAAAACAAGTTATGTAGCCAGGAGTGTACTCTCATTAAAATGATTGCGTACTCAATTTATTCTGCGGAGACATCAGTCAAGAATAAAACTCAAGAAAAACTACTTTGAAAAGCTGATGTTTTTATAGCGCCTCCAACTGTTTCGGTCCACTTACCGCGTCCTCCGATTTTGAAATCCGAGCAGCGAAGAACTGTCGTTGTCGACCGAGTCAGACCAGCGTTTCGACTTTCGATGACGTTAACTGGTTATTTCAGGTAGTAGTGATTGCGTGGCTTATATTATTATATACTATTTTCAAGATTAAACTTTGGCTATTTTATTGTTTTACTTCCGAAAGAGCGAAAATGCAGTGCAAGCTCGAAAGAAATTCTGAGAAGTTTATGGTGAAGACTACCTTATTGAACGCTACTGTCAGCGTTAATTTTCTGGCTTTTGTTCAGGAATTTTTAATGGGCGAGATGCACCATATACTGGTCTTCCAACCACTACTGATAATGACAAAATAAAGGCGTTAATCTAAACTAACCGGCGTATGACAACTCGAGAGATAGCAAAAAAGGTCGACACATTGAATCGAACCGTCTACTAGCACTTACAACAGCTTGGTTACGTAAACAAATTGGATGTTTGGGTTCCTCACGAATTAAAAGAAAGCCACCTCACCAAACGCATTAACATATGCGATTCTTTGCTGAGTCGTACCCAAAACGATCCATTTTGAAAAAGAATCATAACGGGTAATGAAAAATGGTTTTTTTACGATAACGTTGTCCGAAAATAATCATGAACCAAGCAAGATGAGCCCCCACCAAAAGAAGATTATGCTTTCTGTGGGGTGGGATTTCAAGGGTATAGTCTACTTTGAGCTACTTCCAAGAAACTAAACTATTGATTTGAATGTCTACTGTCATCAAATATCGAAATTGAACGAAAAATCAAGGAATAACGCCCTGAACTAGCTAATCACAAAGGCGTGATGTTCCATCATGATAAAGCCAGATCCGACACCTTCTTGATAACCCGTCAAAAATTAATGGCGGTCAATTGGGAGTTGATGCTACATCCACCCTATAGCCCTGACTTAGCACCATCAGATTATCATTTGTTTCAACCCTTCAAAACCATTTAAATGGTAAAACTTTCGATTCCGATCAGGCTGTTAAAAATGAGTTGAACTAACGCTTCTTTGAACGTGGAATTTTTCAACTTACGGGAGATGGCAAAAGGTCATCCTACAAAAGGGTCAATATATCATTGATTAATGTTTTTGTTGTTAATATAAATAAAATTACTTTGAAAAACATGAAAAAAAACGACATTAATTATCGAACAACCCAATATACTTATATATATATATATATATATATATATATATATATATATATATACATATATATATATATATATATATATATATATATATATATATATATATATATATATCTAAAAGCTCATGAATCATTTTTGGTGTAATCAAAGAAGACTCAGCTAAGTGTGGCTTCTGTAAATATGGCACAATTATTTCGAAACGTTAAGATTATAAGTCTTTTACATTGAAGTGCTTTAAATACATACAATTTCATTAGGAAAAATGTGAAGTTTACGAAAAAAAGTTGAATTAATTTTGTTTTTAAGATTTTGCTGAACATGTATCCAATCGCGAGGCGAGGACAGAATATTTTCACATATTTTAGCTTTCCCATCGAGGCAAATACTGCGGTTTGATGTGTTACAGAAAGCTCCGTCAAGGACTTTAATTTGGTAACCCACATGATCACCTTTAGAAAAAGATATATGCATAGCCTCTAAAAATTTTTTTAGTCTTCTTCTTCGTCATGGGGCGGGTCCTTTTTGCCAGCACAAAGTTCACACTACAAAATTATTTTCCACGCATACGAGCTCAGATATAACGTGGCCTGACGAAAGCTAGCTAACCTGCTGATGGCACAAGTCATCCTTCCGTTTTCAACGGGGAAGCTAACTAATATATGAAAATGGGTGACCGAGTGGATTTGGTGCACCCACGCAACCTCCCAATCGGATTGAAACCCAAATGACTAACTTAGCGTGAAGACTCCTATGTCCAACCACAGGGTAACCCTGTGAGGTCTACATCAGGAAATGTATCCCCTCCCGTTACGATTCCTTACCCCTTTCGGGGAGAAAAGAAAAGGACGCAGTTTAACTTTTTTTACATATTCATTCTTTTATATTTTCAATCTTGCAAGTTCGGAATTTTATTAACAATTAAGGGTTCTTTCTATAATACCGTTCAAAAATAATTTACTAGTTCAGAGAAAAATAGTAATAATTTAATCGTTCACAAAATCAATTACAATCCATGCAAGCACTCGAAAATGTGTGTTTGTGAGCGTGTCATTTCTAAGTAGGCATATATTCTATTCAGCAATAAAAATAAATACAACATTTAAATATGTCTTGTGACCAACTATAAATTAAATATAGTAAATATGTTCTATCGTTCAACTTCGTAGGTATTTATAATATGTAATATTTTATATATGAGAGAGAAGCAATTGAAACATATCACCCAATCTTCCTTTGTCACTCTTTTTTTCTTTATATCATGCTATAGAAGACAAAGTAAAGGAGTGGTTCACTTCCAAATTATATACCATCAAGATATCGAGAGGAAAAGTTTGGTTACACGTAATTTTAAAGAGATGTATATATATATATATATATATATATATATATATATATATATATATATATATATATATATATATATATATATATATATATTTTATATACTCGTGTGTATATATATATATATATATATATATATATATATATACTCGCATATATATATATATATATATATATATATATATATATATATATATATATATAAATGTGTATAAATATATACACGAGTATATAAAAGCGATATGTAATATAATATAGAAAAATAACAAAGCAGGTACTTATCTACATTAGCGGCCGCTCGAGGGAGTAGGTGTAGGGCGGAAACAAAAACATTAATAATTATCGTTAACACGCGCACGCAAACTTTAACAAACATAAACGGATTTTTTTTTCATAAAAAACTTTAACAGGATTGATTGAAAAGACTTCGTCTTCGATAACAATTGCATACTTCATCGAAATCCATCTGATAGGCAAGCATTGCGCATTGAAAGTTTATTCTATATTGGCACCACGAAAACGTTCCCAGATAAAATTTCCCAACTTTGATTTTTTATTCTTCAGAAACTGCTTTCCTTGAATAAGCTATAGGGCTAAGTTTTTTCATCAGCACTGTCGCCATTCAGTCCATTTCCCTAATTTTCGTTTATAGTTATTACCGTTGTTCCTATGTTGAATACTCACTGATTCCTGGAAAAGTGCTTGTGACGACTAGAACTCTCGCGAGCTTTAGCTCGCTCACATCAATTCAATCCAAGGTACTTCTTGATATGGAACCATGTGGCCCATTATGTTCGGGCAGTTCTAAAAGATAAAAGGGACTCATAGTTGCCGGGAATTTCGGGGCTGGGGGATCGCTTGTCTGGCAATTCCTCTTCCTTCCTACCCTCACGCTAGAGCTTGAAGGCTGATTAATTATTTCTGGGACTTAACGAATAACTTCTCAACAGACGAGTTAAATGAGGGGGAAACCTTTGCACACCCAAGCAAAAACATTTCGACCATACATTTTGTTCGAAAATGTTAAAATCCACTCATATTTGCGGAACACTTTCCGTCTTTGTTTTTCTTTTGTGCCCCGACCAACCCTTCTCCGTTCACGGCGGTGATAGAGCTTCTCCTCATTGCCAACCATGGAAACCGTCCAGCAACTCGTTTCACTCTCAGTTTTCGAGCGATCCGTCTAACATGCAGGTTCGCCCAAAGCCGGTTGGGTAAGTCTCGTTCTGCTGTTTGCTTTTTACTTGCTAAACTTCAGTTCGTGCAC
Source organism: Odontomyia ornata (assembly GCA_963969285.1). Lineage (NCBI taxonomy): Eukaryota > Metazoa > Arthropoda > Insecta > Diptera > Stratiomyidae > Odontomyia > Odontomyia ornata. The sequence continues at coordinate 257,263,164 of OZ017740.1, read as the reverse complement.
TCATTCTCTCACAGCCCCCAGGACATCATTGGGATGTGTATTGCGACTTTTAACCCTTTTGTCAAATGTGAATCTGATGACCATCAGGTATGATCCCACGGCCGCTCAAAAGTGTAATATTCATTTCACTTGGTCGGAACACTATCGTAGCGGTCTATGGTTGAGCGTAGGGGCCGGATTCCTCATTCCTAAGCGAAATTGGTTATTCCATTTGACACAATTCCATCAAAGTCTAGAGAGAATTTCAATTGAGTTTCACCGAAATTTGACTAATACTTTGCAATGCATAGCTCCAAGATACAGGGTTTTCCAATAAGAGGTGTTATTTTGATATTAAAAGAAAAATGCCATTTTTTAATATAATTGATCGGCTGTTTATTTCATTATAAAAAGGAAGGTATGCCGTTAAGAGTGGAAAATAACATCACAAGATCTCGGTCGCCAATTGTGATCACCTCTTCAAGAGATAGCACAGTCCGGAAACTTTTCCCGCAAAAGATCAATGGTTTCGTTGCTTGTGTGGCACGTAGTGCCGTCTTGTTGAAAGGAAACGTTCTCCAAATCAATACCATCCAATTCCGGCCATAAAAAATTATTAATCATCTCTCGATAGCGCAATCCATTCACCGTAACTGCTGCTCCAGCCTCATTTTCGAAAAAGTAAGGTCCAATGACTCCGCCGGACCATAAACCGCACCAAACAATCACACGTTGAGGATAGAGAGGCTTTTCAACAATAACTCTTGGGTTTCCCGAGCCCCAGAGGCGACAATTTTGCTTGTTGACGAAGCCACCGAGATGGAAATGGGCTTCATCACTCAAGATGATTTTTCGATGGAATTCCGGATGATTTTCATGCATTTCAAGGGCCCAATCAGCAAAGACACGACGTTGTTGATGATCGACCGGCTTGAGTTCTTGTGTTAACTGAACTTTAAAAGCCTTAAGACCCAAATCTTTATACAAAATACGGTGTAATGACGTTTGCGGAATGCCTAATTCCAAAGAACGACGAGAAATGGACAAACCTGGGTTTTCTTCAACACTTTCGGCTACAGCAGCAATATTCTCGGCTGTTCTTGAGTGACGTGCACGTGTTTTATTCTTCACATCACTAAGTTGTCCCAATAGCTCGAATTTTTCCACCAATTTCAGTATTGCGATTCCGACAAGGTGCTTCATGACGACCCAAAAATGTTCGAGTTTTAGGAACCGTCTCTGCCAAATTTTCACCATTTTTATAGTGAATTTTAATAATTTCAATGCGTTGTTGAAGTGTGTATCGTTCCATTTTTCTTGATGGCGTAGTTTCTACTTGTCAAGTGTCAAAAAATGACAGCTTTCAAAGTGACATCTACCGAAATAGCGGGCTATTCGAAATAACACCTCCTATTGGAAAACCTTTCATTACCAGTATTTGCTCGCATTCGAATGCATATACTCTTCATTTGGATTATTAACCGGAAGAAATTTCATAGTTTCCATAAATGTAAATTCACGATATGGTAAAATTTGCATAGTTTGTACGAAAAATTTACCCGAGTCGTCATCTCGTATGTTGGTTGCATTTTCTGGAACTTGTTAAAAATTCAACGAGCTTATTCTATTCTTTTCTGAAGTTTGGAACTTGCTTCTCGAACTCCCCAATTTTCTTCATTTTATCCTCAACTATCTCTTCAAGTTGTTTTTTTTCCTATATTAAGAGTTTATTCTCTTCAAGTTTACAATTGAAGTTAGACTTTACTTCAATCGATCTCAATTTCTTTTTTGTCAAATATTCTACAATAGTTTCTGCTGCTTCACGATTTGTGACATAATAATTGTCGGGAAATTTATATTTTTTCCTTACCAGTTTTGGCGGAAACTTTTCGAGGATATCTTGCTGTCCGATTTTCGTGAAATATTCAAAATTATGCGGGGGGGGGGGGGTATGTTCTTTTGGCAATTTGATTGTTTTAGGAGCAGCCTTCGTTGAGAAGAGATGAAGAGATTTTAATTTAGACATAACGATTTAATTGAGAGGAATTACGGCTAGTACGATAACTCCAGAAATAATGTAGGAGGTCCGCTGTTTTTTTTCCTTCAAACGTTTCTCTAACAGTTCGCCTGTACGGACTGCCCGATTACTACACGTTCCTTCATGTGAAGTTATGGGTCCATATTTGTATAATGTGAGTAGTACAGTAACTGCAGATACGAAACCTGAACTCCATTAAGTAAGAAACATGTTTGCCCGGGATCGCAAGTATAAATCATGATATGAATATATATTTTTTTACGTGTGGAAATAAAAAATTAAGCAGAGACTATTCTTCAATTGCCGTTTGAGTGCTGGAAAAACAGTTGCTTCAATTGCCGTTTGAGTGCTGGAAAAACAGTTGAGAGGATTGCTCCCCTTGATAAAATCGTTTAAGCCATAAGGCATCTCAACTGAAAATACTCGTAAATTGGAAAACCTCACTTTTATGAGTACAAAGGTAACAAAGAAATGGGAACTTTTTAACTAAACATTATTTACAAAATATTGCGATATGAACGAGTCCATAAAATTTTTACTGTTACAGAAAATGGAGTAACCGTAAGGGTTATTCAAAATTTGAATGTGCTAAATTGTGCTTAGATGTTACCATTCATCAGAAAAATTCTTACTATTCCCAAAACGGAGTAGCCGTAGGGGTTATTCAAAATTTGTATGTGCGTAAATTGTGCTTAGATGTTACGGTTCAGAGAAAGCAACAGATTAGATTAATTATTAAAATTTTTAATTTGTGTTGATGTTAATTTTAAAGTCAATACCTTTTACTTTTATAGTCAAACAGTTTCGATGAGAACATATTTTACAACAGGCAAACTAAATGCTTTCAAATTATGCTTAGTCGGAATTCAATGGAAAATTATTTATGATTTCGACTGTTTCCAATAAGTTACCTGTCCAGTAAACCTGTTTGCAACTGAAGGTGTATACGGTCAACACCAGCGTTACATTTGTGCAAAGTCAACTTTACACACACTATCCATACCAAGATTGAATATATGCTTGTATTTTTGTTATTACTGACTGCCCAACGTTTTTATACCTGTATTTTGTATGTTTTATTCCACCTTCCCACCTACTACTGACAAGAAAGAACATTAACTGAGGCCGCCATCGTCACCGGTCGCGTCATTACCGCTATAAGCCAAATTGCATGTGCTTTCTTGAAGCCACCGTCCGATGAAAAGTGCCATTGTTAACATTATTATGGGTTTGTTGACTTTCGACCAGTTCTTTTTCCGATCCAACTGGAAAAGGAAAATGGATCTGGGTTACGAATGAATGATTTTTAACTTCGCTAATAACCACCAGACAACCACCTCAAGGGTATGATGTAGACAGTGACGTTGCCCGTGGAAACCAGTTAAGTGCGCCAGGTTGTATAAAAATATCAGTTAGAGCGTGTATGAGCGCGGAAAAGCCGCTCCTTGCAACTTCACGATGTTAATCGAAATCAGTAAGCTCAGAATTATTCAGTAGTGAAAGATAGTTCCGATTAGTTGTGTTTGCGGTGGTGATTCACATATACGGTTGAGATTCCTTTCAATATGATGAATAATAGTTATGTGGAAATCGATGTTTATCATAGGAAGCATGTGTGGAAACTTTCGGTATGCAATTAGTTTTATAAACGCACTTCGAGATGTTTTCTCGACGAAAAGCCTTCTAACTTACGTGTTTGATAATTTTTCCATATTTTTCACCTTATATACTATTGTTTGTTTCATATTAAAAATAGATTTGTGTGTCAAAATTACGTAATATTAATCGTTTATGTAACTCAATGTGCGCCCTAAAAATTGAAACTGGAAAATTAAGTGCGTTTTAAGTCATTCGAAAGTAAAGATTTTAAATCTTAATGATGGAAAATGAGGACTACGTTGGTAAATACAATATAGAAACTTCATGAGTAGATAGCTGTTAGCATATCTTCTGTGTTAATCTGCCAAATGAAAGCTTTATAAACTTTCAAGTATATAATGGAATTCTTTTTGATAGTATATAATTGTGACGCTTTCAAGTTTCTCCATCAACGATTATTTGTTGTCGCGTCAATCTTTTGAAAATATAAGGAATTTAATAACCGTTGAAGGTTTAGATAAATCTTATTTTTGACGAAATCTGTTAAAGAGGAAAGCATTCTCAAATTGCAGTTAGTTGATTCCATTGACGAGATATAATCGTGTTAAACCAAGAAATCTGAACAATGTTTAAATTTTTTTAGTGGCTGTCCTTTAAATTAGGGAAAATTTTGTTTGCTTGTGTACAATCCGATCGTGAAATGAATTTTCATTAAATTAACACTGGACGGGAATTAGATAATAGAACAAGTTGGGTAGACCGTCCTTTGCTCATGTCAGAAGGATTTTGTACTTAACTTACAAAATTTAGTCACCAGCAACGAATAAACTCAAGAAACATGTAAAAGACGATTTTATTGGAGAAAATATGAAATTCGAAGATCATACTATTCTTAACAAAGTTGAACGAATTTTGACTTCTGAGGTATTTGTTATTGTTATACTCATAAATATCACACTTGATAATTTGTTAAGATTTTTTAGATCACAGGTGTTCACGAGAGAGGAAACACATTTTTCATGTGTTTCCCCCCTGTGATCCCACTGAAGCAAAAACTGTCAGTTTAAGAACTGCTTTGAATAGCTTCCATAATGAACTTTCATTTGATACTCCCCTGTACTGTAATCACTTATCCCTGGCCAATTTTTTCGAATTCTAGAATGGTTACAAAGACCTTTTGCTAGGAGCTCTCTCCCACCTCCTCGACATGTTTCACCTATGATTATTAAATTGAATCAAGTGTTCAAAGCAAAGCATGCACCTTAAACGTTGAAGTTGGGGACAAATACCTCAAAATTATTCAATCTTCGCATTTAAAATAGCCACTATTTTGTTTTACGATTACTGATACCACTAGCTGAACCGATTCTCAAAGATACTCATGATACCTATCATTGCTGATATTTTCATGCACATCCTGGCAAAGCTGTAGAGTCTGAGTCGGTAAAAAGCGCATATTGTTCCATAGCCATATGCTTCCATAGTAATACAGCGCATATTGTTCCATAGTAATACAGGAAAATTCAAATCGCTATAACTTCGTTAAATACCATTCAATCTTTATGAAAATTTCAGGACAGATTAATTTTGTAAATAGTCATCTGTGCATTGAATTTTATTGAATTTAAAGTTACCTACCCTTAAGATTTTATTCAAGAAAACATAAAATCGATAAATCATAGTGATAAAAAACCAATAAAAAGGTACAGTAGAAGCTTAACGATTTCAATTTATGAAAATATACATGCAAAGCAGTACTTTAGCCAGAAACAAGTCGAAATAGCATGAGAGTGCTCCTGCCTTAAGGGTATTTTAAAATAACTAATAACTCAAACAATGGCTTCTGAATATAAAAACTTTACCCATACATATACTTCATAAAATGACCTTGGAAAACCAATATACAGTTATTATGTATTCCAATTCGTCGCCATTTTATGTTCAGTCTGTTGACCTCACTGGGTGAATAGTCATGATAACATATCAGTTTTAAAATACATTTCTGAAATGTTAATCAAAATCCCTACATATCTACAGTGTATGTGTCCTTTGCAAACGGGTACCTGCGCATATTACAAGTTATTTTTGATGTAATTGATAAATTACAAATTAAAGCACGATCTTTGTTAAGTTTAAGGGTCGCCTCTCGGTTTTATAGAAAACGTAAAATTCACAAAATGTACTATTATTAACAAGGTTGATCGAATTTTGACTTCTGAGGTATTTATTAGCCTTCTACTAATAAAGGCCTACTTCCATGATTTTTTCAGATTTTTGGAATCAAAGGTGTCAAATCGCGAGGGGGGGGACATAAATTGATGATATATTTTCCCTCTCTGAAACTCGAAGTAAAACGTGTCATTTTCAAAGGTTTCAAAAAGTTCTTATCAATGCCTTTCATTTGGATAACCATATTGACTATCTTTGGCAAAACATTTTTTTAGGGATTACTCTCCTATATGGAGACATCCCTTGAAAGCTTTATAAATTTTTTTTTGTACTGAGACTCCTAAAAGGGCACCACTTTAGAACTACTTACTAAATTTTATATCTCTAGCTTGTGTGGTTTGCAAGGAAGGCTGGTGTGACGCACTGACAGACAGGTCGCAATTTTAGTAGGGAATTGCAAAATTTTTTTACAATACCCTAAAAATGCAATAAGTTGTTCCTAATAGAAATATTTGCTATCATTTTAAAGTCTTAAAGAACTCTTCTGTGCACTTGATTCGATTACATTATAAATAAAATCATTTTTCAAGTTGATTTTTTATATGAATATCTTAAACAAAACAATAGAGGAAGCCAGCCTGAATTATGAAATGCCTTGAATCCTTAGAAATATTTAAGCACTTCACCCCATTTAACGTCAACCACATCTTGAGAAACTGATTGCAAACCATTTATTGCATATTGTCTCTATCCAAAGAACCTTTTAATTACCTGTCTCTCTTATTTCTTGTATTTCAAAACCATAATTTGAATTTTGTCGACCTGGCGCCTTAATCTTTTTCAAATTCAGACCAGTCATAAATGAGGTCATTTGTGTTGAAGATTTGTAAATAATATTCAGACAATTATTAGCAAATGCTCTTTTATCATGCAAGGCAATAGCTGAAAAGCGAACAAGAGGAACATTGTCCTGAAATGTTTTGCAATTAGTCCATCCTTAGTTCTTAGCTGATGTGATGGACGGTTTTGTCAAGGTTGTAATATTATAAGCGATGCGATCCAACGCATTTTTTACAAAAAATATACTTTTAAATTATAGTTATCTACCAATGGACTTGCATATAAAGTGTATAGTAACACCGCAGCATCTAAAACAAGTCGGGTACACAGATGTAGGCTCTTGTTAGATGGGTTTTGTACTCAGGATATAATATGTAGACACCAGTGATGAATAAACTCAAGAAGCACTTCAATGGCATTTACATCAAACATTTGGTTTCAAAGAAAATCCATTGCTGCTCCATTTTAAACGGCCGCCATTTTGTTATAATACTAATAACATCATCGACTGAATCGGAACATAAAGATAATTGCGATTCATCTTCTCTTAAAATTTTGAAAAGATCTAATCAAATTTTAGGGTCTAGTTCAATGGAAATATATTGTTGTTGCAGAGCGATTTCAAATCTTTATAACCTCCCCATATATGATTTAATTGTTTTGAAACTTACCGAATAAGAGAACCTTCTATCTAAATTTGAATTTCAACTGCTAAGGTATTTATTGTTGTTCTACCGTTGCCTTCTTACTCAGGCCCGAAAACGGAAACAACGCGTCACGTCGCGAACTAACCTGTTCGAGTAGCCTAATCAGCGCCATCTAGTGCTGTTTACATCAAACAAATTCTTTAAAGATTTTTGACAGTACATTTGACTGTAGTTTGAAATTTTATCAGTACTATGTCAACATTTATTTTAAATATGAGACGTCGAAGACATTAGCGCGCAAATATATGTATTCGATCCCGTTTATATCATTTCGGCTAAATTTCATCTAAGAAATGTCATATTTGACAATCTCAAAAGTAGCTGTTTATCGAAATTTAGAGCTACTGATCAGCTGTTTCCGGTACGGGAAGTGACGTCAGGTACGTTAATTGATTTCCTTGTGGGTCTGAGTAAGATGGCAACGGTTCTACTCGTACCACCATGAATTTTTCAGTTTTTTTTGCCACAAAGGTGTGCATCGCGAAAGAAGTAAGGGCAATTATTCACCCTTCGTGCTTCTCTCGATGCATATGAAAGATTCTCCCAAGACCTTTCATTTGATACCCCACTTGACCGCGTTGAAAATAATTTTTAAGGGTCGCCTTCCTATATGGGGAAATCTCCTCTTAAGAAGCTTTGAACTTGAACATTTTTATGCTACATAAACTATCAACAAGCACAACAAAACTCTAGTATGATGTTATAAATAGCTTCGGAGCCCTATTTTAGAACACCTTAAGGTCTGATTTAATCTAATACAAGGTGTTACACATATATTACCTACACACAGTAAATGTAGATGTTTTACTTAAAAGACTTTATTTTTCTGGCGCCTTTTGCATTTTATTCAAAGCTTGTATGCACTTTATTTCAAAAAGTTGTTGCGCGTAGAGTATTTTATTTTTGACACAGAGTTTTAATTCAAATTATTTTGAAAAATATTTAATTTCCCTTGTGTAGATACTTGTTCAGTTTTGTGAAGGGTCTCTAACCTACCCATAGAAGCAAAGGTTCGAACAAACTGATTCAATTGACGCGGAGAAATTGAAATGCACGAGGCAGCGTGGCTTCATACATTAACTTGTTTTAAACAAAATCCTAAGAGTCCGGAATGGGTCCGATTTGGTAGTTCCATTTCTGCACGATATGTTTTTGGGGTTTACGAAAGATCTTAGCCCCCTTTATAAGAGCTGCAGTCAACTCTCCTGATTGTGGGGCAGGGCTGAGAAATGAATGGTTAAAGTTCCGCAACATTGTTTTTTCTAGAAATATGATATGTAGCCACAATTAGCCCTCTGTATACTGGGACAGGGCCGGTCAGTCAGCCCACAGACATGTATGAAATGTATATAGTACAACAAATATTCTATAAGGTCTTTTTTCTGTAGCTGATTTAATTTAATGTTAGCATTTATTCCATTATTTCTTAATGCAGTCTTACAAAAATTCACAGCTTTTAACACTTTGTTGTGTTTCTATGATTGAAATAAGATGGAATGCTACCTCAGCGAGAGATGACCCCCAAGCTCAGCTTGAAATAACCATGCCTGATACACCCACGCGTTTTAGCAACTAACTTTCTGCAGCGTCAAGTGGCTGGTCCTTTTCGCCAGTACAAGTTCCCGTACAAGAAAATTTATTCAAGGGTTCAAATTCGAAAGTTAAAGCAAATCGTAAAGCCGGATCTGAAGGGAATAGAACTACCTACATAAACCTCCTACTATCCCCATTTATAAACCGCGCGTGGCACGGACCGATTTCACCACGGACAACACAGTTATGGTCCACGGAAAATCTGGGGATTCTTATGGAGTTGGTACCCGCCTTACACCCTTCCCAGCTGGAGCTCAATCTCGATCAAGAAAGTTGACATGCAACGACAGCTCGATAACTGGGTTTGGAGCTGATGAGCCTGCTATCGATGCGGGTCGCATACCTGGTGAATGTCCGCAAAAGAAGAAGGTTGAACAATTCATATTGTTCATTCGTCTTCTAGACAACATCTCTTTCATTTTCTGTTCCACTTAATTGCTCTGAGATAGAAAATATTATTCAATGTAACATTGAATGGGCCGTGAGTTTAATTCTTCTTTTCTCTATTTTTATTATTACAAGCGAAAACGCATGTCGGGGCCATTATTGAAAACAAAATTTCAGTCCCAGAAGACAAAACAAAATAAAACAATATTTTCTTATTATTCTTGGCTCTAATACTGATTGTAAGACTGAATCAATTTGATAGAATTACCAATGATAAACTGAAGAGAAAAATATTCAGCATGCACATTTCACTACCATACTCGTATCCAAATTTGAATTGGGGAAATTTCATACGATTTCAGTTATCGAAAATTGCAGACAATCATAGAATTGGAATCGAGACCTCTAAACCGTTCTAATTAAATAATCTTTTTCAATCATCCCTTTTTCGTTTATCCTTAGATATATATTCAATAAATATTACTACCCAAATAACTGCCGCATTTATACAATGTACATATATGGGCTAGATAAGTTAACTCTTCGCTATTAATGGTTTTTCTAAAGCAACTTCGACATTTCTCTACATATGATAACTAACTCTGTGATTAATGCTTTTACTATATTTGATAAAAAAATAAAAAAAAAATGGTCACAATCCACGAAATTTGTACAGAATTCTTTTCTTTTTTCTTCTTCAACAAGATATATTTAGATATCCTTTGAAGTCAACCAAATGTTTGTTTAAGTTGCTAATCTTCGAGGAAAACATGATAAAGCTTTGCAAGGAAAAGCGACCTTAAAAATCTTAGAATAAATCAAACTGACGTTGAAATTTTCCACAACATGCAACCTGAATCCTACTTAAAACAGCGATCACTCACTTCTAGTCGGGTGTCGAGCGATCGATACTGAAACAGGATAAGTTGCACGCTGTGCAAAGTGATGATACTATGTAGTGGAATTTGATCGGTTTCAATGTCCGTGATGAACTTGAAGCGATATTGGGCTTCCTCAGTGAATCAGGTGTTAATTTTCACTGAGAGTGACTTAGCCCAGGGACCCGTGTATGCGCGTACTGACTAGCGTCTGCGGTATCGTGGAGTGCTTTCTTTCTCCTTGCACTAAGTCCCACTATAAATTATTTATCTTATACACGATTTGTACGGTTACATAAAAAAGATGACGCTCAAAATAAAAAAGGAGGGCACAGGACCGATTGAAGGTTTTATTTTTTTGATACTTATCGTTCTTGTTAACTCTGTGCGCTACCAGAAAACTAAATTGAACCGCACGGAAAAAGGTGGGGCATCCAGGTGGAATTGGTGCAGCGGGGTATAGCGAGATATAGGAAACTCCGACTACGCGACGCACCTACAAAACCACGCCTACGTGCCTGACGCTATGACAAACTAAACGAGTATGTTATTTTTGTACAAACAAGCAAAGGACCGAGACTCCTACAAAGGCTTGAAATATATAAACATAGAAAGACAGACGGTAACATTATTAACGAATAACTTATTACAAATTTCGACGCAATTTTTTCAGTACTAGACCACACGCTCCAATGAAAACGGGAACAAGATAAACCAGAACAAATGAACATCCAATAACGCAAAGAACAAAAACCTAATATCCCTCTACCTGGCCTAACCTAGGGCCAATCTGCTTAACCCACCCTACACCTACATAAAATTGTTTCCTTCCACTCATCCTTTAGACACTGAAGATGACTCAAAGGAATCGAAACGCGTCTACTAACTCAAAAAAGCAAGCCCCGACACCTTTTCAAGAAAAAAGTGAATTGGCCTGCAGATATGAAATAAACAAAATAATTAACTACAATTTCTTTCTAATAAATATTATACTGGGAATGATATTGAAATGAAATTTATGCACAGTAAAAGAAGGTACACAATTTTAGAAGTTTGCTTCCCAGGAGTCAAGTATGAAAAAAAAAATGTTTATATGTATATATAGCGGAAAGAAAAGAAAAACGAGCGTTGCAATGTGTATTATCGCGCAACATGGAAGGCTAATTATTGAACCTTCATTCCCCCGATTTTCTTTTAATGCTAAAATTTTTCAGTTTCCTTCCTATCATTTAAATAGCATTTTCAGTTAAATATTTATTTCTACATAATGAGATCACTTAATGCCATTTGGCTAACGCATCGAATTGTAAACCGTCTGAAATCCGCTGAACTTCAAAACACGTTCGTAGAAGAGGCCAAAAGGTCTTTAAAATACGGCATGGAATATGCCTCAATTTGTGTTTTTAATTTTGCAAATATCTCTACCATTAGTATGTGGCTTACAGCAAGTTTTCTCAAAAACCATGAGTGCAATCAGAAAACTTTGTGAAACTGTTAGTCATTAATAAAATGTTCCTTATAGAGAACTGCCCCTTAAATATTATATATCAAGAATATCAAGCGGGGTTTTGATAAAATCTTTTAAAATCTGTCCAAACGAAAGATTATCTCTGAGCCAGACATTATGAAATAAAATACGGACGTAGATCTTCATAAATACAAGGGCAAAAAAGATCTTAGCAGTCAAAATTTATTCATCTTTGTCAGTAAAAGTATGATGTAAACTTAAGGTTTTGCTCGACAAAACAATGGTAACATCAGATTTCTGGAAAATTCGTAATTATGTACACTGACATTAGGCCCCTTTTCTTCAGAGCTTCGTTGAAATATGTTCATAATCAAATGCGATACAGCTATTTAAATAATTTAGAATTAAAAACTGAAAATTAAATTAATTTAGAATTAAAAACTGAAAATTTTGAATTGGCCGAGTATTCAGCAAAAAATACTGTAAGCCGAAATAAGATGAAGTTTAATTTTATGTGTTGATGGAACTTATCCAGTCGACTGCAAGCCTTAACGAAACATATGATCAAATAAGCAAGTTTTAGTATTCGAAATTTTTACATACGAGTACAACTAAATTTTGGCTTTAGTAATTTCCACAAAGTTGATCTAATCATTTGGGTTAAAAATACCAAAATACAAAGAAAATGAGACAATTTAATATTGATTTGAAAATCGACGTATGTCCCGCATTGCTTTCTCAATGGAATATACATTTTTGAATATGAGCCCCAATAAATAAGTGATAAATTATTTATCAGATAATTTCAAATAAATTTTCTCTTACCAATTTGTTTCCTTTTATAGGATACCTACAGAGTAAAAAGTACTTCGATCTTGGAAACAAGGAACCAATGTTAATAGTGAAATGTGACTTAACATTGAATGCGCAATGGGTAAAAATGATTACCTCTGGAAATGTGTACGGCGCAAAACAGAAACACACCGATCTGCCATAACTTTTTGTTTAATTTTATTCATTTATTGTTGTTTGATATGCAACGAAACAACCGCCCAAACCCGAGATCCCAAATTTTATTCGAGAGAAGGTGACCGTACTTGGATACCATGGCCAAACCCTGGAGATCCTGATTACAGGTATTAATTTTAGGGAATTAAACTTTTATTCCAAATAGAAATTATATATTTTATTTATAGTTCCAGTTAAACAAATTATCAATCGTTGTACATTTTCAGAACATACACTTTCAACGACCGACGCTATGGCCATTACCAGCCAAATGGTTACGGCCAAAAATACCCGGGCCAAAACTATCCAAACCAATATCCACAAGGTGTTCCGCAGGGAGAAGATCGGTTTCGCTTTGATCCGGTATGTATGTCAGCATGCATTTATCTCAATAATTGGATTAGCAAGCTAATTTGTTGAATGCTTCGCAAACGTGATCGCATCTAACAGACATAATCTGTCTTTTGCCTAGTTTAGTAAGATACTTCACGAGCAATTACATTATGATGACTATCACTAAACAGATTGAATTGATTAAACAGCTGCATATTTGTTTCACTGCAGAATAATCCCAACAACCCACAGACCCCATTCCCTGGTATTCTTGGCGGTTGGCGAGACGACTTGCAGGGAAAGCAAAGACGTGATTCCCTTACACTTGATCGCGATGTATTTGTAAAGACCAACTATGGACAAGTGCAAGGGTTTAAGGTTTATCTGTACGATGATCCAAAGCCAACATCTTTCTACAGGCCATGGCACGGAACAGTGGATTACATCAAAGGGCACTGCTCAGTCTTCTTGGGTATCCCATATGCATTGCCACCCACACATGAAGGTCGATTTAAGCCACCGCGATTACATCGGGGTTGGCAATTATTACAAGCTGTCGACTATGGTCCAGCGTGTCCGCAGCATGTAAGACATGTGGGCGCTACAAAAGGAATTCGCGATATGGATGAGGATTGCTTGTACTTAAATATTTTCTCACCAGAAGTAAGTGATGCGATTCCAAATTGATATACGAGTATTATGCCTAGAGATAAAGTATCAAATTTATTCCAGACTGGCGCGGGTGTTGCACAAAAATATCCTGTCATGGTTTACATTCATGGTGGCGATTTTATGCGAGGAGCATCAAACCTATTCCCTGCCCACGTATTGGCTTCATTTTATGAAGTTGTAGTCGTTACATTCAACTACCGACTTGGAGCGTTAGGTTTTCTGTCGACTGCAGATGAAAACTCACCTGGGAATTACGGAATCCTCGATCAAGCCATGGCACTTCGTTGGGTTCACGATAATATCGAGTTTTTCAATGGCGACCGCAACTCTATTACACTGTTCGGACCCGGTGCAGGAGCTGCATCAGCTGGGCTCTTAGCAATCGCTCCTCAAACAAGAAACATTGTTACAAAAATCATTGCTCAATCGGGATCACCATTATCTGACACGGTTTTTATAGAAGATAAATATAGAGCGCAGAACACAAGTCTTGTTCTTGGACAAATTTTGGGATGTTCGATTGAATCTTCATGGAAATTAGTAAACTGTTTGCGCCACGGACGGAGTTTTTATGAACTTGGAAATGCTGAATTTGCACCTCAAGTTGGATTGTTTCCATGGGCTCCTGTTTTGGATCGTAATTTCTCGTTTCCAAAAGATGATTGGTATGAAGGTTGGCATGAAAAAGATTGGAAATTTTTATCAGAAACGCCGGAAGAGTTAATAAGAGCTAAGAAATTTAACCGCGGTCTTCAGTATATGACTGGAGTGACAACACAAGAGGCAGCATACATTATTGCCCAAAATCAGTCGTTGGCTCCATACTTCTTCATAAACGAACCATTCGTAGATCAGAAAATCAAAGAGCTGGTGTTCAGGTATAATTACACACTCAATCCTCAAGGAATCTATGAGGCTATCAAATACATGTACACGTTTTGGCCCGATCCAAATAATGTTACAAGAATCAGGGAAAAGTATATCGACATGATGTCCGATTTTGTGTATCGCGCACCAGTTGATCGAATGATAAAGTTAATGCTGGAACAAAGGGTGCCTGTTTATATGTATGTCTTGAATACAACTGTAGAGGGTTTGAAACTTCCGGATTGGAGAAAAGTTCCGCACAATATTGAGCACTATTTCTTGACTGGTGCACCGTTTATGGATGTGGAATTCTTCCCCTCTCGAGATCGATTGGAAAGGAACATGTGGACCGACAATGATCGGAACATGAGTCATTTCTTTATGAAGGCCTTTTCAAATTTCGCAAGATATGGGTAAGTATAAATGGTTCATCCAATATATCAGATTATAAATTAGCTTATTGTGTGTAGGAATCCAACTCCCCAACAAATTCTTGGCCTTCACTTCGATCTAGCCTACCAGGGAGAGCTTAGATATCTGAATGTAAACACAACGTACAATTCATCGATTCTAATGAACTATCGTCAGACGGAAATGGCGTTTTGGACTCAATATTTGCCCACCGTTATTGGAGTATTAGTACCAACATATCCCCCTACAACCGAGTTTTGGTGGGAGCCCCGCGAACCACTTCAAATCGCCTTTTGGAGTATGTCGACCGCTTGTTTATTCCTCATTGTCCTGGTAGTTATTTGCTGTATTTTGTGGAGAAACGCTAAGAGGTATGCATAGAGGTAGGACAGAACATATTATTACTATTTTGCTTCAAACCATGGCTCAGTTGTTTACGGGTGTAGATTTCGCAGTTGAAATATGGTTGGTTTTGGAATTGTAAATACGTAGTCGTAGGTAAGTTGTGTATTAATAGGAGTGGGGAAAAATGTATTTATTGAGATGATTTTGCTGGATTTTAACCTTGGTTAAAAAAACTGGTATTTAAAAAGTTTATTGTATATCAAGTAATTGAAGAAAGTCAGGATACAGTGTAGTCGAGTCTAGTTCCATTTTAAAGTTAAGTGTTACAAAAACTTCCAGTAAATTTAATTTAAAATTAATTAGTTTAGAAAATACACTAAACCCTTGCGTATAATTATGTATTAAGAGTAAAGCGTATGAATTGAAGGGTAAATATTTTTTCATACTACTTAAAATACATTAAATTTCGAATGAATTTTGCCTGAAATCGACTCTGAAATCTTAACCGTAGACGGTGCTTTGCAATTTCGAACCTTTGCATATGCATTTTATGACAATGAATTCTGTATGCGTATGAATGAATGCAACATAGACCAGATTCCTGCAGTAGTTTGGGTGTATCGAAAGCGGTTCTTTATCACATTAACAATCGAGTTCCGTGCCGTTGATGAGCGAATATGTTAAACGTTTATAGCTATCCAGACAATTTCTTATTTAGTGACCATCTAGAAAATTGGACTCACAGTACACAATTCTTTGAGGAAGTACATTCTAACCATTGGCGAGCCAACTGTACTATTTGCTTTTAAGGTATCAAGACATTCAAAACTGCAAGCGCTTTTATAGGCAAAAATATGAGTTTATAAGAGTTTATGCCATTACCTTACATTTAAAGATGCACTATCAAGCAGAGCGCATAAAAATACAAAGGACCAAATGAATCTCTAGATTGTCAACAGACTATCCAGGTAAATGGAAAGCGAGTGTTGGAATATGGCATACTATTGAATTGGACACAATTGTATGCAGGATAATATCGGCATTTATAATACTTTCATCATCATCATCTACGGTGCAACAGCTCAACCTGGACCTTGGCCTCCAGGATAAATCTCCTCCGATCATCACGATTCTGCGACTACGCTCGCCAGTTTATCATTACCAGCAAGAATCTGCTGTCAGCTTCTGTAGTGTGCTCTCATTGAGTCCTCGTTCTTCCCGCTAGTCGTCTACTCTATGCTCAACTCTAATGTTTTTTTAGATATCTGGTGTTTATCCGTACGATTCACGTGGCCAGCGCATTGCAGTTTCCGCAGTCTTACACTCGTTGAGACCTCTGACTCGTCAAAAATTTCTTACAGCTCATGGTTGTATGGAATTCACTATTGGTCCCCCCGTCTAGTATCGCTCCAATCATTCGCCTCCGGATCTGTGCTTCGAAGGCGTTCAATATTTTTGCGGATGCTTGGATTAGGCTCCATGTTTCACACACATAGCATAGCATAGCACAGATTTTATCACAGATTTGTATACTTGGAGCTTTGTTTTCCTGTGTATGCAGCTGGTCTTCAAGATTGTCAAAATTGAATAAAGTATTTTGTTTGTGAGCTGTATTCTTCGGCGTATTTTATTGGCGGTTCTCATTATTTTGGGGCCCAAATACACAAAATTCACCCACATTTTCGATATTGTATTCGCCAAGTGTGATATTTTGTGTATTTGAGGTATTTTTCCTCAACTGCGTCATGAGCTTTGTTTTATTTTCATTGATTTGTAGCCCTACTAGTTTTGCTTCGCTGTCGAGTTTCAGGAAGAGTTCTTTAGCAATTGTTAACGACCGTGAAAAAATGTTGATGTTGGCTGCATATGCTACGACTTGGCTCGACTTGTAGAATAACTTATCTCTTGTATCTCTTATGATATATTCCAGAGCCAAATAACATAGCAATGGGGCCAGCTATCTCCCTGCTTTAGTCCGATTCGTACCAAAGGCGTCGGGGTGTCGGTTTTTGATGCGGTCTTGGAAGGTTGTCAACGTCATTATCATTTTGGTAAGATGGACTAGTTTGGCTGGGATACTAAAGTAAAGCATTATTTGGTACAGTACGTTACCATCAATACTGTCGTATGCTTGCTTAAGGTCAATGAAAATTTGGTATACGTCTTTTTTGAACTCCCAGCATTTCTCAAGTACCTGCTTGACTGTGAACAATTGGTTTATCGTCGAAGCCCCCTTGATACTCCCCAATAATACTGTTGGCTTATGATCTGATTTTATTTTCTAAGATCCTTGAAAATATTTTTGAGGCCGTACAAAGTAGTGATATGCCTCTATAGTTTTTGCAATGTAGCTTGTCACCTTTTTTGTGGATAGAGAATATAATTGATTGACTCCATTCGTTCGGCATATGTTCTTGTTGCCAAATGTTCTAGAGGATTTTGTGGATGGCTTACTGAACACCGCTGCCACCTTATTTCATGAGCTCCACTGGAATCCCATCAATGGCCGAAGCTTTATTATTATTTTGAGCTTTGATGGTGGAACAAACTTCATCGAGAGTAGGTGGGGCCAATAGGTCTCCGGGAATATCTATAAGCTCCGATGTTCTGGAACTGTACGGAGGATTAAAGAGGTTCTTGAAATATGATGCACTCTTTCCTTAATCCTGTTTTCATCAGCTATGATGTTGCCGATGCCATCACGGCAGAGCGTGGTCTTGGGCTGATAACCTCGTTTCAGGATTTTCACTACTTTGTATGCTTGTCTCGTGTTGTTGCTCGCTAGACTTACATCGGTACTTCTCAATTGGTGGCCATCGTATCTTCTTTTCTTAATTCTAATTATCTTATTCGCTACTCTTCTGGAGGTTTTCATAGTGTTCTCTCTTCGTTATGGTTTTCCTACCTAAATAATGTTTGTAGGCCTGATTCTTTTTTATAATGTATTCTGGCACCTATCATCGAACCAATCGTTTCTTTTGCGCCGGGCATGATGTCCGATCGTCTGTTCTGCCGCGGTCTTAATTGCCGCCTTCACTTCCACCCATAGCTTGTTACTTGCTTTTAGCGATGTGTCTGATAGGATGGGCGCCAGCTGGATGTCGAGGATCTCTGTAAAAAATTTGTTCGACGCCATTCGGAGCCTTTTGATGTCGAATTTTTGTAGAGGCCTGGTCTTCGCCGAATACGCCTTTGACATAAGACATCGATAGGTGAATTTTATCAAGTAATGATCCGAGTTACAATCGGCTCCTAGATATGTACGAATGTCAAGTATGCTCGAGGCTCATCGTTGTTGGATCAGAACATGGTCGATTTGGTTTTGTGTGTTGCTATCCGGTGATGCCCAGGTCTTATTATGTATGCGTCGATGTGAGAAGCAAATCGAACGTATGACTATATTTCTGCTGCATGCACAGTCAATCAGGCGCTGGCTATTGTCAATTGTTTCATCGTGGAGGCCATATCCTCCAGTCGTTCTCCGATGAGAAATCACCCAGAATTATTTTTGTGTGGTTTATAGGCAATATGTAGACTAGTCTTTCCATGTGATTGTAGACCCTTTCCTTCATTTCTTCGTACTTTTCTTCGGTCGGGGGTGTACGTTTATTAGCGAAATTTTGAAGAATTTCGCTTTTATAGGGATCGCACACATTCATTCGTTGACTGCCTTGAAATAAATGACGTGCGATTTGAATTCCCTATCCACAATATATGCCATTCCGAATTCTCGCTTTCCAGCAGGAATCCCACTTTGAAAATTGTGCTCGATCACATATCTTGGATATCATTTCCAGCCCAGTTTGTTTCCCGGATTGCCGATGCGTTTATTTTATATTGACTGGCCTGTTGTAAGAGGTCATTAATAGCGCCAGGGTTGTTCAGTGATCTGACATTCCAGTATCCAATATCATAGTCTTTTTTCGATTGCGAGGTGGATGCCGTAGGTCCAATCGATTCTACGACTCTGTTGCAGGTTTCGAAACAATATAGGGTTTTCTAGGGACGGAAAGTCAGCCCATCGCCCGATCTAAATTCCGGTGGTATGGTTATTACTTATTGCGTTATTATCTGGCGTGGAAGACTCGCCTTCACCCTCTTACGTTACCTAACGTGAACCTAATGTACGACTCAGAGACCATTCACCATCATTTGGTCGTAGGATTTAAGATGAGGAATCAGAATCTACGGCGGAGTTGCAATTGTGATTTGCTCTTATGGAATTAGTTCCATGAAGTATCCTAATGATTGCCAACAATCAGTCAATAACCAGAATCTATACCCAAACAATTTTCAGGAAATATTGATATATTTGAATAATATTAATATTTCCTATGGACGAGAAGATATTGCCGTTTATTTATATTGTTACATTTCTTGTATCTTCTTCTATTATAGCACCATTCTAACTGAATAGGTTTCATACTTCTTAATCACTTTACTTCAAGACCCGATTGAGATTATATATCAATTTATTGAAGCTCAAACACAATAAGAATTACAAGATATTACTATATATTAGATATTACTATGCCTTTTTCTTTCAAATTGATGTAAAATTCTAGCTTATCACCATTGTTTCGCTCATTTGAACTTACGGCGTTTTGGAGATTGCATGCAATTTTCTCTTGATGAAGTTGATCACCTGGCTCCCCTTTAAATATCGAAGACCGTGGATATTAGACGGGATTGCTTGACACTAACATTTGCTCGTATATATAGCTGCTTGTCGTTTTTTCCTTCAATTCATTCTTATCCGTTGTTCTTTCTAAGGTAGACTGGAACTCGAAAAATACTTCCTATTGTCTTAAATCTTCATTTAACTTTTTATAAATTCTCATAAATTTCCATTAAATTGGTATCAACATTTCTTGCCATTAAATTGGCATCAACATTTCTTGGAGTTTCCCATAACCTTTTGTTCTTTCGCTGCAAGTTCCTTACATTTCTTGCTGACGTTCAGAGTTTGCGGCATTTCTTGCTGACGTTCAGAGTTTGCGGAAGCTGTTTCTTTGCATCTGGAATTTTCCTATTGCTCTCTAAAATTCTCGACCAGCCCCTCTTTGAAATTTTTCAATATTTCATTTAGCTACTCGTATACTAATGTTATTTGACAATTTTGCTTCATTTTAACATACGGCACTCCAGTTTCATAGATTTTCCGGAACACTTTTCGTTCAAAAACGTCCACTGCCTTTGCGGATTCGCTCGTCAGGGCTTATGTTTCACTTCCATATAACAGCGCAGGTGTGACTAGTGTTAGGTAAATGCTAAGCTTATTCTGCTTAAGCTTATTCTGGACCTTAGAATCGGAAGTACGGAGTAATAGGCTTTATATACGGCATTTATGTGGCGTCCATTCTAGTCCTTTTTGCCACCTCTTCTATTCAGGCTGCCTCCAAGATAAACGAAGCTATCCACACTTTCAAGGTTATAGTCGCCTACGGTCAGGTTCTGTCTAACTGGAGTTTTCTCCTCGTTTGAGTCATGAATTTAGTTTCGGTTCATTAACTCGTAGATCGATTCGGTTTTCTTCAGATTCTAGGCTCAGGAATGCTCCTTTGGCAGCTGAGATTGATCGTGCCATAATATTGACGTCATTAGCATATGCTACCAATTGTGTGGACTTGAATATTAGTATACCCGAGGTTTTAGCTGATTTCTTCTTGATGAAGTGCCCACCCTCCTGTTTTAAGCCTGATTCCATAATGAAGCTGTCCGTTAGTTCACTATTTAGCTTGACCCGGGATTCAATGTTTAGCATCGGGACTTAGACCACCCGAACTTGCTTTGTCGGGACGCCAAAGTCAGGCATTATTTTGTACAGCTCATTTCTGTCGACACTTTGCTTAAGGTCTAAAAAGAGTTGGTGCTTAACTGAAAATATTTGGTCTATTGTAGACCGTCCGTATTATACTTTTCCGCCAGTCCTCTGGTAACTGCTCTTCTGACCATATTCTTCATATTAGTCGGTACATAAGCTTACTTAAATGGCGACCCCGGTCTGGATCAATTCTGCTTGTATTCCATGTATTCCAGGAGCCTTATTTTTTCTGAGGTCCCGTACAGCTGCCTGTACTTCATTTCTGGTGGGTGGTGGGACTGGGATCTCTCGCTCTGCTTCTTGAATGTTCACAGCTTGGCGACGCTGTGAATAGCTTCTGGAAATATTGCAGCCATCTGTTTTTAATTTCGACTGGGTTACCTATGATTGCTCCTTGTGTACTTTTGCAAAAACTTGTTTGTGAATTGAAGTCATATCTTAGTTGTTTAATAGAGACATACGCTGATCTGACTTCATGTAGGGTTATGTTTTCGTTTATCTGTTGGGCCTTGATGTTTCTTTCTTCTACACGTTTTGTTAGCTTGTCGTCGTTGGTCGCTGGATGTTTTCTTTGAGCGACTGGTTCCCTTTTTGAACCACTTCCTTGCACTCTTCGCCGTCCCAGTCGTCCCTACTTTTCTTTGGCCGGTGCCCCAAGACCTCTTCGGCCGCTTCAGTTACCGCATTCCTTAATGTCTTCCACATGGCTTTAATGTCATCATTACTTTCTCCCGCCTGCGGGGATACGTTGTTGCAATTTTCCAGCGCTAACATGTATGCGGACGTTACTGAGCTTTCATTTAGCTTGTGTATCTGGTACCTTGAGGTAACTGATGTCCCTTGTTTACAGCTCTTGAAGATGCGGCATCCGAATTTGATCCTAGTAAGGTAGTGGTCCAAATCACAGACAGCGCCACGGAACGAGCTTGTTGCTGGTCTCTGCATGGAGGCTGTGCCCTCTGGTTGTTCTTTTATGTGCCGTTTCTCTTTCGATTTTCGCATTGAAGTCACCCAGAACAATTTGCATGTCGTTTGACGGCAATATTTGGACAGTGGTGCACTGCACTGCATGAATGTTTGTTTTGTATTTCTTTATTTCATCCAAAAGTTGTCGCCATACACCTGGTCTAGTCAATAATCTAACTTTCCAAGTTCCAAAAGAATAGTCCTTTATACGTTACAATAGTCGCCGTTTATCCAATCCGATCTGAGGCTGTTGTTCTGGTTCGATGACAAATGCAAACTAAGTGGAGCGTTGTCACCGCTTCCTTAGTCTGTTTTAGGTCCACGAGTGGTATTTCCCATAGTCAGTTAGGGCACCTTCTATACGCGACACAGAAATTATGAAATTGAAACAAAGATTATTACAGCGCATGCAATCTTGTTCAAATAAGATAAAATATCATTAATTTATAAAAGCAATTGACAGTCGGCTGATTTTTCATAAGAATGTGATTTTTAATCAGAGCAATGATTTGTCTCTTTTCTCAAGACTAATATTGCCGTTTGGTATTGATAGGCCTCAAGCTTCTATGTTTTTAGAGTGCAATACCTTCTTATGTTGGCAAACTGAGGATATGCAGACAAAGTATGATATAATTTTTACTGAGATCAACTTTCATATAGGAATGGTTTGGGCAGTAATAATATGATCTGCATAAATATAACAATCCCCCTAGCTGTATATATATGATATTCTGACAATGTGAATCTGATTATTCTTACATAGGCAATCTGATCGTTTTTACGACGAAGACGTTTTCATGCAAGATGCAGTTGAATCTGAACGAGAAGGCAATGTGGGCATCGAGAACGCACATATGATACAAAATCATCACACTCATCAGAAAACCAATCCTAATATTTATGAATATCGTGATTCACCATCGAAGACTAAATCACCAACCGATACATCATCCATCCGTTCACCTAGCACCTTAACCATGACACAAACCATCAAATCAGGTAGTCAGTCGTCTTTACGAAGTGGAATATCATTAAAGGAATCCAACATTCATCCATTAGCGAAAGAAACAAATTTCGACCGAAACATTAAAATGGATCCTGATCCAAAGGTTGGCAATCTGGGAGGTAAACATGAAGAGAAAACTCTTCTGGGACGCGAATATTCAAGTAGTCATAGCGATTCACTGTCCAGACCAAATATTCCTCCGGTGCCAACAACGAGAAAAAATTTAAAAACGAGCCGGACTCAATTGGTTGAAGGAGTCCCACAAACGTCCGTTTAGATTTACGTTTTTTCAGACATTATTCGTACCACCTCTCTTATAATGTATATATTATTAATTAATTAGGTGTAGAGACCATTAGATGCACAGATAAGTATCGTATGACGCAAAGATAGATCTATACGCATCGATACTGGGTAAGTTTTTTATGAGATGTTTATATTTCAACGTAATTTGATATGATTAAACAATAATAAGTACAAACATATATCGCTTTTAGTCTTATAACTTTATCAGGTTCAAGTGTAAACAATCATTTCGATTTAACATAGGGAGTCTTTGTACGATTAACAGTTGAATGAAAGCTTGAACCTTTGTTGAAATGTTTATTGCATACAAATATAAACATATCAACTTTAGGTTTTTGAGTTCGTCATAGAGTTCACGTTATTAATGTTTTATTGATACAACAAACGTTTTTACATGTACGTGTTCGTAATATAGATTTAACTTTGCGTTTTTTTTCACAAACCAATCTATAATGTAAAAGTAATATTTACCAATTAGTGCCTATAGTGTTTGTAATGTAGACCTTTCAAATAAATTAAATACATTAAATGTAAGGATAAAGACCCCAGAATCAATTTAATGCTTTAAACGTCCTACTATAGCGCTATTAAAACCATAAAATTCTCGAAATGTCTTTCTCTTCATGATTAAATTAAACATTATTGAGGAATCTCATTTGAATCCGTCACATATAAACAAAATAGGTTGTAAAAATATTCTCGTCCACTCACATTACTACTTGCTATTTATGTTATGTATGAAGCAGTTGCAATATCTTTAAGAACATATTTTAGCATCTAAGATCATATTTGTACCTAGAATAGTTTGCTGTACATTCCAAGTGCCCTGAAGTGTCAGTAATCCGTCCAATTTCTAATTGTAAGTAGTTTAAGTTGCTGTACATTCTGTACGTCCTGAAATGTCAGTAATCCGTCCAATTTACTATTGTAAGTACATGAAATGCGTATTGTCTTGCTTTAAAAGCGGCAATTGTATATAAATGAGCGTTAGCTTAAAGCATTTCGTTTTGTTTAGTTTTAAGGGTTAATTTAAATGTAAGCTTTTGTATTTGTCCAATTTATTCAAGTAATATTTAAAGATTATATTATTGTGGATTTGTTGTTTTTGTAATGTCCTTTTGTATGGGTTTAGTTGGTTGAGTTTATGGATCGTAAATTTATTGTTTTTTACAGAAAGTCTAGAAGCGGGACCAATAGTACGAAGGGAGATATCAAATGCTGATATGTTTCCAGAATCAACACTTTAAATAAATATTTCATGAGATATTTAAGTCACTGCTTTCTTTTTTTTGGCTCAATCAACTGTTTTATTTCCCAAGAGATTTTTTTTCGTATATATTTTTATTTTAGATTTCGAGATGCTTCACTGAATTCATAATTAAAAATTGATAAATCGAGGTCCTTTCATGAATACAGGCTAAGTACAACAAGTCATTAACTGTGGTGGTATTCTTATGTCTTAAGGACTCTGAAATATTGATTGAAGCAGATATCTTATATTTTCACAACTTAGTTTCCATATATTATGCCGCAAAATGAAAACAATGGTGAATAATCTTTAAAATAAAAAGCAGTTTTCAATATCAAATCTACTGTTTTATTTTCCTAGGCATTGATTTTATAATAAAAATTGAAATTTAGGAAAAGGAGATTGGTAAGATTAACAAGGAGAATTTAGAAAGGCGCTATGATTATTACTAAAATTTAATGAATACAAATACCCTTACAGCATTGCTCATTAAAAGGTTTTATTCACTTTACCGACATACATTGATCAGAGTAGGTAGTTATAACAGATAGACGTGCCTCTGATTCAGTAAATGGATTGTATACGACCATCGGAGGTGGGAGAATGTATTTTAGATTGATTCTACGTATAGCATTCGTTGCGCACAGACGTGGTTTTAATAGCTCCTGTCATTAATTTAAAAATTAAGTTAATTTAATTTGTCTAAATGTCAATTGAAAAATAATTTTTTACTGAAAAAAGTTTATTGTTGATCGCATCATACAAACAATTGATTCATCGCTTGATATTATCACTGGGTAAGTCAGAAACTCTCAAGGCGAAAAGAATCTTAGCAGTACCTTCCCCACTAAAAAGTTGGATGGAGGAACCGGATGACAATTTAAACGTAAGGAGAAGTGAACCTCCATATTCATGGTTCGGCTATTGGCAGCCGAACATAAAATCAATAATATTGAAACTAGAAGAATAAGCGCAGAAAAAATAATGATAAAACGAAATCATTGGTTAACTTCTAGTCAGCCAAAGATGCTTTGAATTCTGAGGATGTTCCGCAATTCACCTATACCCAAAAGGTGAAAAAATCAGATCTTTGTGTTGAAGGGTCTGGTCTGTAGAAAGGATACGGTCGATTTCTTCAAATGCTCAAAGAAGCTGCACCAAGAATTGAATTTATTTCAGCAAAAAATTATGAGTGCATTCTGGCACTCATCATCAACTAATCATTTCTTTTGCGCCAGGCTTGATGTCAAAATAGCTGATCGGACATCAAGCCCCGCGCAAGAGTAATGATTGGTTCGATGATGAGTGCCAGAATGCGTTAGACAAAAAGAATCAGGCGTACAAAGAATACGTAGGTAGGAAAACCAGGACGAAGAGAGAACACTATGAAAATCTCAGAAAAGAAGCGAATAAGATAATTAGGATTAAGAAAAGAAAATACTTTAACGATCAGTTGAGAAGTATATATTTAAGTCTAGCGAACAATAACACAAGACAAGCATACAAATTAGTGAAAAGCCTGAAACCTGGTTACCAGCCCAAAACCACGCTCTGTCGTGATATCGGCAATATAATCGCTGATGAAACCAAGATTAAGGAAAGATGGGCATCATATTTCAAGAACCTCCTTAATCCTCCGCACAGCTCCAGAACATCGGAGCCTATAGATGTCTGCGGAGAGCTTCCATTGGCCCCACCAACTCTGGATGAAGTTTGTGTAATAATCGGGCAGTTAAAGGGTTAAAGAAAAACTCAAAATGTCCCAGATCAATCGAAACGATCGAACCGGTACGATTGCAGATTGAATTGGAACAATTTCCGATTGACCTAGAACAATTTGCAATCGAACCGGTTTGAGATTGATCTGGTACGACGAAACACTTTTGACAGGGCAGTGGTCATTGAGCAGGAGACGTGTGAGGTAACTCACGTGTGAAAATTAGTGCCGATCGTTTCAATATTTCAGGAAGATAGTTGCCGATAATCGGAGCAGTTCGGACTCGATAAAGCGCTTCAGTCATCTCAACGAAGCTAACCTCAACGGTCTCTTTCTGAAGACCCATTGCAGAAACAGCAAGAGTCCCGCAATTTCTCGCTCAAGGCACGCAGTAGCAGTAGAAGCAAGTACCGTAAAAGAGAGAACGGTCCCTGGACTGCACTCGGCCAGAAGCTTTGAAAAGTAAATGGACAGGAGTTTCCTTCCGGACGGAAAATCAGGTGGAAAATTCAAGAGGAAGTGTAAAGTTCTTGCACTGTTTAGTGCGATAAAGCGTGCTGCTGTGGGTGAGCGTAGCGTCCACCGCAAAATATTGTGCAAAACGTCACAAACGAGTCGTCCGCTCGATCGTGTGGAAAGCGCTGAAGAAAATCGCCAGTGAGTGTTTAGTGGGGGCGCGACTCCGGTCAGGATTTTGCACAATAGTTTCGACTTGGACTTGAACGGAATTTCAGAGCTATCTGGTTTGTGTTGGCGAAAGTGTCGCAAAGCGTAGAACAAACCCCCCCCCCCCGAGCCAAGTGAACGAGTTCCAATTAGTGTCGGGAACTCAACTTCGAACTACGTTGAGTTGATTCAGGATTTGTTCGTCAGGTTCCCACTAGTTCCGGCTGCT
This sequence comes from Odontomyia ornata, assembly GCA_963969285.1. Classification (NCBI taxonomy): domain Eukaryota; kingdom Metazoa; phylum Arthropoda; class Insecta; order Diptera; family Stratiomyidae; genus Odontomyia; species Odontomyia ornata. The sequence goes on along the minus strand of OZ017740.1, from coordinate 257,235,907 downwards.
GTTCGTGGTCGTCTCGATTGGCGAGAAGTGCGAAAAGTTAATCCGGGGACGCCTCCTGTGCGACTTGGAGTAGTAATCCAATTTTCTTTCAACTGTTGCAACGATTTTCCGTTCTTTTGTCGAATTGCGATTTTCTCGAGGAAAAGCACTCAGCCGATCCGAGCAATTGCTACCGTGCGAAAAATAAGAAGTGAACGGAGTCGAGTTGTAATATCGCTCTTCTGAACGACTCACTGCAGAGTTAGGAGTGAAAATTTGTATATTTATCAAAACCGCATTTGACGATCCGATTGAGATTGGAGTTGAGCTTATTAAAAGGATTTATCAAGAAAATTCTCCTGCCACTAGATACGTACTCAGTTCCTTAATCGATAAATATTTTGTTGCTAGTGCTGGAAGCTTTTCAATTGTTATCAACAAGTGATTCAACAATAAAGTTGATCGAGACTTGTTAATAGGGAAAAATAGCTGAGTTAGTTACTGCTAAAAATTCTGCCTATAAGGTAGATTTGAAAAATCCGGATTTGTGTATTCTAGTAGAAGTGATAAAAGGAATTTGTTGCCTCAGTGTTTTACCAGACTACTACAAGTATAAGAAGTACAATTTGATGTTACAGAATCGAAATTTCAGGACCATCTGCATCGTCGTCGAGCGCTCGGAAGACCATGTGGGTGAGGGTACTCACCCACATGGTCTTCCATGCATCATATTATTTAAATAGAAAAAAAAACTTAGAGAAAATATATTTAAAACATATTATTTACATGGAATGTACGAGTATGTGTCAACAAAACCGATTAATTTTATTTTAGAGAAATTTACATTAGGATGCTTTACTTTTATATTTGTTCAAGAGCTTTATCAGTTTGCCTCGCAGGCTCTCCGTCTGATCGTGCAATCACACTTCCATATTCCTCAGCGACTCTACTATGTTCTTCGTTAACACTCGTTCAAGGCTACCTTCGTCGCTACTAGCAGCTTAAGTCTGCGTCCAGGGCTTGAGTTTTTCCGCGCGAACCCTTTTAAGTAGAAACGCAATAATTTGCTTAGTTTCACCCAAAGTAGGGGAGGCTCCTTTGTTATGCTCTGTGCTAAGCGAATAAATAAGGATCTCAGCTAGCCCGCCTCACTTTTTTCTCGAAGCTGAAGATTTATGCTAGTGTAATGTACGAAGAGAAGAAAAATGTTTTAAAAGCAGAGAAAACGTCGTGATTTCCGTTCAAAGTACTAACTGTGAATTATATATTCGTTTTTACGAGGGAAACTTGACAGCGGGTGAAGGACATGTTATTTGAAATTATGAATACTCATGAGCTTTGGACATGCTAAAGAGAATTTACTTAGATAAGGAAAATTCCAGCAAGTGAATTTTAAATTTATTTTGCAAAATAAGATTCTTATTGAAGTTACACATGTTGACAGTAGGTAATTCGATTTTATCAAATGATAAATAATTTCAGTTGAATACTCTTTTTTATGGGAAATATTTTGATTTAGTGTGCTTTTCAAAGTTCTCAGAGGAAATTTTTTCAATGAAGCTTATTGCGGGATTCATGATTACCGATATTTGCTGGCAAGAATTCTAGAATTCTCAGATGCCTGAAAAAAAATTTTAGTAGGTAGAAAGATTGAAGAGAAGAAGAGACAGTTGTTGTGCATGACTATAGAAATTTAAACGTGTAGAAGAAGGAATGCAAAGTGTAGAGAATCAATGAGGTTGAAAAAAAAAGTGCGGTTCTGTCGAAATAACACAGTCATTTATTTGTTTCTATATCAACCAAATACTATACATTTAATCCGTTTCACGAGCTGATAATGACATTTTTATGTTCTCCTCAATTCATCTGTTCCCACCGATGCTTCTAGAATGAAGTTGATATTACAAACCATGATTCTTACCTCTGAATTACGTAAATTCAGGACTCGGTTAAGCACATACAACAATTTGTTGACTAACGAATCACTTTCTCATAGTAATAAATAATTACACTAACTTAAATCATCAAATGTACCATTTTTCTTATTCTCTGCTATCGTTTTTATATATTCTATTGTACCTGTAGTTTTCGTATTTTTTATGCACCGTATTTGAAGATACCATGTTGGCGTAGCTTATTTGATTTCCGAATTTCGATTGAGTTTACTGTGCACTGAATTTCAATGCAAGACACAATATACGCTCGGTTGAGGCTCGTAAAATTGAAAGAATTTTCAAATCATAGAACTCCGACATGATATACCTCGAAGTGACATTTTTCCCACTTAAAGTTATGTGCATTACAAATGGATTACTCTACTACTACTAGTTGCGACAGTTACAGTTGAGCTTTTCAATATAAAAAAGTAAAAAGAAAAAAAAATAGATAGAAGATATTCTGATCTCAGTTAAAAATAACATTAAATAAGTTTCAATTTCAATAGGAAATGAAGAAGAAAAAAATATTACTGACTAAATTTCAGATATTCTACTTAGGTAAATTCAATCACTTCTGAGAAAATCATGTGTTTCAGAAGTTGAAATTTTTCTATTTGATTAAATCAATTTTTGTCGTAAATTGTACATTGTTTTCTTTAAAATCTTTAAATATCAATTTATAATATTATAGTATATTTTAGTAAATAAATTCAGCTAAGGTGTATTTTATTTTAGCTTTCTATTTGTAATTGCATTCAATTCAAAACTGAAAAAAAAAACAAATTATAAATTAAAACAATGAATTAACATCATACCCTCCGGTCTTTCCTTTCTCCCGACTCTAACCGGGTATAGGACCCGGTACGGTGGCAGGCTTCCACCTCAAGACATGAGCCAGCCGCCGGGTACTTAAGCAATTCTTCTTTGTTTCAGGTGATATCGCGGGTTGAGTGGCCCAAGCAGAGTGCCTCTTTATGGCATAGAGTTATGCAATCAAATTGTATAATTCTATGGCATAAATTGGTCACCGGGTACTCTCCTTCTGATGGGAAAGTTCATGCAATTCAAGTTGTATGAGTTTTCCACTCAGAAGAGGAATACCTGGCCACTGCAACAAAATATAAATGGATTTATTCCGGTTGGGTGGGTGCGAAGGGGCTCCACCATCACCCGTTTGCCCCTCTTTCATTTGTGGGCCATGCACTTCGTCGGGTAATGACGAGGTTACCCCAAGTCCGCCTTTCTTTTCAGGTTCCACTTGTTCTCGGAACAAGTTCTATCTCCCTCGGTGTAGTTATCTACACTCTTTGCGACTTCGGTTGCCTCTGGATCTCCAGCAGTCAAATTCGTGAGTGCGAAATTTTTTGTAGTGGGTCCTCGTGCTGGGGAAATGAACCCGCCCCACGACACCGCAATACTAGCCTGCCAGCGCATTCACGCGTCTCCGGACGAGGGTATTCTCGGCAGATACCGACACCTTCTTCTGCCGAGGCAGCAGACCATCGCTGCAGTCCTTCACGGACAGTTTTGAACATCCTAAATTTCACTACATTTGTTCCATCATCAACGCCCAAAAGAATAATACAGCGCCGGGTATCGATAAGATTCCAGTGGAGCTCGTCAAATAAGGTGGCAGCAGTGTTCATAAAGCTATTCACAAAGTCATCCACTATATTTGCCAACAAGAACATATGCCGAAATCAATAATATTCCCTATCCACAAAAAAGGTGACAAGATACAGTGCGAAAATTATGGAGGCATATCACTAATTTGTGTGGTGTCAAAAATATTTTCAAAAATCTTAGAAAATCAAACGGATCATACGCCAACAGTATTATTGGGGAGTATCAAGGTGGTTTCAGAGCAGGTAGATCGACAATAGACCAATTGTTCACAGTCAAGCAGATACTTGAAAAATGCTGGGAGTTCAAAATAGACGTACACCAAATTTTCGTTGGCTTTAAGCAAGCATACGACAGTATTGAGCGTAACGTACTGTATCAAATAATGCTTTGCTTTGACATCCCAGCCAAATTTGTCCGTGTCACCAAAATGACAATGACGTCGACCACTTCCCAAGTCCGCATCAATAACCAACTCACCGATGCCTTTGACACAAATATCGGACTAAAGCAGGGAGATGAGCTGGCCCCACTGCTATTCAATTCGGCTCTGGAGTACGTCATAAGGAAGCTACCTGTCGATACACGAGGTACATTGCTTTACAAATCTAACCAAGAAGTAGCCTATGCGGACGACATCAACATTTTGTCACGGTCGTAAACAACTGCTAAAGAACTCTTCCCGAAACTCGACAGCAAAGCAAAACTAGTAGGGCTACAAATCAATGAGAATAAAGCAAAGCTCATGACGCAGTCGAAGAAAAATACCTCAAGTACACAAGATATCACACTTAGCGAATACAGTACTGAAAATGTGAGCAAATTTGTGTATTTAGGCACCAAAATAACGAGAACCAGTAATGAAAGAGACGAAATACGACGAAGAATACAGCTCGCAAATAAAATAATTATTTAGTTTTGACGATCTTGAAGACCAGCTCCATACACAGGGGAATAAAGCTCCAAGTATACAACTCTATGATAAGACCTGCGTTATGCTATGGGTGTAAAAGATGGACCCTAACCCAAGCATCCGCAAATTCATTGAACGCCTTTGATCGACGGGTTCTGAGGCGAATAATCGGAGCGAAGCTAGACGGGGACCAATGGCGAATTCGATATATCCATGAGCTGTATGAAATTGTTGATGAGCCGGAGGTCTCAACGATGGTAAGACTGCGGAAGCTGCAATGGGGTGGACACATGAATCGTATGGACGAACAATAGATACTCAAAAAGGTATTCGTTGCGAGAACTGAAGGCTGGAGACCAGTGTGACTCGATCGACGAAGACAAGTCATCGCTCCTCAAATTTCGAAATCGGAGGACGCGATCAATGGACCGAGACAGTTGGAGGTAGTATTTGCAGGAAGCGAAGGCCCGAGAGGGGCTATAGTGCTGCGAAGAATAAAAGTTTTGCAACAAGGAGATCGGCCGTCGAAAAAAAAAATCCCATTTTATTTAGTACAAATTTCTACAAAGTAGTCCATGTGCCCAACAGAAAAGAGAAGTCAGCCCGTGTTACCGGTGCCAACGTATTTGCTATCTGCTGCCAACTACTCTATGCACTACCTGGGCGTTAAATACAAAGAAATTCATTTTACCGGTGAGTGTAAATTGGTTCAGACGAAGCCTAAAGAAAAATTATACCACGGCGTATTTGGTCATCCAGCATCATATCGAGGATGCCCCCAATATGAAGACACAATAGTTAAATTCATTCCAAAACCAACACAAGTACACCGCACCAACTTCGTCAAACCCGGCGTTTCATTTGCACTTGCCGCTAGATGACCAGCAACAATACTGTAAATAATATAAATAGCAATAATGAGCTAATTCTTAACAGCTACTAACAACTCATTCATTGAAAAATTAACTTTGTGTTTCAACATTTAGATATTTCAAATGCCTCAAAATAATTTGCCATTCAGCTACATTCTCATGGATAGGCTTTATCTCATCTCCATCATCGCCAACCCCATTGTTACATTACCTAGAGGTGACTATCTCCTTGCATTCATTGTAAGGCAAAAGCCTGTCATCATGGTTCTCACTGAATCCCTTCCTTAATTCATGTCACTCAATGACGTTGAAAAAATTGGAATTCGTAAGAAACGATAGGGGAAATGGGGGAGGTAATACCGGCATATTAGAACCTATTGTCTTCAACATATTGATAAAGTTGAATTAAAAACTTCGAATTTCTTGAAGTGACCGCCATCAAGACCACTGCAACGTGGGGATAACCTCTCCGTTATCTCGGCCTATGCAACGGGACGAAACGTTCTCGAACTCAAGGAGTAGCTCGATTCCTTGTTTGAAATACTCAAATTGAACAGGCTGCATAGCTATTATCTTCTTGCTGATGACATCATGGATGAATCCCAACAATAATCCAAGAGGTGTATTTCTGAAATCGTGGATAACTGAGAATCAAATTGAATACAGGTGCAATCTATATTGATCGAAATTCCTAATATACCCAAGAACAAATTCATATTTGGACCTTTGCATTGCTGACGTAAGACTTGAATTCAGATTTAACCATTCTCAACGGAAATTGCAGGTGCTTCCTTATTATAGCGACCATTTTGTTATTGTAATGGAAGTAAATCATCAAAGGGATGATGTCTTTTTCATTCTAATACATAATGAACATCGGCTTAATATAAAAAAAAACGGAAAAGTTACAAAAAGCAATATTCACTTCCTGATGGCGGTAGCTCTTACCCAATGGTTCCTAATGACAGGAATCGAACTAACCATGGAATATATTTCTATTCGTCAAAGTTAGAGAAGTTGACATTGGCAACCGTTGAGAAAGTAGTTCCCAAAATTAAACATCGAAACAACATGGAAGAATATGAAACACCAACCAGGTCAAGGCTGAAAAGATTGAAAAGCCTTCTCACATACGTCAACAAAATTTATCGGCAATTTTTGGACTATAACCATCCGTCATTAACCTTGTTGAAATTAAGCTAAAGAATGTCCAAAGAATAATCCGTTCTCACTACAGGAGTGAAGTCAGCAACCAATGAGCGGAGAAACTGAGGAGTATTAAACGGCAGGATCCAGATGGCGTGTTCACAAAAGTCAATAAAAATTAAATTTTAAATTAATTTCAAAAGATATTTTAGTAAAAATAATATTTTTTCATATTATAAAATTTATGTTTATTATAGAATTTCATAATTTTTTCATTACACTATAAACAATACATAACACTCATAAATCACCATTTTTGATGAATCATAAGTTATAGTTTCAGTATATTTAAAATAATTTATTTCAGACATTTCACTCCTTTGATTATTCGTTTTTCTCTTCATATCTGTTTGGTACACCCCATTGCCTTTGTGTATTGTTCTGTGGCTCCTTCTTATTTTTGTTTATCTATATATATATATATATATATATATATATATATATATATATATATATATATATACATATATATATATATATATATATATATATATATATATATATATATATATATATATATATATATATATATATATATGTATATATATATGTATATATATATATATATATATGTATATATATATATATATATATATATATATATATATATATGTGTATATATATATATATATGTATATATACATATATATATATATATATATATATATGTATATATATATATATATATATATATATATATATATATATATATACATATATATAATCTTCTTCGTAGCGTTACAGCCCCTCTCGGGTCTTCGCTTCCTGCAAATAGCGCCTCCAACTGTCTCGGTCCATTGACCGCGCCCTCAAATTTCGAAATCCGAGCAGCGATGAACTGTCGTCGTCGACCGAGGCAGACCAGCGTTTCCTCGGTTTTCCCATTGGTCTGCGGCCTTCAGTTCTCCCAACGAATACCTTTTTGGGTATTTACTACTTTGTATGCTTATCTTGTGTTGTTGCTCACCTACATCTATACTTCTCAATTTATTTATTTATTATTTTCTTTTCTTCTGAGATATTCATAATGTTCTCTCTTCGTCCTGGTTTTCCTACCTAATTATTCTTTGCACGCCTGATTTTTTTATCTAATGCACTTTGGCACTCATCATCGAACCAATCATCACTCTTGCACCGGGCTTGATGTCCGATCGTCTGTTCTGCCATGGTCCTAGTAGCCGCTTTCACTTCCATCCAGAGCTTGTTGCTCATCTTTAACGATGCGTCTGATAAGATGGGAGCCAACTGGTTGTCGAGGGTCTCCGTGAAATTTTTGGCAACAGACGCCGTTTGGAGCCTTTCGATGTCAAATTTTTGGAGCGGCCCGGTTTTCGCTGAATATACCTTTGACATACGACATCGATAGGTTAATTTGATCAAGTGATGATAATGATCTGAGTTACAACTGGCTCCTCGGTATGTACGGACGTACATATATATATATATATATATATATATATATATATATATATATATATATACGAACGCGCCTTTTAAGGTTGTCCCAAATGTGTTCAATAGGACCGAGATCGGGACTACGCGCTGGCTATAACCAAGTTTTAATTCCGACGTCATTAAGGTATTGTGTCACAGATCTAGCGACATGGCAACGTGCATCACCATGCAGTAGCCTGAAATGTTCTCCAATAAATGGAGCAAACGGTACGACATGGTCTTAGAGAACTTCTTCCACGTACCTCTGAGCGTTCACACTGCCCCCATCAAAGACGACAAGATCGGTACGGGCCTTATAAGGGAAGCCTCCCCAAATTATTATTGATCCGCCTTGATAACCCAGTGTGTCGGCTATAGCGCAGGGAGCAAACCTCTCATTTTTCGTCTGTAGATACGCTGACGCCCATCTGGACCATATAGGGCTATTCTGCTTTCAAAACCAGTATGTTCTTCCACTGCTCCAACGTCCAATCATAATATTCTCGCACAAAACCAAGTCTAGCTCTACGGTGCTGTGGGAGAAGTTATGGGGCGCGAGCTGCACGAAAAGCCCTTAAATCACTTTCACCCAGTCTTCTTCTAATCGTACGTTCACTTACACTAACATTTCTGACCTCGAAGAGACGCGTACGAACTTCAGTGCAAAAGTAATTTCTCAACACGTCTGCCTTGACCTGGCCTCCGGGTATATGATCCAGTCTCTCGATACCGTCTAATGGCACCCCGTATCGTGGTTCGAGGTACACCGAGCATTCAGGCGATGCGACGTTGACTGTATCCAGCATCAGCTGAAGCGACAGCAGTACAAATCGCATCTAACGACATTTTTATTATTTCAAACAAATTAAAAAACTTTTACACTTTCGGTGAAAGTAGAATAAGAAATGTTATCTCGGCAACGCCACGGTAATAAGGTCAAAAAATTACTTATTCGTACAAAACCTACTGCGACACAAATTTTTAAACTAACTCGAGAGTCTAACTGTTTATTTTCTTCCCAATTATCCACTCGATACAAAACAAAGCCAAAGATAAGCTATACTTAATGCAAAAAAAGCAGGGGGACAAAAAGCAGGGGGATAAGCTATACTTAATGCAAAAAAAGCAGGGGGAAACGAGATTCCCTAGCAAATCTCAATGGCAAGATTCGAGTTGGACTAGTGCGCGATTATTATTTTGTTATTATACTGAAGAAGACTGTTAGCAACAGCCGAAATACGTATTTACGTATAATAAATTCGTACCATAGTCGTTTAAAGTAAGCGTTTTTATTATAATTCATAATCAGTATCAGTTTATTTTTTGAACACAATATTCTAGCTCCAGTACAAATAGTAGACTTAAAAAAATAATTCTTCTGAATTTAAAGCATTCACTGTCAAGTTTAGAATGTCTAACCTAGGGTGCCAAGAACTAATTTTAAATTTTATAGTGCTAAATTAAAAGGGCATTGACAGTTAACCGAAGATGAAAATAATGCTACGATCTAAATATCTTGTATCAGTCACTGATTTAAATAAATGAAACTCCCTGGTGTATGAAAAATTACATTGAAAACAAAAACACACTACCAGATATCTTGTACCTCGGCACTCATAGATCAGACGCTTAGTACGATATATCTCGTAGTTGCCGGTGAATGCGTTAAGCTGCAAAGCTTTGAATTTGGTCCCCGGTTACCTGAAGCTCGGTGTCCAGCAGTGATCATAACTTGAAACATCATTGTCAAGCAAATTTTGTACAGATCGTCTCTGTTGATATTTTTGTATTCTCGCACTGGTTATTATATTCCCTTAACTTTTCATGTACCTTTTCCATTGAAAATCTTTCGGCCAATCGTGGACCGTACCCTTGGCAATCACTTTGCTACTCCCCAATTAAATTTTGATAGAACGGCTTGTCTTACTTTTTGTGTGTAAGATACTTTTCCGTCAATCGTCTGTTACTGTTTTTTGCCCATCATTTTCATAGTTTGCACACCAGGGGAGCCACATTTCTGGAACAGCTCTATGGGTAATCCAGTAAGAAAAGCGGTGGGACATTTTAAATTATAAGACAAAATTATTCAAATTATTTCGCAGTCATTTTATTTTTTATATAAAAATTATTTTTGAACAATTTCTACACGGCGAAAAATGTACATAAACCTATGTAATACACTTATTATATCCAGAATTTAACCAAGTTAATATTTGTAACACATGACTAAAAACACCAAAGCTTACAGGTAAAGTGAAGCAGCAAACACTATATCTCTCTTCAACAATCGTATACCTTCTGAAAATTTATTTTCTAGGTCGGTATTACCTATCGTCTTTGCCGCCTGGCACATTTGCCTTAATAACTCTTCCAATCGTCTCATGCATCGAATAATCGAGCCTTCAAAAATATCCGTCATTTTACAAATATTTAAAAAACTAGCACCTTTGCACCAGGCCAACACTACGTCCATCATAAACGGTTTAAATTTCTCTACATAAGTTTCTTCATCTAATTCTAATTTACACTCATTTGAAACTTTTGCTATTCGCCTTGCTAAATCTTGCATAAGACGTAATGGACCCGACAGTTCTTCGGTCGATGCTGGAGTCTCTGAACTTTTTTCGTCGCATACGAAACATGATAACAAGGCGACACATTGGGGAGTTGTAAGATTATTAAATACTCCATTAAAGATTAATTCTGTTATTAAAATTTCGTCGGCTGCGCTCAATTCGCACGCAACCCGTCCCTTAAATTCAATCACATCTGATGCTGTGCAATACCCTAATCGGCGGAGTACGCGTTTTCTATATTTTAACTCGTCCATTTGGAGTAAGCTTTTCGCTTTCTTCAATTGTGCCTTTGCTGCTTTCAAATCATTTGCTACTTGAAGCTTTTGGCAGTATTTAGCGTATATAGCATCTAGCTCAGGAGCGTTGTGCAATGGGTGAGCGTACAATCGCTTTTCAAATTTGTCAATAGAATCTACGACTGATTTGAATTCTGGGTCTTTTATGTTCATGTCTTTATGTGGGTTCAGAAGCGGAGGACCCTTCGGGAACCGTTTTTTTATCTCTGCTATTGTTTTAAGCACTGACTTTCTATTGTCAGCTGGCCTGAGATCTTGTGGGTAAAATACTCGTAATGATGATATCTTTGATATCAGCTTGTGTAAGACGGGCACCACCTCCATACTTCCCGTTTTGTCAGGTGAGCATGGTTTGGGAACGGAATCTTTTTGAAAATCTTCTGAAACATGTAATAAAACATCGATAATTACTTCAGTCTCTGATTGGGATCTAGCTGGGTTCTTCGACTCATCATTTTTCACTTTCTTTTCAAAATTCACAATTATTCCCCAGTCGAACTCTTCGTCTTCCTTTTGTATTTTCACCATTCGACCAGGTTGCAAAAATGGAATTAAATATTCTGGCTTTGTAATAAAAGTACGATACTGTTTTCCAAGCATATCCAACTGTTCTCTAATGTGATGATAAGAGCTTACAGCATGTTCGTCTGGTATTTTAATTCGTTCCAATTCCGTTATTTTATCTTGTACTTTTTTATACAAATCGGGAATTGAGCTTTGATTTTGAAATTGGAAGAATGATCGTTCTAACATATATTCTGGATTAATTTCTTCAACACGTAGCAGGTTCAATACCATATTATAGGTCAAATGAAAAGCGGAATTTATTGGATCGGCTTTACCTTGTACAATACCTCGTCCAACGTTTGGCGATACTTTTTCATCTATCATCAGGATAACAATACCTTTATCGTCAAGACCACGACGTCCAGCACGTCCGGACATTTGAATATATTCCCCTGTAATGAAAAACAATTATTTGGTGAAAACTTATATCATTTGTCATCGCTTTAACATTATTTAAAGCAAATAAAAAGTTAAAAGTTAATATGTAAGAACTAATGTAACAAGCATATACTCTTTTAAGACGTTGTCGTGATAAAAAAAAACCCCTTTTGAAATCTTGACCTGTCTGTCCGTCTTTCTGTATGTGTATCACCATAGTTTTTCTGACCAAACTAAGTGCATCCATCAAAAGAGAATCGATTATATTTCAACAGTCATACCCAAAAAAAACTGAGAAAAAAAGAAATTAGAAAACTGACTACAATGGATATCTTATCAAAATTCTATGGGTTTTTGAATTTTGAATGTTTTAACTAACTAACGCAATGACATGAGAATGCAAAATGCAGATAATCTCCATTTTAATGGCTCATATATTGTATTAAACTGGGGATTCTACTTATTGCCTGCAGAAATGAAGAATAACGTGAAAAAGCGGTATCTAAATAGAGGATTTGCAACAATTCAACAGCAGTAGACAGAAATGACATACAAATAATAGTTGATTTTGGCGTTCCGCCAAAACTTGTCCGTATAATCAAGACTACAATGTTAAACACCACTTCAAAAATAAAAATCAATGGACATCTAACCGAAAGCTTCCGAACTAAATAACGCTTTGAACAGTGAGATAAACTAGTTTGAATGTTATTCAATATTGCGCTGGAACATGTCACCAGCTGACATCAAGGGCACATCACTATTAAACTCTACGCAATTGGTAGTATATATCGATGAAAACAGCAAGGGCAATTCCAGACGGTTTTTGAGTTGTGAGGTCAAAGCGTGCAAAATCGGTCTGAGAGTCAATTAAGTCAAAACTAAATTCATGACCCAAAGAGTCTTTGATGGAAAGCCCATAGGAAAATACGAGATCTCGCAATGGATAAAAATTAAAAACGAAGCTTACTTCTCTGTGCTTAATGTACTAAACACTAAACGTCTGAACAGGCAAAATATGCTTTGCATATACAAATCAGTCGTCAAGGCGATGCTGCATTACCAAAGCTAGGCCTAGACTCTTACAAGGGCTTCCGAAATGGCCCTGGAACGCAGAGGAAATCAAGACTTTGTTACAATTATGAGCTGTATGATATCTAATATATCATATATGTCAACATGAGAAGAAGTATACAAATGACAAGGGTATAACACAGGAAGAGCCTTCAGTATGAACCCTTAAGAAACTGTTTAAAGACTCAGTGAAGCCGACAGCAAGGAAACGAGGTCGCGGAGGCACGGCGATTGAAGTCTACTTCTGGTTATGAAAGGGCGTCACAAAGATGCTAGTACTATTTTTAACGGATTGCAATAAATTAAATTTTTTGGGGGCAATTTTAGTTTCGACCTTGTTTAGAGACATCACGAAGAGGAAACAATTGTATGAAAATTGTCATGCAAGTACCCAATGTAGATGAAACGTATAATATCAACTTGAAAATTAAAAGGGGTGGGTAGTAAATAACGATTGAACATCTTTTGGAGAGCGTATTAATCGTTTTATCAGAATCCCAGGAGGCTAGAAATTGGTTTTCATTATTGCGAATTGCGAAATTGCGAATGCTTTTGGTTCCGACGGCGATTTCACGTCATTTTTTAGAGTTTGTGAAACCGCAAGCTATCTGGCCGCTCATCCTTACTTCGAGTTTCTTCGGAAAGCCAAAGGCTACAATTTTTTGTGGTTGGCAGGCGAAGGCTATTTACGCCCTGAGTGTGGGGCTCCCAGACGCACAAGATGTGTCGACTATCTATTAAACACCTCCCCTTGTCAACCTGAGAACGTAGCCTGGAAGCGTTTGTCACATTACTTTGGACTAAGCCTCGTTGTGCTACCCCAAGTTGGGAGATCCATCCTCTAGCGGCAAGGGAAGGAGGAAGAATGATTGCTAGAAAAGTGATCAGCCAACCCTCGAAGTCCCCGGCTACTGTGAGTAAGAATGTCTGACCATACATAATGTGCCACATGTTTTCGTTTGTCAGCTGACCCAAGCATGTCCCGATTAGTTCTTCTGTTTCCTTGTAGAGATCCCGGCGCAGCCTGCCTCATCGTTTGCATCATTGCATTGCAGGCATCGTCATCCTCGCCTGCGCAAAACCTACAGTCGGGGACTACGACTTTTCAAACGGGTGCAAGTAAGACTGAAAACATCCACGCCCGTTCAATAGCTGGGTCAGGTGAACGTCAGTTTCACCGTGTGTTCGATTGAACCACGGTGTCAGATCAAGGATGAGGCGCGCAGTTCATTTTCTCTTCACGCTGTTCACCCAGGACTGCTACCAATCGTTAAGTGAGCGTTTTCTCTTCTTGCGGGCAACGATCTCCCTCGTATCTTCGTTTCAACACGGGTTGATAGTACGGGGCTCTCTAGAAAAGAGGGCAATGGGTAGCACGCCTGTGATGACTGGCACTAACGAATCAGAGACGGTCGGATATGAAGATGCAATCCTCAGTTCTCCTTTTTTCTGTACGTGCGCGAAGCGTTTTCTGTACAGCTCCTTGCTGAGAGCATCGCCCCATATTTCTGCTCTGTACAGTAGCAGATATTCTACGGCACTCATCAAAATTTGCCTTCTTGATGGGTTGGGTAACCTTACGTTAGCCATAAGTCGACTCAGAGCCAATACGGCTGAAGCAACCAATCGGCCTCTGCCCTGATATACTCAGAGAAACTCATTTTCGAGTCTATCAGCAACCCCAGGTACTTTACTGATGGTTTCGAATCAAAAAGTACTTCTCCAATACTGATCGTCCTTACTGTGAGGATTCTCTTCTTTGTCAGGATGACCACTTCGGGTTTCGCCGGTGTTCTCAGCCTTTCAGCCGATGAAATAACATACTTAGTCTATGTTGCGCTTGTTCGACGATGTGTTCAGCAACTAGCATCGCAACATCATCCGCATCGGCGATCAGGCATGACTCCTCCCGCAGTTCTAGCCTCAGTAACCCGTCGTACGATATATTCTATAGGTCTGGACCAAGGATAGATCCTTAAACAACACCCGATGTAACTCCCATCTTTCGTCGGCTCTGCCTCGTATCATAAAGCAAACTTCAGTCTTTCAGGCAGTCCCTCAAAAGCCGCATAAGATATTCTGGAACTTGAAAAGGGTTCCTCAACGTTTCCAGAACACCCACCCATCTAGCGGAGTTTGAAGCGCTCCGAACAATAATGGTCACCAATAGAACTACCCGTTGTTTGGTACGGCTGTGTGCCTCTGCCTTTTGGACCGCGCAGAACACCTCTGCAATCGTATCAATGGTAGAGCGATCTGTTCTAAAGCCGCATTGCCGAGGAGATAGGTCCCCAGAAGCACGAATCGCATCAGCGAGTTTTCCCTTGATGAGTTTCTCCAGCCCTTACCCAGTTGTGTCTAGAATGCATAACGGGTGGTGTGCAGATGGCGGCCCGGGATTCCCTTTCCCCTTGCTTAACAGTACGAAACTCGTTACCTTCCAACGTTCCGGGAAGATCCCTTCCCGCAGGCAAGCATTGAATGTATTGAACAGCAAGTCGGAGAATGGTGATAGACGAGCTACAACACCTCAGCTGGGATGGCGTCTGGACCTGGATATTTCCTTGTTTTGAATGAAAGGACTGCCTCTTCCAGTTTCAAGCGCATGAAGAGTGGACATTCGACTGCTATTCCTCGTGGAGAACGTCAACATAGACGGGATATGCGATGAAAATTGCCGAGCTATCTCGTCCTTCTTTTTTGCTATATATGCAAGGCTTACTTGCGGCACCAAGCTTCCGGATATCTAGCTTGTACCCAGGGCCCTACGAATCCCTATTTACGTTGTCCAATAGATCTTGATAGCAGCGAGCCGTACTTCTGTTAATCATTTTGCGAAGATATTTCCTGGCCGACGTATATGCTGCTAACTGGTTGCATGCCTCGTTCCGGCTCCGTGGCCGTTGAGCTTCACGTCGAGGCTTGTGAAATTCCCTTCTTTTTTCAGCAAATTCAGTCAACCACCAGTACAATGGAGGCTTGCCGTGCCGGGGTTTCCGACGGGGCATAGAAGCGCTGCAATTAGACATGATGATGCTGCTAGCTCTTCAGTTCCCCTGCGAATTTTTCAGCAGCGGCGCACATGACTGAGCATCTCGACGTCCATCCTCCCAATGTTCCATCCAATCGTAAAAGGTCGCGATCATGTGCATTGGGAGACAGCATCGCGGATCTCAAGTAGAATGTACTGATGTTACTGGCTGAACAGTCCTCTAATACTATCTAATTGTCTACCTTCCGTACTAGGGACTCCGAGGCGAACGTCACGTCGGGTATTGTACCTTCACAGCTCATACGGCGAAAAATTAGCGTATTGCCAGTGTGCAGCACGACGAGTCATGCTCTGGCCGCCATCCCTAGGTCTCGTTTTACTCGTTGATCAGTTTGAGGCATGCCCCATTCGATTACCCCTAAGGAATACGTAGCCATCTGAGTTGGAGACAGCGTCCTCCAAAGCATTAAGCTTGGCTTGAAAAGATAATATCGATTTGTTCGGCGTTAGGTACACACTAAAGAATGTAGTCTCTGAACACAGAACCCACTCGAAACCATCCTTCCGTTCATAACCCCCAACTAGGAAATCAGCACTGTTCTGGCAGTACCAGTTTCGTTAGGGTACCATGATGATGATTTTTTGTCATGGTGTAGGCTGTCGTGTCCCTCGCAAACAGCTCAAGCAGATTTAGGGCAGTTTTACTGCTGTGTAGATTTACCTGGAGGATACGGGTAATCGAAGTTCTGCTTTTAGCTTGGCTAGGGTTTCCTGAAAAATCTCGACACTTTCCTGATCCTAAGACGTGCTTGAAATTTGGTCTTGGATCAGCATCCTTAATTGGGCTTCTCTTTTGGATCCAATTAATCCCGACTCTTCTCTACACCAAGTCATAAACGTCCAGTATTGTTTAATAAGAGGCGCGAAAGTACTGCGTGTAAAAGACAAAGCTCGAAAAGCTTATCTTCGATAGGGCTTCAATATAGATCTTATAAGATACAAACTTCTTCGAGCGGATGCTACAAAAGCCGTGTCTGAAGCTTTCGTTGCCTATTGCAAGTCCATTGAATCCTCGTTCTGCTCAAGTAACCCTACATCCTTTTGGTCATATGTTCATTCCCTTAAATCTTTCAAGAATCTCCCGAATTCTATATCCTTGCTTAATAAAATAGCCAGTAACGATCAAGACATATGCAATCTCTTTGCCGGCTCCTCTCATTGTTTCTCCAATTCCGGCAGTCCACCTCACTTTGATTTTAGCTTTATCTCAATCAACTCTATTGAAGTGGAAGATATCATCAACTCGATAGATGCAAGCGGATCTGTTTGAATCTACGAAGCCTTCCATATGAATCTCTCCGATATGCAACATGGGTTCATAAAGGGTCGGTCAACAATCACTATCTGCTGGAATTTTCTAATTTCGTAACCCTTGCCCTACACTCTAGGGGCCAAGTGTATGTGATTTATACTAATTTTGCCAAAGCGTTCGACAGCATTGACCACCAAACGTTAATTAATAAATTTGGTAGATATGGAATACCGCCCCTCCTTTTATAGATAAGTTCCTTAATCGTCAACCGTTCTTGCTCGGTAATTTGGAACGGTTTCTCTTCTGCCCCCTTCTCTCCCACTTCTGGCGTTCCACAGGGTTCTATCCTAAGCCCACTCCTATTCAACCTTTTCATCAATGACCCTCCCGGTATTTTTACATCCGACTACCTCCTCTATGCTTACGATCTTAAGATCTTCGGAATCAATCGCTCGATGAATGACTGCATGGTGCTCGAAAGTGATATCATTCTATTGGACGAATGGTGTCAGGCCAATCGTTTTGCTCTTAAAGTTCCTAAGTGCTTCCGTATGTGTTTTTCCAATAAACTTAATTCTCTCAGCTTCGACTATTCGATTGGAGGGTCAGTACTTTTATCAGTTGATCACTTTAAGGATCTAGGTGTGACGTTTGATCAGCAGCTCAAATTCGACCGCCATATTGCGAATATTACATTTAGGGCAGCTCGAATCGCGAGCTTTGTTCTGCGTTTTGGCCACACTTCTATTAGCACCCAAACATGTGTCCGTCTACTTAGTTCACTCATCCGCTCTATTTTAGAATACTCATGCCAAATATGGTCTCCCCGTCACACATACCTTATAAATGCCTGTTGAATCCGTACAGAGAAAACATACTCGCTCGCTATTCTATAAATTTAAACTTGCCTACCGTCGTTACCGTGAACATCTTGGCATTACTTCCTTGGATGTGAGGCGACAATACCTTGGCCAATACTTGCTCTTCAAGCTTACTCAAGGTTTCTTATCATGTGTTCGAAACGCTATTTGCATACGTCCTTCTTGTAGAACTAGATGTACCCAGTGCTACTCGATTCCCTTCGCACAGCCAAATATTGGTCCGACTCGTCCGTGACGATGAATACTTTCAGCTTGGTCCTCCTTTGGAACCGCTTGAAATGTTCAAGTTCAAGCTGTGGAGAATTTTTAACTTGTAATCTTTAATTGCGTTTCCTTTTTCATACTATTGAATTATGTTTTCGTTTAACATTTCGGTATAATGTTTAGGTGCGCTAATTTGTACTATTTCTCTAGCGATCTTCTTTTTCCTTAAGGATACAGTGTGCCTCCCTTGTACACTCTTTTCTTTTACTTTTAGTATGTCCCATTTTGCCACATTTATTGCATAGGGAACTACGATTGGGTCCCTTGCATCTCTGTGTGGTACATTCTTAAGATTCAATAACAGAGTAAAAGCTCTCAGCTGTTCAAAGTTTGGGTAAAGAAACATTTTTAATAGGTTTTTAACAGAGGCTCCCGTACATGGGGATGACATTTAAATGATTTTTTTATACCTTAGTTAGCCGTTAAAATACGCAGTTTTAGACATCGGGAGTTATCTTGGAAACATCATCATCTTCATTTAGCTCCAATTTGGGCTTTCGCCTCCAGTAGTAGTCGCTTCCAATCTTCGCAGTTGAGTAACCTCGTTCACCAATTGGAAATCCCAAGCTGGGATCTGCTGTGAGCATCGAATGAATCTTGCCGTCGTTTCCTCGGTTTCCCAACTGGACGTTTCTCTTGCGCTCGACCTTTCAACGTTCGTCTGCCATATCGTGCGTAATGTAGTTTGCGTAGCTTTACGCATTCGGATTCAGGTGGGTCGTCACAAAGATTATAAAACTCGTCGTTACAGCGAGCCCTTTGCGTTCGAATACATCCAGGGCCTTTTCGGAAACATTTGTAAGAGTCTAGATTTCACATCCAAACAGCACCGCAGATCATATTAGTGACTTTTATATGCGAGTCTTATTTTCCCTGTTAATATCCCTGGATCTTAGCACTGGAAGTACTGAGAAGTAGGCTTTGTTCGCTGGGTTTTTCATTTTCCTTTTAAATATTTCATTATTTTCTGTTCCCTTTCTATCAAGATGGACTCCTAAGTATAGGAAGCTGTAGATACTTTCCAGGTTGTAGCCTCCTAAGGTCAGGTTTTGTCGTATAGGCACATCTTTCCTTGTTTGGGTCATGAATTTAGTTTTAGTTTCATTGACCAAGGGGCCAAAGTGGTTGGTAGTCGCATGAGCGTTATCCATCGCGCTACCTGCTGAAGAGGGCAGAAACACCTATCCGCATAGAGTGGAAGGTGGCAGAAAGTTTATTGCTCATGAAGAAAGAAAATGCTCCCCCAGCGATTGGCAAGTCTTGGGCTCACATAAGGGCGTGGCTCAGGCGAAGTCATGGTGGGACTGGCTTCTACCTGACTCAGCTCTTGTGCAAGTATAGATGTTTTCAATCTGAGCAAGTTCAGTAAATCACGTTCTCTACACTGCATTTTTTCTACAAGAGAAAAAGGTAACAGCTGCCACAAATTTTCTACATGTAAGAGATGGTACAAGCAGTACGGTGACCTCTTTAGGGAAATAGGAGAAATCTCTCCAGATAGTCTCATCGGAGTCATACTAACATCGGCTGAAAAATGATAAATTGCACTCCAGCAGTCTTGACACGAATCAGGGCGGAGGCGTCGAAGCCAGAGGGGTCCTTTATCTAGCAGTGACTTTCCTTCCTTCGCTTTCTGCTAGCAAAGGGATCGCTGCAGACCGAAGGCGATGAAATCATAGAAAAACGAGGTCTAACCCGAAGTAATGTACTAAATAGTTTCAGGCTGGCAAGAGAGGTATTCTAGAGGAGAGTCTAGAAGAGTTCAACTCCCTATCATAAAACAAAACCTCCGTGACGTGTAGTAGGATAAAATTTGCTGAATAAAGTGACTATGATTTGATTAACTCACCCATCGATACTTAAGAAACCTTATAGTTAAAAAATCATTTTAATTTACGTAACATTCCAAAGCATAAATTTGATAAAATTAAGGGTTTTGAATGATATTGAGCGATTACAGCACTATTAATATTTCTAGTAAATGCAAAATTTGGTTAAACTGGCAGCATACTTAGAACATACATTTGAAATAATGCAATGTGACCCAATAAGAAGATAACGATCATTACGATCTTTCACGGTGTAGATGGTCAACGACAAAAACATTTCTTAATTGTAGATACGAGCTCATGATCAATGAGTACCTGAAAGCTTCCAAACGAATCTGATATAACGTTAAAAGGAAAACATATTTATTTATAAGAATCTACCCGAACTCCTCCGTAGCCGGTCCCAAGCCCTTTGGGAAAGAAAGAGGGGTCCTCTTATTTCCCCAACCCACAGCTTCCCAAATCCCACCACCAAATGGTAGTAAATGGTATCGGGGTCGTACATTGGGTTTACCAGTTCCCCAACGATGGAACATTAAATGCCAATAACTGCAAATACACCAGCAGCTTTGCTACTAAATCCTACTTATATATTTTTTTGTCGGGACGTAAGAGGTTGAAGACGAGTCTTGCGTGCCTGATACCAGAATCGAAACTAATCAACATGCCTTCGGCATGGAGGTTAGGCGACGGGCTAACTTACCGTCCCTGGAGAGCCCTACATTCTTTTGAAACCTACAAAAGGCAAAGGAACTATGGCATTGAATTCCGGAATGTCAGATTACTGAACCCTGGCGCTGTTAAGGACCTTTTACAACAGACCAGTCAATATACGAGTAAATGAAACATATTGGCAATCCAGGAAACGAACTGGACTAGAAGTGATATTCAGGATATGAGTCCGCAGACAAAATTCAAATGTGGGAAGCCTGGTGGAAAGCGTGAATTCGGAGTAGCATTTATTGTGTATCATCATCTATGGCGCGACAGCCTAAGCCGGGCTTTGGCCTCCAGGATTAGTCTCCTCTAATCATCACAGTTCCGCGACCTTGTCCGCCAGTTGCTCACTCTCAACAAGGGTCTGCTGTCAGCTTCTATTGTGTCTTCCTATCCTCGGTCTTTTGGCTGGACGTCTACATTGTGCTGTACCATTTAATTTTCTTTCGGGTAGCCGGTTTTTTTCCTTCTTTCTACATGGCCCGCCCATTGAAATTTATGTAACTTTATGCAAGTGGATACAGGCGGATCGTCAAATAATTCATACAACTCATCGTTGTAACGTAGTCTTCACTCTGTTCCTTGTTTCACTGGGCCGTAGAATTTCCGGAGCACTTGCGCTCAAATATATCCACTGCCTTTTCGGATTCGCTCGTTAGGGCCCACTTTTCACTTCCATATAACAGCACTAGTGACTAGTGTTTTGTAAATGCCTGTGCACAAGTCTGGACCTGAGAACGGAAAGTACGGAGTAAAATGCTTTATTTGGGGCGTTTATGCGGCATCCAATCTCGTCCTTTTCGGCGCCTCTTCTATTCAAGGCTACAGTCGCCTACGGTCGTTAATTATTTTAAGGCAGACAACGACGAATGTGTGTGATCCGTGTAAAAGCGAGACTCTTTGGCTGGTAAAAGTACACGCCCCGACCGAATGAAAGGACGAAGAAATGTTCTACAATCACCTGGAAAGACTAGTCGACTCATGGCCTAAAAACGACACAAAAATAATTGTAGATGATTTCAACGCTAAGGTTGGCAATGAACTAACTGATCGGGGAACGACTGGACGATATAGCCTCCACGATGAAACAAATGACAACGGCCAGCGCCTGATTGACTTTGTATTGAGCAGAAATCTAGTCATACGTTCGACTAGCTTTCCACATGGACGCATACATAAAATGACCTGGGTATCGAACATACGGTGGAGCCAATTGTAGCTCGGATCATTACTTGATGAAATTAATCTATTAATGTCGTATGTCAAAGGCGTATTCGGCGAAGACCAGCCCACTACAAAAGTTCGACATCGAAAGGCTCCAAACGGTGTCTGTGGCAGAAAAATTCACGGAGACCCTCTACAACCAGCTGGCTCCTATCGTATCAGACATATCGCTGAAAACAAGCAAGTCAACAAGGTCGACGGCAAGATACAGATGTTGACAACTTAGTTGAAAACATTATTTTTGAGGCTGTGACTATTGAATTAACAAGTCCAGGGATTAAATTTTAACTTATTCTGAAATGAGAATTGATGTGATTTGTTAATTTTTTGTTCTTATATTCTATGTTCAATATGATTAATGGGGCAAAAATCAATTTCAAATAAAATGCCGGCATATGTTATGTGTGCTTTTCCATTTCAAAAGATGACAGTCGATTATTCATGATTACACTTTGCGATACCAAAATATAATGCCAGTGATTGTTTATTTTATTTTAATCGGCATTAAAACTATTCACGATTTCAAAAGGTAATAACTACTATTGCTTAAATATAATTAAATGCAATTTGCAAAAAAAAATTGTTTCTCAAACATAAATGAACGAATGAATAATAAGCTTTATTAAATCTATCCTTAACATTTTACAAACATACATAAAGTGAATTTAAACACATAAACTACAATATATAAACTTAATGACTTCAAGGGCACTCTAAATTTAAGCATATCTATTCAAAACAGTAAATTTTACATTAACGTTAAAATTTACTTGAAAATGATTATTGATTGATTTAGCATAAAGCAATGCCGCAGACACTAAAAAGTACATCTGATTGATTATTTTATGTTAAAATATATCTTTATTGAATATTTGCCCAGTAGTGTCGAAATATATAAATGATGTTACAACCTTGTCATCATCTGCCCCATAAACGCTTCATCATGATCCGAAACATCAAGTAAAACCCATGAAATATCAAACCGATTTGATCTACCTCTACCTAGTCGACCAAATGAATATGTCATGGCAACACCAATTGAAGAGCACCGGCCACGGAAGAAATCGAGAAGAGTCAGTCGCATCCGAACCATCAACCGAGCCATTGTATTTTGAACACAATTAAATTGAGTACTAACAAACGGTGCGCGTTAGTTTATTGTTTTCCCTCTACAATTATCCTGTTCCCAATGTCCACCCCCGACAAAATAAGAAGTGGGATCCAAGGATGGTTTAGTGCGGATTACATGTAAAAATTTTAATCGTGAACGTAGAATGAACAGACGCCCTCGAAAGCCATATTTTTCCCTCCCCGCGGTCTCGTGTTTAATTTTCCTACGGTTCGTCTGCGAAAAGAGACGAAAGGAAAAACTAGCGATATACATACGCGAAAGAGACGAAAGGAGAAATGTGCGATATGCATACGCGAAAGAGACGAAAGGAGAAGCGTGCGACATACATACGCGAGTGGCTACACATAATTGTAATAGTGGTTCGATTTCCCCTTCGGGCCGTATACGATGGAAACGGAACGCAACACGATGCCGGTCGAAAAGGTCAATACGCTAAACAAGGAACGACTAAAACTTGAACTTAAGACTTCGGAACGCCTCTACGCAGGGGAACAAAGCCGAGCTAGCACAAAGACTCTGTGAAATTCTGGCTAACGACGAAATCGAAACGGACAGGAAAATATCAGAATGTTCGGGGGAAGATGATGTGCGCGAGTTACGTGATGAAGTGAAGCGATTGAGCGAGTTAATATCAGCTATCGTCGCCGCGTTACCGAACGGGGGAAAGTTGGCGACGTCGTCAACAACTGAACAGATTAACACTCAACCGATCGTAGTACAGGAGCCGACACCACCACTCACCAACGCCATGAAATCGGGTGCGACACCGCCGGCAGCGACGTTCGAAGTTGACGCATGCAAACGATCGGCTAATTTAGTGCGGGCATGTAGGGGACCGCATTTTCATAACATCCAGATGTGACGGATATTTTACCAGATTTCGACCCGTCGTCCGAATCCGGCATGTCGGTAGCGCAGTTCGTTGATCGCGTTACGAAGCTTGCCGATGCATATCAGTGGAACGATAGAGTTTTGGTTTTCGCCGTGCAAGCCTCACTAAAGGGGCCTACTAAAATTTGGAGCGATGGTTCTGCGTGGGTTCCTGGAAGCCGACTTGAGCTGGCCGAATCATTGAGGCTGATTTCCCTGATTTTGCTTGCTTAGTTAGGTCAATGTGACCCGGTAACGATGACGATAAGGTTAACGACCTTAAAACCTGTCCGACGCCAGCCTTACTAGATACCGTTCGCAAAGCGTGAGCGCGTTCAAGAAAGAGTAAACGAACTGCTCGAAAACGATATACGTCTGTAGCGACATTTATGTACATTTTTATATTTCACACTTTGTATTTGGCCAATTTGACACCTGGCAATGTATAGTTTCAGTTTGACATGACGAGTGAAATTGTATATAAATACATGGATTTTTTGTGGAGAGTTCAGTTAGTTCAGTTCATTCAAATAGTTCAGATTTAATGTTTAACAAATACTTAAATTAAAAGTCATGTAATGTTCCGTTATTTCAAATAAATTTAATTAAATTATTATTTATTAACCTGTTTATTGTTAAATATAACAAGAAGCTCCGTGCAATCGTCGATTAATTAAGAATTAAATAAAAGGAAGAGTATTTGCATCAATAGTAAGCACAACTCTTCACGTCCATCATCATCAGAATATTCGTCACCAATTGTCCTCGTTCGCAAACAAAATGGTGAGGACCTTCTCTGTGTTGATTTCCGTGAGCTCAATGCTATCACTGAAAAACGTCCGTTTCTCATGCCAACTGTTGAGGAGCAGCTATCATCGATTGCTGGTTATTTATTTTACACGACTCTCGATTTAATGTCCGGCTATTATCAAATACCAATACGAATTCAACCGGATACCTTTCGGCCTGTGCAATGCATCGAGTTATTTTCATGAGGTCATTACCAAGTTGGTATGACAAATGGGAAATCGAGCAGTTAGCTACGTAGATGAAGTAATTCTGCCCAGGAAAACCATCGCCGAGGGTTTAACCAAACTCCGCGAATTCCCGGTTATACTTCGAGATGCCGGTATGATGCTTCGGCCCTGTAAGTATACGTTTTTGTTTAAAAAAATTACGTTTTTGGGTCATCGAGTCAATGAGGACGGAATAAAACCAGGAGCTGAAAAGACTTATGCAATTCGAGAGTTTCCGGAACCAACCAACTTACAAAAGTTCGAAGATTTCTGGGATTCAGCGAGTTTTTCCGCAAATTCATTCGCGATTATTCTCTAATATCGAGGCCGCTTACACTTTTGTTGAAGCAGAACGACAATTCACAATTTTGTTGGTCGACCGAACAACGAGACGCATTCGAAAAATTGAAATCAGCACTTTGCGGTGCGCGAGCACACTGGGTCTTAACGGAATATTAGACCGGTTTTCTACTATCGCCGCCAGTGTAGCGAATCCGAAAGCAGATACCATAGTCATGAGCTTGAAGTTTTGGCTATCGTCGAGTCGTTAGAAAGATTCCGCATTTATTTGCTCGTTAAACATTTCGAGATAATTACCGATTGCGCCGCAATTAGCACCACAAGAACGTCGAAGCTATTGCTACCCCACATCGGTCGATGGTTTCTGAAGCTACAAGAGTACGATTTCCGCATTATACATCGATCGGCTGAACGCATGAGTCACGCAGATGCTCTAAGCAGGACTCCAAACGAACCGCCGAACGAGCCAGAGATAGCATTGGGGAATATAATGCGAGTGGAAGAAAACGAAGACTGGCTTGTGCTCCTACAACGACAAGACGTGAAGTTGTAGGAGTTAATCGAAGTTCTGAGAGGCGATATTGAGTCCGCTCAATCCAAACAGATCGAGTCAGATTATCAGCTCAAAAACGGTCGGTTATATCGTAAGATCGACAAAGAACTCAAATTTGTCGCTCCGTTTGCAGTTTGGTGGAAAATCATCCACATGTACCACGATGAAATGGGCCACATTGGTCTTGAGAAGACCATAAATCGAGTTCGGCAAGATTTTTGGTTCAACAATCTCCGAAAATATATCAAATCGTACATCGCAGCATGCTTAGAGTGCTGCTATAATAAAGGAATCGCAGGCAAACTGGAGGGTCAACTCTATTCGGATGAGGGGACACCTATTCCGTTCTGACGTTACACGTTGATCACCTGGGACCTTTTCCACGCAGTCGTCGAGGTAATTTGCACATCATTGGAATATCGGGGATTGAGGTTCAACGCGAAACACAAGTAACCTTTTATCTACAAGGAAGGAAATCTCATCGTTCTAGAGAACGTACCTGCTGCTACGGGAGAATCACGAAAGTTATAGCGCAAATATCGTGGGCCCTACATCATTTCGAGAGTTTTACGAAACGACAGATATTCTGTTCGGTGTATACGAGCGAAAAGTTGAAACCGTGGATCGTCGTGAGTCCCGAACTTGATTTTCACGATGATGCTGCGGATTTAGTCACGAAGTAATGAATCGAGACGATTCAATGTCAGAATGATCGAGTGTCATGGCAACACCAATTGAAGAGCACCGGCCACTTAAGAAATCGAGAAGAGTCAGTCGTATCCGAATCATCAACGGAGCCATTGTATTTTGAAAACAATTAAATTGATTATTAACAAACGGTGCGCGTTAGTTTATTGCTTTCCCTCTACAATTACCCTGTTCCCAAGGTAAACCCCCGACAAATATCAACCACCAACATGTCCACAGACGTTCAATCTAGTCGTGAACATGATATATTGACAACACAGGTTGTTGATCGTGTTGGTCGTTTATGGGCCCTATTAGATAATTTTGCTAAACGCTTGACCAATTGACAGAAATGTTGATAGCCGACATTTCTAACATTCAGCTCTTTCGTTATTATTCAGCAAAATCCACAAAACAAAAATATTTTTTCTGAAATATGAACACAAGTTGTTGTAAATTAATTTCTTGAATTATCCTCTTTTTAAGAGCATTTATCAGTGCCACAACCTCAAATCTTTGAAAAAAAAAACAATCAGTCGAGTATTGTCGCCATTAGTCAGTCGCTCACGAAAAGTTAGCACTGCATGATGTCGCGAACCAGACAAAAATGCCGATTGCATACCTGCTGACGGCACGAATGGAAACAGGAAATGCTGAAAAAAGCATATTTTACACGAAAAACAAAAAAGTATATTAAATTGATATTGCCAAAAATTGTTGACGGAACTCTTAAGTCTGTTCAAAGTCTAAATTATGGATAACGTGAAGTAGGAAGATGATATAAGCATACCAAGGAATCGTATACGAAGCGGGCAAACCTGATATTGCTTTTCTATTAGTTAAATCTTTTAATTAATTAAAATAAATATGTTTCAATACCGAAAGTGAATTATTTTTTTCCACCTCTGTCACTTATCCCATAACTCGCTTATGGTTTGGTAAGTCAGTAATAACACGCTAACACTTTTAGAAATAAGTCCCAGAAATTGTTTGCCAAAAGCTTATATCAAAAGTCTTCAGAATCCTATATTCTATGAAAAATATCAAACTAGAGTGTAGATTATATAGATTGTATTAATCGGGTGTTTTGCACTTCAACTTTTACAGATTAGTTGTGCCCCTATTCTCATTGAATTGCAGGGTTTTCTATTAGGACATAACAATTTTGTATCTTTATATGAAATCACTCTTAAATTTTTTTAATGAACTGTTAGCATTTTAACTGTGGTAAAATTCACGAAACAGCAACGGTTGGTAATTATTAAAAGTTACTACCGAAATTCTGAATCGGTTTCATCGAAAAATCTTCTTCAGGGATGAAGCTCATTTCTGGCTCATAAGCAAAAAATGCTTAGTAAGCAAAATATGCGTTATTGGTCAGCAACAAACTCACATGTGCTTCTTGAGACACCGTTGCATCCGCAAAAAATTATTGTTTGGTGCGGTTTTCATACCGTAGGTGTGATTGGGCCATACTTTTTCGTGGATGAAAACGCCATACAGCACGCCTCAAAATCGATTTTTTATGTCATTAATGGAAAACCCTATACCTAGAGCTCCGCGAACAGACCCACGTTTCGTAGAAGTGAATTATCTTCGATGGCTCCAGGTATCTAAGATGGTCCACAACTAGGCAGTATATTCCCAGACTGTCTTCTCTCCTCCTCTGGAACAGAGCCAGCAATTTGTCAGAAGGTGTTCAGGTGTTTCATCTGCAAACATACAGAACCATTTTTCAAAGATGTTGAGAACCATTTTTCAAAGATGTCCTTCGAGTTTACAATAGCCCGTGAATAATCTTTATGGCTCTTAAGTTGATTCTTTCCTGGTTTGACGTATGATTTAAATTGTTTTTCATCATAGGCCTAGCGTGAGTATATTACGTACATCAATTAAATAAATAAACATTAAAAAATAAAAAAGTCCGTGTGGTATGTCATATCTAAAGTCGAAAATTGTAAATAAACTCACACACAATTTATCATAACATAAAATTAAATTACACTACTCACCTGATGTCACCCATCTAAAGTCCTTGCCGTCAAATTTTCTCGGTGCTGTGAATAGTACTGTCCGAGCAGGCATATTCAATCCCATAGCGAACGTTTCAGTGGCAAACAATGCCTTTATCAACCCTTCGCCGAATAGAATTTCAATTGTTTCCTTCAAAATTGGTAATAATCCGCCATGATGTATACCAATTCCACGTCTCAATAAGGGCAGCACATTTTCTACTTGAGGCAGTTGTCTGTCTTCTTCAGAAAGCACATCCATCGCGTTGTTAAAAACTTCGTCCACCAATTTCTTTTCTTCAGTGGTGTTAAAATCTAGCTTGGCCATTTGCATAGCGTAAACTTCGCAATCTTTCTTGCTGAATGAGAATATAATCACCGGCGCGAAATTACGTTCCATTATCATTTTAACAATTTTGAAAATATTCGTTTGTCCAGCATTCATCCCTTTGACACCGCCACGACGTCCTTTTTGATCACCTTTGCCAGCTTCACCTGAATTTTGTAATACGCTCATAGCTGTGTTGAAATTGTCTTCCTTAAATTGTCCCTTTTCGTCCACTACTAAGTGGATACCTTCTCCTCCTGCCGGAAAGAGGTAATGTTGCAAAGGAGTTGGCCGGTAATCAGTATACACGACATGGCAAGGTTGCTTGTGGAGGTAACATACCCATTCGGCAAATTGACGCGCATTTGGAATTGTAGCTGACAGAAAAACATATCTGACATTGTCCGGAAGCAAAATCAGTGTTTCCTCCCATACCACACCTCTTTCTTTGTCCCTCATATAGTGGATTTCGTCAAATACTACCCAACCAACTTCTCGCATAATTTCAGACCCCCGGTACAACATGTTCCTGAGAATTTCAGTCGTCATTATCAGACACGACGCCGAAGGGTTAATTGTCACATCACCCGTAACTAAACCCACACACTTAAATTCTTCGCTGAACTCCCGATACTTCTGATTGGAAAGTGCTTTGATTGGCGTTGTGTAGATCACACGCTGTTTCATATTCAGGGAGCGAGCAATTGCGTATTCTGCTACTACTGTTTTGCCAGCTGAGGTGTGCGCGGATACTAGAACTGACTGATTGTTATCGATACATAGTATAGCTTCTTTTTGGAAAGGGTCAAGAACGAAGGGATATTCCTTCGAAGGAGGCCCTGTAGGCTGCGTCAAAGGGATAAATTTGTGTCCCGGATACGTTGCTAATTCGTGAGTACACGAGTCTGGTGAATCTATTACATGCACTTGAATACGAGATGTCACTTCATCTAAACATATGTCGTCCAAAATTGATTCCACTTTGCTTTTCTTGCGTAGTTCCACATCGCCATCGTCGTCACTATCATCATGGAAACGCTTTTCAGGTTGGACACTGCGAACGGTAAAATATTGTTTTTGTTAGAGGTTATGTTTTGATCGAGTTTGTTCGACTTACTTGTTTTCCGATTTTAAGAGAACAGCAACTGGTAATTCAGATGGTTTTTGGTCTTCTTCAGTTTCGAAGCAATCGAAAAGATCATCCACATCACCCATTACTGATTTGATTTAGAAAATAAACACTAAAAATCTAAAACCCGAAGCAGATTTTCGAAGTGCAGACCAGCACACCAATTGTCAATGTCAGTTTCGAGATACTAGCGCCAACGTGTTCCATCTAAACGAACATTTTTGAGGCGGTTGTAAAACCGTAGAGTTCGGTTAATGATTGCAAATCATTTAACGACTTCCTCAGTCGTTATGTGATAAATATATGCAAAATGCGTTTATTCATGGGGTTTTGCATTACTAATCATGAAGAAGACTTTAGTGGCTTACAACATTTATTCAACAATGGCTCAAACTTTAATTATAAGAACATTGAATTAATTGCAATATATACGGCCTAGCACGTCCGGATTTGTCCGAGCTCGGGTAACAAGTGACGAAATGCATGGCTGCATTTGATCACGCTCGGCTGGTAGAGCAACTTCTTGAACGCTTCGTTGCGATGGAACACATACTCTAAAGTGGCCAGGTTGTTGAACACAGACGGATATTGAAGGGTGTTCTGGGCGGGGCGGATTACTTTGAACAAGCGGCGAAAGTCAAAGACAAAATCTAGTGGGCAGCTGGCTGATTTGATGAATTCGCCTGAAATCCGTAGTGACGTCAGAGCATATCTACTAACATAGATATAGAGAGTACTGGATCCGCAACCGGTCGTGAGAGCCGAAGCAATTGGCAACCTGCGCTAAAGTTGTGTGAAGTTGAGGTTTGAGGCGATATGCTTTTAATTTAGCACTCTATCCACGGCGAAACACGTTCACATTTACAAAGTCTTTAATTTCAAAGATCGCGCGTACGTAATCGGAACTTCAATTCACTGTTTTAATTAAAAATTTATGAAATTTCCATCCCCTTTGACACATAATTTTCCCGCGTGGTTCGCGCTCTTTTCGATTTTCTTTTGCTTTGACGTTCGAGTTTTCCGTGAGACTTGTTTGTTGTTTATACTCAAACTGAAATGAAATTTCGTTGGTGTGCGCGGGTGTCAGTGGGGGAAGCGATTCTTCTGAAGAGAGAAAAGAAAAACCTGTATGGAAAAAAAGGGGAAGGAGAAGCAGAGGGAATCATATAGTTTCGAGAGCGTAAGTTATTTATAACTTATTTATGTGGCAAATTTGCTTCTCACATGGACGAGTACACAGATTCTCGTTGCTCGTCCATTTGTTTATATGTATGTCTTTGCCTACTAAGTATATATGCTCTGGTGACGTTCCGAAGGCCATCTCCGTTGATGAAGCTTGCAAGACTATCTTAAACGTGGTGCGCCAGCCCAACAAGATCGTCGAAAGTGCTCGCAGCCAAGGTCTCTCGGGAACGTACTTTCAAGGACCCTTGAGAATGCGGTGCATCCGTTTCCATCATGCCATTGGCCTGTGGCTGGTACGATACGGTATGGACGTGGTCGGCCCCCAGAAGGCGACCGAGTTAGTTTAGGAGGCCGGCTTCAAACTGACGGCCTTGATCCGAGGTGATCTCTAGTGACATGCCGAATAGGAATATCCAGTGTTCAAATAACGCATTGGTGACGGTGCTGCACTTGATTTCATTAACTGTTAATGCTTGAGTCCTGCGCGTGTAACGGCGCTAACACTGCGGAAGCTTAATCAGGTCGACGTGGTTGTCGTCGAAACGCCCGTGCGGTGTCTTGAAACTATCAAGGTCAGAGCGTTTGTGGCGGTGGACCTATGACAGCTGGCATGGTACACAAACCGACCAGAAGAATTTTAGCGCTCCGTGCTTTGTGGTGGCACGCCCGCTGAGGTGGAAAATCTGGTGGACAGTGTCAAAGGCTATGTTTTGATAGTTTTTTGAATTTGGCGTAGTACACTGAGTAAGTGTCCAATACCAAATGATGCAGACGACGAAGTGTATGCTCTCTAAAATGTGTTGGGAAAATTTGATCGATCTTCGTCGCCAAGAAACTCAAGGTCATAGGTGGAGTAGCGCTGCTCAGTCTTGGATAGCTTCCTCGAGTAGATCCCTTGGAGTACCCAAGTACCGTCGTTCTGCTGCTGATTCAAGGCCGCTCCAATGGCAGAGCTAGATGCGTCGCAGTGTAGTGCCAACGGATGCAAAGCGAAAGAAAAGCTGATGTGGATTCCGCGGTGATTCCCCGCTTGCAGCGTTTAAAGCAGCTTCAGCACCAGCTGTCCAAGTGAGTGGTGCTTTTTTGCTCATACAAACTTTCAGCAGCTCTGAGAGTGGCGCTCTACACTTTGCAATGATAGTTAATACTTTTCATTTGCGAAGACAAGTGAAATTTTGTTTCACAGCTTGCAGCATCGAGAGGAACTGCTCGAGGTGACGCTGGCAATGGTTATGGCTGGCCGAGAATACAAATATTTCATCCTGATACGCGCGGGCGAAATCGAATTTCCTCAGGAGGTGGTTGTGTCCGCTGCATCTTTTGCGCCACGCTGCGTAAACTAAGAGAAAGCTGCAAAAATTCAAACAGGCCGAAGGACGGGGTGACTGTCGTTTTGCAGATGTCCTCGGCAGCGAACGAGATTTAATAAAAGGTAAAGTCAAAGTCAAAAGCGTTTTATTCAATGCTAATCATTATAAATTTTCAAAGAATATACAGCAAGTTCCAAACAATAAAAATACTAAAACTTGATGGCCCAAATGGCTCTCCAAAATTTTTGAATTATTGATTAAAAATATTGAACTAAAAAACAATATTAGATTCAATTTAATGAAAATTATTCTACATTTTATGACAATACAAAAAAGGAGAAAAACCAACCAACACTATTCAAAAATTAATTATAATGCTAACACAACAGTGAACTTTTATCCTGTATCTAAATGACGGGTGTTCCAGGAAGCCCTAGCCAAGGCCAAATCAGAGCTTCGATGACCCGCATCCTGCAGCTAAACCTACACCGCAGTTCAACCGCCCAAAATCTGCTTGAGCAGTTTGCGAGGGACAGTAAAGCCGACTTCTTGCTGCTGAGTGAGCAACACCATAATAAAAGTCCTGCATTATGGTACTCTGATGAAACTGGTACTGCCGCTATCTGGGTTCGGAACAGTGACTTTCAAGCGGAGAGTTGTGGACGGGGGGATGATTTCGTGTGGGTTCGGTGCTCAGGGATCACCTTCTTTAGTGTGTACCTAACGTCTAACGAGCCAATATCATCTTTCCAAGCCAAGCTTAATGCTCTGAAGGGCGCTGTCTCGAACGCAGAGGGTAAAGCGCTCGTTGGGGGCGACTTCAATGCTAAAGCAATCGAATGGGGCATGCCTCAGACGGACCCGCGGGGAAAACGAATCCTGGAAATGGCGGCTAGGACGGCCCTCGTCGTACTAAACTCCGGAAATACGCCGACTTTCCGCCGTATTGGCTGTGAGGGAACCATACCGGACGTGACATTCGCCTCGGAGTCCTTAGTATGGAGGATACACAACTGGAAAGTATTAGAGGACTACTCAGCCAGTGATCACCAGTGCATTCTGCTTGAGATAAGTGATGCTGTCTCCCGACGTCCGTGCTCTTGGCCTTCCACAACTGGATGGAACATCGGAAGGATGGACGTCGAGAGGTTCGTCAAGGTTCTCACAGCAGATGAGCCGCTGCAGGGAGCTCCGGAGGGGACCGGGGACGGAAGAACTGGCAGCTCAAGACGTGGTGAACTCTACTATGAGCATAATCACGACGGCTTGCTGCACTTCTATGCCCCGTGGAAGACCCCGGCACGGCAAGCCCCCAGTGTACTGGTGGTCTACTGAAATCGCTGAAAAGCGGAGGGAGTGTCACAAGCTTCGGCGTGAGGCTCAACGGGCGCGGAACCGTGACGAGGCATGCAACCAGGTGGCAGCATATAAGTCGGCCAGGAAATGCCTTCGCAAACTGATCAACAGTAGCAAGGCTCGCTGCTGGCAAGACCTCGTGGACAATGTGAACACGGATCCGTGGGGCCTTGGCTACAAGCTGGTCATGCGGAAGCTTGGTGCCCTACGGAAGCCTTGTATACATGACGCAATAGTGCGGGGACTCTGCCCATCCCGTCCGTGTTGACGCTGTCCATGGTGAAACAGCAGTAGAGTGCCCACTCTTCACACAGCTGGAACTGGAGGAGGCAGTCCTCTCCTTGAAAGCGAGGAAGGCTCCAGGTCCAGATGGTGTTCCAGCTGAGGTGTTGCGGCTCGTCTATCACCATTGTCCTGACTTGCTGCTCAGCACATTCAACGCTTGTCTACGGGACGGGGTTTTCCCGGTACGATGGAAGGTGGCGAGGCTCGTGCTGGTCAGCAAGGGGAAGGGAAATCCCGAATCGCCGTCTGCATACCGCCCGTTATGCATGCTAGACACGGCTGGGAAAGTGCTAGAGAAACTCATCAAGGGAAGACTCACTGACGCGATTCGTGCTGCTGGGGACCTATCTCCTCGGCAGTACGGCTTTAGAGCAGGACGTTCTACCATTGATGCGATTGCAGAGGTGGTGAACGCGGTCCAAAAGGCAGAGGCATATAGTCGCACCAAGCGACGGATCGTCCTGTTGGTGACACTCGACGTCAGGAATGCCTTCAACTCCGCTAGATGGGTGGATATTCTGGACACGCTGGAAAACTCTTTTCAAGTTCCAGAATATCTTATGCGGCTTTTGAGGAACTACCTTAAGGACCGAAGCCTGCTCTACGACACGACACAGGGCCAACGAAGGATGGAAATTACATCGGGTGTTGCCCAGGGATCTATCCTTGGTCCGGACCTGTGGAACGTGTCTTACGACGGGCTACTGAGACTTGAGATGCCAGATGAGTCGCGCTTGGTCGGCTATGCGGATGATGTTGCGGCTCTTGTCGCCGGACGCACCGTTGAACAAGCGCAACTTAGGCTAGGTATGCTAATGCGCCGAGTGAGGAACTGGATGACTGCTCGCGGGCTCAGTTTAGCATTGGAGAAAACCGAAGTGGTCATCTTGACAAAAAAGAGAATCCCTAGAGTAAGGATGATCAGATACACAAATCGAATCGAAGCCAGCGGTGAAGTACCTGGGGCTACTGATCGACTCGAAGATGAGTTTCTCTGAGCAAATCAGGGCAACGGCTGAGAAGGCTGCTTCGGGAATATCGGCCCTGAGTCGACTTATGGCCAACGTAGGGGTACCCAGCCCATCAAGAAGACGCCTCTTGATGAGTGCTGTAGGGTCAGTGCTACTGTACGGAGCAGAGGTATGGGGCGACGCTCTCAGCAAGGAGGTATACCGAAAACGATTGGCACAGGTACAGAGAAGAGGAGCACTGAGAATTGCATCTTCGTATCCAACAGTCTCCGACTCGGCGGTGAGAGTGATTGCAGGCGTGATACCTGTCACCCTCCTTGCTAGAGAGCGCCGCGCTATTTACCTGCGCCGAAACGAGGATGCGAGGGAGATGGTTGTCCGCGAGGAGAGACAACGCTCGCTCAACGATTGGCAGCAGTCTTAGGGGAATTGCACGAAGGGAAGGTGGACTGCGCGCCTCATCCCGGATGTGAGACCGTGGCTAAATCGAAGGCATGGTGAGACTGACTTCTACCTGACCCAGCTTTTGAGCGGGCACGGGTGTTTTCAGTCTTACCTGCACGAGATCTGTAAGTCACGGTCTCCCGATTGTCGGTTTTGCCCAGGAGAGGAGGACAATGCCTGTCACACATTTTTTGCGTGTACAAAATGGGTCAGGCTGCGAAGGGAACTCTGCAGGGAGACAGGAGAGCTCACCCCGGATAATATAGTTGCGGTGATGCTCGAATCGGTTGATAAATGGAACCAGGTGGCAGATTATGCTCGGGCAGTCCTTAAAATATAAAAGGGACTCACAGCAGCCGGAGGCGCTGGGGATGGGGGATCGCTCTTCTGGCATTTCCTCTTCCCCTCTCCCCTCCCGCTAGGAAAGGGACTCCCCAGCTTGAAGGCGCCCCACGGCGTAACAAAACGAGACCTGGCCCGAAGTAATGTGTCAAAGGGTTCCAGGCTAGGTTCTCAGGTTGACAGTGGAGGTGTTTAGTGGGTAGTCCAAGGGTATCCTCCATGGGAGTCCCACACTGCCAGACTCGGCGGGCGTAAATGCCTTCACCTCCCTACCACAAAAAAAAAATGCTATAATCTAATTCTAATCAAATTCAATCAAAAAACACGAATAATTTAGACATTTTCATTCAGCCACCAATACATAGATTGCTCCGTCCCAGCTCAACTAGCCTCAACGAATATAGCAAATGAGTATCTCCATTGGAATTGTTGGTCTCGTGAGCTCAAATTCGGAGGATATTTTATCTTCTTATCAGTGGCCCGTTTATATATGTGATATATAATTGGAATACCGTCAGAATCAAAAGCATATCGACTCATGTCCAAATACACGAATGCTACTAGAGGAACGAAGCGAGTAGCGAGAGAAGGCTCAATATACGCATCTGTACGGTGAAACGGCAGTGAAATCCAAGGGTTTTCGTTCACACGTACAGATCTTGCGACATGATTCCGAAGAAGTGATAGACGTGTTTTTAATCGCTCCTGTCATCAATTTTAAAAATTTATTAATTTTTTACAAAAGTCAGTTGAAACTAATTTTTAATTGAAAATCATCATCGTCGAATTATTCGAACATTTATCGAATACCTGAAGTTTCTTTCTTGAAGAAGTACTAAAAAGTGGATGGCTTCAGCCATCAACTAGAACGATCGTGTCCGTCGCCAACCATGACAGGCGAGCAAAAGCCAAAATGAAGATTCGATAGCAATGAAGAAAAACCGAAAATTTTATCAGTCATCGAGATCGAGCAATTAGTCAAAGCTAACGACAAAGCTGAGAAGTTTGAGAGAGAATACGAAGAATTTCGACTTAGGATCCAGTCGCTAGAAGAACGAGTCGGAAAAAAACGTTTAACAAACGAAAAGAAACCATCAAGAAAGAAAAAGAAATAAATTCAAAAGCGACTGAAGACAAGAAATCGAAGAAACCGCAACGGGAACCTGATCAAGAAGATGTCCTCAGCGCAGGCGGAGCAAACGTCGGTACGAACTATTATGTGGCGCTAGCTGGGCTAGACAATTCCATGAATATTGAAGAGGATAAAGGTAACAACAATTCTAAACATTGTTTTACTAAACCTGATAATGAATTTATCGATTATTAAAATTAGGGAGAATGTTAATCAAAAGAAAGAAATCAATGTTAATCAAAAGAAAGAAAAAGTCCCACCAATCAATGCATTTGGGCAAACAGGCAAAGGTATGGTTCTGCTTTTGGTAGCCGAAAATAAATTGAAAGATTTTGAGATCAAGAGAGTCAATGCCGATAAACTGACGATTAGAACTAAGTCATTGGTTGATTTTCAGGCAGCAAAAAGTGTGTTGAATTCTGGAGCGGCCCCGCACTTTATGTATACCCCCAAAAGCGAAAAAACTAAAACTTTTTGTTGAAGGGTCTGGACAGCGGGGAGGACACAGTCGATCTCCTTCAGGTGCTTAAAGAAGCTGCACCAGAGATAGAATTTATTACAGTTAAAGAGATTGTCGAGCGTAAAAATTTGCCTTTTTACTCAGTCCAGATTTTGAACAAAAGCAGTCGAGTGCCCTTCAAAAAATAAGGTACTTGAATTTCCGAGTGGTGAGGTGGGAACGCCTCCAGAAGAGCGAGGTCAATCAATGCTACAGGTACCAAAGATTCGGTCATTCAGCTGCCAATTGTGCCATGAAATATAGATATGTAAAGTATAAAGATGTCCATGCAATCGGCGAGTGCAAATTGGCTCAGAAGGAGCCAAAAGAAAAACTACATTGTGTGAACTGCATCATATCGAGGATGCCCCCGGTGTGTGTGATACCTACCAACTTCGTCAAGACCGAGGTGTCATTTGCACTTGCTGCTAGAGGACCAGCAGATAATGTAAGTAAAATGAATGTAAGTCACAATAATAAGGTGCTTCTCAAAATTTATCAGCAATTAAATTCTTTATCTGAGAGAATCGATAAACAGAATTCAAAAATTAACTTTGTTTTTCAGCGTTTAGGGCTTTCAAATGCCTCAAAATAACTTGGCATCCAGTCACATTCTCATGGATGGGATTCATCTCATCTCCATTGTGAGTCTACATCGACGTGACTGTCTCTTGGAATTCCTTGTCAAGCAAAAGCCTGACATCATGCTTCTCACTGAAACCCACCTAAATGTATGGCACTACATGACATTCAAGGAGTTTGAAATCGTAAGAAACGATAGGATAAACGGTGATGAGGGACGTGGCTCCGGGATATTAGTTAAAAGGCCCTATTGTTTCCAAAATATTGATAAAGTTGAATTCAAAAACTTTGAATCTCTTGAGTGTTCATTATCAAAATTTCACTACCAGGTGGGGATAGACTCTTCGTTATCTCTGCCTATGCAACTGGTGGAACTGTTCTCAAGCTCAAGGAGGGGCTCAATTCCTTGTTTGAAATACTCGAATTGAACAGGCTGCATAGTTATTATATTCTTGCTGGTGACCTGAACGCCAAGCATACATCATGGCTGAAC
Source organism: Odontomyia ornata (assembly GCA_963969285.1). Taxonomy (NCBI): domain Eukaryota; kingdom Metazoa; phylum Arthropoda; class Insecta; order Diptera; family Stratiomyidae; genus Odontomyia; species Odontomyia ornata. Next base: position 257,197,207 of record OZ017740.1, on the reverse strand, counting down.
GCCACCAATAATCCAAGCGGTGTATTCCTGAAATCGTGGATAACAGAGAACCAAATTGAATACAGGTGCAATCTATATGGGTCGGAGTTCCCGACATACCCCATCAAAGGGATGATTTCTTTCTCATTCCAATTCAGGATGAAAATCATCGGCTGAATTTCAAAAAAAAAACTGACTGGGGAAAGTTTCAAAAGAAGTTTAATCGGGGTTATCAGAAGCAATGTCCTCCTTCTGATGATGGCAAGGCTTGCTCAATGGTTCCTAATGACAGGAATCTAACTAACGATGAAATAGATCTCTATTTGTCGAAATTAGAGAAGCTGACGTTGGAAACGATTGAGAAAGTAATTCCCAAGATTAAACACCGAAAAAATATGGAAGGATATGAAATACCAATCATCGCAAGATTTAAAAAATTGAAAAGCCTTCTTCTCACACTTGTCAACAATATTAATCGATGATTTCTGGATTACAACCATCCTTTGTTGGCTTTGTTGAAATTTGTAATGATTTTAAGTCTTGATCCAAACGAGGAACCGACCTCTCATCGGTTCTAGACGTTAAGTCTGAGTAGTGCCAACGGATGGTACCAGCCGGTCAACCAATCCGTGCACCGTAATCCATTTTCGCGGTGGCTGCTTGTCGGCCAGCTAGATCGGAGAGGATTTCGGTCGCGGGTCTCCAAATGGATTACGCTCATTTACAATCTTCAGCCACCAATACATGCCCGTTTTCAAACGCGTCACCAAAACAAAACCATACGGAGAGGAAACCCACTTTACGTTACTCCGTATTTCTTCATCAATCAGTCAAAGACAAAAAATCTAATCTCCATTTCGCGTTCCCGAATCTAACCGACGTGATACCGAAAAGCACACTACGTTAACTTTAACCCGACGAAAGCTACGTTAATAGAAAGGCAAAACCAACAAAGGTACCGCGTATCGCGCGCGACGCGAAACCGGCCTCAGCGGATTTTCTCAAACCCTACCCTCGCGACGGCATACTTACCATGCACTCTATTTCCCGCTGAAAGGAAGAAACCACTGGAAAGGAAAGTCGTTGATACGGTTTAGCAATTCATATTATTCATGTTATACTTCGATAATGAAATGTAAACAATACATTCAGATACACTTTCAAGTTAATTATAAATTTATAGCAATTCTAACTAAAGCTGCTTTTACACTAAATGATACAAAATTAAGTCCTGAATTTTATGTCATGTTGCCAAGTATTTTGCTTTGCAGGTAAAGAAAAGAGAAACCAACTGATTTGGTTTAATGTATATTGCAAGAGAAGAGAATTCCGATTACAGTTTATGTTGAACGTGGAAGTAAACCTGTTAAGGACTCTCTTTTTAAAATGAATTATCGAAAATTATCTAACAATTCGGAGGAGGAGAAGGTAGGAGCTCCTATTTTTCAAATTCTATTCATACTTATAATTATAGCAAATACAATCATAAGAATCACATTCATTTTGGAGTGGTCAAATTACCTATCAAAGCTTTTCCGTCAGTATCATAGAGTGGATTGGGTCAGGATAAATGCTAACACAAAACCACAGGTCGACCAACGGATCGTTAATTAAGTATGATACAAAGTTCCTTTTAATCAAATTGTAGAACGTAAACACAGGCTTCCCAAAAAAAAAATTTTAAACATTTTTAATCTCTTCCTAATAAAGTGTTGGTGTTAACTTTTCTTCTTACACAGTATCAAAAGCTATCACTCTCTAATTTTCAATTTATAAGAATGATTACTTTGAAGTACAAAACAACTTCATTTATCAAATATCTTTAAATAACATCTAAAAAAAACTAATAACTTTATTACTGTGTGGTATTGTTCTATTTTAAAATAAATGCACTTTTACAGGAGTGGTACTCCGATTCCCCTTGGTTCCGTATGAGAACATATTTTATTCCTAACTTTTTATCCAAATGGACAAATTAATCAATACAATCGTGAAATCTAACTAATAAACTGATCGCTTTCTAGAAGGTGTGCAAGGTTTAAAGTAAGAAGAAAGATGAAAATTCTAGTAACTTCCAATAATTAAAATTAATGCAGACAGATTATTGATTTGATTATTATTTTACTAGCTTATCTAAATAATGCTTAAAGCATTTGACTAATTTGAGGATTCTTAGCAAATTGGCGTTTGGAAGGGCAAAATTCTTATACCTATGGCTATGCGACAAAATAAATTTTGCAAATTGAATATTTAATAACACTATATGACGCGGTTGTACGTATTATTGATAAATCTAAGATATTCAATCACTCGTAAGTCTTAGGATCGTTATTGTAAGACCCGATTATGAGGGGATCTCTTTTGATACTACTCTGTCTTCATTAAAAATGTCTCGAAAAGTATGGACCCAGTGAAAAATTATGTGAATTTAAAAAAAAACCTTCCCTAATGCAAATATTTGCAACCATTTGATAAAAAAAGAAATTCCAAACTTTGAAATAATTAAAAGCTAAGTTTTTTGAAATTCTTATGTTGATAGAATTCATTAATCCAAAAACCAAATTAAGCCTAACCTGTTTCAAATGCATAGAAAATTAATTTCTAAAATATACGAGTATAAACATATACGGTGATAATAAATTGACTATGAATATCATGAAAGAAAGTTTATGACAAATTACAAAATTGTGGATTATCCATATAGGTTATTGTTGAGTTAGAATGGAAGTTAAAGCCGGAGTAACCCACACCAGAACTCACGCAAAATGTGAGAGAGGCGCCTCATCGTATTTCTTGTAAAAAGACAATCGAATCATCAACTGACCACTCAATCTATCACGAAATTCACTGCCATTTGACTACTTAACTGTATCAATAATTAATTACGTTCATGTATGTATAGAAACTTGACAACGATTGTCCTTTCTTTTCTACATGTAATTGTAAAATTCTAAACTCTTCCTCTCAACAGAATAAGGAAAATTAAAAACCTAAAAACTCTGAGATTAATAAACTCAAAGCCTCAGCAACGTATACGAGTATGTTTGACAAAAGGGGAAAAGGGCAAAGTATCATGTGACTAAAATATAATTAAAATTAAAATCAAATTAAAGCTTTTTATGAGAACATTTTCCCTTGTGTTCCTTTTGACTCACATTGTCCAAGTGTCCTTTTTTTGTAGGGTGGTACCATTTCAGCAATTACAAGTGTATTAGTCAGCTGATGGGGTGGTGACAGTTGCTGCTGTTGAGGGCATAGCGTGGTCCCAAGAGCCGGTGGCCACTTCTAAAAGTATAATCCCATTATGATTGTTGCTATGGCAAGGTTCGACGGTGCTGTTGTTTCATTCATCACAACGCTGATGCTTAACTCCTGCGAAAGATCACCTCTTGATGGTAATACCCAAATGTCCGCAGGTCCCTGAACGCCAATACGATGCAAGTAAGACTCAGCCATACGTGGGAAATCGAATTTAATAACAACATAAACAGCCAGTATATGGATACCACGTGCAGAAAGATCATAGCAGACTAGATTTCTGCATAGCCTATGGAGGTTAGTAAATGCTCCATTTTCAATGTATTTGACTATTGCAATTCTATCCTTACCTCTAGCAGTCTTCACGACAACTCTGTACATCAATTAACTTCACGAAAACTCTGTACATCAATTAACTGCAAAACTCGTTACTACACTTAGAATGCAACCGCTTAACTCTTCTTGAGTGGCGGCCACTACGTGCACACTTCACTGCCATGTGGCTGTCAAATCCTCTTGACATCCCACGACAAAATTGACGTGGGATGTACGCTCGTCGCAACCAACGTGAAATGACAAGCCACCTAGCAGCAAGGTGTGTTAGTAGTGGTCGCCAGCGGCGTCGCATGGTTCATTACAAATTACACCTGAAGAATGTCCGGACCTTAATCCGTTCATACTTCAGGAGTGAGGTCAGTAATCAATAGGCGGAAAAACTGAGGGATATTAGCCCACAGGACCCAGATGGCGTTTTCACGAAAATGAATAGTTTATTCCGCAAGAAGTCCCGAGTGAAGGTATCGAATCATGGAGTCACTAGTGATGAGATAAATCTTTTCGATAGGGCTGGTATCGAAATTGATAGTACGACTCCGGATAAAAATGGAAGCAGGATTATATGTGATGGATTGCAAAAACTTGCCCTGATTAGTACACATTTTGAACTGGTTCATCAACCAAACCCTGAGAGAGGGAATGAAAGATTTTCAGAGGTCGTTGAAACAAAAATTTCCGACCTCAAATCAAGCCTGAACGGTGAATTTCTTCTTCATTTCAATGGAATACTGACATCTGACCTCATACCGAGCATGAATCTTATTGATTATGTTGTCAGCTATGAAGACTTGTGTTTCATATTTGGTAGGCTAAACAACAAGAAATCGTGTGGTATTGACGGTGTTCCAAATATAGTCATACGACATTTGCCTGAGGTTGCTATTAGGAATTATTGCATATTGTTTAACAATATGTTGAACAATTCATATTTCCCAAATGAGTGGAAAAAGGCGAAGGTATTTTCGATCTTGAAGAAAGGAAAAGAATTTTCGTGCCCGAAAAGCTATCGCCCAATCAGCTTATTGCCTAACATCAGCAAGGTATTTGAACTGATACTAAACGAATCATTAAACGCCCGCATTGAGAAATATGAGTTGATGCCGGATTGCCATTGTCAGGCATTCGACCATACATACGATAACGAAAGTAACCTCAGACATCCGTTGGAAACTAAACAATAGAGAACGTGCCGTTTCGTTGTGCATGATCGACACTCCTCAGGAGCTGCCACACGCCATCATCCACAGGGCAGCTCGACCGCGTGGTCCCAAGGTGGATATTGGACCCTTTATATGCATGTGAGACCACGCCCAACATGCCAGTTATATAGAGCTGTAAGCTTCCACATCAGACTGTGGTTATCAACTCAAACGTGTTTAAGTATAATGGTGCCAGTCTCTTAAGTGAAAGAACCACTTATTCTGGCACCAGCCCTATGCTGGAAACGCTGGTCTCCATCGGGCCAAGAAAATGTGCTATCATGTTGATAGCCAATGATGGCCCGGGTGAAGAATAGGTGGTTCTTTCACTTAGGAGACTGGCACTATTATACTTAAACACGTTTGAATAGAGAATGTGTTGGAGCGTGCCTCATTCATATGGAGAAAGCCTTCGATACGATGTGGTTAGATGGACTCATGTTTAAACTGCTTCAGGACAGGTTCTTCAGATACCTTGTCGCTTTGATATGGAATATGCTGTACGGGAAATCATTTGATGTAACTGATAGAAATCTGACAACAATGCGCGAATTCAAGATCTTGAATGGTCTACAGCAGGGAATAGTTACTGCACTTCTGCTCTTCTCAATATTCATTTGCAAGCTATTGAACGGCTTTGATTTTAACGTCTCGCCAACGCGATCATTGGTAGCGTTTGCTGATGATCTGATTATCTATACGGCAGAGCGAAAAGCTAGAATAGTTCAGAGCAATCTCCAAAAAATGTTCAATGATGTGCAGCTGTACACTGACTATTGGCGAATGAAAATCAATGCGCAGAAGTGCGAAATAATTTTGTTTCGGACACACCTCCTTAGGGGGTCAGTCAAGACCTGAAACGTAATCGGAAAGATTTTCACATAATGGCTAGTGAGGGTAGTTCAGAAAGGATTTCACATAAATCCTGTGTTCGATACCTCGCTGTTCGCCTCAATCAGTGTCTGTACTATACTGAACATGTCGAAATCGTGCTCAGTAAAGCACAAAAAGTAGTCATGACCCTAGGAAAACTCTTTCAGTCCAGATACATTGATCAAAAGGTCAAAATTATCTGTTACAAGACCCTGTAGTCCGCCGAAGGTCTCTGGTTCGAGTTTCGTTGGCGTCAACGAGATTTACTTCAAGTGATTCTTCGGACGGACTATAAGCCTATTCAGTTATGATACGCGCTGGTTTAAAATCAGAGCGTATCGCAGCTGGGTGGACGAACACACGGCCAAAGCGTGATAATGATCATATCACCTTATGGAGTGCCGATACATTCGATCCTGACAATGAGATACTCTATCTTTCAGCGAAGGCCCGAAAGGGGCTGTAGTGCTACGAAAAAAAAAATAAATAAAAGACCCTGGTTAGACCAGTTTTGACATATGGATGTCAGATCTGGTACAACCAGAGCGCTAGTACTATGGAAAAATTAAGAGTTTTCGAAAGGAAATGTCTTCGTGCATGTACTGGTTTGTACAGAAAGCCTGAGACGGATTGGAAGCATTATATATCGAATAGAAGAATTTACCAAACTGCTGAAGTGACGAGGGTCAATATCTTCATATTGAAGCTTCTTCGGAATCATATCGCAAGATCTGTAACGGGGAGTGAAAACCCTTGGATTTCACAGCCATTCCACCCTACAGATGGGTATATTGCGACACGCCTCGCAACTGACTTCGTTCCTCCAGAGGCAATCGTGTATTTGGACATGAATCGATATATTTTTGATTCTGACGGCGTCCCAATCATATATCACATATATGGACGGGCCACCGATAAGAAGATAAAATATCCTCCGAATTTGAGTTCACGAGACCAACAATTCCAATGGAGATACTCATTTGCTAGATTCGTTGAGGCTGGTCGAGCTGAGACGGAGCGATCTTAGTATTGGTGGCTGTCTAATTATTCGTGTTTATTTTCAGTTTTCGTCACTTAGTTTTTGAGTTTCAGCTCATTATTGCCATATTTAGTATTGTTGTTTATTTGTGTTAAAAATTAAGGTTTAGGTTAGGTATATGTTATGTTTATTATATTAGGTTTAGAGATAAGGTTAAACGAGTAGGTTGGGAATATGGTGATAGTTTTTTTTTTAGTATAAGATAAAGCTTTTGATCGAATTTTATTAGAAATAGGTTATAAGGTGTAGGATCAAAGTTCACTGTATTCTTAAAATTATAAATAATTTTAGAATAGTGTTGGTTGGTTTTTTGCCCTTTTTCCAATCAAATCATAAAATATGTAATAACGTTAATTAATTCTAATTTGCTATAGTTTTTTGATAACATGTGTTTAACTGATAACGTATAAATTTAGAGAGCCATTTGGGCCATTAAGTTTTTTTATTTTTATTGTTTGGAATTTGCTTTATATTCTTTTAAAATTTATAACGATTAGTATTGAATGAACCCCTTTTGACTCTGACTTTGGGGGAGCACATATTTTATCATTACCTATTGAATTTTGATAATCGATAAATTATATACCTCCTGATTTTTCGGAGGCATAGAAAAATTAATGAAAATGAATAATAATTGATACATGTTTAGCAAATGGAGTTCATTCTTTCCATACATTCGGCAAAAAACTGGTTGGCATTAAAATTTCACTAACAAATAACCCAAAAATTTCAGATTAACATTAAGTTCGTGGCAACATCTTTTATGCTAGTTTTCATAAAAGCTGGTAGAATAATAACGCTATTTTTTCAAAAATTTCAAACAAATCGTTGAAATGGAAATTGAGGGATGAAAACCTAAGCACTCTTGAAAGTCTACTACATTACGATAATTTAGTACTACATTTGACTTTCGTTTTGTACAGCATCAACCAGATGCTCAATCTCAATCCGTCAAAGTCGTGTTCAAAGGTTTCCATCTAGTTTAATTTTTTAAATCAAAACCAAGAAAAATGGCTTCGTCGGACACGGGCGGTGTTAAAGCCATGCAGATCGCTGGTCGTATGGTCCGGGACCGCGAGCGTTTGATTGGCATGACCGATGAAGAGCGTGCATGGCGTAAACAGTGGCTCAAGGATCAAAAACTATCACACCACGAACCTAAACGCGTTCCCGAACTCGAGAGAGAATTAACCAATCCTATCCGCCGCATCTATAGAGCTCCACTTGATAAACTCTGTGACATTCTGACTCCAGCCTTGGTGAGTCGAAATTATGTAATTATGACCTAACCTCTCTAGTGTGTTGATATCTACAGGGATTCCGAAGAGCATACGCTATTAGATTTTGGACAGGGAAAGCAGCTCTAGTGTTAGGATTCGCTTATGCTACTACGTACTATTTCAAATACAATCAAAACGTAAGTAGTCAAAGGCAATTGATAGGTTTTTAAATTAATTTCTGCTTCTAGGACTGGACCCGCAAAGGAGGCTGGCGAGTGATCTCCTCACGACCTGCTACACGTCCCGGTGACGAAGGCTTTCCTCGTGTGTCCGACCGCTCGAAACCATCAGACTATGCTGCCAGAGGATTTAAGAATGCTCCAATTTAGTGCCCTAACCGAAGTCTGTAGATTATTGTAATAAAGTGAACGTTGGTGTCAACAAGTGCAACTGTTCATACTTTGCTCTGTGCTTGCCCTATAAACAGTTCACTCACCTGGTGTTGCGATATTGCTTGGCTGTTGATTGTTTGACTTTTTCTGTTGAGTCTTCAAAATTTTTGTTTTGGTTTCGCACGACCTTAGCCGCTGGTGTGCAGAAATTTCTTGGAATGCATTTTCAGTTCCAGTTGGTGAGCGTGTTGCTGACGGCGGAGCAGCAGGTGCTTTAATTTCCCGAGTTAAATCTGTCGGTTATCAGTGAGATTGCTTTGACACGTCCAGTGGGGCCAGTTGGGGAAAATCAACTTTTCCGGGGAAAGCAAAACAAATGGTTCATTTGACGGACCGCGCGAATGAATGACATTTGGAGAGGAGACGAGCGATAGTCGATTGTTAGTAGTGGTGCCTAGCCAATCAGCTGGGAGCCCGCGCCAGCTGTTTGACGGAGGAGTGCAACTTGTTTATGCACTCACACATAGAAGTTCCGATTTTGAGAGAAGTGAGGGGAAGGTGGTGAAATTCACACGCTGGTTAAAGAGACTGGCGGATATGATGTAATGTGATTCCGTGGTGAGTTTATCTTGCAGTTTTTTCGAATTTTGTGAAGTTTGCATTTTCAATAAAGAAGTGTTTTAAAAAGGTATTTGATTAAATAAATAAGATAATACATTCATAAAATTTGAAAAAAATACAAGATTTCGTCCGATAAGGATAATCCACAACTTTCGCTTATAGTAACTTAGCATGAATTGAGAACTTAAATATCAATTTTACATAAACCTTAACAAAGGGCGATTTCTTTTTAAATGAATCTGCCAAGTTTTTAAGCATATTAAATAATGTGCCGTTGCTGCTGATATTGACCTAACCATTTTTAAATCATGACTATTAAAAAACTGAATCTTGAATGGCCGCTTAACACGTAGCTTTAAAATTTCAGATTTTTGGGTTTATGAGAAGCAAAACCCTCTTGCTGTTGGTGGATCATGAAAATTTCCATCAAAATATAACATTTGTCCTATTAAGAAAATTCTAAATTATCTTTATTTGCCTAGAAGACATCAGGCAGGTATTATTTAATAATATGATAATTTATCAATTTCGCGCTGAAATTATAATTTTAATTAAAAATAAGAACGCTGGAACATGACAAATTTCGGATTGTAATTGATTGGTATCAGGAAATAGGACTAAATCCTACAGTGTAATGATTTTACGTCTACGTGCGAACGCGGAACCGACTTCTCATCGGTTCTAGACGTTAAGTCTGAGAAGTGCCAACGGATGGTACTAACCGGTCAACCAATCCGTGCACCGTAACCCATTCACGCGGCGGCTGCTTGTCGGCCAGCTAGATCGGAGAGGACTTCGGTCGCGGGTCTCCGAATGGGTTACGCTCACTTACAATATTCAGCCACCTATACCTGCCCGTTTTCAAACGCGTTACAAAACAAAATCATACGGAGAGGAATCCTACCTTACGTTACTCCGTATTTCTTCCTATAACCAGTCAAAAAAAACAAAGATCTAACTTTTACTTCGCGTTCCCGAATTTCCGATGCGGTACCGAAAAATACACTACGTTAACGTAATTCCGAAAAAAACTACGCCAAAGAAAAATCAAAATCAACTAAGGTACCGCGTACCACGCGCAACGCGAAACCGACCTCAGCGGATTTTCTCAAACCCTACCCTCGCGACGGCATACCTACCCTGCACCTCACTTCCCGCTGAAAAGAAGAACCACTGGAAAGGAAAGTCGTTATTAAAGTTTAATAATTTATGTTGTTATATTTATTGATGCTTTTTCAGAACTAGACCTCATTAAATTTTACAATAATTTTCAAACAGATCAAAATTAAATTTCGTTTTGTTCAGTGATAAAATCATCTAAATACTTTATCGCTAAATAATAGTTTACCGCTTATGTTTTATATCTTTTTGTTATTTTTAGAAAAATGTTAGAAAAGGCGCTAGATTAGATTACAAGAAAAAACCAACAACCTACAAAAATTCTCTCGTCTAGGACCTTTTTAAAGGCATGAAACATAATTGCTGCTTTTAATTCGGCATTTTATGTAATTTACTCTCTTCTTACTGCGTAATTTATTACTACTTTATGTTACGACCTAAAAATAATTTATACACGTTTTCCTGCAAAATTTAGGTCCATGATTATAATTTCAGACATTTAATTATATTTCTATAATAAAATTAACCGACTTTGGTAACACGTATATTAATTAACTAGTTCCCTCTCGTGACCTTTTTACTGGTACTCTAGTTTATAAGGCAATAAGTTTTCTTTTAATGAGAATTAACGTGATCAGCTAGATATGATAGCACCAACGTAGAGATGTAGAGGAAAAGAAAATTAGAACGTTCCAAAATTAGTTTTAGTATGGTTATCGGTGTATCATATGTTTTATAGCAAGTCTTTGTCGTAATTAGGATTATTTACTTTTCACGTTTGCCCTAATTGTAGTCGACGTTATGAACATTCCTATTTCTTTTATTTTTTCTTTGTACTTTGTTTACCCATGCATGTTTGTGCCGTTTTAATACAATGATTTTTATAACCACGCAAAACTAAATAACATGCACTACTTGTACGCTTTCCAATTCAAATTTAAGGTGGTAATGGTAAACACACTTTCGCCTAGCCATGCTGTGAGCACAATTTTGTTCTACAGGTAACAAAAATTAAACCTAACCTAAAGTATAGAGAGTATTGAAATTTAATTGAACAATAATCAACGATTGCTACTATTGTAAATTAACCTGCTATCGTTACTTCTATCCATAATACTCATAAAAAGCAAACAATTTCTCTTATAAGTTTAACTGGCATTATCGGTAATAATTAAATTTAATAATTTTTTTCTTCCTTATCGCGTAACACTCTCATTCATTTTATTCCTTTTTTAAAGGGCTAACAGAATATGAAACGAGAAGACTAATAGACGAACACTTTTCTATAAACTATCAAAACGGGTTCTACAGCAATAAATGGATTTAAATGTTAACGATATAAAGAAGAGAAAAGTAGAGGAATAGAAAAGAATGTCTTTGTCTTCGCGCAAGAAAAGTAATTTTAGATTGTAAAATGCAATTGGAAACCCAGTTGAGAGCAATTGTAGGATAATATAAACATTATAGCTGCCTTCTTATACATAGTTTTGAAGAGTAACTTGAATATTTGGGAAGTGTACCTAGTGATTGTACATAGTTATATTACGCTTATATCCTTTTGCCACACAAATATCGTTTTTGATTTGTTTTTTTTTTCTTTTTAGTTTTAGCAAATTGGCTTTTCTACCTAATTGTGACTCACCAACCCCCCTGCGTAAAACGTCAGAAGTACCTGAATGAGTTGGTGATGTTCACGGAAGCACCACGATCCGATTACGGAGGACTGCTGTTAATTTTTTTGTAGGTGGAAGATCTACGCGTCGCTGTTACAGGAGAGCATGATCCAGTTGTGCTAATACTTCCAGTCAGCTTAGAATTCGGCGCTTTACTGCCATGCATGTCGGATTTTATGTGATAAATGTTCCCCGATATCTATTCTGCAGTCCAAATTTAAATTTTTCCGCAAGATGCAAATCTTTTATTTCCGCTGTTAGCGATGCGACCACTTCGTATTTGGGCACCGTTCGTTGTCGGCCAAAACTCCTTATGCGTGGCGGCCACTCCTTCCACATACATGCAGCTTGCGACGATGGCGACTGAGGTGGATGCATTTAATTAGATTTGATTATAGTTTGGATCGAACTGAACATCATACCTTTGTGTCCGCGTACACACTTCCTGCTTCTGGGGTGGCTGCTTAACTAAATCGGCTGCGTAAATTAAGTTCGCCGGTTTTCACAATTTGAGTAAATAGCAGCCGCGCGACTCACAACACACACTCTGCCACCATGTGGCTGTCCATTTTTCCTTTTGACATCCCACGACAAAATTGACGTGGGATGTGCAACCGTCACAACCGACATGAGATGCCAAGCCACTTGGTGGCAAGGTATGTTAGTAGTGAGTCGCCAGCGGCGTCACAAGATTCATTACAACAGTAACAAAACAAGACTTATGAAATTTACGAGTAGACAAAAATTGGCTTAGTTTCCTGTCATAAGCTAATGGGACGGAAATTGAATGCAAAATAAATAAAGTGTTTTGGAATACATATATATAACGCCTAGAGTTGACTATTATTAGGCTCATCAAAGTTCTGATGGTATACAAAATTATGGGGTGCAAGTTGATGCATGGTCTGTATTTGGGCCCAACAGTAAATAATCCCAACGTATTGAAAATATCATGAGAATGTTTCTGACAGAAGTCAATACTATTGGAGTACGTGCGCAACTTAGCATCGATAGAAGGTGTAGCATCAAAATTTTGGCCATCCGGTCCGGAGTCAAACAGCCATTAAGACCCTAAAATCGCCGTTGATTACATCGATGATAGTTGTAATATTGTGAAAAACTGAAGAAACTCGTCGTATTTTCACGTATGATGCTCAAAGTCTCCAATATGTCAAAGTGAACATCTTGATCCTAGTTAAAGGCTCTTCTTTGAACACTTTCATATCATAATTAAGCGACGTTTTTTTTTTGTAGTAGCTAGGTGAAGGCTCCAATATGCGCAAGATGTTCGGAGTACCCACTAAACACGCAATGTGCCATATGAGTCCATTCAACCGATCAAAGCATCCCTCCGAATAGACTATTTGAAGAGAGCTCTCCTGTTTCCCTGTAAAGATCAACGCACAGACTATCCCACCTTTTGCTCGCATTAATAGCGTGGTAAACATCATCTTCATCTCTTGTGCAAAACATACGGTTGGGATACCGTGACTTGCCAATATTGTGTAAGTCAGACTAAAAACATCCATGCCCGCTCAAGAACTGGGTTAGGTAGAAGTGAGTTTCATCATGCGCTCGATTGAGCCACGGTCTCGAATCAGAAGTGCGGTGCGTTTCCATCTCCCCATCGTGTTGTTCACGCAGGGCTGCTGCCAATTGTTGGGTGAGCGTTGTCGCTCCTCGTCTCCCTAATGTCTTCGTTTCGATGCTGGTTGATAGTAGGGTGCTTTGTAGAAAATAGGGCAATAGGTACCACGCCTGCAATGACTAGTACCACTAGACTAGTATCATTCCTGACCAAGACCAACGCATTAAAGACTGTCCGACATGTGGATGCAGCCCTGTAGTGATGGTCTGCTGCCTCGGCGAAAGAGGATGGTGGGATCCGCTGAGATTGGCCTTGTCTGAAGACGCGTGAATGCGCTAGCAGGCTAGCTTTGCGGTTTCATGGGGTGGGTTCTTTTCCCCAGCACAAGGACCCACTACAAAACATTTCGCCGATCGACTGGTGTCAAGGCCGAGGTAACCTACTAAGCGTTGAAATTGCTTTTAGCCAGCAACAAACTGGGCTGAGAGAAAACAGACGGACTTAAGAGCAGACATCGTCGTTACCGACGATACTTATGGCCCATAAATAAGAGTGGGGCATCCAGGTGGAAGCGATGCCCCCTCGCACCCTCCCAACCGGATCAAGATCCAAATGTAGACGTGGCCATATATTGCCCATTTAAGTGAAAAACTCATACAAACATAATTTGTATGAATTTTTCCATTAAATGAGAAATGTAAACGTGGCCAATTTATGTTATAGTATTATGTGATGGAATCACATAACACTATACCATAAAAGGGCACGCGAGCAGAAGGCCACTCTACCCGGGCAAGAGCCCCTATAACGCATCGCAAGGGAGGAGCTCGCCCGATGGCTAGCTCATTATAGTGGAGGAGCCGGCCATCGTTGCCGGTCCCATACCCGGTCAGCGTTAATGAAAGGAAAGATTGAGTTTATCTTTTCGATTACCTTTCCATCTTTATTTTATGATAAGTGACCAACAACATGAAAGTGCTAATTGTGTTTAATAGTAATGATAAAAATGAATTCAAATACTGGTCATACATATAAATAACCAAAAATGGAAATTTAGTCAAAAGTAAAATTTATAAAAGATGAGGCAATTGAATGAGTTTCAAAGGGGTGTAGAAATGATCTTAATGTTCAATTGTGTATGTCGTTTCTTCTTTTGATTTTCACATTTGAAATCTTGGTATTGATACGTACGCAACGAGCGCTTCCCCAAGACTTCATAATTTAATTTTTATAACATGTCAAAAAAAAAATAAATCTAAATGTAGAACGTTACAGTTGTTTTAGGGATTTCCGTACATTTCTTTTATATTTTTTTATAAATTAAAATTTTTAATAAAAATTGAATATTAGAAAGAATATTTAAAACAATATAGATTAGAAAAAACAAACGGGTACTCACCTACATCCTCGCCGGGCGCCCGCTGATGATGTGGTGATATTACTGAAAACTAATAGAAATGGGGAGTAAAATTTCAAATCACACTTCTGCACTGTATATAAGTCAATTCCTTTAATCATATATGATGTCGAGATAAGCTGCTTGAGGTCAATTACATCAACAAGTTGTTCCGTTATAGCTACTTTTCGAATAAAGCCCATATCAAACACATAAACATCGCTCTATCAATTAATGTTTTTCTCATCCTTATATTTCATTATCTGGAAACATCATCCCATTTCCTTTTAGCCAATTATCTCTGGCGAACAACATCGTATCCAACATTGATTCGAAAAATAGACAGTATCCCATTCATTCGGATATTATGATATCAACTTCTCAAACCCATCTGGCATTTCCACGTCCTCGACTTTTACTTTGATAACAGTTATCACGTCTGTTAATTTATTGTCAGTAACAATTTACACCTGCTCTCGATGAGCTAATTTCTCCAGTGGCGGATGAGCATGCTTAACGTTTTATTTTTCTCTTTAACGATACTCCACACAGATTGATTGCGGTTTACTCTCACTATGTTGTCAGTAACAACAGTAACGCAAAACAAGAAAAAAATGTTTAATCGCCAAACACCACTTAGAATATTTGGCTACCGGTGAATGGGAAATCACAAGATTTTTACAGGTTTTTTTTGTATGATGATTGGACCTGGCAAAAGTTCTGTAAATTATTGCGGATTTACTACAGGGTGCGTACGGTATTTAAGGACAACTTGAGAGTAAAATTAATTAGCTTGTATTTTTAACAAAATTTAATGAAATTTCAGGAATTTTCCATACAACGTTAAATTAATATGGCTATAAAGTTAGTCAATAAAATTGCCATTAGCAGCAATAACCTCTTCGATCCGGGTCTGTAAACGATTACATGCCCGAATAAAATGGTCCTTGTTCATATTGACCATAATGGCATTAATAGCTCACTTTAGCTAAGAAGTGGTATTATGAGGACGCCTATTGGTCTCACGCTCAACTACGCTCCATACGTAATAATCCAAAGGATTAAGGTCTGCCGGTCGACAAGAGCACTCTTGGAGGCTAGCATTCTTTGGGAAGTTCCGCCCCCACGTACCCGAGGGAATTCCCGTAGGGAGAATGCCGGTCGACAAGAGCACTCTTTCAGGCTTGCATTCTTTGGGGAGCGCCCTTCCCACGGACCCGAGGATACGGGGGGCGCCGTGAGGTTCCCTCCTGGTAATGACTCTGATTGGATCTGAACTACGCTTTGGACAACGAACTGGAATTGACGCTTTGGGCTGGCGGATGTGATGGTTTGGACCTAGTTGCTTTGCACAGTAGCGCCGAGGTGAAACTCGTGTGTGAATGGCTCCAATTCAACTATCATACCGCCTCCGTCCCGGTAAAACCTTGGCAGGCCTCGGAGTACGTTCGAAGTTCGCACCATTGGGTTGGTGGTGTAGGTTCGGTTGAGACGGACTCCCGATTAGCGCTGGTCTGGCTCCGAGCACTTGACCCCGTAAGGGCTTGTGCCAACCCTCGCATGGCCTCCCTGCTCTGCAAAGATAACCATGGGACCAAAAAGGCGACTACACACACGAACGGAGATAGCGGCTCCGAGGGGAGACCCAACAAAACTGGAGCAAACAAAATCAAAAGACCAAAAACATCCAAAAAAAGAAACAAAAAATAACGACGACGCAACCAGCGGTTGCAGCCACGATGTTAACAGTACATCGAAATCGGTACTAACCACGACAAAAACGAAGAATAACACAATGACAGTAAACGCAGACGAAAAACGGAGAACAGCAGACAGTCTGGTTCAGACTGAGATTCCTGCGGCGTTCGGGCGCAGCAAAAAAATGATGCGAACGCCCGAGCGTCCTATTGAGGAAAAGCGGGAAACTCTGCAGGACGCTTCAGGTGTTCGAGCGGCGAAAGATAATATAAAGAGCACCGAAAATTCGATTGTCACTGCTGCGATCGTTACCGAAGCGACCGATGCAAGGATCGGAAATCCCGAAATTGCAACGAAAAATCCAGAAGCCAACGAGGAGATTACGGCACGAAAAGCATCGAGTGACCAGACACCGCGTGATTGCACCGCCAACGTCGAAAATGTGGCGGAAGTACTGCACTCGAAAACGGAACGCAATAACCTCTCCCAAGGATGGTTGCAAGGTAAAATTGGGGCCCAGCAATACGAAGGAGAAAGGATACTCCGAAAAGCGGGAGATGTTCTGAAAAGAAAACAATCTGCATGCGACTCCCCAAAAATCAGCGAAGTAGCAAAGGTGGGGCTCCTTGAACTAGAGGAGCTCCTAGATTGTATAGGGCACTATCGGAGGAGCTGGTTAAGGCCTGAAACGAACAGAAGGCTAAAGAGGCTCTTGGGGTGAAATCTAAAGGTGGCATGCAGATACCTCCACCATTAAAAGTCAATAAAAGAATGGCGTCTAGCCCAATCGAAGGAGATTGGGATAAAAGAGAGAAAGAAGTGGCACTTGATGGGCGTGGAGCACCAGATCACGGGTTCCAGACAGTGCTTACAAAAGGAGCGAAGAAAGCCGCAAAGAAACTCCTTCAAAAAAAGCCAGAAAGTAAAGTTCGCACGGACGCCCAATTAGAAAAAGGACCTGATGCAAAACAGGAGAGGCGGAAGCCCCGACGAAGACCCCGGCAGCAGGCACTGCTCGTAAAGCCCCAAGATGGCCGATCCAACGCGGAGGTACTGCGGGACATCAGGGAAAACGTAAGGCCCGAAGACACCAACACTATCATTAAAGCAGTATGACCAACGTGGTTGGGCCACGTACTGGTCAAATTCGGAGCAGAGGCCGGCAATAAAGAAGCATTCTGTGACGCAGTAAAGAAAGTCCTCGGCAAAAGCGCAACTATAGCCCCACTCGAGCCGATGGCAACGATCGAAATACGAGACATTGACTGCGTGATGGATCTGGCCGAGGTAGAAGAGGCAATCAAAAGGGGGTTCCCTATCATGGGAAGGATCAAAGCGAGACTGACACCAGAAAACAACAGGGGACAACGCATGGCCCTAGTTGACTTGACCGAAAAGGACGTCGAACAATTCCTGAACAAGGGCAAAGTACAAATAGGGTGCGTTGTCTGTAGGATACGGCGAGGAGCAATGCCTCTTCAATGTTTCAAATGCCTTGGTTATGGTCACACCACACAAGTATGCAAAGGACCCGATAGGAGTTCCCTATGTTACAAATGCGGTGAAATGGGAAATAAAAGAAAAGAGCGTACGAAGGAGGCACACTGTATTCTTTGCAAGGATGCTGATCCAAAACGTGATTTTGGACACGTCTTGGGATTAGGAAAATGCCGGGTGTTTTAGGAAGCCCTAGCCAAGGCAAAATCAGAGCTCCGATGACCCACATCCTGCAGCTAAACCTACACCGCAGTTCAACTGCCCAAGATCTGCTTGAGCAGTTTTCGAGGCCGACTTCTTGCTGCTGAGTGAGCAACACCATAATAAAAGTCCTGCATTAAGGTATTCTGATGAAACTGGTACTGCCGCCATCTGGGTTCGGAACAGCGACTTTCAAGCGGAGAGTTGTGGACGGCGGGATGGTTTCGTGTGGGTTCGGTGCTCAGAGATCACCTTCTTTAGTGTGTACCTAACGTCTAATGAATCAATACCATCTTTCCAAGCCAAGCTTAATGCTTTGGAGGGCGCTGTCTCGAACGCAGAGAGCAAAGTGGTCGTTGGGGGTGACTTCAATGCTAAAGCAATCGAATGGGGCATGCCTCAGACAGATCCGCGGGGAAAACGAATCCTGGAAATGGCGGCCAAGACGGCCCTCGTTGTACTAAACTCTGGAAATACGCCGACTTTAGGCCATATTGGCTGTGAGGGAACCATACCGGACGTGACATTTGCCTCGGAATCCTTAGTACGGAGGATACACAACTCGAAAGTATTAGAGGACTACTCAGCCAGTGATCATCAGTGCATTCTGCTTGAGATAAGTGATGCTGTCTCCCGGCGTCCGTGCTCTCGGCCTTCTACAACTGGATGGAACATCGGAAGGATGGACGTCGAGAGGTTCGTCGAGGTCTCACAGCTGGTGAGCCGCTGCAGGGAGGTTCGGAGGTGACGGAAGAACTTGCTACTCAAGACGTGGTGAACTCTACTATGAGCATCATTATGACTGCTTGTTGCGCTTCTATGCCCCGTCAAAGACCCCGGCACGGCAAGCCCCCAGTGTACTGGTGGTCAATCGCTGAACAGCGAAGGGAGTGTCACAAGCTTCGACGTGAGGCTCAACGGGCGCGGAACGGTGACGAGGCATGCAACTGGGTGGCAGCATATAAGTTGGCCAGGAAATGCCTTCGCAAACTGATCAACAGTAGCAAGGCTCGCTGCTGGCAAGACCGAGTGGACAATGTGAACAAGGATCCGTGAGGCCAAGCTGGTCATGCGGAAGCTTGGTGCCCTACGGAAGCCTTGTATACATGACGCGGAAAAGATGAACGCGATAGTGCGGAGACTCTTCCCCGCCCATCCCGTCCGTGTTGATGCTGTTATGGTGAAACAGCAGTCGAGTGCCCACTCTTCACACAGCTGGAACTGGAGGAGGCAGTCCTCTCATTGAAAGCGAGGAAGGCTCCAGGTCCAGATGGTGTTCCAGCTGAGGTGTTGCGGCTCGTCTATCACCATTGTCCTGACTTGCTGCTCAGCACATTCAACGCTTGCCTAGGGGACGGGGTTTTCCCGGTACAATGGAAGGTGGTGAGGCTCGTGCTGATCAGGAAGGGGAAGGGAAATCCCGAATCGCCGTCTGCATACCGCCCGTTATGCATGCTAGACACGGCTGGGAAAGTGCTAGAGAAACTCATCAAGGGAAGACTCACTGACGTGATTCGCGCTGCTGGGGACCTATCTCCTCGGCAGTACGGCTTTAGAGCAGGACGTTCTACCATTGATGCGATCGCAAAGGTGGTGAACGCGGTCCAAAGAGCAGAGGCATATAGTCGCACCAAGCGTTGGTGACACTCGATGTCAGGAATGCCTTCAACTCCGCTAGATGGGTGGATATTCTGGATACGCTGGAAAACTCTTTTCAAGTTCCAGAATATCTAATGTGACTTTTGAGGAACTACCTAAAGGACTGAAGCCTGCTCTGCGACACGACACAGGGCCAACGAAGGATGGAACTTACATCGGATGTTGCCCAGGGATCTATCCTTGGTCCGGACCTGTGGAACGTGTCTTACGACGGGCTACTGAGACTTGTGATGCCAGATGAGTCGTGCTTGGTCGGCTATGCGGATGATGTTGCGGCTCTGGTCACTGGACGCACCATTGAACAAGCGCAACTTAGGCTAGGTATGCTAATGCGCCGAGTGAGGGACTGGATGAATGCTCGCGGGCTCAGTTTAGGACTGGAGAAAACCGAAGTGGTCATCTTGACAAAAAAGAGAATCCCTAGAGTAAGGATGATCAGTATTGGTGACTTACGAATCGAATCGAAGCCAGCGGTGAAGTACCTAGGGCTACTGATCAACTCGAAGATGAGTTTCTCTGATCAAATCATGGCAACGGCTGAGAAGGTTGCTTCGGGAATATCGGCCCTGAGTCGACTTATGGCCAACGTAGGGGGACCCAGCCCATCAAGAAGACGCCTCTTGATGAGTACTATAGGGTCAGTGCTACTGTACGGAGCAGAGGTATGGGGCGACGCTCTCAGCAAGGAGGAATACCGAAAACGTTTGGCACGGGTACAGAGATGAGGAGCACTGAGAATTGCATCTTCATATCCAACAGTCTCTGACTCGGCGGTGAGAGTTATTGCAGGCGTGATAGCTGTCGCCCTCGTTGCTAGAGAGCGCCGCGCTATTTACCTGCACCAAAACGAGGATGCGAGGGAGATGGTTGTCCGCGAGGAGAGACAGTGCTCGCTCAACGATTGGCAGCAATCTTGGGTCAGTTGCACGAAGGGAAGGTGGACTGCGCGCCTCATCCCGGATGTGAGACCGTGGCTAAATCGAAGGCATGGCGAGACTGATTTCTATCTGACCCAGCTTTTGAGCGGGCATGGGTGTTTTCAGTCTTACCTGCACAAGATCGGTAAGTCACGGTCTCCCGATTGTCGGTATTGCCCAGGAGAGGAGGACAATGCCTGTCACACATTTTTTGCGTTTACAAAATGGGTCAGGCTGCGAAGGGAACTCTACAGGGAAATGGAAGAGCTCACCCCGACTAATATAGTTGCGGTGATGCTCGAATCGGTTGACAAATGAGACCAGGTGGCACATTATGCTTGGGCAGTCTTAAAATATAAAAGAGACGCACAGCAGCCGGATGCGCTGGGGCTGGGGATCGCTCTTCTGGCATTTCCTCTTCCCCTCTCCCCTCCCGCTAGGAAAGGGACTCCCCAGCTTGAAGGCGCCCCACGGCGAAACAAAACGAGTCCAGGCCCAAAGTAATGTGTCAAACGGTTCCAGGTAGGGTTCTCAGGTTGACAGGGGAGGTGTTTAGTGGTTAGTCTAGTCACGCATGGGAGTCCCACACTCTGTGCATAAAAAGCATTCACCTCTCTACCACAAAAAAAGGTCTGGGGAGCTAGGTGGCCATAGGTTCGGTGTTATGTGGTCATGAAAATTTTCGGCCATCCAATCTTGTGTCGCCATCGCTTTATGTGAAGGAGCAGAGTCTTGTTGAAATATGTATGGTCTGCCTTCGTTTACATTGTCTATCCAGGGTTACACTACCGTCTCCAAAACATCGATGTATGCAGTAGAGTTCACTCGAAGCCCTTGAGTAAAAAAGTGTGGTGGCATTACATATCCTTCGTTGCCGACCTAAAACCATAACAGTGGCTGGAAATTTTGTGTGCATACCAACAGCAATCTCCGTAGCATTTGAATATAGCCATCTGTCATTTTTGTGATTGGCCTTTTGATATTAATCAAAATTTTTCCGTCGGAAAAAAACCATAACATTTTAGGCGCCTCAGGGTGTTTGATTTTGTTTAAAAGACGCTTTGGTCGGAGGACTCTCTGTTCCCGTGTTCGTTCCGACATGAGCTGTTCTCTGCGCATCACGTAAGACTTATACCGAAGGTCTTCGTGGACAACTCTACAAATAAGGTGGTCAGAAACATGAAGCTCACTCGGAAGAACCCTCATTGATTTTGAAGGGTCCTCGTCTATGATCGCTTGCACTTGCTCTAAAAATTCTGCAGATCGGACAGTGTCAGAACGTTGTTCGTGCATTTTGCGTTTTGCAACTGATTCTGTATCGCCTCCTGATGCTTCCAATTCACGGCGAACCTTATGCACGAATGAACGGGCGCAAATAATAAAATTAGAGATCTTTAAATCTGTATGGTTCGCACATATAGCGACGATGACAGCATGTCACTTCATTTCTTGAGTGATGTTGAAGTCCGCCATTTCTTATCTGAAAAGGAAAAAAAATAAAAAAAATTCGCGAAGTTATAGTCACATTTATACATGTCCTCAACTACCGTATGCACCCTGTATTTAGCTTGAAATTGAGACGTATCGCTTCAACGGGAGTCACTTTTACGTCGAATAAATTATAAACTTGGTTTTCGTATTTAATCTTGAACCCTGTCACATTCCAAATATTTTATAGAGTTTTTCTACTCTAGTTTAACGTAAAATTAAGTATTGCTGTATTGTTTTAAAGCGACCGTTAAGCAGTAGTTTATTATAGCTGTACAATTTCAAGTGTAGCCCAAAATACAAGCGAGTAGAATGGTTTAATATGATTACAGGGTTACTAGTGAAGCGATACTGAATGCTATCG
Organism: Odontomyia ornata; assembly: GCA_963969285.1. Classification (NCBI taxonomy): domain Eukaryota; kingdom Metazoa; phylum Arthropoda; class Insecta; order Diptera; family Stratiomyidae; genus Odontomyia; species Odontomyia ornata. Next base: position 257,174,690 of record OZ017740.1, on the reverse strand, counting down.
TTGGTGGCGGGTACGAAACCACGGGTGTCCGATGGGGTTAGTAATGGCCAACTCCTGTCATTTAAAGCAGCTGCGGAGCCTGCTAATGCTAATGCTCCTTACACTCGCACTGCTACAAACCCTTCTATGCCACTAGCGATGCCTTTGTGCAGACTGGAATTGGCAAAGTGCACTTTTTGAGTGAATTCGCGCCTGGCGATTTATCCACGTCGGTGTCGTCTGCTCGTTATTATTTCTCTGCAACGAGAAATATTTCGTGGGCGAGAAGCTTTTGATTCGCTTGAATCGCAAACAAATTGAAATTTCGCCGCACAAAAAGCCACTCCCGTGCACAGCACAAATTAAATTTGTCTTGCTATGAGGCGACAGTTCCAATAACGTGGAATGGAGCTCGCCGAAAAGGTTACGCGAACTATATGTTTAAAGCTAACGTTCTCGCGCCTTCCACACGATTTTCCGCAACGATGAATGGCGAATTCGGTAAAAGACGTTTTGTGATTCACAACTAAACTATCCGCGCACGTATCTCACACAAGACTCATCGTCTCGTCACGGAGGTTTCTTCGCGACTCCCTTTGTTATCAGTCTTTACCTTGCGGGACAACTCACAACGGCAGTTGACGAGCCTTCCATCCACTCTCAATTACGTTGCGGAAGTGCAATTTGTGAATAAGCTAAGTTGTTAAGGAGTTGCAGTGTCCAAACTTCAATTGAAAATTTAAATGATTATTTTTTTTTAAATTTACAATTGAAATTTGGATCAGCATTATGGTGGTTTTCGAGCAGTTGGCTTAGGCGACTGCTCAATTACCACAACCCTCAGTGCTCCTCTTTTCTGCACCTTTGCCAGGCATTTTCTCATATCGAATTGGTCATCAGTCAACTCAGGGTCGATATGCCTGAGCTAGTCGTCTCAGCTGTTGTACGGAAAACTCATCTTCGAGTCAATCGGTAGCCTCAGACACTTAACTGCTGGTTTCGATTCAACCAGCACTTCCCTGATACTGATCGCCCTTACTCTGGGAATCGTCTTCTTCGTCCGGATGACCATTTTGGTTCGTAAGCCCCTAACTTGTGGATTAGTATGCTTAGTCTAACTTGCGCTTGTTTGACTGTTGATCCAGTGACTAGTACTGAAACATAATCTGCATAATCGATCAGGCGTGATTCTGCAAACTCAAGTCTTTATAGCCCATTGTACTATATGTTCTATAGGCCTGGACCAAGGATGGATCCTTGTGCATCACCCTGTGTAACTTCCATCAAAAATTAGGCTCCTGTCCTTTAGATAGTCCCTGAAAAGCCACATGAGATATTCTTAAACGTTGAGTGATTTCCACTTCAAAGGTATTTGTTGTTGTATTCATAAAAAGCTTTCATTATGAATTTTTCACCTTTAAAATGTATGTTTCCATCAAGAGTTAATTGCCTGTACTTTAAATGCTGAAATTGGGGAAAATAGCTTAAATTTACTCAATATTCCCACTTTTATTTTACGATAACTAATATCACTCTTTAGAAAAATTCTCAAAGGTGTGCATGGTATCCATTCTTCCTGAAATTTTCATGCCAATCTGAGCAAGTCCGTAGCGTCTGAGTCGATTGGAAGCACATATTGCTCAATAGCCACATATTGTTGTTGTTGCAATACAGAAAATTTAAAACGCCACAACTTCATCAAATAACATTTGATTGTTTTGAAGCCGTATAAGCCGCCACATATGTGTGAAGTTTCATTAGATTTAATTACTTTATGCAAGAAAATTTAAAATTGATAAATCATATTATTACTAACAAAGTTTTGTGAATTTCAACTTCTCAGGTATTTGTCGTTGTTGAACCTATAGAGAACTACCTCCATGATTTTTTTCAGATTTTTCGCTCTACATGTATCCAATCGCGAAGGGGAGGACAACATTCTTTCGTGTTCTTCCGTTTTCCCTGCCTAGCTCGTCAACGATATTGCAATTTTAATAACATGTATTAAAATATCTCATCAACATCTTTCATTTGGTACCCTACTCAACTTTCTTTTGTGAAAACAATTTTTAACTGTTCACATCCTTATATGGGGAGACCCCCTTAAAAACCTTTTTTTTTTTTACTACGGAACTTTCATTAATCAGAAACTTCTGAGCTGTTCACAAAATTTGATTACTGTAGCTTCCGTAGTTCCTGAGAAAGCTTGTTGTGGCACGCTAACGGACGGGCAAACAAGTACCAATATTAATAGGGTATTGTAAAAAAAGGAAATTTACAAAACCCTAAAAAACACACTACATCGCTTACTTCTTCTGCTTCATGAATGCAGGACGTGCGTAGGGCACCAAACTAATGGCCAAAGTCCCACAGATCCCTGTCCACATCGTCCTTTGGTGACTTTTTAGAATTTGTTGCGAAACATTAAAATAATTTTCTTAATTAATTTCTTGCCGCTAACTTTATAAATTGTCTAACCTTCTTCCACCATTGTATACAATGGCGGAAGAAGAAGAAACTTATTTTATGTTTCACAACAAATTTTATAAAGTCACCAAAGGGCTTGCTATGGAAAACCCGTTGTCATCATTATTGGCTGAAATGTTTCTGGTAGCCTGGAATGTCAAATGGAGCAAAAAGGATTGACGACGTCATTGCGATAATACCAAGGAATAAGGAGGATAAAATTTTAGAAGAATTGAATAAAATCCATATGAATATTAAATTTGCGATGGAAAGAGAGCAAAGCGGGGCAATCCCCTTTCTAGATTTAAAAATCATTCGGAATCAAGGCAAGCTAGAGTTTGATGTATTTAGGAAATCTTACAGCACCCTAAGAACTATTCCCGCTACACCCACACACACTTATTCACAAAAATTGGCCGTATGTAACAGTGTATTAACACAGGCTACTGAACCCAGCTGAGAAAATATAATATCGAGGCAGTGGCAACGAGCAAAAATAAAGTTAAAGTCAATTTTATCTAGTGAAAAAGATAAAAAGTCTAAATTCAAAAAGGGCCTTTGTAAAATAACGTGCCCAATATGCAGCAAAATTTATGTAGGTCAAACGAAAAGGTTAGCGACGGTTAGATTCGATTAGCATATGAAGGAGGTGAGAGCGTACCATAAAAATGGGAAAACAAGGATCAATTCAGCAGTGGTAGAACATGCAATTAAGGAAGGTCACGAGACCACCACAGATAACTTGGAGGTAATAAAAGAGGTAGATGGAGTGAATAAGTTAGACATCGTGGAATCAACAGAAATTAGGAAATCAGCTTTAAATAGTAGACTTAATGAGGATATAGCCAATAATACCTCAAAACTAATTAATATTATTTGTAAGGAAAAACTATTATTGGATAAATAGGTTAGCCTAGGTTTAAGTTATTCCATTGTACTGAAGAAGACTGCGGGTGTCACTCAAAATCTTATCAGTGAAACGTAAGCATTTTTAATTTATAATTTAATTAATTGTAAAATGATTATAGAACGTTCGGGAACTGGACTAAGTTTAGATCTTCAGATATGTTTTCGTTGTCCCTAAAAAGGTGATGTTCCAATAAACTGTGCACGCCATGGAAAAAATTGCTATCATGAATGCTTGATGCCCATTTTTAAAGTTCCAAAGCGAGAATGGAACCCTTATAGGATCACTCGTTTGTCTGTTTATCCGTCTGTCAGAGTCGATTTGCTCGATTTGCTACGCAGGTATAAGTTAAACAAATTAATTTTAAAAATGCGTGTCAATTTTTGGAAAGAGGGAGGGGAAAACGTTTTTCAGAATAAACCATGTGGTATATCAAATGAAATCTCAAATGTACTTTTAATAATTTTTGGACTAGTAGTTTATGTTAGTAAGAGAGAGCTGGTAAGGTCCATTGGTGCAGGCAATCGTGGTGTGCAGTATCAAAGACGGCTGCCATAATGACAGTCATTTAGCTAAATAATCGGAATTGAAGATTGTGCTTTTGGGCGTGTATACTAGCTTGGAATTTTTACAAACGGTGCCAGCATTTCCTCCGTTGCCACGCCGGTTTCTACCCTTTAGTTCTCCCAACGAATGTCTTTTTGGGTATCTGTTTTTCGTCCATACGATTCATGTGGCCAGTGCATTGCAGCTTCCGCAGACCTACAATCGTTGAGACATATGGTTCGTCAAAAATTTCATACAGCTCGTGGTTGTATCGGATTCACCATTGGTTCCAGTCCATCATCACTCCAATTATTTGTCTCAGGATCCATCTCTCAAAGGCGTTCAATATGTTTGCAGATACTTTGGTTAGGGTCCACGTTTCACAACCATAGCATAACACAGGTCTTATCACCGATTTGTTTATTTGAAGCGTTGTTTTCCTGTGTATGCAGCTGGTCTTTATCCCTTTCATTAGTGGTTCTCGTTATTTTGGCACATAAATACACAAATTCACACACATTTTCGATATTGTGTTCGCTAAGTGTGACATTTTGGGCATTTTAGGTATTTTCCTCGACTGCGTTTGTTTTATTCTCATTGATTTGTAGCCCTATTAGTTTTGTTTCGCTTTCAAGTTTCTGGAAAAGTTCTTTGCTGGTTGTCAACAGCCGTGACGAAATGTTGATGTCGTTATCATAAACTACCACTTGGCTTGACTTGTATAATAACGTACCTCTTTGATCGACAGGTAGCTTGCTGATGAAGTATTCCAGAGCCAAATTGAATAGCAATGAGACAAGCCCATCTCTCTGCTTTAATCCAATATTTGTGTCAAGGTGTCGGTGAGTTGGATATTGATGCAGACTTGTCACCTCTTGTGAATAGGGAATATAATTGATTGAATCCACTCGTTTGGCATATGTTATTGTTACTAAATGTTCTGGTTGACTTTACGAATGGCTTGCTGAACACCACCGCCCCCATATTTAATGTGCTCCACTGGAATGTGGTGTTTTATTATACTTTTGGGCTTCGATGGTGGAACAAACTTCATTCAGAGTTGGTGAGGCCAGTGGAAGTTCTTCGGCAGTATGTATAGGCTCCAATATTCTGGAGCTGTATGGAGGGTTAAGGAGGTTTTTGAAATACGATGTCCACCTTTCCTCAATCCTGTTTTCATCAGCAGTGATGTAGCCAATGTCATCACGGCAAACCGTGGTTTTGGGCTGATAATTGCGTTTCAGACTTTTCACTGCTTTGTATGCTTGTCTTGTGTTGTTGCTCGCTAGACCTACATCGATGCCTCTCAAGTGGTCATCAGAGTATTTTATCTTCTTAATTCTAACTATCTTATTCACTACTTTATTGTAATTTTCATAATGTTCTCCCTTCGTGCTTGTTTTTCTACCTTTGTATGCCTGATTTTTTGTCCAACTTATTCTGACACTCATCATTGAATCAATCATTTCTTTTGTGCCTTTCGATGTCAAATTTCTGTAGAGGGCTGATCTTTGCCGAATACCCCTTTGACATAGGATATAGATAAATTAATTTGATCAAGTAATTATCCGAGTTACAATTGGCTCCTTGGTACGCACGGACGTCAAGCATGCTCAAGGTCAATCTTTGTTGGATCAGAACATGGTTGCAATCCTGTCATACCCCGGTCATTATATGTATGCATCGATGTGGAAAGCAAGTCAAAGGCAAGACTAGATTGGTGCTAAATACAAAGTCAATCAGGCGTTACTCGTTGTCATTTGATTCTTCATGGAGACTATACCCTGCAGTCGTTGCCCCATGAGATAGCTCATTGCCAACCTTAGCGTTGAAATTACCCAGAATTATTTTTGTGTCGTTTGTAGGCAATGAGTCGACTAGTTTTTCTAGGTAATTGCAAAATGTTCCCTTCCTTTCTTCATCCTTTGTTTCGGTCGGAGCGTGTAGGTTTATCAGCAAAGTTTTTGAAAATTTCGCTGCAATACAGATCGTTCATATTCGTTCATTGACTGCCTTAAAATTAGTAACGTGCAGTTTGAGCTCCCTATCCTCAATGAAGACCACTCCGAATTCTCGCTTTCCAGCAGGCTTCCCAATTTTGATTATTGTGTACGATCTCATATCTTGAATATAACTTCGAGTCCAGTTCGTTTCCTGGATTCCCAGTATGTTTATTTTATATTGACTGGCCTCTCGCAAAAGATCCTTAACAGCACCAGGGTTATTCAGTGATCTCACATTCCAGGATCCAACACCAGTTTTTTTCGGTCGCAAGGTCGTTGCCGTAGATCCAATCCATTTCGAGGCCTGGTTGTAAGTATCCGAAACAATGTAGGATTTCAAGCAAAAGACATATTAACTAGTAGTTGAAAATAATCTCAAATCTCGTGTAATTTTCGGTTTGCATATACTTGATATATTGGTTATATTAGCAGCGTGCTCATCATTCTCTCCTCCTTACTACTATTATCACTATACATTAAACCTGAACATTCAGATTCACTTCGACTTTCATCGATATATTCAAAAGTTTTACCTAAAAATACCAGAACTGTCGGTAGCATTGCCAAATTCAGGTGTGCCTACAACCGTTAAACGCAGCATGCATTAAAAAAATGTATATTCGTACTCTTTACTCACGGGGAACGTCCTTCTTGAAGGTGGTGCTCATTATAATCGGTAGAAAGACACAGTGACTGTTCCACTGCGAGACGTTTTGTCCTCGTTATACTCTTGCTGCGTGGAGTCTCGAGAGTACAAGCTTTCCATCGAACCGAAATGATGGCGGAGTTCCGATCTAATTTCTCGAGCTAATTGTCCCGGCAATAGGCGAATCGTTTGCTGTAAGGGCATACGCGTTAATTAATGGATCAGCAATTAAGCCCATGCGTAGTATCTCACCTTTTTCCTTTCTGGACGTTTCGCACCCCACGTTGGACTAGGTATTTTGTGGGTAGTGTTGGGGCCAGCCGGAAGGAAACTGCTGCATTTGCACGCCCAATGTAAATCACGTGTCAAATTTGGGGTAAGGTGCTCCACCCTTTTTCCGCTGATCCCGCTCAACACATCAATTTCACACCTTTGTTCCCGACACTCACAGCGGTGTCAGCTGAAAATGCGCACCCTATTTTACACAAAACTCGTCTCTTGGAATATTGGATTTTCCCTCGGGCAATGGGTCCTATCTTTTCCGCGAAAATTTGATTTTTCCCCCAATTCGCGACTCACGCCTGTGGCAGCGATTAGCTCACCACCAGTTGACGTCAATCTCGATTCAGTTGCAGAGAGCTGTCAAACAACCTTATCAGTGTGATTTCACTATTTAACAAATCACACTTTAGTTCGCTTTTCACCTGTCCTATCAATTCTTCAAATATATCACGAAAAACCTTTACTTCACTTTGAATCAATATCGCCTTCAACTCGCGCTCTACAATATCGCAGTTTTTACCATCGCGGTTTTACTATTACTCTATCTCCCCCATTCATTCAGCTCAGCTTTATATAGGGTCTCTAGTGATTCAATCCATTTCTCGTATATTGGTGAATGTTCTGAGGAGAACTACCCGGTATCTTCGAGCAATTCTGAATACCCGCAGTGTCGTCACTTTCAGATATTGATCATGGTTCTACTTAGCCCATTCTTGTGCTTTCGAGCACACTCGTTTACTTTTCAATCAATGATGTTATTAATAGTTGCGACAACAATTGCGACAGTAGCTCGCAGAATTGTTTGGAAATGTAACAATACATTCACTGGAAAAATGCAATAAACAATTGCTGGTTAAAGAGTTTTGTCACGAAGGTGGAATTTCAGGGAGTTTAACGAGAACAATGCAATTTCCGATGCGAATGATTGAAAAAATCATCAGTGTCTTCTATATTTCATCAGGGATGATTTAAACCTCATAATCGTAATCAAATTTCAGTGGACGTAATTTGAGGACTTTGTACGTTCACATTGAGTACTGAGCGCACAAATAACTTATGTAATTCGAAATTCCATTAATTAACCGTAACATTACAACTTGCACCAAACGCTCCGTAAGATACGAATTTTCTTCGATAAGAGATGTTGGTTGGTGAAAAACGCGCTTCGGCGCCCGTTCAAACTGTTCCTCTACGAGTATTCAATAAATCCACGCTAATAGATTCCCCTCCTCATGCACGTCAGCCCGCAAAAATGACGATCCATTAATTCATTGCCGGCGCGATTCTTCCAACGTGCGCAACGCGTGGCGATCAAAAAAGACTCCTCGATTCGCCAAAGCAGATCTGCTCACGTGTTGCGAACAGCCACCGTACGGAACATGCCACCAAGGCTTTTCACAAGCCCCCTTATCCATCCAATGGAGATTGCATTACGGCAATGCAATTCGTGGATGATCTACGTTATAAAGGTGTTGCCGTGTCCAAATTTTAATTGTAAATTTAAATAATAATTTTTTAATATTTACAATTAAAAATTAGATCAGCATTATGGTGGTTTTTGAGCAGTTTGCTTAGGTGATTGTTTGATCATATCGAATTCGCCATTGGTCCCCGTCTAGCTTCACTGCGATTATTCGCCTCAGGACCCATCTTTTGAAGGCGTCCAGTATATTTGCGGATGCTTGGGTTAGGGTCCATGTTTCACACGCATAGCATAACACAGGTCTTATCACAGATTTGTATATTTGGAGCCTTATTTTTCTGTGTAATTTAAGATCAGTTGCATACACATGAAAACCAACCTCCAAGTATACAAATCTATGGTAAGACCTGTGCTATGCGCTGGGTGTGAAACATAGACCCTAACCCAGGCATCTGCAAACATATTGAACACTTTCGAAAGACTGGCCCTGAGGCGAATAATTGGAGCGAAGCTAGATGGGGAGCAATATTTTGAGGCGTTTTAAATTGGGCATTTGAATTAGTGGCTGATCAATTTGTATTCGAGCTTAGTCTACTCGTAGAAGACCTGCGACCGAAATTCCTCTCCAAACTAGCTAGCCTGCCAGCAGCCACTTCGGAATAGACTAAGGGTGTTCGGACTTGTTGACCAGTTGGGTACATTCCGTTGATACATTCCAAGACAAAACATCTACAAGCAAAGAGAGATCGGTTTCGATTTCCTTCGGGGAGTCCCAAAGCGTAAGGACGAGACTTTCAGCTATTACAAAAATCGATGCTAAAGTCGTAAACATCTTCTTTTTCCAACGGTAATTGTCCTTTAGAGTTCGTCGATTAACAAATCATTTGCATGGACCCTAATAGAAAGTGAATCCAACAGTATGGTGAAAACAGGATTCATCTTTCTATCGTTTGTGTAATCGTATATTTCGGATGTTTTCAGCGTATTAAAGTAGAAATAAGAACAAACAATTATTTCCTTTTCCGGGTTGAATATAATTTTTGAAAATCAAACAGATAGTAGTTTTGAGACTGATATCGCCTCTTCTTCAATGTTCGAATTAGTCTGTTTGGTTCTCAAAAAATATGTTCAACTGGAAAAAAGAAAATAATTTATCTCTTATTTCTCTAACACATTTCAGGAGAGTTGTGTGATTTAATGCAACATTAGAGAATTTAATTTCCTGGCTATTTTTGCCGTATGACAGTGGTAACATCTGCAAAGTTCATCGCGAATTATTATGAAAGATTAATATATTGTACGAACATATTACCTTTCATGTGCAACTTGAATAAATAGAACCCGTATGCAGATAAATTTCTGATCCAGTGAAATGGCAATAAAATTAAACTTTACCCCTGTGTATTTTATACTTTATCGTTTTTTGATTTACATGTTCTTCAGATGGGACTCAATGAAATTTAATTCAAGACTTTAGTGAAAATAGAATCATTTATCTATCCTCGTTCAACATTTATCACTAAAAAGTACGCTTAGAATTAATTGATTTGTAGATTTACCAGCAAGCAATGTAAATGAGAAATTTTAATGATGATTAGAGTTTAATATGTATGCCATATTTTTTGGACAAAGTCTATTAACCGATTTTTCTGAAAATATGATTTAACAATAATTAAGGAATGAGAGCTGCAAAATATTTGGGTATGAAAAAAGCAATTTAATTCTATAAGCTTTTTTCTTTAATCGCAAAATTCGGATATTGTTATTGCGTCTATTCGAAACATTCAGCTCTGTAACGAATTTTCTTACAACGGCCTGCAATACTTCCGCCAGGTGTCTGTCGCACAGAAATTCACCACGAATTTCTCTTCAATCTACATTTCCCCTGATTCAGCCTCCACTCATCCAACCACACGGCGTATATGTACACAGCAGCTGGCTGTCAAAATTTCTATTTTCCTGCATTTATTTTCGGTGTATTGAACTTGCTACGTCTCCTCGAGCACTTCACCGTCCCGCGCCTAATTCCTATGCAAGAACTCTTCGAGTCACTTTACACCGGGGCCGAGTTGAGTGTATGATAAGTGCTCTGTGAAACCGGAAAGGAAAACCGACTTCTACACCGTCAGTGAAGTTTTCCCTGTGGAATTTATGAAAAAGAAAACTGTTGCAATTTGGACTATATTGTGTGTTCGGTCGCGATTCCGGAATACGCTGATTTAGTCGGGTCGGCAGTGTGAAAATTGTGAATCGTGACTAGGACCCACCACCACGTTTACTTTGCGAATGCTTGGATTACTTGCACTTGGAATTGGAGGATTTTCAGGTAATTTTACCGGTGCATTGCATGGCGAGGACTAGCGGGAGTACAAGCTAGTTATGGGAAAATGGATTTGGATGAGCTAAGCCACGTTTGATCCGCGTTGGTCTCCAAAGTGTGACATTTGTACCAGCATCGGGCGCCCCCTAGGCAGGTTAAGAATTTTCGCGCGCACTGCGGATTTTCTTCGATAACTTTGCAAGGACTTCGCAGAAAATGGTGAAAACCAATTTGTTGGAAAGTAGTGGCTTGGGGCTTTAATTTGATATAGAATAGTCGGGTTGTCCCATTCAGAAATCAGTCGGAAAATTCGCTTAATTTCGTGGAAATAGACGACGTGTCGACTTGATTATGGGGGTGTCTTTTGGCGCGTAGATGCACTTTTTGCGGCGAGATTTCGGTGACTTGCACTTGTAGGATTTCGGTAATTTTGGTATTTTTGGAAATCGGAAGAGTTGTTCTGTGAATGGGTGCAAGAATTTCGGTGCTCCGATAACATTAAGTGTTAATTATTTCCGCGCCAAAAACCGCACCTTGTCACGGCATCATATTTTTCATGACCTCGCCATACTTGAGAACATTGCCCGCGAATGGCGACACGACGAACGTGTTTTGTGGAAAAGTGTAATTTTCGGTGTTGGGCCTGAGCTTAAATGAGTGAATTCGTATAGAAAGTGAAGTGTTTGGGTGGTGCAACATCTGAATCCTGGAATTTACCGGAAAGACCATACAGGAGCCCCAGGAGAACCTTCTGAAATTTCGTGTCACATTTCAAGTTCGGAATTCCAGAGATCAGAAAAAATCCACACTCACACAAGTGTACGTAGAGGTGGTGTGAATAATTTTTCCTTCACCAAATTCATTGCTAGCCTCACCTAATTGACGCCACAAAGGGAGGGAATATTCCCACTTGAATCTAGGACTCGCGATTGCCGCCTTTCCTTATTGACGAATGCAACAGTTCGAAGTGTGTGACGGAATTCTATGGTGAATTAGAAACGTCGAGCGCACACATCAAAAAGAATCCTGGACGGGTCAGGCCAGGCAAAAGGAACCCCTGTTGAGGATTCTATGGAATTGCTAGTGCTACGGAACCCCTGGCGTTGGTTTGGGTCTTTCAACGCCTTCGTTTTGCTGCCTGCACCCTCCGCTCGATCCCACCGAATCATGACCAGGCTCTTGCTTAGGTATTGAATGTTTCGTGGAAAAGGAACTGCATTGTCCTGGCTGACTGGCTCGATTGACCCTCATTGCCAGCGAGGACTGTTTGCACTTTAAATTTCCCCTAGGTTTTGCCAGTTTCAAGGCTTTGAATTCTATTTTTGAACAGAGAATCAAACGAGGTAGACAAAGGTCCTGTTGAGCTTGGTTTGTTTTGGGTGAGGTAGGAGGAAGCGTGAGGGGTAAATGAGCCTTGCTGCCTGAAGGCATTGCATTTTCGTGTACCCAGTCCCATGCATATACATACACGTTTGAATAATGCAATTTTCTGTTGAATTCCTATACGTTTGCTTCTCATGTGAAAGTATGCATTCTTCCTGGTTCCTGCTTCATCCTGTTCATTGTAGGCATATGGCTTTGCTCATAAAAATCCTGGACACACACATACTTTGCTTTTGAAATACCTAAGCCTTAAATATATGTATAAGAACTTTATTTATATTTTTCTATTTTCGAATGTGAAAACTGATGTTTTTTTGTTTTTCTATTTACAGTTTTGAGCCGACAAGTTTGTGGATTAAAATAACGGCTCTTGGCCGGCAATTATGGATATTAGAAGGTAAGCTTTCACTATTTTATATTCGTATGTTAGCATCTGCATTTGATTTGTAAAAATGTTTGATTTTGATGAGTATCTTAAATAATTCTACATGACATTCGAGTTTAAATGATTAAACTGTTAAAAAACGTTCAGTTGAAAACCTTACTCAGGAAGCATATCCTTTAAATCGTCTAATAGATATGAATTCCTGATTCGTCTTCTCCAGGATTCAAATTTGTGGGAATTCTAGCTGAACCAATAAGTGGTTAGGTAATTACCAGAAAAATTTCAAAATTTCAAAGCTGAAATTAATCGAGAACATAAAATATAAATACTAAAATGGGTTGTTTTAGGAAAACTCTGTTGAAAGGCTCCGCCAGAAGCTAGATAAAATTGCTACATATATTATAAAGAAATTGTCATTAAAATGTTGTTTACAGAACAAAGACAAGGCATCACGTTTTCAGATGCACAGAATTCTTTACTAATTATATAACTAAAAGAAACGTAAGTGAGCAGTTAATATTGTGAATCATTTGATGTTTTGAGCTTAAATTATGTAGAAATATGTTACGTTTAAAACTACCAAACATAAACTAGGCTTGGTTATGATTGTCATGGACATAAGTTTTAATCTTTTTTGATTGTTATTCTTAAGTGAAAAAAGTCGCAAATCTGAATTTTGATTATGCTAAGATTTTCAGATACTACAAAATCCAATATGCCCACTTGTTTTAAAAGAGTTTTATAATATTTGATTGTAATTAAGGCTACTTTTTCCCTTATTAATTTGAAGATCAGAAGCGGGTGGCTAATTTTCGGGACCAAGTAAACGATATGTTATGACATGAGAACTTATTAAATTGAAAGTTTGTCGAACCGGGTCTAACATCTATAGAAATGTTTCATTGGATAGAAAACAAAAAAAAAAAACATCTATTATATGATCGTTAAGATAAGGCTATAGTGTCTATCTCTACGCTTACGTTCATGGTTTTTGATTTAGAAAACTATATTGTTGTATGTGTTTGCTATAGCTGGGAAGCCTTCACTTCATTTAAAAGTAATTGTGTAGCCTGCCTTAGCTCCAAAAAGCGTCCAAAATGGCTACAAAAGTACCCATTTCTCAGACATTAAGACCTGCTTTATTGAGAACAGCAATGTTCGCCTTTCAATTTTGTAGTTCCATGGCTGTTACTGCTTGAGATAAGGGATAAAGAGAGAAACATTGCTTAGTACGTTAGATCAATCTTTATTAGAATCTGCTCATTAGAAATAGTAAATTTTCTTGTGTTCTTGTGTTCGTTTAGCTACTAAGTTTTCCGAAACTTTTTGGATTAACGTTACAAGCATGATATTCGTAATGTTCATAATCTCCATTCCTCAAATTTCACCGTGTAAAATGCAATTTTTTGTACTCGTGACACAACTTTTCCTTTGTTGCCGAGGTAACCCTTAAACATTTTTTTTATCAAATAAAATTACTTGATCAGAACTTGTAGAATCTGAAATCTAGGTCAATTTATGAACCGAAGGTCCAGGGGAAGGCAAAATATACAGAATAATTGTGTTCTTTCCCTCCCCCCCTTGCGATCAGATATCGTCAGACCGAAAAAATCTGGAAAAAGTCGCGGAGGTAAGTCTTTATGAGTACAAGAGCAACAAGTATCTTATTAGTAATAGTATGATTTGCTAATTTTTCGTTTCTCCCGCTAAAATCAAAACTATACCCTTAAAGTTCTTAAAACAATCACAGTTGTAAAGATTAACATAAGAACCTTACGCACACGAAGTTTCGTTGAAACCGGATCAAAATCAAGTGAGATATAGACATTTAAATTATATGGGAATACAATGATGACGTGTGGCGATGGTTGGTATGTATTTCAGATCGACCTAGATACTACAATTTCTTTGGATTTTCATGAACAATTCAAGAATAGTGTTTTATTTAAATATTTTCGATTGACCGAGTATTCAGAAAATTTATTTAAGATGAAACAAAATGGCGGTTGTTTTGTGTTTGTGAAATAAACCCTCGATCTTTCGTAAATAATTGAACGATGCCAGAGCATATACACTGACAAGCAAGTTCACCAAGCTCCAATTCGGGCCTTTGCCTTCAGTAGTGGTCCCCTCCAATCGTCGCAGTTCTGCGACCTCGTTCGCCAATTAGAAATCCCAAGCAGGAATCTGCTGTTAGCATCGATGGAATCTTCCTACCGTTTCCTCGGTTTCCCAACTGAACGTTTCCCTGGCTCTCTACCCTTTAACGTTGTTGTTTGCGTAGCTTTACGCAACAAATTAGTAGAGCTGGACCAATTAAAATTTTTTATTGAACTAATCGGTACAAATCCTAAGTAGTGCTCGAAATAGCACCCTTGTGCTTCGACACAACGTGTATAACGCGATTCTCACTGCGCGTACGCCTTCTTGAACTCACATTCCGGGATCCCTTCAGAGATGCCGTCGCGGCCCCTTGGACGTCTTCTACGTTTTCCCTTGGAAGTCTCGCTAGAGCCGAAAAAAAGGAAGATGTCCGGCGGTGCGAGATCTAGACTGTAAGGGGGCAAAGCAACGTAGTAGCCCTGTTCTTGGCCAGAAACTCTCTCACCATCACTCAGGAGTCTTGGTGCAAACATGGCGCACACCTTTCGCATGACCAAAACCTTGGTAATAATTTTTTGGACGGTACCGTACGAAATCCCTGACTCATCAACAATCAGCAGAATGTTGTGCGCCGGTCGGAGTTCGGGAGCGCCTTTACTTTGGCCACATTTTTATCAATCCTTGGAGTTGACAGGCGACTGGCGCGCTGGTCGTCTTCAATGACCTCCCGCCCCTTCCGGAACAGATTATGCCACTCGAACACTGTTGAGGGGCTCACGGCAGCATCATCTTAATCATCCCGAGGGGGCCCCATCGCGGTTTTCCCGAGTTTGACGCAGAAATTGATAGCGTAGCGCTGCTCGAGATTTTTCATAATCTTGGAAATCGACGTGCTTACGCCCCGCTTGCCCGCAGGCTACTGGAAAAAATATCGTTTTATTCGGAAGGCTTCCCACTACTACGCCCAGGTGGTCCGACCCCTCTATCGCTCGGTTCACCCTACAGAAAGTCCTTATTAGTTTTTGATCCTACCCTGTATTCTCCTGAGCACTGCGTTCGAATACGTGTGTCTTTTTTATCAAGATGGGCTCCCTAAGTATGGGAAGCTATCCATACTTTTCAGGTTGTAGCCTCCTAAGATCAGGTTTTGCCGTACAGGCATGCCCTTCCTTGTTTGGGTCATCAGTTCAGCTTTAGTTGCTTCTGACTCCAGCTTTCTTATAATTTGGAATTGCTCTGGACATAATGTTAATCCCGTCGGCATACGCTGTAGTTGTGTAGGCTTGCGGAGTAGCACGCCTGTGGTATCTGTTGGCGTTTTCCTGACCGCATGTTTCAGAGCAATATTGAACAACATTGGGGCAAAACTATCCCCATATTTTAGGTCTGAGTTCATTGGGAAGCTTTCAGTCAAATCTCCGTTAACTTCAAGCTGAGACTCAGTGTTTAGCATTGTAACCTTGGTTGTGCATTGTTTTATGCACGATATTTATGTCAACACCGTCGTTTACTTGCTTGAAGTCTACGAAAAGCTGGTGTAAATCGATATTATATTCCCAGCACTTTTCGAGCAGTAGGGCCTCAGTCGTCGTTCGACAACTTTAGACAGACTTTATATCATGTGCTCAACGAAGCAGTCCCTCTGTAGATTGTATTTTGTTATCAGTGGTAGTTATTGTTTTTGATACTTAAAGAGATGCGGCGCCGGAATTTAAGTTGGTATAAGTCATGGTCCGATCCACAGTGTGCGCCACCGAATGAGCGTGTGTCGAGAATGCTGGAAGCAGCTCGTTTTTCTGTGAACATGTGGTCTATTTGGTTTTGCATGCAGCCATGGGAGAATGTCCACGTTCTTTTGTGAATGTCACGATGTGGGAAGCAGGTGGAGCTTATGATTAGGTTTCTGCCTGATGCGAAGTCTACTAGCCGCTGTCCGTTTGAGATGGTCTCTGCGTGTAGGCTGTGCCCTTCTGATGATCCTCTGTGAGCCAACTCCCAGCTAATATAGGCGCTAAATTCCCCTAGAAGAATTTTGATGTCGTGTGAGGGTAGTCTGTCTATGGTATTATAAACCTTATTTATTTTCTCTAGCTCTTTTATTATTTAAACGGGGGGTTTGGACAATTTATAATACACTGCATATTTTAATCTATTTTCACGCTACAGTATTTACAGCTGCAATGTGTCTCTCATTTATTACAACACTACCTGTATTACAATTTATGTTCCCTCGCGCCATTGATTGTTTCTCCTCTACTATCCGTCTACTTTTCAAACTTTCGTGGGCTATGTGATTTCTGTTTTCTTTACTTCTCGAGTATACTATGCAAGAAGCTATATATTCTCAGCAATGTAGAATTTTCTGGAATCATAGACAGGAGCGGTTGTTGAGAAATATAGGGCTGGATTGGATTGTCCCCTCCTTCATAGGAAGTTCCTCCTGGGTTTTTTTTTGTGAAGCCGAAACTGGATGCTTATATCGGCAACTGGACCAATTTCTACACTTTTTGGTCGCGTGGAAATAACAGGGCAATGTCTTCACATGAAACCGAGCATGGGGAGAATGCCTGCAGATCAATATTTGGACACCAGTATCTTGAAAGATCACCTCCACCATGCTCCTGATGACTTTCCAATCCAGCTGGTTACTTTCCAAGGCAAAACCACTTTCCTCAAGTTGGACTCCCGCACATGGTTTCGTAGGCTTCGTAGCGTTTTCCACACATCCCTGTAGGTGGATCTACAATATCTTGACATTTGTTCTTCGTTACCAAGTAAAAGATGTGCCTCGAATTGTGTTTGAGTCTCAGTGTCTTGCAAGGGGCTGGAATCTGCTTTTCAATCTCCTCCAATCGTCCAAACTTCTTTCAGAAAATGAATGCCAATCCTTGTGCGGTGTTCCAGTGAATATTCTTCCGGCAGCGTGAACAAATCTTGCCGTTGTTGGCAGTGACTCTATATCTGGGTTTCCGGGTACCTCCATATGCACCCATGAATCCTTGCAAGGCTGGGTCGGGCTATTTTAGTATCTGTTTCACCCTTTCCACTTCGTCGTCGTCTCCTTTCAATGGCGCCAGCCAATTTTGATGCACTACCTTCGGTTTTCCATTGGGGATCTTGCTTACGCGATAGATGACATAATTGATCCCCTTCTTGATTAGATAAGGGCCTTCCCATGAGTTCTGGAATTTGGGGAAAAACCTTTCCTTCTCGTGGGGATGTTTATCTCCTTCTTTGAAATCGCCTTATGTGGCCTGTGTGTTGTACCGCTTCTTTATCCTGTCGCTGGCAACTTGAAGATTTGAGCGAATCAATTATCGTATATCGTCTATCCTTCTTCTCAACTGGATTACGTAATCTTCTCCCGCTAGATCTTCTATAGATCGACATCTAAATCCAGGTTATAAGGAAGCCTATTTGCATCCAAACAGGATTTTCGCAGGTGTTCATTGTCTCGGCCATTCCATCTGATTGCGGATGTAACGCGGCCGTCCTGGTCTTCTTCATTGTCAGCTTGTCACAAATTTCCTGGAACACCTGGCTCTCGAAATTTCTTCCTTGATCGCTGTGGATCTCCAGGGCCCTCCATGTCGGCTGATAAATGCTTTCACCAATACTTCTGTGACAGTTGTGGCCTCTTGATTCGGGATCGCGTAGACTTCCACCCATTTTGTAAATTAATCCATTGCAATCAGAATGTATTTTCTACCATTTACTGTCATCGGAAATGGTCCAGCAATATCTAAGGCAATTCTTACGAATGGGATTCCAACATTCTATTGTTTCATGGGAGAATTCCTCTTACAATTTGGTCCATTACTCGTAGTGCAGGTGATACATTTCTTATGACAGTCTTTCACATCTTCCGAACTATTCATCCAATAAAACCTTTAACGGACTCGCTGCACTGCATCTACTCCAAAATTACCTATTGATAGACTGTTGTGTAACTTCCTCAGTACTTCAGCTACTCTTGTTAATGAGATAACTAGTCGTATTCTATTCCCGGAACCTTCATCGTTTTCAAGAATTGTTGAAAAGAATTCCAGGACAAGAGAGTCCAATATGCTTTGAGTGTGGTGAAAATCTTGATATTTCCTGCCAGGTAGGTTGTCGATTTTCCTCCTTCCATTGCAGAATCTTCTTCAAGTTACGATCATTCTTCTGCTCTTCTACCCTCTTGGCGGGTGACCATTCGTCGTCGACTACTGTAGTTATTGAAACTGCAGCTTCCTTCGATTCCACCTTATTGCAGTGGGAAACCGTACTCTTGTAGTCGTTCGATCCATCTAGCGATCTGGTCCTCAGGATTCTTGAACTGCATCAACCACTTGAGCGGAACTAGGAACTTCCTTCCATAGAGATATTGGTAAAAGTGTTCCACAGACCCAATACTTGACACCAATGTATACGAGTAGTTGATCTTATTTATTTTCACTAGCTCTTTTATTTATTTTAACGGGTGGGACAATTTGTAACACACTGTATTAACAAATGCTATTTTTACGCTACACTATTTACAGCTGCAATGCCTCTCACTTATTTTATTTACAGCACTATTACAATTTAAGTCCGCTCGCGCAATCGATTGTTTCTCCTCTTAGGTCCGTCTACTCTTCAAACTCCCGCGAAATATCTGATTTCTGTGTTCTTTACTTCTCGAGTATTCTATTCGAGAAGTTATAGATGCTCAGCAATGTAGAATTTTCTGGAATCATAGACAGGGACGGCTTCTACAATAAATTGTTGAGGAATACAGGGCTGGATTTCGTAACAGTATGTTCTAAGGTGTTGTAAGTGTTCCTTTAAAGCGCCCATGCTATCCAATATTTGCCGATTCAAACTCTTTCTTACATTTCTCCATGAAAGCGTTTGGGCTCGCGTATAAATACTAATGCGTTTTGAAGATTGAATCCCGTTAGATTGGAAATTTGCCCTATGTGAACTAACTTGTTAGTTCACACGCCTTGACGAAGCCTTTTATGTTGAATGGGCTTTTTTACACGCTGCGGAAAAAATAAGCGTGAAACAGGTTATATGGTCATGAAGAACGAATTTTCGGACAGAGCATGCAAAATTTCATGCTGAATGTCAGACGAGGCTGGTAGGGTCTCAAGCAACGACGGTGCTGCTAAGATTTCGCACGGAATGTGATTCACGCAGAGCGTACAAGTGCGCAAATAGGGAAACTTTACCGTGTGGCTATTTGCATTTCAGGAAATTGTTTAAGGTTGCTCAATAGCAGTAAGATAGGTGAGTCCATGGGTGTATGTATGTGTATGTTTCTTCGCACTCCGTCAATTAAACGATATATAACGCTCCATTGACCATACCTAGCAGTGAAGGGTAAATGAAAAGGTGGATACTGTATGAATCGCTATATATAACTTTGCAATACGTAAATTTCGCACCAGAAACTCCTCTTCAAATGTGCATTATAATTAATGTGATCGAGCCCTTGCATGTCTTTTCAAAGTTGCCTGCACGACAGCTAGTGATGTTATGAGAATTATTACACAGCCATACACTGTGTATGTGCACAAGAATAAGCTGGATGAACTCTGGGAGCGGGTAAAGATAAGAGCGTTGGCAGAAAGCAGAGTTTTATGCCCTTCCTTTTAACATCGTGCGAAAAAAGCCCAATGTCATTGATTGATGTCATCAAAGAAGTTGGTTTGAACCCAGTTACAAAGTCGAAGCCTGGTTCGAACTCCGTTGGTGACATCGAGATTTATTTCGAGTGATTTTTCGGACGGAATATAAGCCCATTCAGCTATGACACGTACTAGCTCAAAATCAGAACGTATCGCAGCTGAGTCGACGGATACACGGCCAAAGCGTGGTTCTGACCATATTACCTTCTCGAGAGCCAATACATTCGATCAAGATGAGATAAGCGAAAACCTGCTTTGGCCCATTTAAATACAACAGCCCTACTCAGACACTCACTAACAAAGTGATTTCGCAAACGCAGAAAAATTTCCCTGTTTTTAACGCCTTCCCTCACTAACAAAGTGATTTCGCAAACGCAGAAAAATTTCCCTGTTTTTAACGCCTTTCCTCACTAAAAAACGAATGACAATACGTTGCATAACGGCGGTCGGCACTTGAGGTTCACTCATAGTTGTAACACGCGCGGGAAACATGCACTCCCGTTGCGACCAACGGGATTCGAACCAAGGACCTACGGATGACGCAGCGAGCACTCTAACCACTACGACACGTGGATGACTTTTGGATTTTTTTAACGGGTATTAAAATTTTATCCATAAGTGTACTATTATCGTGATTCTAAGAAGCTATACAAGTTGGGCACACAAAACTATGCTCATGTCAGATGGGTTTTATATTGAACCTACGATATGCTGACACATACACTGATTATCTCAAGAAAAACCTTAATGGCATGCACAACAAATAAAATCAGTTTTACTCCATTTTAACCGGCAACCATTTTGCTGCATTCTTACTAAAATCATTGACTAGCTCAAATCTTAAATATATTTTTGTTATTCTACTCACCTAAAAAATTGGAGAAGATTCAATCAAAAGTGTTGTGTCTGGTTTGATAGAAGGCCCAAGCAGTAGAATGATCGAGTATGATTGTTGTAATCGGAGACAATTCAAACGGCTATAACTTCTGCAAATATGATACGATTTTATTGAAACAAATAGAATATTTGCCTTTTATAGGACGATACTAATAAAGTTTTGCTGGCGCAAATGTTAAATTTACAAATCGTACTATTATTAGCAACGTTCAACGAATTTCAAACTCTTAAGTTATTTTTTATTGGATTTACCTCCATGGCCTTTTCACCAATAAAATGCAGGTGTTCATCTTCATCCATTCATTAATAAATTCAATCAAGTGCTCATAGCACGTACTTTGAATGTCGAAATAACAAAAATTTATTCAATATTCCCATTTAAAACCCCCGACATCTGGTTTTACGATTACTGATGTCACTCGTTGAATGAATTCTCAAAGACATTCATGATATATATCGCTCATTTGCTGCAATAACATCATAATTTAAAAATAGTAATAGTGGGGTACGCAAAAATTTCATATGTTTCCTCTCCTCTCCTACCCTCCTCGACATAGATTAAGTCATTTAAATAGTGGTTTTGCAAAAGTTTTACTGAGGTCTTTTATATGACTCCTCGCTCGACTACATGTGATCAAAAAAAAATTTAAAGGACACCCCCTATATGGCGAGAACCCCTTTAAAACACACTGAAATTTAATTGCACCCCAAAAGTTTAAAAAGGTAATCACTTCTGATCTCTCTACAAAGTTTCATGGCTATAGCTTCTATAGTTTCGGAGAAAAACTGCTGTAAAATATAGACGGACGAACGGACACAGGTCGTGGTTCCAATGGGGTTTTCTATTTTAGTACAAAACCCTGAAAAGGTGGAATGATCAAGTTATGAAGTTCCAGTTACATTTGGGCAAAAAAATCCATTTGCATTTAGGCATTAAAGTTTCCTCTTCCCCTCGATGCAGGTAATACTGTTGCAATAAAAGTTTTGGAAAGTTCTCATCAATACCTTTCATTCGATACCCCACCACCATGACCATTTTTGGGTAAAAAATGACATCTATGGAAAAAAAGTCTAATCGGGGAGATGCTTGCACCGCTTGGCAAATGGAACCATGTGGCACGTTTTGTTCGAGCAGTCCTTAAAGTTTAAAAGGGCTCAGAACAGTCAGAGTCGGAGGATCACTTTTCTAGCAATTCCTCTCTCTCCTTTTTTCCCGCTAGAGCAGGGATCCGGTAACATAAAGCAGCCCACGGCGTAGCAAAACGAGGCATAACTCGAAGTAATGTGTCAAACGGTTTAAAGCTAATCTCTCAGGTTGACAGGGGAAGTGCTTAGTGAGTAGTCCAGAGGTCTTGTGCGTGCGAGAGCCCCACACTCAGGCCGTAAATAGCCTTTACCTCCCAACCACAAAAAAAAAGAATTTGATTAGGGAGGAATTTGTAGGAGTTGGGTCTACGCAAAATGTTGGTGCAGTGGCGGAGAAATTGCCTTTCTCTGCATATGAGTCGTTCCATTTGGGAGGGGGCGAGATCAAACAAGAAAATGAAGCCGAAACCAAACATGGGTGTTATGCGGGACTTGTAGCAAAATATTTTCGAGCGGTTGGGTAGTTTGGAACTGTATATTCTTCTTCTTCTTAGCACTACAGCCCCTATCGAGCTTTCGCTTCCTGCAAACAGCGCCTCCAACTGTCTCGGTCCAGTGACCAATTTCGAAATCCGAGCAGCGATGGACTGTCTTCGTCGACCGAGTCAGACCAGCGTTTCCTCGGTTTCCCCACTTCTTGGGTATCCGTTGTTCGTCCATACGATTCATGTTCCTAGCCCATTGCAGCTTCCGCACTCTTACAATCGTTGAGAGCTCCGGTTCGTCAAAAATTTCATATAGCTCATGGTTGTATCGAATTCGCCATTGGTCTTCGTCTAGCTTCGCTCCGATTATTCGCCTCAGGACCCGTCGTTCAAAGGCGTTCAATATATTTGCGGATGCTTGGGTTAGGATCCATGTTTCACACCCATAGCATAACACAGTTCTTATCACAGATTTGTATACTTGGAGCTTTGTTCTCCTGTGTATGCAGCTGGCCTTCAAGATCGTCAAAACTGAATAAAATATTTTATTTGCGAGCTGTGTTCTTCGGCGTATTTCGTCTCTTTCATTGCCCGTTTTCGTTATTTTAGCGCCTAAATACACAAAATCGCTAACACTCTCGATTCTGTATTCGCCAAGTGTGATATTTTGTGTATTTGAGGTATTTTTCCTCGACTGCGTCATGAGCTTTGTTTTATTTTCATTCATTTGTAGCCCTACTAGTTTTGCTTCGCTGTCGAGTTTCAGGAAGAGTTCTTTGGCAGTTTTTAATAACCTTGACAGAATGTTGATGTCGTCTGCATAGGCTACTACTTGGCTCGACTTGTATAGTAATGTACCTCGCATATCGACAGGTAGCTTCCGTATGGCGTACTCCAGAGCCAAATTGAATAGCAATGGGGCCAGTTCATCTCCTTGCTTTAGTCCAATATTTATGTCAAAGGCATCGGTGAGTTGGTTATTGATGCGAACTTGGGAGGTTGTCGACGTCATTGTGTAAGACGGACTAATTTGGCTGGGATGCCAAAGCAAAGCATTATTTGGTACAGTAAGTTACGATCAATACTGTCGTACGCTTGCTTGAAGTCAACGAAAATTTTGTGTACGTCTATGTTGAACTCTCAGCATTTTTCAAGTACCTGCTTGACTGAACAATTCGTCTGTTGTTGATTTACCTGTCCTAAAACCACCTTGATACTCCCCAATAATACTGTTGGCGTATGATCCGATTTTATTTTCTAAGATTTTAGAAAATATTTTGTACGCCGTACAAAGTAGTGATATGCCTCTATAATTTTCGCACTGTAGCTTGTCACCTTTTTTGTGGATAGGGAATATAATTGATTGGCTCCACTCTTTCGGCATATGTTCTTGTTGCCAAATGTATTGGATGACTTTGTGAATAGCTTGATGAACACTACTGCCAACATATTTGATGAGCTCCACTGGAATCTCACCGATGCCCGGCGCTTTATTATTCTTTCGGGCTTTGATGATGGAACAAACTTCATCCAGAGATGTGGGGCTAACGGAAGCTTTCCGCAGACATCTATAGGCTCCGACGTTCTGGAACTGTGCGGAGGGTTAAGGAGGTCCTTGAAATATGCTGTATATTAGTATGGGGTAAAGGGCACGGAAAGTCGACTGTTGATAGTAACTCTCAGGTAAGTTATCTGATGGTGGGTTGGGATAAGTATAGTATGTCATTGAAATTGAGAACAAAATTGTTTGCGTCGCTTCGAATCTTGCGGGAAAGACGAGATTTTCCTCCAATGATGTGTTGACGAGAAGTTTCCGCTTTTCTAAATCAAGGTGGAGTTGATGGAGGTAGCTGTTAATTTTTGATTGGAACAGAGTTAGATTTTTCGCTGATGCGAAAGCAACAATGTCATCAGTGTAATGAAGAAGTCGAATTGATGGTGAGGTGTTGGACGATAATAGAATATCAGCTATGTAAAGAGAAAAGTGAGTAGCTGAAAGAACGGAACCTTGAGGGATGCCTGCAGTTTAGGAAAGAATTATATTTGCGAACCAAAACTTTAACGGTTGAAGTCCTGTCAGATAGGTAGTTGCGAAGGTATTTGCAGAGGTGGGGATGCAAGTTAAAATCATCGAGGAGTTTATAAATTAGACCATGCTGCCATACGCAGTTGAAAGCCTTGCTGATGTCAAGAAGACATGTAGCAGTGGGGGTGTTATCATTAGAGATCGTGCATATATGGGTTTTCAGGGAAAGAAGGTCATGATCAACCGAGTGGAAGACGCGGCTCGTTAACTGGAAATCAGGGATTATATGGTTAATGTTGCAATGTTCGTCACTGAACTCTTTGGCAATGATTTCGAACATTTTTGCAGTCACTGACAGAAGAAATATTGGGCGATAGCTGCTGGGGTCGAGGGGGCTCTGATTCTTCTTTGGAATGGGAACAGTGACTGCCTCGCGCCATTGTTTAGGGAAGTGTGCATTGTCATTGCAATGGTTGAAAAGATTTGCAGAGAAAGGGCTAAACATTTAGTTACATTTAAAAAAAATTCATGATGGGGATAGAGTAAGAACCACAACATTTCTTGTTTTTTTCGGGATTCGATTATATCGCTGACTTTATCGACAGATTCAAAACTAAGGGGAGAGGAAGTTATAAAGTTTATTGGGAACAAAGATGATACAAATAAAGTCTCAGGTTCTGAATCTAATTCAAAAGCAATATTTTGAACTAATGAGTCAATACAGGAAGTTACAGGTGATTCAGGGCTAGGATTTTGTAAGTGTGAAGCGGTACGGTGAGCATCAGTGAAGAAATCTGCCAAAACATTGGCTTTCACAAAGGGAGCTGTATTTTGTTCAAGGATATGATTGGTGGTGTTATTACGTTTTTCGAGTGAGGGACACATACTGCCGAGCTCTTTGTAGTAGGTGTTTGGTTGAGGGTTGCATTAGAAAGTTTAGTTTCGAAGTACTCATTATAGAGTTTCGTATCTTCGTGACGAATGGCATTTTCTAGAGGAAAGGTTTTGTGATGTACGAAGGCGGTCTGATAAGTACTTAGCATACAAAACAAAAACGAAATTTTTCTAAAAGTTGCGATTTATTTCTCATCATAATCTCCTCTTAGCTCGATACACTTGACCCAGCTATGCTCCAACTTCTTTAACCCGTCTGAAAAATCCGTTTTCTCGAGGTCTGCAAAGTAAGCCTCCGTCGCGGGCTTAACCTCCTCATTCGACTCAAATTTCTGCCCGGCAAGTGACCATTTCAAGTTGAAAGAAGTCACACGGGGCCAAATCTGGAGAAGACGGTGTATCGGGTAGCAGTTCATAGCCCAATTCGACCACTTTGGCCGTGGCGACGGTGAAGGTGTGAACCGGTGCGTTGTCATGGCGGAAGAGCACTTTTTCTTCGCCAAATGAAGCCTTTTTTCTGCAATTCGGTGTCGAATCGATCCAATAATTCGGCATAGTAGTGTCCTGTGACCGTTTTGCCCTTCTCCAGGTAGTCGATGCAGATCACACTTTGTGACTACCAGAAAACGGTGGCCATTACCTTTCCGGCCGATAGGACAGTCTTCGCCTTCTTCGGAGCATGTTTGCCGGGTAAAGTCCACTGTTTCGACTGCTGCTTGGTCGCTGGTGTGTACCAGTGGAGCCATGTATTGTCAACGGTCGCGAAACGACGCAGAAACTCCTTGGAGTTGCGCTTAAAAAGCGTCAAACAATACTCTGATGCGGTCTCACGATTGCGTTTGTTGTCCGCAGTGAGCAAACGTGGCACCCATCGCGCCTACAGCTTTCTCATGCCCAAAAATTCATGCAAGATAAAGGGTTTTCCAATAATAGGTGTTATTTTGAATAGCCCGCTATTTCGGTAGATGTCACTTTTGAAGCTGTCATTTTTTAATATTTGACAAGTAGAAACTACTCCATTAATTAAAATGGAACGATACACGCTCCAACAACGCATTGAAATTATTAAAATTCACTATAAATATGATGAAAATTTGGCAGAAACGGTTCGAAAAAGTCGAACATTTTTGGGTCGTCGTGAAGCACCTTGTCGGACCGCAATACAGAAATTGGTGAAAAAATTCGAGCTGTTGGGATAAATTAGTGATGTGAAGAATAAAACCCGTGCACGTCACTCAAGAACAGCCGAGAATATTGCTGCTGTAGCCGAAAGTGTTGAAGAAAACCCAGGTTTGACCATTCCTTGTCGTTCTTTGGAATTAGGCATTCCACAAACGTCATTACACCGTATTTTGCATAAAGATTTGGGTCTTAAGGCTTATAAAGTTCAGTTAACACAAGAACTCAAGCCGGTCGATCATCAACAACGTCGTGTCTTTGCTGATTGGGTCCTTGAAATGCATGAAAATGATCCGGAATTCCATCGAAAAATCATCTTGAGTGATGAGGCCCATTTCCACCTCGGTGGCTGCGTCAACAAGCAAAATTGTCCCATATGGGGCACGGAAAACCCAAGAGTTATTGTTGAAAAGCCTCTCTATCCTCAACTTGTGGCTGTTTGGTGGGGTTTATGGTCCGGCGGAGTCATTTGACCTTACTTTTTCGAAAATGTGGCTGGAGCAACAGTTACGGTGAATGGATTGCGCTATTTTTTATGGCCGGAATTGGATGGTATTGATCTGGACAACGTTTACTTTCAACAAGACGGCGCTACGTGCCACACAAGCAATGAAACCATTGATCTTTTACGAGAAAAGTTTCCGGACCGTGTTATCTCTCGAAGAGGTGATCATAATTGGCCACCGAGATCTTGTGATTTAACACCTTGTGACTTCTTCCTTTGGGGCCACGTGAAACAGGTTTACGCCAACAGCCCAGCGTCGATTCAAGACCTCAAAGATGGAATTCGTGAGGCTATCGAGGATATATAAACATATCATGAAAAGGATATGGTCCTGTAAATGTGGTCGTGGTGGTCATTTGCCCGATGTTATTTTCCACTATTAACGGCATACCTTCCTTTTTATAATGAAATAAACATCCAATCATTTCATATTAAAAAATGGCAATATCAAAATAACACCTCTTATTGGAAAACCCTGTATAACTCACGCGATCTTTTGAGATGCCTACTATCTCAGCTATCTCACGCACGATCAATCGGCGGTCTGCCAATACGAGCTCGTGGATTTTTGTCACGTTATCCTCCGTGGTACCCGTTTTCAGGGCAGCTGGCCGTGGCTCATCAAAATCCGACGTGCGACCACGTTGAAACGCGCTAAACCAATTTTTTACGGCCGCCATCGCAGGAGCAGAGTCACCATACACAGCTTCCAAGCGCTCTTTGATTTAGCTGCTCGATTCCCTTCCAGAAACAAGAATCGAATCACCGACCGATATTGCTATTTCTCCATTTTTCTAAAATCCGCGGACATGTCCGCTTCCACTCCCGGCCAAAACAAAACTACGGGCCCGATTCGGCTGAAATTTTGACAGTAACCGTCTACGAGAATGTACTACATGATAGTGAATCTCTCTTGCGATTATGGCGCCATCGCGCGGAGAGGTTAAGTGCTTTTCGGACCGCCTCGTATGTGGAAATAAGTTGGGTTGTAGCGATTGCGATGCAGCTGTCTTCGCAGTGTGCGTTTTTATCGGATTTTTATCGAGAGGAAGTGTAACAGTGAGGGGAAATTAAGCTGTCTTGAAGGGATGATGGCTGATGCGGGCTCAAAAATTTCAGACGTATAGTTTCAACAGTAGAGTCTATATGAGAATTAGTGACTGTTTGGTTATTAGGAAAGAGGAGGCCTAGGATTTTCGGTCCGATAGTTCGACGAAAAGCTTTCCAATCGGTGTTATGGTAGTCAGGGCGAAGGACTTCCGTATCATGGTCGCTCAAGGCAGGAGCAGTTTCGAGAAAAGGGTAAGTGTTGGAGTTGTGAATTATTGTGAGGACATGGCTCTAGAAGAAAATCAAGGTAAGAATGGGAGGAACGGACGTGAAAGCTAAGGAGGGCTGAGTTTGATATTAAGAGGTTGTGGCTTATGCCGCAGTTCTGGTATCATGAGTGTACTATTCTACCATTCATGTTTGCAATGGAGTTAAGCCAAAGAGGGTGTCGAGCCTTAAGATCGCCACTGATGATGATGTATGAGGATGAGGCTTGTACTGGACGCGAAGCCTATTAAGCGTTGCACATTTGCATTTATCAGTGTCCTGTGGGCGAAGGAACAACGTGGCTTTGGGTATCAATTTACTTACAAACAAATTGTTTGGATTTTGATAAAAACCATTTTTTATATGCTTTATATCCTAGCGCGAGGAGATGTAAGCTGTCGATATAATTACAGGTGATGACGAAATTGGTCTGCATTTGATAACTTAAATTGTCTTTATTTTGATTTATATTTATGTTTTGTATGAAATTTTCATGACACCTGCATCTAATGTTTACAAATTCACGGATACTATCATTAAAAAGTGGGCCGAACATTGGTTTTTGAATTATTTGTTTCTCTTGAAAGTATGAGAACGAGCTTTTAAGATTTTCCATCTTAAAAGTTAGCAGAAGCTAGGAAGGTGAGAGCATAAATACTTCGCCTGTTTCATTCTTTTCATCTAGATGAAGGTGAAACTATTCGAGGCCCATATGGAATTTCCCTGAAAAGAAAATTAAGAACCTTCTCTTCTTTAAATAATTTCCGAAATTTCATGATTGCAGCTTCTATAGCTTACGAGACGGAAAGTCAGGCCGCGATTAAAAAAAACGGTGACTACGACTGGAAAATGGTTCTTTCTTAGTTTCAATGGACTTTATGTGTTTGGAAGAACACAAAGCAAATAAGTGCGAAAATTTAATGGCATCATGTCTGTTAGTTTTGGTAGTTTATTTCATGTATAGTAGGCTAATCATTTTACTTTTTTTGAGTCGTTCAAATGCAAAAAAAAAAAAAAAGATTCTCATAATGGCTAATGTATTAATTCTATTTGATCAATTATAATTGATCAAATAGAATAATTATTATCAGCCAGGTTGACAGAATACAAAAGTTTGGAGCAAACAAGGATTTAATGAAAATTGGTCATATAGAGCACCCATTGTGACTATTTCTGTGTTGATATACAGTGAGCGTCAAAAGAAAGTAAACACCAACTTTTCATCTTTAAATGGTTACATTACAAAGCTATTATTGACTTGCGATAAAAAGTAATATTAATGAGGTTACTACTAAACCATTTAGAGATTGATTACTATTAAACATGAAATCAAAAAAAGTGGCAACATTGGACAAATCTCACCAAAGTGGAAATCCATCGAATTTTACGCGTCAAAAAACAGTAAACAGTGGTAACACTTACTTCGCTTCTTTTATATTTCAGGGAAGAACCTTAACTTTTGGTGACAAATTTGTGCTGTTCGCGTGCTTTACTTCACCAAAAGTCGTTTTAAGTGCATTTGTTCCAATTAATATTAAAAATAAAGACGTAAAAGAAAATAGTTTCACTATGAGAGAGCAAATATCGCCTGATACTCGGAAAATTATAAAAGACTTAAAAAAAGGTAAACCCTTGCGTGAAATTGGCGAAACCGTGGGCAGAAACCATGCACAGTAAAAAAAAATTATTGATAAGTATGCCAAACATCATCTCGATAAAGATTTACCGAGATCTGGACGCCCAAAGCGGTTTAGTGGTACTGAAGTTAGAGCTGTAGTAAGAGAAGTAAGGGCATATCCAGCCTCAAGTGCAGTTAAATTGTCAGAAGACATAACGCAGGCATCAGGCAAACCAGTAAGTGCGAGTACAGTCAGGAGAGTGTTTTAAAAAAATGGTCTGGAAGAATACAACGGAAAAGGCCATACATATCCAAGGCGAATCAGATCAAGCGTATGGTTTCGCTAAAAAATACAAAAACGAGGCTTCATCTTTTTGGAAAAACGTATTATATACTGACGAAAGCAAATTCGAAATTTTTGGCGCGAAAAGGCCCCCAAAAATATGGCGTGCTAAGAATGAAGCCTTCAAAGAAAACCAACATTGTTAAGCATGGTGGCGGTTCAGTTATGGTATGGGGGTGTATGGCGGCAACTGGTGTTGGTAATCTTGTTTTTATTGACTCCACAATGGACAAAATGGATTATGTACCCATTTTGAGGGACATGTTGCCCCTAGCGTCGAAACATTAGGCTTGTCTGGAAATTGGATCTTTCAACAGGACAACGATCCAAAGCATAAGTCCAAAATTGTGAAAGAGTGGCTACTGTACCGGACTCCCTAAGAACTTGATCATCCGCCGCAGTCCCCAGATCTTAACCCGATCGAGCATCTGTGGGAACACCTTGACAGAAAAGTGAGACAACGGGTCATTTCAAGCAAAGCCGACATAAAGAAAGTTATAAAGGAAAAATGGAGCCAAATCTCTCCCGATGCTACAAAAAAACTTGTCGCGTCGATACCTTGAAGACTAAATGAGGTGCTTAAGTCCAAAGGAAAACAAATGAAATTTTGAAAAATTGAAAAAAATCGACTTTTTCTATTGAAGTTCTGTTATGTTTTGTTTGCTGTTTACTTTTTATCTTTGTTATGTATTACTTTTGTTTAATGTTTATGTTGTGTTCAGTTCTTATTAAATGTCTTTGATTCCTTATACTTATTTTTGGTTTTGTGTTAATAACTTTGTTTTAATAAAATTCTTAATACAAGTATCTAAGGTGTTTACTTTTTTTTGACGCTCACAGTATATCAACTCGATCCAGCATTGAACAGATGTATATTGAAGTTAAATGCATGCACTATACATATGAACAATACATTGCCAGAAATTGTTGCACTTCCTTTTGGATAAGATAAGATTAAATTACAATTTTAAGTCGAACCGTTTCCTATCAACTGTTCACTCGGATAAACATAGTCTTGTTGGTGAACACCAGAACGGCTTAGGCAAATGTAAATCCAACATTAGGTTTGATCAATCAAATCAATCATTAGAAATCGATTGTGTGTGTTTAGAACATCAGGGGAATTCCCTATTAAATGCAAACTAGTCACTAACATTGTTGCATACAAATTTAAATCTAAGCTTAGTATTTAGTTTTGAAGTGCGAATTAAGACTTGCCTATCAACTTTTTATTAATCAGTTACAGATTGGTGGAAATTGTTCCTTAATAAATTTAGATGAAATAATTGACATCTAATTTCATTTTCTCGCTGGTTCTATCCTAGATTATTCAAAAGAATCTATAAAAACATAGAATTCATATGTTAAATTATGCATGTTTATAATCAGCATCAAGTCAGTTGTAGCTGTTTAACTTGTTTTTTTTCTTTGAGGATACAGTCACGAAAAATATCCCTATAGCTTTGATAAAATAAAAAAAGTTCAAAAACACCATAGACTGGTCAAATTTTTAGTCAAAAATCGTTATGTTGCTTGTCGATAGGGACTATTGTACGAAACTATTCGGAATGAAACCGGTTAAATTCCACACTTTTGGGTATGATTTCAACAGCAGTTCACTTGTTCGTCTTTTGCATTAATAACTTACGATACGATTTTCGTGTAGTGTAAATGTAGTAACTTTGCGTGCTAATGCCTGGTTTTTCTGATATCTGTTTGGAAGAAAAAATATGAATGGTAATGAACCCCATAGCTATTGCGTCATATACAAGTTAAATGTATATTTTAGTATATTGTATTTATTATATTTTATATTTACCACAGTAATAATATTACTCAAATTTTCATGACAAAGAGTAAAAACTGAATTTTATTAGTTTTGTGTATATGCTATTAATATATCACGTTGGGTTATAATCCCGAGTAGACATCAGTTTAGGCATGCCTAAACGGGCAAGGGCCTAATCCAAAAATAGTGAGGTTTGCCTAGGTTAGGCATGCTTAATGCGGGCGTAATGGGCACGCCTAGGTTAGGCATGCCTAATGCCGACCTAATGGGGGCCTAATTAGGCATGCCTAACTTAGGCTATCTTAGAAATTTCGCGTTTAAGTGCAATCTAGGGAGTAAAAAAATATTCAGTTGAAAATTTGCAATTGAAAGTAAGATTAGGAATTCTTCACATTTTGTCAGTTAAGGCATGCTAAACGCGGGCGTCCTCCGTAGCTGATCCCAAGCCCGTTTGTGAAGGGAGGAGGGATCCCCTTTTTTCTCCAACCCAAAGCTTCCATGATTCCTCATCCTTAATCCCACGACCAAAAAATGATAAAGGGACTCGGGGTCGCACATTGGGTTTACTGGTTCCCCAATGATGGGATATAAAATGCAGATAAATACCAATAACAGCAAATACACCTACAACTCTGGTACTAAATTCTACTTACACTTCCTTTGTGGTGACGTAAGAGGGTGAAGGCTAGCCTTCCGCACCTGATAATGGAATCGAAAGTAATAACCATGCCGCCGGAATGGAGGTTGGGCAACGGGCTAACTCCCCGTCTCTGGAAAACCCTATATTGCTTTGAAACTTGCAACGGAGCCTCGGAATGGAGTGGACCTACAGCAACGACCTCGTAACCGAAAAATGGACCGTGGCATTGGATCCAGGAATGATAGATCATTGAACAACCCTGGCGCTGTTAAGGACCTTTTACAACAGATCAGTCAATATAAATGAAACATACTGGCAATCCAGAAACGAACTGGACTGGAAGTGATATTCAAAATATGAGATCGCACACAATATTCAGAAGTGGGAAGCCTGCCTGAATTGGGAGTGACCTTAATTGTGGATAGAGAATTCAAATCACACGTTATTGATTTTAAGGCAGACAATGAACGGTTGTGCGCGATCCGTATAAAAGCGAAATTCTTCAAAATTGCTCTGATAAATCTACACGCCCCGACCGATGAAAAGACGAAGAAACGACGGAAACGTTTTACAATCACCTGGAAAGACTAATCGACTCGTTGCCTACAAACGACATAAAAATTATTCAGGGCGATTCAACGCTAGGGATGGCAATGAGCTATCTCATCAGGGAAAGACTGGAGGATATAGACTTCATGATGAAACAAATGACAACGGTCAGCGTCTGATTGACTTTGCATTTTGCAGAAATCTAGTCTAGGCTTGATTCCTACATCGACGCATACATAAAATGACCTGTGTATCATCAGATGGCAACACACAAAACCAGATCCACCATATTTTGATTCAACAAAGATGGGTCTCGAGCATACTTGACGTCCGTACATACCGAGGAGCCAATAGTAACTCGGATCATTACTTGATCAAACTAACCTATCGATATCGTACGAGTATATCAAACGTTATTCGGCGAAGACCAGCGCTCTGCAGAAATTCGACATCGAAAGGCTTCAAACGGCGTCTGTGGTAACAAAAACAAATCTCGGAGGCCCTCGACAACCAGCTGGCTCCCATCCTATCAGACACATCGCTGAAAACAATCAACGAGCTATGGGTGAAAGTGAAAGCAGCAATTAAGACCGTGGCAGCACAGATATCGGGCATCAAGCCCGGCGCAAAAGAAATGATTGGTTAGATTATTAGTGCCAGAATGCGCTGGACGAAAAGAATCAGGCGTACAAGCAATATTTAGGTAGCAAAACTACAACGAAGAGAGAACATTATGCAAATCTCAGAAAAGTAGCGAATAAGAAAATTAGAATTAAAAAAAGAAAATACTATGGAGTATCGCTGTAAGTCTAGCGAGCAATAACACAAGACAAGCATACAAAGTAGTGAAAAGTCTGAAACAAGGTTATCAGTCCAAAACCACGCTCTGTCGTGATGACATCGGCAACATTATCGCTGATGAAAACAGGATTAAGGAAATATGAGCATTATTTTTAAAAAACCTCCTAAATCCTCGCGCTGCACATTGATGAGGTTCCACTGGAGCATATTAAATATGGTTGCAGCGGTGTTCAGAGAGCCATCAATAGTCATCCAGCACATTTGGCAACAATAACATATGCCGAACGAGTGGAGACTACCAATTATATTCCTTATCCACAAAAAAGGCGATAAGCTAAAGTGCGATAACTATTGAGCAAATCACTACTTTGTACGGCGTACAAAATATTTTCGAAGATCACAGAAAATAAAATCAGATCATACGCCAACAGTCTTATTGGGGAGTATCAATGTGGCTTTAGAGCAGGTAGATCAACTATAGACCAATTGTTCAGTCAAGCAGGTACCTGAGAAATGCTGAGAATTCAATTTAGACGTACATCTTAATGTTTGTTGATTTTAAGCAAACATACGACAGTATTGATCGTAACGTACTGTTTCAAATAATGCTTTGCTTTGGTATCCCAGCCAAATTAGTCCGTCTTACCAAAATGACAATGACGTCGACAAGCTCCCAAGCCCGCATAAATAACCAACTCACATAAACATTGGACTAAAGCAGGGAGATGGGCTGGCCCTATTGCTCTGGAATACGTCATAAGAAAGCTACCTGTCGATAGAAGAGGTACGTTGTTATACAAGTCGAATAAAGTGGTAGCCTATGCGGACGACATCAACGTTTTGCCACGGTCGTTAACAACCGCCAACAAACTTGGTGTTCGCCAAGATTGGCCTTGTTTGAGGACGCGTGAATGCGCTGAAAATTTCGTATTCTAGTGCAACGTGGAAAGAGATAAAAATGATCAAATGAAAATTTTGAAATTTAATATGAGATTAGCAATTTTTCATTTCTTGCCAGTAGGCATGCCTAATGCGGACCTTATGGAGTATGCTTAAGCTAGGCATGCCTAATGCGGGCCTAATCAGGCATATATTAGCTTGTTCGAATTAGGATTTGTTTAGGAAAACCCTATTAGGCCCTAATGCCGAACGTAACGCATTACCCACGAATTCATAAACACAACGCCTTTAGGCACTGATAGGGCTTTCCGCATTATGAACTAATGGGGTTTTCCTAAACAGAAAAATCTTTGTTGTGAAAACTCAAAACAACACTAAATATCTTAGAACATCATTTTGCGAACATTTATTGAAAGCGATAGTTTTATGATAGTTTTGCTGTAGTTTGGCGACAGTTTTATGATAGTTGTACGATTGTCTAACGTTCATTTTGCGATGGTTTTACGATAGTTTAACGATAGAACACGATAGTTCTACGATAGCTATACGATATTTATATATTTTTAAGATCGTTCTTCGATAGTTGTTTTAAGATAATTTTATAATTATGTTACGATAGCTTCATGGGAGTTTTATTATCGTTTTGCGATTTGTTATCAAAAATACAGTTTGCTGAGCCACTTGTTCACTTCACAAAAAAAAGTTCAAATTTTGACTGTGATGGGCTTGCCTAAACATTTCCTAATTTAGGAGGTAATGAGGCTTGCCTAAACTGTTCCTAAACATAATTTTTTAGCGAAAAAACACAAACCAACCTTAAATTGTTGGTAAGAGTTCAAACATTTACGATTGTCTGCACTTTACAAAGAAATTTTAATTTAGTCGGTGATGGGGCTTGCCTAAGCAATTCTAATTTAGGCAAAGATGGCCTTGCCGAAACACTTCCCAATTTCGGCAACGATGTGACTTGCCCAAACAGTTCGTAAACAGAAAATTTTTTGTTGTATAAAATCGAAACAAAATAAAATCTCTGTAATAGTTTATAATGATGTGTAGGAGACGAGGATGTGATGAGGAGTTGATCACTTTTCCCCAAATTAGGCATGCCTAATGCGGGCCCTAAATCTCTATGCCTAAGTTAGGCATGCCAAATGCGGGCCTAATGGGGCCCTTATGCGGCATGCCTAAATTGAATCAAAATATTTCACTGCATATAATTTGAACCAGAGCCATGTTTATCGAAAATGTGAGTTTTCTTGGGCAATATGATAACTGGTAAGTATTTTGCGGGTAGTCTGTGTGGTCTAGTGGTTAGAGCATGAACGCATAAGCCGAAGGTCCCAGGTTCAAATTTCTTTTGGAGCAACGTGATTTAGTTCAGGGGATTTTTCGGACAGACTACGAGTGTTCACTCAGTGGTGATATGTACTGATTTAATCAGATCATATCATAGCTGAGCAAGCACACGGGAGCATGGTACTGACCAAATCAACTTCCGAAAAAATCAATACTTCCGGCCCACAAAAGAAAAAGAGCAAGTCTGTATGGGGTTGTTTAATGTCTTTGTTTAATTTCAAGTAATTATCTTCGCTTGGCCAGGCTTTGAAAACTTATCGACAGCTGTAAGAACTTGTTGCTTCTCGGTGCTAAATAAATCAATATGAATGGTATGGCCTGCATATTTTGGAATTGGTGTAGAATTTAAAAGAGGTTTGTTCGGATGTCGATGGTTTTTTTTTTTTGCAAATGCTAAATTGTTTGACCAGATTCTTTATCTTTGTCGCGATTTTGTGGAAACAAAAGTTTTCCTCAGCGTTACGATGTGCTCGTTTGTAAGTTTGCAAGATTTTCTCTTTTTGTTCGACTCCACGAGGAATATCCTCAACGAAGTATTTGGATATATCAAATTCGATAACGCCTGAAATGCACGGGGTAAATTTGTTGTATACGTACCATAGTTTCTTCCAATGTTAACAAGCCATTTAGTGTATTGGGGCTTAGGTAGTGCTGGAATATATTTATAATATTGCTATTTGAGTATTGTCGTTTAATAAAAGTATGTCTGGAGGGAAATTATTTTGTAACTAGTAGCTATCTTCAGCATAAATTTTCAGGATTATTTGATTTCGAAAGACAACGGGTAATTGAACTGTGTTAATCAGATTTTGAGGCGAGCTGTTATCGCTGTGCGCTGTAGGCCTTAAGAAATTTACCAAGATGCTTTAGGAGGTCGTAAAAGGGAGTTTGCCACCACATTGGCCTTGCATGGCTTGCATCCAATTCGTGGCTATATTCCTCCAAGATGGACTTCCATCTTTTCATCTTGCTGTTCATATTCTTATTACTCAACGCGTCAGTTAAAGATTGGTGGTGAGTATATATTTTGATCTTTTGAAATCCGTAATGACTTTCGAGCCCATATGATGGCAAGCATCTCTTTCTCAATGGTGGCGTAGTTCTCCTCGGTTTTAGTCAACGTTCTCGATAGAAAAACTACGGGTTTCTTATCCTGTAAGATGACCGCACCAATAGCGTAATCTGAGTTGTCGGGTTTTAATTGAAACTCCTTTTCGAAATTTGGGTGAGTCAAAACCACTTCCTTAGATTGGCTAATTTTCAAGGGTATTAAATGTACTCGTACGTAGAGCCTTTGAGTCAATGTGAAGCATTTTATTTTTCGATTGACTTTTGGACACTCGTCAGAGGCTTTGTGATTTCGGCATAGCTCTCGATAAAGCGACGGAAATACCCCGACATTCCTAGAAACGATCGAAGATCTTTCAGAGTTTTACGGTTATGTTGGGAATTGCATGAACTTTCTGGGCCTGGTTTTTATACCATCGCTGCTTACGACATAGTTCAGAAAACGTTTAAACAATTCACATTTGCCCAAGTAAATTTTTATGTTGGTTGGTTTGACAACTTTCTCTAGATTTTCGAAGTGCTCAGCTTCGTCTTTTGCGAAGATGATATCATCGATGTATACATAGCAACGCACTCCTATGTGTTCTCATAGTACGAGTATATCATCGAGGGTCCAGCGAAAAATATATGAAGCGTTTTTGAGCCCGAGTAGTAGGCGCGTCAATTCAAATTTTCCGTTGTTAATGAAAAATGCTGTTTTGGGGATGTTCAAGTGGGATCTAGTGGAATCTACTTTTAAGGTCGACAATGGGTTTGTTCTTTTTAAATTTTGTCAAAATGGTACCTATTTCCGGTATCGAATATTTGTCTGCGTTGGTAACTGTATTCGATTTGCGGTAATCAATGACCACCCGATACTTTATCTCACAAGATACGTCCGGCTTTTTGAATATGACCCAAACTAGGGAGTTATAGGGAGATTTGGATAGCGTGATTATTCCATCTTTGAGAAGTTTGTTTATTGTCTTCTCAATGACTTCCTTTAGGGCCATCGGATTCGGATACGACCTGGACTACGCAGGATCAGCGGATTTTGTCCGCATCTCTCCTTAGACTGTGATATTATAAGTTAAGTTTTTCATCGATTTCCGTAAGTCATTTGGGTCAGTTTATCAATATATGTTATTAAGTTTTACTATTTAATCTAATCGGGAATCTAGAAACATTCTTGCATATGTTTTTGACATCGCTGAATCCGAATCTGGCGTTTATTTACACTCTTTCATCATATTTTTCGTATCGCTGCGTAAGCCGAAGGCCCTTGGTTCGAATCCAGTTGGTAAAAATGAGATTTGTTTCGAGTAATTCTACGGATGGACTTTAAGTCCGTTCAGTTATGATATGTGCTGGTTTAAAATCAGAACGTATCGTAGTAAGGTGGGCGGACGCACAGCCAGGGCGTGGTACTGACCATATCACCATTCTCGAGTGCCAATATATACAATCAAGATTATAAGATACTCTTAACTATCTCTAAACGAAGGTCCGAAAGGGGCTGTAGTGCTGAAACAGCAAAAAAAAAAACAATTCATCTCAAAAATCATTCAAAATGACCAATAAAATAAATAGCCTTGGGTGACCTCTATGATAGACTCAAAGTGAAAATAAACGCCAGGTTCGGAGCGACCCCAAAAATAACACATCGTTCAATAAGTCCCGAGACGAACCCAGAGATAGTGCTAGTAGTACCAAACTGGCCACGTTTCCATAGAGTGCGAACCTTTACATGAAACGTGTAAACATTTCATGTCGATCGCATCACAGACAGCTGAGTTATCGAGGTTAGAGTAAAGTCACTTTGTAATTTGTTTGAAAAATAGAAAAAAACGAGTTTCGCGTGTTGATAAAACATTGTTTTTTAATGGGTAAAAACACCGTAGAAGCCCAGCAATGGCTTGGAAAACATTACCCGGACTCCTCTTCATCGAAACCAATGATTTGTTTAGACTCAGTATACCAACTGAGTTTAAACTTGGTCGTACGGACACAAACGATGCGGAACGTTCGGGTAGGCCATTGGAAGCCGTTACACAGGAAAATGTGAGTGAAGTGTTAAGAATTGTAATGTTCCCGAAGTTTTCACTTTGTTACATGCTTCTCTAAGCCAAAGTCATGCGCCTTGTAAGATTCAAGATCTTTATAGGGTGGGTAACGTAGCCTAAAATAATTCGATCGATCTGTGTCGTCAGAGCTTTTCCTAGAGTTCAATTCTTATTAATTTTACAGTAATTCAAATGCAAAGTATAAAATACTGTCGCGCACAGCATTATCAAACGTTGAAAAATTAGGGGGGCCCAACCCATCAAGAAAGCGACTTTTGACGAGTGCAGTAGAGTCTACTATTGTAGGGAACAGAAATATGGGATCTCTCAGCAAGGAGCTGTACTGAAAACGCTTGGCACAAGGTACAGAGAAGAGGAGCACTGAGGAGTGCATCTTCATAGCCGAAAGTCTTTGATTCGGTGGCACTAGCCCTCGCAGGCGTGATACCCTTTGCTCTCCTTGCGAGAAAGCGTCTTACTATCTACCTGCGTCGAAATGAACACACGAGGAAGAATATTGCCCGTGAGGAGAGACAACAGTACGAAAGGAAGATGGATTGCGTGCCTCATCCCTGATCTGAGACCTTACCTCAATCGAACGCACGATGTGATTGACTTCTACCTGACCCAGCTCTTGAGCAGGCATAGGGGCTTTCAGTCTTACTTGCACAAGATTGGTAAGTCGCGGTCCCCCGACTGTAGGTTTTGCGCAGAAGTGGAAGAAAATGCCTGCCACACATTTTTTGCATGCAAAAGATGGGGCAGGAGAGCTTTCCCCGGGGAGTCTTATCAGAAATGAAAAAATAGTTGATATACATTGATTTCTTTATTTCTGGAGGTTCTTGTTGAGAATCGCTTTACTGACAAGACATCCCTAAGGTTATCTTCCGGTTCAGCCGCGACATCATTTTCGTCGTAAAAACTGAAGAGCCAATTTTCGCCTTGGGAGCATATAAGAGTAGCAAGCTATTTTTGCACACTTTAGAAACATAAAAAAGCTGGAGGGATCCTCCAGAGATTTCGGACGGAGCAAAGTTTGCGAAGAGCGTTCACCGTGACATCGAACTCCGGCTAATCAGCATTTGGGATACCAGCCCTCTAAATGCTATTTATGAAAGTTTTCAAGTCACGCCTATAACAAATTATAGGAGGCGCTCTCTCCTTTTTGTTAGTAGCCACGCTTGGCTGCTGAATTTTACCCTTTTTCATTGGCCCACTTTTTGAAGTAGGCTTTGTAGCTCTGGGTTATCGGAATAGTCCCAGTAAAACTTGAATAAGTCTGCGCTTCAACCTCTTTTAGTTAAGGGAAGCCCCTCGTACTCACTTCAAGGTTTTGTGTGCCTTTGAAGGCTCCGGTGTTGGTGACAGTATTAGCCCCTTTCTCCCACCCTCTACTGAAACCTGTTTATTAAAAAGCTACTGTCCGTGGCGCTCTCACTCTCATTCACCTTTATTTCGTTGGATTTGTATTCTTCACACACTTGCACCTGCTTATTGCAACTAGCAAGCCACTAAGGAACTTTTCTTTCACATTGCCTCCAAACTTTCCGTAGAAATGCTGCAAATGTTTCTCTTTTTCCGCGTGAAGCTCGATTTTGTCGGGGGAAGCCCCTGTACTTGCGACTTCATTTCTTCAGTTATAAGACACTAGTTTCCTAGTAAATCCACGCATAGCAGATTTATTTTTATTTCAAGAACCAACTCACATACATAGTTATTCACATTTAAAAATTTAACTGATTATAACTGATACTACTCCTTGAACGGTTCAAATGGCAATATGATTTCCAATCAATTTCTTGATGAAGTCTGGAGATGTCTGTTAAAATACATTTTCTCGTGTTTTAAGTTGTAAGATGAAATTATTCGATCTACCAGATTTCACAGCTATCTGTCTCCACGCTATAGTTTGCTGCGAAGTCTGTCTTCAATTATCTCTTACTTTGGTCGATTCTTGTTAATTTCAGCCAGAGATGATCAATGTTGTTTTTACTAAAACTAGGCCCATTCACTATATGAATCTACATATTCGTTTTTTACCGAAATTCATATACTAAACAGGGTTTTTTGTATCAAATGATTATTCTTGAATGACTCTTGGATTTTCATGTCATAATATACGACAATTGTGCTTATCGACATGTGTATCCAATGGGAAATGGGGGTTGATGTTGCGTGAAAACGTCTAATAAAAGATCAGCAAAATGGCAACCTTGTATATGGTCACGTTAGTAGTCTGCGTGGTATAGTGGTCAGAGGCTCACCCCGTAAGCCGAAGGTGCCTGGTTCAATCCCGTTGATGAAAAGGAGATTTGTTTCGAGTGGTTTTTCGGACGGACTATGCTGGTCTAAAATCAGAACGTACCACAACTGGGTGGACAGATTTACGGCCAAAGAGTGCTACTGACCATATTACCTTCTAAGTGCCGATACATACGATCAAGATAATAAGATACTCTATCTCTTAGCGAAGGCCCGAAAGGGGCTGCAGTGCTAAAACCTAATATGTATATATGTATGTTTTTTTCGAGTATACACACATATGGTCACGTTAATTCAATTTTTGTGTTAATTGAATTTTTAAGTATGCAACTGCAAATATGGTGTTAATGTGGAATTCGGCGCATACCGCTCTTCAGATGTTGATGGGACATCGGCTAAATTTTCAAATGTAGCAGCAATGTGTTTATCCGAAAAAACGTTTTTTGGTTTGTGAGACTAGGGCTTATCATGAACAGATCGAGTATTTTAATCAAATTTCGAATTGTTTGCTCCGATGGACTATTATGTACGAGTATGCTGATGCTTAAAATGAAACATTTTTTTTAAACAGTGATTACAAAATTAATTTTTTGATTACAAAATAAAATTTGAATTCTCTGCATATCTAAATGTGATTTCGATTTCCTGACCTTGATTGATTGTATATATGAAATTTTAATTGATGAATCCTTGATGTATTTAATTATTCAAATCCCCAGACAAGACTTTGTAACATTTTCTGAAGTGATCAGGTTGTCAATATGTGATAGATATGCCTTTTTGCTCTACATTCCAATTTCTAAATTGAGTGGCATTACCCAGACTTATTAATATCATGCTTCGCGAAACAGTTCCTTCATATACGGTTCAAAATGATTTTATGTGATATGGGAAAGTAAATCAAGTCGTAACATAACATTCAATTAGAACGTTAATTGGAATAAAACTTTTTTAAATTTTCGATTTGAAATCGTGCGATGCCATATTGTAAGGTATTGTAAACTAGCTATTGCTCTTTTCTCAGGAAGAATTATATTACCAAGGAAACTTAGTCAATCAAGCAAATTGTTACAAGTTCGTTTATTCTTTAACTTTTCAGCCCCTATTTGGACATTCATTTCTACTAATAATGCGTTTATCCCTTAAAACTCGCTATATCATTCGATTCTGCTGTCAGTATATTTTATAACTGTCCTGTACTCAGCACCAACCACAAAATTATAATATGATTATCTTAACATGGTCGACTGGTTTAGTCTCTTCATTGACCATCTGCCGTATAGTTAAAAATGTCCCGTGCGAAGATGTTTTCAATTGACTTAACTTCTCTAGCTACTTACGTAATTTGACTCTTTCTGTCTACCGATATTTTTATTATATACTCGTACATGTTTGCAATGTGTCATGGTCATCTTTTCATTTCAGATTCACACAGCAAATTTGTCGAGATGCCGATGTGAAGGATATACGCGCTATAGAAAGGAAAATAGGCAACCACAACAGTTTAGGTAACAAACGGAAGAGACGTTCCTCCTTGGGCGAAAAGGTGAGTAGAGAGTCTTCATTTTGAATTCTTTTAAGACTACAGTTACAGCCTTTTCTACGTACACACTAACGTTATGAGCCTATCTTTCCTATACCATTGATACAAATTGATAAGCGTGAGTATCTATGTGTATAGAAATGTTTAGACCCATTTTTTGATCTGTAGGTATTTTCAAAAACACCCAACAACTGAACGTTAAACCCAATTTTCCTGTTTGGGGTCCATTGCGCACCCCTTGAAATAAATTTTCCTACTACAATAAATTGTATACCTTTCTGATTATTCATTGTCGTATGAAGGAACATATGCACCAGGTGAGAATAGTTAAAGACGGTGTCGAAGAAGAAGACGGGTGTGCACCAACAGCGCAGCGTCT
Source organism: Odontomyia ornata (assembly GCA_963969285.1). Classification (NCBI taxonomy): domain Eukaryota; kingdom Metazoa; phylum Arthropoda; class Insecta; order Diptera; family Stratiomyidae; genus Odontomyia; species Odontomyia ornata. Next base: position 257,130,914 of record OZ017740.1, on the reverse strand, counting down.
TGAAAGAAGTTCCTTGAATTTGAGTAGTACTAGTGTTAATGTAAGTTGGTTGGGGTTTTTTTACCAACCGGTTTATTCATTTTCTCAATGCGGCCGGGAATCAAATGAAGCAAATAAGGGAAGGAACAGATGACGTACATACATACGAGCATCCTTATTGCGATCGAGTTGTGAGGGGTTGTTTTTGAACGTTACATTTCACTAACGTGTCTCTGTTGGAGGAAGTTCGTTAATGTCTAGTGATCGACGGAAGTTAAATGAATTTCGAAAAAGTGAATTTTTGAAAATTAAAACAGTGGACGATAGTGACGTTTTTGGACGCCTAAATGCATCCCCAATTAGTAAATAGTGTCGATGAAGTTATGTTTACGGTAGATGACGTGGTGGTGGAGTTGATTGATTCAGAAATTTTACGTTTGTGCTATGAAAAATCAGCAGGAATGTGGCAAATGATTGAGTGGATGGTATGTTTCATTCTTACTGTTGTTTGATCACAACAGGAGACAGTAATTTAAATATACCAAAGTTCGTGAAAGTGATGTCACTCATGTATTGAAAATATTTCTAATTTCGTTTTCCAATTAATTTTGCCGTGACATAACACAATAAATCTTTCCAAAATTAAAAATCGAAAACAACAAATATCTACAACGGATCGTTAATCGAAGATATTTAAAATAGATGTAAAGGAAAATATAAAGAAATTGAAATACTTGAGGTCTGCTGGTCTTGAAGTTTGAAGACTTTCGGAATTGTTGCTACATGCAAAACTATTTTCTTTAAAAATATAAGTTAGTGTTGGTGGTATTTTTTTCTCAATTTTTCCACTAGCACTTAATGGGAAATCTAGTGTTTTCAAGTCAATTAAAGTACTAAGTTTCTGCATAATGTCAACTGACGGGGCTAGATTTCTATGATGTTAAGAGCCATTCCGTTTCCAGGGATTGAGAAATTTCTCCTAGGCGTATGCTAAAACTCAAAGTGCAACCGTCCATGTTGGGTAAGGTTATACCTCGTGCCTATTCTTATTTCTTCTCAATAGAATGCCACTTAAAATATTTTTTTTTAAATAGAAGATGTGTAGAAATTGAATGTTTCAAGGAAGGGTCAAGATATGAGAACATGATTGTTTTATTTTTTGTACAACAATATGCATTTGCAATCATCTAAATTACTTATTGTTATTCTAATATGCTTGTTGCCGAATTTTGTCTAATGGCAAAATTCATTTTGTGTCTAAACAAGTTGAGGAGGCAAGAGAGTACTCCCGCTAGAAGGGCATTATAATCATCATAGGGCTTAAAATAACTATTCTGATGACACGAATCAATGACTTGAATTATCAACATATAAGAAATCGTTCAATTATATACGAAAAATCAAGGGTTTCCATAAAAAAAGAGCCGCGATTTTGTTCGATCTTAAATCATCATCATCTATGGCGCGACAGTCCAAGCCGGGACTTGGCCAGGTGGATTAATCTCCTCCAATATCACGGCCTTCTATCGTGTCTTCCCATTGAGTCCTCGGTCTTCATTATTCAAACATGTCCACTGCCTTTTTGGATTCGCTCGTCAGGATCCATATTTCACTTCCCTAATACAGCACAGGTTTGATTAGTGATTTGTAAATACGAAGCTTATTTTGCCTGAGCACAACTCTGGATCTTAGAATGGAAAGTACCGAGTAATTTTTTTTTTGTGGTAGGGAGGTGAAGGCATTTACGCCCGCCGAGTCTGGCAGTGTGGGACTCCCATGGAGGATACCCTTGGACTACCCACTAAACACCTCCCCTGTCAGTACCGAGTAATAGGCTGTATTTGCGGTGTTTATTCGACGTCCCATTTTGTCCGTCTTGGCTCCTCTTCTATTCATGTTAGCTCCAAGATAAACAAAGCTATCCACCCTAAATAACAAACACTAGATAACCAAAATTATCCACTTTGAATGTTGATAGTCTCCTACGGTAAGGTTTTGCCGAATGGAGTGTTTTTCCTCGCTCAGAAATGCTTGTTTGGCATAGTGCCATAGTATTGACATCATCAGCATGCGTTGTCAATTGTGTGGACTTGAACATTTGTGCACCAGAGGTTTTAGCTGTTACCTGCCTGAGGATATGCTCCAGCGTAATATTAAAGAGCATTGGTGCAAGCCCATCCCCCTGTTTTAAGCCTGATTCCATTAAGAAGTTGTCCGTTAGTTCGCTGTTTGCCTTGACCTGGGACTCTGGGTTTAGCATCGTGACCTTGACCATACGGACTAGTTTTGTTAGGACGCCAAAGTCCAGCATTATGTTGTACAGCGCATTTCTGTCGACACTATCGTATGCTTGGTTGAAGTCTACAAAAAGTTGGTGTCCGTCGATCTTCTATTCCCAGCACATTTTGAGTATCTGCTTAGCTGCGAATATTTGGTCTATTTTAAACCGTCCACTTCAAAAGCCTCCCTGATGCTCTCCGGTAACGCTTTCAAAGTACGGCTTTAATTTCACTGGTCTAAAAAAATGTTTTTTCTTTCCTTTTTATTATTATGCTTGATTTTTATAGATTTACTTCAGAATAGTAATATAATTTTAAAAATTATGTATGACGTAAAATTTTTTTTTGTAAAGGAATTTCTGAATAAAACACCCTTTTTGCTTTAAATTTAAATCGTAGCTTTTACTCGTATAACTGGGAAAATTTTGATAAAATTCATTTCAAAACGTCACGAAAACGATAAAATTATCTAATTCCTTGTTATTAATAGTATTTGATTTTGTAGTTTTTTTTTTCTTTTTATATTTTCTAAAGGAGTTTCGCGCCGAATAGAACAGCAAAAATCTGCAAGCCTCTCTATATGCCATATATCTTGATGGAATCTTTCACCGTGCTCATCTGAAACTGCTCCAAGATTTGTAGGAAAGAAATCTAAGTGAGAGTCCAAAAAATGAATTTACAAGGGCATGTTGCATTTTATAGCTTTATACTACGAAAGAAGCTCTTGAATGATATCTTGGTAGTTTTCATCTTTTTTGTTTCCAAGAAAATTATGGCACACTTCCACGAAAGCGGACCATGCTCTTTTTTCAACTCATTCAACTTTTACTTTAAAATTAGCGTCATTCATGAACTCTCTTATTTAGGGGCCAACAAAAATGCCTTATTTCAATTTCGCGTCACTGATTCGGGGGAATTTTGTTTTGAGGTATTTAAAGCCTTCATCATCCTTGTTCATAGTTTTTATAAAGTTTTTCATAAGCCCCAGCTTTATGTGCAGTGGTGGTAGAAAAATTTTTTGAACTAAAGGCTCTTGCATTCTTGACTACAGGCGTCAAACTAAGTCTACGTGGCTTGTTTTTTACTACGTAGTGTTTATCTCTTAGACGAGTGTCCCACTCGCACAAAAAATGATGAAATTTGGTGTATCCTCCTTGCAGACCAGTTAACATTGCTACAACCTTTAGATCAGCGCAACTGTTCCACGTGTACTGTAAATATTTGATTTTTTCTAATAAAAACTACCATAATTTTCTTTCATATTTGTTGCATGTGCGAGGGGAACTAAAGGATATTTATTCCCATTGTGAAGTAAGACAGCTTTTAAACTGATTTTGAACGAATCAGTAAAAAGTCGCCTTCAGGGAATTCCAGTTCTTGTAGAAGCCCTTTAGCATTATTACAAAACATCAAATCTTCCTCTTTGGTGAAGAAACTCAAAGTCTTCTTGCATGTTACGAAAATATTTGACACTCGTATTTTTATGTAACAAATTCCATTGTTTTAATCTGGATCCGAGAAGTTGAGCCTTCGATTTGAGAGTCCTAAATCTCGTACAAGATCATTCAAATCAGATTGTGTAATAAGATGAAATTCAGATGAGCTCGTACATAAAAACAAAGGAGAGTTGCTACTCGATGAAGTATTTATATGTTTGCTACTCGATGAAGTAGTTATATTGTCATCCACTATTTCGTCGCTGTTAGTGCACACTGAAGGTATATCATTGCTTTGAGGAACTGGTCTTCGTGCAGACGAAATGTTCGGGTATTTAATTTTATTCTTATTTTTTTGTAAATTCCTTTGTCATAGTTAAAAAAAATAACAATCGTTTACGTGGTTTTTGGGGTTCACTCCAAATCATGGGAGTTGCAAATGTCATGGACTTATGATTTCCTTCAAGTCAACCTATTAGTGTTCTGGAACAGTTGTTTTTGGGAGCCAATTTTTGTCCCTTTCATCGACTGGGAACCCAAAGTAACGCTGATAAGCCTTTTTGTCCAGACCAGGAATTGTATTCCGTTGTGATTTCACAATAAATTCACCACAAATGTAGCAAAACTCATCTGGAGAATTTCTGCAAGCCCTTAGCATTTTGTACCTAGAACAAAATTAAGTTTGCTATTAAATTACAACAATCTTTTGATCGTGTGGTTTTATTTTGCTGTATATTTGAGAATACACATCAATTTTCATTACACGTATCAATATCATTCAAAACTTACCAAAATATGTGGTATTATCAAAAACTATCACTATACAACTTTTTAACCAACTTAGCGCCACGGAGTCACTTCGAGAACTGCTACGTCAGATAATATCTTCCTTTCTCTTTCTATCGGTGTAAACTGGTTTGGTGTAGAAAAATACGATCTAAGCTGAATAAAAGCAGCGTTAATACAAAAATGACAGAAAAATATACGGAATTTCAAGAAATAAGAAAAAATACTTAAAAAAAATTGTACGTGATAGAAAAAAAGGAAAGCAGATTCAGCATGCCAAATTCTGCATATACGCTGATCGTACATCATATTATATAAAGGGGATTTCGTTGCAGACTATGATTTTGGAGAGCACTTTATAAGACGTTCACAGTAAAGCGATGCCTCTATAATTTTCACACCTTAATTTGTCTCCCTTTTTGTATACAAGACACATTATACTTTTTTGCCAGTCCTAACTGCTCCCCTGATCATATTCTGCATATCAGTCGGTGGAGAAGTTCACTTAGGTGGAGACCCCACTCTGGAGCAGTTCTGCTGGCTTCCATCTATCTCACGAGCCTTATTTTTTCTGAGGTCACGTAATGCTGTCTGTTCTTCGTCTCTGATGGGTAGTGGAGCTGCGATCTGTTGCTCTGCTTGTGAAATCTTCACAGCTTCAGTTGTCATTAGGGGTGCTGTGAAAAGCTTCTGGAAATATTGCAGCCATCTGGTTTTGATTTAGACTGGGTTACCTATAATTGATCCTTGTGCATTTTTGAAAAGATTTGTAGATTAAAGCCCTCATTTAGTTGTTTAAAAGAGGTATATACCGATCTGACTTCATTTAGAGTTATGTTTGTGTTCATACGAGTATGTTAGATCTTGGTGTTTGGTCGTTTCTTTTTCCGGCACAATTTTTTAAGCTTATCGTCGGAGGGTTTTATATTGTTCTTCTTTGGCTCGTATTGGTCGCTGGATGTATTCTTTGCAAAAATATGGTTTCAATCGCTTTCTCGCATTCTTCGTCGTACCCCCAAGATCTCTTCCTTTACTTTCTTCGACATGATGGGGATATTAGCATGTCTTTCTCCCGTTTGCGGGGATATGTTGATGCGATGTTCCAGCGCTGGCACGTATGTGAATGTCACTGAGCTATTGTTTAGCTTGTGTATCTCGTACTTTGAGGAAATTGATATTCCTTGTCTACAGCTTTTAAAGATGCGGCGTTGGAACTTGTAGTGGATTGAAGGAATATGAATGTCCGTAAAGGACTGCAGCGATGGCCTGCTGCCTCGGCGAGCGAAGGTGTTGGTTCTCGCCGAAATTGGTCTTGTCTGAAAACGCGTGAATGCGCTGGCAAGCTAGCATTACGGTGTCGTGGGGCGGGTTCTTTTCCTCAGCATAAGGGCCCACTACAAAAAAAAATTCCCATTCACGAATAAGGAGATAAAACGACGATTGCCAAAGCAAAACGACTAACTGGGCTTGGCGAAAGCGAGCGAGACACGAAAAGATCTCGTCTTTATCATGTATACTTAGGGCTCCTAAATAAGAGTAGGGCATCCAGGTGGAAGCAGTGCCCCCTGATATGCAAACAAAGAACTAAGATTAAAATTAATGATATGCAAAATAAAAGAAACCAAAAGCGTACTTACCCAGTCCTCCGATGAGCGCTCGTTGATGGGGTGGGTAAGGCCTGTAAACATTGAAATTCTCCTTTTTTCTTCTAATTTAAATCGAAACACTTTAAGCACACATTCCACTCATAGAACACAAGGCGTAAATTATGCGCAGTGATTAAACAAAGGCGATGTCCAAGACCTGTCTCAAGAAAGAGAGAGTGAGAGTCGGTTTCCTTCTCCTGATGGCAATCCAATACTGCAGTAGTTAAATTATCATCTGCAAAAATTGCTTTATATTGTGTGATAACATTGAAAACATTTATCCTGATCAATACGAGGGTTTATAAATGGTTTATAAATGTTATTGTTATCTTCTTGTGCGGCATGACAGGCCCCATGCCGCTGCAAATCCTTCCTTTACGAATATATTAAGAAGCAGCACATCTAGTATAGCGTTCAGTGCTTAACTCAGTGTTTTGTTAGACGCTCCAGTGATCCCTAAGCATATACTTTGCAGTCTGACCAAATCAGAAACCGCTTTGTGCCCCTAGACTACAGTAGTATAACAATTCTTAGGCCTAGTTAGCAGTTTCGAAAAGTCATATTCCGGGGGCCAAAAGCTCCCGTCTGTTAAAAGATTGCTAATTTCGGTTGCTACATAGCTTGAGTATTGTGTGCGTCATCGATTTAATAACGTCGGGTTCAACCCCATCAGCTCCTGAGTAGGCGGCGTAGTGGGTAGGCCTTTGAAGGTAAGTCTGGAATGAATTTGGCATAATATGTGACTAGGCCAAAGAATCGCCTCAATTCATCCACATTCTTCGATCGCGGCATCCGAGAAACTGCTTGAACCTTAGCTGGGCACTTCTGAATCTGATTGTGTGACACTACATGATTATGATTTCCATGAAGAATGAGAATTTAGCACGATTGAAGTGGAGATTATTTCCTTTGAGACGTTCCATACATGTCCCGAGATTTCTGGTACACTCCTCGAGATCTGAGCCATGATAGATGATGTCATCAAAATATGCCTAGACCTTTGGAAGGCCGTTCAGCAATCGGCCCAGGACCCGGTTGAAATCCGCTGGAGCGGTCTTAATACGAAGCTGAGACAGTTCATTTTGAATGCACCCTTCTACGTCGAAATCGTTTGAATCTTGCTCCCTTCTTCTTCGACTCTGGAGCAGTTCTGCTGGCTTCCATCTATCTCACGAGCCTTATTTTTTCTGAGGTCACGTAATGCTGTCTGTTCTTCGTCTCTGATGGGTAGTGGAGCTGCGATCTGTTGCTCTGCTTGTGAAATCTTCACAGCTTCAGTTGTCATTAGGGGTGCTGTGAAAAGCTTCTGGAAATATTGCAGCCATCTGGTTTTGATTTAGACTGGGTTACCTATAATTGATCCTTGTGCATTTTTGAAAAGATTTGTAGATTAAAGCCCTCATTTAGTTGTTTAAAAGAGGTATATACCGATCTGACTTCATTTAGAGTTATGTTTGTGTTCATACGAGTATGTTAGATCTTGGTGTTTGGTCGTTTCTTTTTCCGGCACAATTTTTTAAGCTTATCGTCGGAGGGTTTTATATTGTTCTTCTTTGGCTCGTATTGGTCGCTGGATGTATTCTTTGCAAAAATATGGTTTCAATCGCTTTCTCGCATTCTTCGTCGTACCCCCAAGATCTCTTCCTTTACTTTCTTCGACATGATGGGGATATTATTCGTGTCTTGCTCCCTTCTTCTTCGACTCATAAATGCAAATATGCCTTGTGCAAGCCCAATTTGCAGAAGTATTTGGAACTTCTGAGACTATGCAGAACCTCATCTATTTTGCGAATGGGGTGATTTGAAGCAAGGCGTCTGGAATTCGCCCCACACTTGTAATCCACGCATAGCCGTACCCCACCGTCGGGCTTAGCTATAACTACGAATCCACATGCGTCCGAGCAAAGCGTCATACCCTGCTGGCACTATGAATAGATCGGCTTCCATTGAATTCCCTTTGTAGGCGACTGAGACGGTGACTTTACCTTTAGGCTTGATGACGCGATCTGAGTAAGAGCGGAAGGAGACAGAAGTCGGTTGCACCGGTACCTTGAGTCCCAATGAGAAACGTGCGCCTGAGTCTACTTTAAATGCTTGCAGCTTGTTTTTGAGTGTGACCTCAACAGTATTTTTCAGTGTCTGGTCCAACCTCGTAAAAACCCTTGATGTTTTCAATGCGAGCGATACCATACTCGCAGTTGAGGTGACGATCTTCTTCATCTTGAGGATGAGTTGACAGCGTGTTGGTCTTCGATTTTCGGACCCGGGTGGTGATGCAAACTTTGGTGACATGACCGATTTTTCCACTTCATGGATTTGCGATCTGTTCTGCAGTCACGCGATTAATGGTTTGCGCGACCACAGTTGAGATAAAGGTCATCGAGACCTTATGAGCGATAATCTATACGGCTTCTAGAACTGCGGGGCTGGGAACGATAACGCGGGTGAGAGCTGGACTGACGACGATTGTCTTGAGACTTGGAACGCTAGCGGCTACGAAGATTTCCTTCTTGACGACGATCGATTTTATTTGCATTTGCTGCTGCTTCTCTAGTGGCTTACTCAGTTGACTTAACTCGAACCGAGATGCTTCCTGTACTGTGGCTTTCGTTAGTAATCCATCGAAATCCTTGAGGTTTGTGTCTTGTAGCATTTGTTTGTGTATCCAGCTGTCCTTTAGGCCTCTGATGAACTGAGCACGAAGGAATGTATCAGCTATGGATAACTTCTTTTTACAGGTGGCATTGGGATAAAAAATGTAGAAATCACAGTCTTTCAACTTCTCTTTCAGATATGCGACGAAATCCCAGTTTGACTGATGTGGCTGCTGAGTGATGCTGAGAATCGACAGTTGAGATTGATGGAGCCAGCATTTTTCAAAATGATCCTACCAGGTTTTGAATGCGATTTCCTTGATAGGATTATCTGGTCCTAGAAATGCAGCTAGATTGTTAAAGTGATCTTTCCCAATCGATGAGTGCAAGAGTTGAACCTTTTTTTAGTATCACTAACGACTTTAAGATCACAATAGTTGTCAAACCGCTCCATGTACGACATCTTTTAATTTTTGGCGTCATACCTGTCAAAAGGTGTCATTTGGGTTGCTGGAACAATTTGCTGGCTTCCAAGAGTAGATGTCAAAACTGATAAGAACCTTTCAAACTGTTCTCAATCCATTGTCTCCGATTTGCGATTGCTCATCAATTCTGAATTCAATGCGTAAATTATCTCAGAACTAATGTAAAAATGCCAAAACAGCGTTTAGTTAGCGAAAACAAGAAAAGCGGAGCAGAAAGTAATTTTGGAGCGGCTACTGGAACAGTTGGAACAGATGCGACTTGGAACCATGACAGAACTTGAAAAAACTGACCAACTGGGCGCGATGGCGACTGGTTAATGTTAATGTCATTCATTTTGCCCAATGTTTTTTAGTTTTTTTACATCCTCGTCGACAACTTGTTGTGACAAAGGGCCGAATAATATGCTTCATTTGATATAAGCTACACATAATACTCTTTTTTGTGACAATAATGATATGCAATTTACAGGGAGACATGGCCAAATCACACGCGGCTCGGCACTCACTACTCAACCGACTGTACGAGACAGTTCTTCCCCATATTCTAGATCAAACTCGTTCGTACTCTACACAATGATACAGTCTAGGTCGCATATGCTCGTACGCTTCACTATACGTAATACCATATTCGCTGAAAATGTGGTTTTTTGCATTTTCTGAATCCTAACGTTTTGCATTTTCTGAATCCTAACACGAGTTGGATCGCCATGCAACCAGCATGTTTATGAAGAATAAGTTTAAATAATGGATATTTTAACATGTCTTGAAAGCGCCATAGTCATAGTATCGGATATTCTAAAAAAAATAATCCCTGTTAAAACTTGAAGCTATTAGGTTATTTTCTTCAATAATTGAATACTTCAACAATTTTTAATTTTACAAAATCTTTAACATTTTTTTATTGTACTTACAGGACTTTGATCATGAACATGAAGCAAAAAGAAGATATATATCCTCGTGTAGCCTGCCGACAGCAACAGCAGTACCAAAAGCAGCATCAACTAGTAGTTCATCTGAACGATCGTCGCCATTGCCATCCCCCTTAGGTACGGATCTGATAATTGAAAGTGATTCGGCAGTCGATACAAATTCACCAGGACGACTTTCAGAAGAATACGAAGCGGACTACGATTCGCCAGGTAGGCAGTTTGACGGGGCCTCGTCACCATCGTCATGCCATTCCCTGGCAAATTGTACTTGCAGTAGTTGGCATACACGTGGTGATGTGACTCCCCATAGCAAACAGCCTTGCCGACGGCTTAGGCGTCCATTCAGTCCTGAGAGTGCTCTACAATGTTGTATTAAATCTACAGCTGAAATGCGACCGTGTCCACTGCCCGCGCTATCTTGGGCCAATGCCTTGGATGTGTGGAAAGTGATGTGTCGTAAGGATGAAGTGGCGCTTCTAACACGTTCAGCGAGTATGCTGGACAATCATCCTGGATTGCAGCCACGTATGCGAGCCATTCTGTTGGACTGGCTGATTGAAGTGTGTGAAGTGTATAAACTGCACCGGGAGACATATTATTTGGCTGTAGATTATTTAGATCGGTATTTGTCGTGTAATAAGAGAGTTCAAAAAACACATTTGCAACTGATAGGTATCACTTGTCTATTTGTAGCTGCTAAGGTAAGCCATAACTTTCCAAGTGTTTTTTAATTAAGTCATTAATGTCGATTTTCGATCAGGTCGAAGAGATCTACCCACCAAAGATTGGAGAATTCGCATACGTGACGGACGGTGCTTGCCAAGAAGAGGATATTCTTCAACAAGAACTGCTTCTATTGAAGGCTTTAGAATGGAATATTAGCCCAGTGACAATTCTGGGTTGGCTGGGAGTGTACATGCAATTGAATGTGAACAATCGTACACCATCGTCATTTGTAAATCATGATGTACAATTATTAGACTTGAAATCGCCACAAGCGAAACAAAGTAATGTTAGTGTAAATAAAAGTGCTAAGTGTAAAATGAGTGTAAGGGCGGGAACAAGTGATGACTGCAAAAGTAGCTCTAGTGACAGTTATGATAGTAGAAACAATAATCGCAACAGCTGTAAGCGGAAGTTGGATGATTTACAAGGATGCAGTAGTCGTACGAAGGACGAAAAAATAGCACAGACTGATAGTTATACAGAAGATGAAGATGAAGTTGCCGCAATGGATGATTCATTTATCTATCCGCAATTTTCGGGGATGGAATTCGTTCAAACGGCCCAACTACTCGATTTATGCACATTGGACTTAGGTATTGCAGATTTTTCGTATTCTGTGATCGCAGCTGCAGCAATGAGTCACACGTTTACAAGGTAATAAAAGTTACTTGTTAATTCTTTGTATAGAACCGTTAAGATGAAAATTATTAATAAGTTTAAACTTTTATAATACTCTCAAGTTTTTGGAAAATTGTATAGGTGAGTAACAAATTTTTGAGTGTTGTAGAATCGTTACATAAAATTAATAAAAATTGGTGCAAAAAAACCTTTAATAAAACATCCATAACCTTTCGTGATTTAATTATCTTTTCTAATTGAATTTTGGTTTTTGCAGAGAAATCGCTGTACGTGTCTCTGGCCTTGATTGGAGTGCAATTGCGCCATGTGCAGAATGGATGTCGCCGTTCTTTGATGTAACTAGCGAGGAGTCACCGCATTTGTTCCTGCTGGAGCAGAATGAACAAGTGAAGTCAAAGTTTGGCTTAGGACATGTATGCCCAAACATTGTCACAGATGATTCGCACATCATTCAAACACATACTACATCGATTGACATGTTTGTAAGTATAAATTGTTTTTTGTTGTACGATAATCAATGTAATGATCAAGAGCGAAACATTTTGTCTTAGAAAAAGAAGCTTAATTGACATACTATTCAGGTAATCCTAGAATCAGCAAAGAAAAAATACAATCTAGAAGCATAACTCCAAACATAAACTTTATAGTTTTGTAAAGAGCCATCTGTAATCCTATAGTTCTAATTCAAAATTTCCAATTAAAATGTGTGCCCCTGCACCGCACCTGTCATGTTTTTGTATAGTAAATGATAGAGTAAGCTATTTTATTTTTGTTTAAAGTGCTTAATTAAATAAAGCATGCAAATATTACATTTGATTCCCGATGAGCAGTCAGCGACCCGAGCAAAGCAACGGTAAAAAACGTTTAGCATATTACCTGTGAGTATATTTGAATCTATTTTTAGAGCCAGATTTTCAGGATTAAAGGAAAGGATACAAACGAAACGCTTTGCTAGGTCTGATCTTCACTTATTGAAAATGCAATCGTGTAATATATGAAATTGAATTCCATGGATCGAAAAATTCTTCAACAAGAACTGTGTGATCGAAAAATTCTTATCTTTCAAACTATTGCCATTAATTTCTCAGTTGAACCCGTGGTTGCCATCACTTCCTTGAATGTTAACCATCTTGTCAAGTCATTATCAACATTCATTTGCGTCCTCTATGGATGTTTTCAACATAAGTTTGTCAATCAGGCTCTGCTGTTTTTGAAAGACCAAAAACCTACATTTCACCTACGTCCTTCGCTCTCTTCCTACCTTTTCTTTCGAGTCTGTTAAGTCTCACTCAAGATTGGCATACTTCCTGCTTTTATTTTTCATGTAATCTTCTGTAGGCAAATGATGTTTAAAATCTTTAAAATTGTTGCTTCTCGTGACAACTACTTCAGGCTGTTTTGGAATCTTTTTTTATTTCGGTGTTTTCTAATCAACTTCATCTTAAGAATTTCATGATATACGCCATAAAAATGCTCTCCTCTTTTGCCGGTGTTAACCCTTCCGCACCACAGTATGAAGCCTTCATCAATAGAAGTGTTTTGCTTAAAATTGAAATTTTCGTTATTTTTCCGTAGAAATAGTTTACTGAACTTTTAAGAGCACGTTTGCATTTACCAATGACACTATTTTAGCGAAATCCGCTTGCCAATAGCACCACTATAATGTCCCTGGTTATCGAAACGTTGTTCCGAATGCACTCAAGTCTCCTCTTCTTGTTCTAAAATGATCCCTGTAAATTTATAATTCAGGCTTCATATTTCGATATTCCCACATTTTTTTTTCAAATTCATCTCCTTGCGTCAAGTTGTTTATGTTTAGTTCGTTTCATTCCGGAATACTAATCGCATCACCTAATGCTTAAATTCCTTTGAGAATCTGTTCGTCGTAAGTTTACTGAGATATGAAGTGTGGAAGTACGAAAAATTTACGTGTTAAGAGCTCAATTACGCGCAAAAATTTTGCAAACCACAAATTTTTTCTGTGTCTTCGGCACATAGATCCGAAATCTCCAAAACACCATTTTGTTATTAAGAGAACCGCTTGAGTGTATTTCTTTTAGCTAGTCGATCTGTGCGTCACCGCAAGTTTTAACATCAATAATTATTGTTGTAGGTCACATGTGATCAGTGTCCTTCCTCAGTTCAACTTCTACAAATTTTTATCTTAAGTTTTGTTTTCATATTCAAAATATGTTCTTAAAGCGATTCGTTTGAGGTATGTAGAGGATTTCCTTGATTTGCACATTGCGATGTTCACCTTTACTTCCAGCTTCCCGAAGTGTGCGTCAGTCCCGTTCTCAGGCTTTGTAAAGAATTCAGTATTTTTTCTTTTTGTCATGCGCAATGCTAGTAGCTTGCTGCTGCTCTCCATGCTTTTGAAAGTACAGCGTAAATCTCATAGTCATACATCTGTAGTCATTCATTCAACATGGCTTCTTGACCCTTAGGATTTTTGATTTGCAGTAACCATCTCAGACAGACACGGTCACTATTGCGGAAATTTCATGAAAATCCGGAGACAATTGTAATGTCTTGGTCAATTTGAAATACATATCAATCATCAAAATGTGGGATATGTACGATTCGTATCAATTTTTTTAATGTCTGGTTGGTCAAAAGTTACGTCCCCACAGAAGACAAGGAAGAGGCAATCAAGGACGAATTTTATAGCACCTTGGAACGCACTGTCGCTGCATTGCCGGCAAACGACATTAACATTTTTCTGGGTGACTTCAATGCAAAAATCGGCCGAGTAACGGCGCATAGAGGAAGCAACGAAAGACATAACCTTCATGCAGAGACCAGCGACAACGGACAACGGCTGATAGACTTCGCTACTAGTGGAGGCTTCACAGTAACCTCCACAAACTTCTTGCATTGAGACATCCATAAGAGAACGTGGGCATCCCCAAACGGTCGCATATAGAACCAGATCGACCGTGTTCTCATAGAAAAACGAGCGGCCACCAGCATTTTCGACACGCGCTCATTCCGCGGCGCTGTCTGTAATTCAGACACCTTATAAGGGTCAAGTTCCGATGTCGCATTTCCAAGAGGTGTTAACAAGGGAGATTACTTACTCCAAGGTACCAGATACATAAGCTAAATAATAGCTCAGTGACTTCCACTTACATGTCAACGCTGGAAAATCGCATCAACATACCCCCGCAGGTGAGAGAAAGTAATGATGACGGTAACAGAAGTGGCCGAAGAAGTCTTGGGGTAACAGCCAAAGAAAAGTAGGAAGGAAGCGGTTTGAAAAAGGAACAAGGCTAACAAAGAATACATTCAGCGACCAACTCGGGCCAAAGGAGAACAATACAACACTCTCTGATGACAAGCCGAAAAAAATGTGCCGAAGAAAGAAACGACTGACAATCAATACCAAGATCCAACCGATAAATGACCCTACATGAAGTCAGATGACCCTATTAAACGACTTAGAGGCGGCTTCAATCCACAAACAGATCTTTGCAAAAGTTCATAAGGAGAAATCACAGCTAACCCAGTCAAAATTAAAAACATATGGCTACAATATTTGCAGAAGCTAGTCACAGCATCCCTAACAACTACTGAAGCTGTAAATATTCCACAAGCAGAGCAAGAGGTCCCAGTTTCACTACCGACCAGAGACGAAGTATAGGCAGCAGTACGGGAAAATAACGCTCCTGGAATAGATGGAATACCTGCAGAACTGTTCCAGAGTAGGGTCCCCATCTAAGTAACCTTATGTACCGACTAATATGCAGAATATGGTCAGAGAAGCAGTTAACAGAGGACCGGTAAAAAGTATATGTTTGTAAACAAAAAAAGCGACAAGTTAAGGTGTGAAAATTGTTGAGGCATCGCTTTACTGTAAACGTCTTATAAAGTGCTCACCAAAATTATAAAGGAAATTAAAGCCGTACTATGAAAGTATTATAGGAGGGTGTCAGGGAGGTTTTCGAAGTGGACGGTCTACAATAGACAAAATATTCTCAGTTAAGCAGGTGCTCAAAATGTGCAGGGAATATAACATCGATGTGCACCAAATCTTTATATACTTCAATCAAGCGTACGACAGTGTCGACAGAAATGCGCTGTAAAAAATAATGCTTAACTTTGGCGTCTCAATAAAACTAGCCGCATGGTCAAGGTGAGCGATGAACTAGCAGACAGCTTCCAAATGGAATTAGGCTTAAAACAAGGCGATCGATTTGCACCAATGCTCTTTGATATTGCGCTGGAACACGTTATTGAGAAGACATCAGCTGAAATCTCGGATACACTAATGGATATGCGGGTACACTAATGGATACGACGTCAATATTATGGTACGTTCAATCTCAGATTCCAAAGCAGCATTTCTGAGCCTAGAATCTGAAGCAAACTATATTGGCCTATGAGTGAATGAAACGAAAACAAAACTCATGACTCAAATGAGGAAGAGCACTACAGTTTAACAAAACCTGGCGGTTGGATTCTATAACCTTGAAAGTGTATATGACTTTGTTAGCGAACCTGAATAGAAGGGGTGTCGAAAAGGAGAAGATTAGACGCGCATAAATACCGCAAATAAAGCCTATTACTCTGTACTTCCCATTCTAAGGTCCAGAGTTGTTCACATGCTAAATAAGCTCCGTATTTACAAATCACTAGTCAAACCTATGCTGTTATAAGGAAATAAAAAATTGACCCCGATGAGCGAATCCGAAAAGGCAGTGGACTTATTTGAACGCAAAGTGCTCTGAAAAACCTACGGTCCAGTGAAACAAGGAACAAAGTGGAAACTACGTTACAACGATGAGTTGTATGAATTATTTGATGATCGACCTGTATCCGCTTGTGTAAAGTCACACAAATGGCAATGGACGGGCCATATAGAAATAATGGAAGAAAACCGGCTACCCAAAACAACATTAAAGGGTAGATCACAGGGTAGACGTCCAGCGGGTAGACCGATGACTCGATAGGAAAACACGATAGAAGCTGACAGCAGATGCTCTCTGGGAGTAATTAACTGATGGGCGAGGTCGCAGAACCGTGATGATTGGAGGAAATTAATCCTGGAGGCCAAGGCCCGGCTTGAGCTGTTGCACCATAGATGATGATGATCAAAATGTGTTGTGATTCCAAATAGTTATGGTTATATCTCACTTAATTATGGTTGTATTTCTATGAAACTTTATGGTCATAAATATACTACATTTTAGAAAGCTTAAGAGTACAGTTTTGATTTGATTGGCAAATTACGCTATTACTAACAAAGTTTGTGATGCCCTGTTGAGGTATGTATTGCCCTTGTACATATGATTTTTCTCAAATTTTTAGGCTCGTGAGGGGGGAAGACACAAATTTTCCATACTTTTTGGCTCCCCCCGATGTAAAACTTATTAGTTCCAGTTCCTAAAAGTTCTAATCAAATCTTTGCTAAACCTTTTTATTGATCATTTGACCCTTTTTACGTCAATTAAATGTAAATCTATACGATAATTTGCCCTACACTGAGCTTTTTGCACCGTGCGGACATCGATCTCGTTTTTTGGATTGCTCCGATAGCTTCAAATTACTTATGAAAATTCTTTTTGTGTAGCTACATAATTGAGTTCCATTAATGGTTTTTCTGAAAAATTATTAGAGAAGAAAAATGCTGGAAAAAGGTGTTTTCGACGTGTGTCCACATTCTCATCAGGCCATCACTCTTATTAGATACACACAAGTGTTGGCGACCACCATGCTGCTAACATTTTTCTTCTCTATGTTTCAGAAAAATTATTAATGCATCTCAATTATGTAGCTACATACAAAGAATTTTCATAAGTAATTTGAAGCTACCGGAGCTATCCGAAAAACGCGATAGATGCCCGCACGATGCAAAAAGCTCAGTGCAAAGTGAATGATGAGAATTAGTATACACCTGGCCTGATGAGAATTAGTACACTACACACATCTAAACCACCTTCATGCTAACATTTTTTTCTCTAATAATTTTCAGAAAAATTATTAATGAAACTTAATTATGTAGCTACACACAAGAATTTTCATAAGTAATGCTATCAAAACCTTTCAATCGATGCCCTAATCGACTACTTCTGTATATGGGGAGATCCCCCTTAAAGATCTTTAAAATTTTCGATATGACCTTAACTTTCGAGAGACTTCCATTTCTTACCTGTCCATTAAGTTTGACGATCGTAGTTTCCATAGTTTCTGAGAGACGCGAAACTTGTAGGTCTTTGTAAAATCGCCAGAAAAATACAGTTGCAACAAATTGTAGAGAAATCATCTAACACTAAAAACTATGAAGCATTTCTTGGGTTAGAGTTGGAGAGTTAATATCTTCGAAGCGAGAGGTAACGTTTGGGCACTAACTGCTTTTAACCTATTGTATAATTTTTCGCTTCTTAGAGGAGTTTATTTTAGGGGAGAATTTCTTACTTAGAACATTAGGAAAAAAAAGATGCATAACATTGCTCAACAAAAAAAAAATTATATATTGTTCGTTCGCCTGGATATCTGCGAATTTCTAACTTTTCCAGTTCACAGTTTGCAAATGAATCCAGGAAAGTACTAAATTAACTCTGGTTTTTATGATTTTAGCGTATCTTATATTTAAAATAAATAACAATTTAAGTTGATTCTTCAGAACATAAGTTACTATTAAGTATTCAGTTTCTAGTCAAAATTCGCTTTCTGCGCATTTCTTTCACGCATATATACGTCACGTGACCCCACCCCGCACGATTCACTTTGTATAAAACGCCATGAGATCTCAGTTATTTCACAAAATTGGAGGACACGCGATGCGCACTTGAGTAAGTTACAATGCGAGGATCAATACTTTGTATTATTTGCTGAATTTTAATTCAAATATATTTTTTGTCCGTAAAAACATGAGTTCATTGCAAAGAAAATGTAAATATAGCTCTGATGTATTTTGTTATATTTCTAGTGTTTATATAACAAAACGAGTGCAATGGACAAGACTGCGCTCCTGTCAGAAGCATTTTATGCTCAGCCTATGAATTGTAGACATTTACGTTACGTAACTAATGTACACTCAGGAAGTATTTCAACTATATATATGTTAAATGATAAGTGTAAAAACAATCATTTTTTGCTTCAATGTTCTCATATTTTCTGAAGTTTTCAAAAAGATCCCATTAATTATACAGTATCTGGTTAGATCAAAAGCATTTAGAGTAGAAAAAACGCGCATTATTGTTGTAATATCTGAAAATTCAATTGGCTATAACTTCACAGAATGTGATTAGATACTTGCAGCCTAGTACAATCTTGTATTATGCTACCTTGAAACAAAATTCCATTGAATTTAAAGGTGCCTATCCGATTTTATTGGCGAAAATGTGAAAATCATAAATCCTACTAGTATAAACAAAGTTGCGTTAATTTTGAATTTTGAGGTATTTGTCGTTGTTGTACAGGTGTCCCTCCTACAACACGGTAGATACGTTCCGGAAAAGTCTCGTATTGTGCGAAACCGTGTTATACGAGACTTGTAGCCAGCACAAAACAAGAGTAATGTTCTAGTAGGTTATAGAAAGATTCCCTTATTTTACTTCAAATTTTAGTTTTAAACTCCACATAAATCACATAACAATGCAAACAAAAACATTTTAGCAAACAAAACAAAAACATTACTTGATTGACTTTTATTATCATCGTTCTCAGCACTAAGGATCGAAATCGTTTGTTTGGCGAAGAAATAATTTCTGTTATTTTAGTGCTTTCTCCTTGATGTGGGGTAAATCCTGCCTTTTTAAAAAAGTCTGTTACTTTGCTTTGTTTACTTACCCTAACAAGGTCGTTGTAAATTGCGCTATATGGTGATAAGCAATTTTGCAGCTCCCTTTGGAATTGTAAATTTCTTTCTGGAGGATAGTCCAAATTTAAGAAAATAAATTCTTAATTTCACATTCTTCTTCATCGTGTTCAGAATCAATTGGTTTTACTGCGGATACCATTTGGACTAAATCTGCTTCGGTAATTTCATCTTGACTAACAATTCTTGAACATCTTCCACTTCTCCTCCGATTGATCTAACAGGTTCTCTCATGCCGTCTATTTCATTTCCTGTCGATTCAATTACATTTTCCACTTCAACTCCAGCTGGCCAGACATTTTTCCAGCACGCGTTTAATGTTGATGGTTTCAGTTGATGGTTTCAGCTCCTCCAGCCCGACGCCCCCGGTTGCTGCGATTCCTTTTTGTCTTTTAGGACTGCCCGAACATAATGTGCCACATGGTCAACCGATCCAAGCATCATCGCGACCACACTATCCAGGGTGAGCTCTCCTGTTTCCGTGTTTAGGTCCTGTCGCAGCCTGTTCCATATTCTGCATGCGCAGTTAAGTCTGAAAACACCCATGCTCGCTCAAAAGCTGGGTCAGATAGAACATCAGTCTTACCCTCGATTTAGCCACAGTCTCAGATTCGGGATGGCCCGCGCAGTCCACCTTCCCTTCGCGTGATTCACCCAAGACTACTGCTAATCATTGAGTGGGTGCTGTCTTTCTCGTGTCCTCGTTTCAACGCAAGTAAATAGTGCGGCGCGCTCTAGCAAGGAGGGCAACAGGTATCACGCCTGCAATAGTTTTCATCGCCGAATCAGGGACTGTCGGATATGAAGATGCAATCCCCAGTGCTCTTCTTCTCTGTACATGTGCCAAGCTTTTTCGAAACGCCGTCTTACTGAGACTTTCGCCCCATATTTTCTGCCTCGTTCAGTAGCACTGACCCTACGGCACTCGTCAATAGGCGTCTTCTTGATAGGTAAGGTTCCCCTACTTTGGCTATAAGTCTACTCAGAGCCGATACGCCTGAAGCAGCCTGTCAGTCGTTACCCTGATTTGCGCAGAGAAAATCATCTTCGAGTTAATCAGTAGCCCCGCTGGCTTCGATTCGATTAGTATGTCTCCAATATTGATCGTCTATACTCTAGGGATTCTCTTTTTTGTCAGGATGACCACTTTGGTTTCCTCCAGTGCTAGACTGAACCCGCGGGCAGTCGTTCAGTCTCTCACTCAGTGCATTAGCATACATAGCCTAAGTTATGTTTATTCAGCGGTGCATCCGGCGACTAAAGCCGCAACAACATCCGTATAGCCGATGAAGAGCGACTTATCTGGCATCTCCAGTCTCAGTAGCTCGTCGTGAGATATGTTCCATAGGTCTGGACCAAGGATATTTTCCTGGGCACCACCCGATGTCACGTTCCTTCTGTCTTTCAGGTAGTCCCTCAGAATTTTGGAATTTGAAAAGGGGATTTCAACGTATCCAGAATATCCACCTATTTAGCGGAATTGAAAGCGTTCCTAGCGTCGGGTGTCACCAACAGAACGAACCATCGCTAGGTTCGGCTATATGCCTCTGCGTTTTGGACCGCGCTCACCACCTCTGCAATTTCTATAATGGTGGAGCGCCCTGCTCTAAAGCAGTAAATCTGTTTCTTGTTTTAATTTAGAAAATATTGTTTTGTATTGAAACTAAATATAATTTTCAAATTTTTCAGACTCGACGTTTGCGATTCTGTTGCGTTCTAGTCGTTGATTTTTGAACCTAATATTTTATCTTTTAAAACTTTAATGTGATATTGTTCCCAATCTTATGTTTTCAATTGACTTTCAATTGAAAATTTACGATTATACAAAGATTAAAAGTCATTCATAAGACAAAGCTCAACCTAGTGTGAGTTTCGCGGGTTTGACTAGCTAAGCTCTTGAGATTTCCTTAAATAAAAAAAGAGAAAGGCGTAATGACTAAAATTTAAATTGATCTCTATTCACAGGAAAAGGCAATTATGCGTCGTGAATACTTTTTGACTGCAACACATCTCCACGTTGAACAAGAATCCTCACCCGCAATCCCGCTTATATGTCCTGAAGGATTGCTGACACCGCCGTCATCAAGTCGGAAGCCATTGGACGTTGAATCGGAAAATGAGGCACATGTTTGAATTTGGTGTAGATTCGGTGCAAATTATTCCATTTTGTGTAAAATAGTGTAAAAAATAATGTGATTAAGTCATATCATGTGTAAGTTAATGGTTAACGCGTTTCATTTGTCACTGTTTAATAAACAAACTATTACATATTAGAAAATTAATGGTAGTGTAGAAATTTGTAAGAAAAAGAAAATTAATGAAAGTCATGTATTTTGAACTTAATTTTCAATCAGGCGCTATTAGCCCTTTTGTAAATTAGCAAATATAAATGAAAAAAACAAAAATTTTTATAAAAACATGTTTTGGAACCAGAAAAAATAATTAAAAATGTATTACAAAAAAATATATTTACATATAAAAGCAAAATAATAATTTTGTATTCTCTTTTTTTAATTGGGAAAATATTTCTTATTGTGAGACTTTAAATTGATTTTATCGTTTAATATTCTAATTCTATTATGTTAAAGTTTGCTTTGATTGCCAATCGTTTATTTGGTTAATTTTTTTCAAAACATTCTCAAGTTATTTTTTACGACTTATTTCGATTATGAAATTGAATTTTAAAACTGTTTACATTCAAAATTTTTGGTTCATTTTGTTGACTTTTTCAAAATGTCTAAATTTAAAAATCACCTTAACAATCGCGTATAAAATATGATAATCAACTGAAACTAATAGTTCTAAATAAAAAAGGAAAAAAAATATTTAAATTCACTAAATCCTCAGTTTATAAAACATAAATGCTTAAACTAATTCGCGTGTATGTTTCCTCCTAATGATTTACGGGTACAATGACTGCAAAAGTTAAGTTTTCCCATTATATAAATATTAGGGAATTTTTGGATAATTTAAGTGCATGTATAGATAAACATAGATATACATAAAGTTGCATGAGTTTCTTTAATTTTTTAATGTGAATAAATTTATCTTTCTCAGCGGATGGAGTGTAGTGAGTTAAGTTTAATATATTGAGCTTTATTTGAAAATTGTATTCTATCCCAAATTGGTCGGTTAAGACTATACTTTCAGAATTACTACTCTAAACTTTAAAATAGTTAAGCACAAGTGCTCATAGGGAAATACCTTAGTGTAGGCATTTCTCTTGGATTTATATTCACCATAATTAGTAGAATTACAAGAACGAAAACGCTTAATAACTAGAAGTTAATGAAATTGTTTGATTTTATATTTACATCGATGTTAGGTTCTATTTTTTGAATGACTTTTATTACAAAATATTTCAGCTCGAAAGTTTTTTATGAAAATAAGTTTAGAAGAAAAGTAATTCGATACTAAATATGAAGCGCAATAGAAGATAATTATTTTCAAGGTATGAAAAGACCGAAATCTAGATAAAAGACTTCAAAATATAACTTAAAGGATAAGATAATGAATTAATATAATTATTTATTTGTAAAAATACGCACAAATTTATCTCACATTTAGAACAATCATCGTGCTTTTATTACTTTCTTTCATAAATAGTTTTAGACTATCAATTGTACGAAGGACCTGTTTTAAGGTTCAATTAGAAAATAACATATTCAATCGAAGTGACAACAAATGTTAAGTTTTTATCAATTAGCATAAAGTACAGACGGCTCACAATTCCAGAAGAATGTTCATTCTTCATCATACATGGAGATACTGATATAATATTCCGAATTAAATATATTTTGTACTTATTCATAATTTCGTCATTGGAATTTATTTTCGAAAATTACACGAAGCATATTTAACTGACAAAAAATAAGCATTAAATTGAAATGGATTTCGTTTAAGAAGTAATTTATTGACATAATAACTCAGTGACATACACACACTTACATAGAAAAAATGTATGAAATAATTCGACATCATTTTGCTAATTTTAGTAAAGCATAGTTTGTATAATTTTACAAAGTTTTGAAGAAAAGAAACAAGTGTTTTGTGTGCAATTAAATTTCTATCGTATTTATTATTCTGATTGATTAAATTTATGCCTTTGAATTCTTAAACTTCTTTTTTTTTAAACGAAACCATCCTTGTGAACAAGATAGATGGAATTGATTGGATAAAAAGGATGTAATGTAATTTTTAACAGTAATACTAATGAAAATATATTAAAACGCTTATATGTGAATACAACTAAAAATATGAAAAAAATATTCTTTTCTTTAAATATCAGAAGAGCAAATGTTTATATTTAATTTATTTTATAGGAAAACCTTAGCTTAATTATTATAAATGAATATAATAGATGAGTAAGGAATAATAAAATGCCTGATTTAACAAAATTTGTAGCCTTTATTCGTGTACCGGAATAAGAGAACAATTGAACGTTTTTCTGGCAAATGGTAATTGAAGATTATACTTTCACATGATTTTGTTGTTATTATTTTATGGAGCTTTGGTGATGCTTGTAGGTCGACAAATAGAAAAAGAAAACAATCTTTAGAATTAACAATAACAGCTTCAGGTTTTATTAAACTCGGTGTAGATTGTATGCTGATTGAAAATACAGTCCGGACGAAAGCCGCAGTCTAAGTTCCTTACGAAAATTTCTAAGATTCGAGGGAAGTTCGGGTGAATATAAAAAATCAGAGAGTAAGTGGTAGAAGAATACAGTTGGGGTATTTTCAAAATGAAAAATGATTAGGAAGAAGGTCCTAGTTTACAGATGTTTTCTGTCGCCAGGAAAATGCTAAACAACACTGCAATAAAAGAGAGTTGTAAAATTAGTATTGAAAAAAAAACAGGGGGCCGGTGTCGTTTATATGATCACGGTCCCTTTTCATTGCGGTATAATTGGGAAATTTTGGTTAAAGAAAAGAACTAGAAGGGTGTTAAAGTAAAGAGTGTGAAAAATAGAATAGAAATAGATAAAAAAAATTTTGAACAATTTAAGTTTAATAAGTACTATACAGTGGCGCATGTAGTGCGATCGTTACAGTACCTCCCTGCTAGTGATAACGATTGAGGGAAGCCAGCTTGTAGGCGGCTTGCAACCGAAAAAAGCACTTTTGTATTGGATCCTGGAATGTCAGATCACTCAACTACCCTTGCGATATTAAGTCCATATAAATTAAACATACTAGCAATCCAGGAAACGAACTGGACTGGAAATTATATTCAAGAGATGGGATCAGACACAATATTCGAAAGCGGGAAGCCTGCTGGAAAACGAGTATTTGGATGGGCTTTTGTTGTGGATAGGGAGTTCAAATCACACATTATTGATTTTAAGGCAGTTGATGAACGATTGTGTGCGATCCGTATCAAAGCGAAATTCTGTAAAATTTGGTTGATAAACCGTCGCCGACCGAAGAAAAAGACGAAGAAACGAAGGAAACGTCCTACAATTACCGGGAAAGACTAGTCGACTCGTTGCCTACAAACGACTCAAAAATAATTCTGGGTGATTTCAACACTAAGATGGGCAATGAACTATCTCATCGGGATATAGCCTCTACGATGAAACAAATGACTAAGGCCAGCGTTTGTTTGACTTAGCATGTGGCAGAAATATAGCCATACGTTCGACTTGCTTCTCTCATCGACGCATAAATAAAATGACCTGGGAATCACAGGATAGCAACACAAAAATCAGATCGACCATGTTCTGATCCGACAAAGATGGGCCTCAAGCATTCTTGACGTCCGCACATACCGATGAGCCAATTGTAACTCAGATCATTACTAGATCAAATTAACGTATCGATTTCGTATGACAAAGGCGTATTTGGTGAAGCCCAGCCAACTACATTGAAAGGCTCCAAACGGCGTCTCAGACGAAAAATTTCACGGAGAACCTCGACAACCAGCTGGCTCCTATCTTATCAGACACATCGCTGAAAACAAGCAAAGAGCTCTGGAAGGAAGTGAAAGCGACAATTAAGACGGTGGCAAAACAGACGATTGAACATCAAGCCCGAAGGTGAGTGCCAGAATGCGTTAGACAAAAAGAATCAGGCGTATAAAGAATACATAGGTAAGGAAACCAAAACGAAGAGAAAACATTATGAGAATCTCAGTAGAGTAGCGAATAATTAGAATTAAGAAAAGAAAATACTATGATGATCAATTGAGAAGTATCGATGTAAATCTAGCGAGGAACAACAAAAGACAAGCACCTGAGGGCGTTACGATAATTACTTAGCCTACAAAAGAAAAACAAAAAGTTTGGAAAAGTTGCAATTTATTTCTCAACATAATCTCCTCTTAGCTCGATACAGTTGACCCAGCTATGCTCCAACTTCTTTAACCCGTCTGAAAAATACGTTTTCTCGAGGTCTGCAAAGTAAGCCTCCATCGTGGGGATAACCTCCTCATTCGACTCAAATTTCTGCCCGGCAAGTGACCATTTCAAGTTGGGAAACAAAAAGAAGTCACACGGGGCCAAATCTGGGGAAGACGGTGGATCGGGTAGCAGTTCATAGCCCAATTCGACCAATTTGGCCGTGGCGACGGTGTGGTGTGAGCCAGTACGTTGTCATGGTAGAAGATTTTTTTCTTCGCCAAATGATGCCCAATAATTGTGCATAGTAGAGTCCTGTAACCGTTTTGCCTTTCTCCAGGTAGTTAATGCAGATCACGCCTTGTGAATCTCAGAAAACGGTGGCCATTACTTCTCCGGCCGATAGGAAGTCATTGCCTTCTTCGGAGCACGTTCGTCGGGTGAAGGCCACTGTTGTGACTGCTTCTTGGTCTCTGGTGTGTACCAGTGGAGCCATATTTCGTCGACACAAAGCGACGTAGAAACTCCTTCGGATTGCGCTTAAAAAGCGTCAAACAGTGCTCTGTAGTGGTCTCACGGTTGTGTTTGTTGTCTGGAGCGAGTAAACGCAGCAACCATCGCGCCGACATCTTTCTATTGCCCAAAATTTCATGCAGGATATGACCCACGCGGTTTTTTGAGATGTCTACTGTTTCAGCTATCTTGCGCACCATCAATCGCTTGTGGATTTTGCCACGTTATCTTCCGTGGTGGCTGTTTTCGGGGCACCTGGACATGGTCCATCAAAAACCGAGCTGCAGGAACAGCACCATACACAGCATCTAAGCGCTCTTTGATTCTGCTCCATGATTTCCCTCCTAAAACAAGAATCGAATCTCCGACCGATAATGCTCTTTCTCCAACTACGAGTTTGGCTGAAATTTCGGCAGTTGCCGTCTACGAGAATGTACTACACGATCGTGAATCTCTCTTGTGACAATAGCGCGATAAGTACTTATCGGATCGCCCTTGTACAAAGTAGTGAAAAGCCTGAAATGAAGTTATCAGCCCAAAACCACGCTCTGCCGTGATGATATCGACAATATCATCGTTGATGAAAACAGAATTAAGGAAAGATGGGCATCATATTTTAAGAACCTCTTTAATCCTCCGCACAGCTCCAGAACATTGGAGCCTGTACAGGGTTTTCCAATAAGAGGTGTTATTTTGGTATTAAAAGAAAAATGCCATTTTTTAATATAAATGATTGGATGTTTACATCATTATAAAGAAAACGGTCTCCCGTTAATAGTGAAAAATAACATCAGGCCAATGACCACCATGACCACGCTTACAGGACCATATCCTTTTCATAAAATTTTCCATAACCAAATCGCAAAGTGGCTGCCCTATGTCCTCGATAGCCTCACGAATTCCATCTTTGAGGTCTTGAAACGACGCTGGGCTGTTGGCGTAGACCTTTTTCACGTGGCCCCAAAAGAAGAAGTCGCAAAGTGTTAAATCACAAGATCTCGGTGGCCAATTGTGATCACATCTTCGAGAGATAAAACGGTCCGGAAACTTTTCCCGAAAAAGATCAATGATTTCGTTACAAGGTGCTTCACGAAGACCCAAAAATGTTTGAGTTTTACGATCCGTCTCTGCCAAATTCTCACCATTTTTATAGTGATTGTAATAATTTCAATGTGTTGTTGAAGCATGTATTGTTCCATTTTTAATAATGGCGTAGTTTTTACTTGCCAAGTGTCAAAAATGGCAGCTTCAAAAGTGACATCCACCGAAATAGCGGGCTTTTCAAAATAATACCTCTTTTCTTCTTCTTCTTAGCACTACAGCCCCTTTCGGGCCTTCGCTTCCTGCAAACAGCGCCTCCAACTGTCTCGGTCCGTTGACCGCGTCTTCCAATTCCGAAATCTGAGCAACGATGAACTGTCTTCGTCGACCGAGTCAGACCAGCGTTTCCTCGGTTTCCCCACTGGCCTCCGGCCTTCAGTTCTCCCAACGAATACCTTCTTGGGTATTCGTTGCTCGTCCATACGAATCATGTGTCCAGCAGCATTACAGCTTCCGCATCTTACAATCCTTGAGACCTCCGGTTCGTCAGAAATTACATACAGCTCATGGTTGTATCGAATTCGCTATTGGTCCCCGTTTAGTTTCGCTCCGATTATTCGCCTCAGGACACGTCGCTCAAAGGCGTTCAATATATTTGCGGATGCTTGGGTTAGGGTCCATGTTTCACACCCATAGCATAACACAGGTCTTATCCCAGATTTGTATACTTGGAGCTTTGCTTTCCTGTGTATGCAGCTGGTCTTCAAGATCGTCAATACTGAATAAAGTATTTTATTTGCGAGCTGTATTTTTCGGCGTATTTCGTGTCTTTCATTGCCCGTTTTCGTTATTTTGGCGCCTAAATATACAATTCGCTAACATTTTCGATACTGTATTCGCCAAGTGGGATATTTTGTGTATTTGGGGTATTTTTCCTCGACTGCGTCATGAGCTTTGTTTTATTTTCATTGATTTGTAGCCCTACTAGTTTTGCTTCGTTGTCGAGTTTCAGGAAGAGTTCTTTGGCAGTTGTTAGTGACAGTGACAGAATATTGATGTCGTCCGCATAGGCCGCTACCTGGCTCGACTTGTATAGTAATGTACCTCTTGTATCGACAGGTAGCTTTCGTATGACGTACTCCAGAGCCAAATTGAATAACTGCTTTAGTCCGATATTTGTGTCAAAGGCATCGGTGAGTTGGTTATTGATGCGGACTTGGGAGGTAGTCGACGTCATTGTCATTTTGGTAAGACGGACTAATTTGGCTGGGATGCCAAAACCAAGCATTATTGGTACAATACGTTACGATCAATACTGTCGCATGGTTGCTTGAAGTCAACGAAAATTTGGTGTACGTCTATGTTGAGCTTCCAGCATTTTTCAAGTACTTGTTTGACCGTGAACAATTGGTCTTTTGTTGATCTACCTGCCTTAAAACCACCTTGATACTCCCCAATAATACTGTTGGCATATGATCCGATTTTATTTTCTAAGATTTTAGAAAATATTTTGTACGCCGTACGAAGTAGTGATATTCCTCTATAATTTTCGCACTGTAGCTTGTCACCTTTTTTGTGGATAGGGAATATAATTGATTGGCTCCACTCTTTCGGCATATGTTCTTGTTGCCAAATGTACTGGATGACTTTGTGAATAGCTTGATGCACACTACTGCCACCATATTTGATGAGCTCCACTGGAATCTCATCGATGCCCGACGCTTTATTATTCTTTTGGGCTTTGATGATGGAACAAACTTCATCCAGAGTTGGTGGGGCCAATGGAAGCTCTCCGCAGACATCTATAGGCTCCGATGTCCTGGAGCTGTGCGGAGGATTAAGGAGGTGCTTGAAATATGTTGCCCATCTTTCCTTAATCTTGATTTCATCAGCGATTATATTGCCACTGTCATCACGACAGAGCGTGGTTTTGGGCTGATAACCACGTTTCTGGCTTTTCACTATTTTGTATGCTTGTCTTGTGTTATTGCTTGCTAAACTTACATCTATACTTCTCAATTGGTCGTCATAGTATTTACTTTTCTTAATCCTAATTATCTTATTCGCTACTCTTCTGAGATTTTCATAGTGTTCTCTCGTCGTCCTGGTTTTCCTACCTACGTATTCTTTGTACGCCTGATTCTTTTTATCTAACGCATTCTGGCACTCATCATCGAGCCAATCATTCCTCTTGCGTCGGTTCTGATAGCCACTTTCACTTCCATCTAGAGCTCGTTGCTCGTCTTTAACGATGCGTCTGATAAGATGGGAGGCAGCTGGTTGTCGAGGGTCTCCGTGAAATGGTTGGCCACAGACGCCGTTCGGAGCCTTTCAATGTCAAATTTTTGTAGCGGGCTGGTCTTCGCTGAGTATGCCTTTGACATACGACATCGACAGTTTAATTTGATCAAGTAATGATCTGAGTTACAATTGGGTCCTCGGTATGTACGGACGTCAAGTATGCTCGAGGCCCAACGTTTTTGGATCAGAACATGATCGATCTAGTTTTGTGTGTTGCCATCCGGTGATACCCAGGTCATTTTATGAACGCATCGATGTGGGAAGCAAGTCAAACGTATGACTAGATTTCTGCTACATGCAAAGTCAATCAGGTGCTGGCCGTTGTCATTTGTTTCATCGTGGAGGCTATATACTCCAGTCGTTCCCCGATGAGATAGCTCATTGCCAACCTTAGTGATAAAATCACCCACAATAATTTTTGTGCTGTTTGTGGGTAATGAGGCGACCAGTCTTTCCAAGTGATTGTAAAACGATTCCTTCGTTTCTTCGTCCTTTTCTTCGGTCGGGGCGTGAACATTAATCGGCCAGATTTTGAAGAATTTCGCTTTTATACGGATCGCACACAACCGTTCATTGACTGCCTTAAAATCAATAACGTGCGATTTGAACTCCCTATCCACAATGAAGGCCACTCCAAATTCTCGTTTTCCAGTGGGCTTCCCACTTTCAAATATTGTGTGCGATCTCATGTCTTGAGTGTCGTTTCCAGTCCAATTCGTTTCCCGGACTGCCAGTATTTTTAATTGATATTGACTGGCCTGTTGTAAAAGGTCCTTAACAGTGCCAGGGTAATTGAGTGATCTGTCATTCCAGGATCCAACGCCATAGTCCTTTTTTCGTTTGCGAGGTCGTTGCCGTGAGTCCAATCCATTCCGGGGCCTATCTGCAGGTTTCGAAATAATTAAAGATTTTCCAATATTTTATTTAGTTCTAACAATATTGAAGACCAGCTGCATACACAGAAAAACAAAGCTGCAAGTATACAAATCTGTGATAAGACCTGTGTTATGTTCTGGGTACGAAGCATGGTCTCCTACCCAAGCATCCGGAAACATATTTGACGGCTTTGAGCAACGGGTCGTCAGGCACACAATCGAAGCAAAGGCGGAGATCTCAACGATTGTAAGACTTCAGAAGCTGAAATGGGCTGGCCACGTGAATCGTATTCACGAACAACGGATACACAAAAATGTATTCGTTGGAGAACTGAAGGGCAGAGAGTAGTGGGGAAACCGAGGAAATGCTGGTCTGACTCGGTCGACGAAGACAGTTCGTCACTGCTTGGATTTGATAATTGAAGGACGCGGTCAATAGACCGAGACAGTTGGAGGTGCTATTTGCAGGAAGCGAAGGCTCGAGAAGGGCTGTATTGCTATTAAGAAGAAGAAGTTTGCAGACAGTCTGGAAACTGGACTTGTCTATCAGACCGCGTTTGTTGTGTTAGTCTTGTGGCTATCGTCATCATGGGAATTGTCGATGAAGACGTCATGGGTGGTGATGATTCGATCTCTTCGAAGACATCCTCTGTTGGATCCTAAGCATTGTTCTCTGTAGCGGTCATAATATAGGCTGGTTTCAGTTGATCTATGAATACTGTGACTTCTGGACCATGAATATCTAGCTTGAATGTTTTATCGCTCTAGATATCACTTGGTATGGACCGTCGTATGGATTTTGTAATGGCTGTTTGGGTCCACCATGGGCGCCAATCACAAGGCCTGTAGTTGCGAGATTTTTGAAGGTGAATATGATATTAATACGCCTCTAAAAGATAGGATCCATCCACTGTCAGTTGTGTACTAGTAGAAGTCGTGTCGTCATAAATTGTATTATCGTTACTAGAGATGAGGGTGGGTTTCCGCTCTATGGCTGTCTTGGAGTACCTCTGATGTGTGCAGCTACTCGATTTTGTGTTTTTTGAAATGACACAATCAGGACAGTCTGGGGAATAAGTATCCAGCTTGCCACGATTGCTGTAGAATACCTTGTGTTCTGCCCGACAAAAACAATGATTCGTTTGGTGACAATTTCAGTAAACCGCTTTTCTTTCCTTCTGTGCCAGCTCGTAGACCTCAGTCGATTTGGAATTAGTAAAATTAGTATAGGACAGAATGGGCACATTTAGGATGTTCAGTGAAGTCTCTGATGTGGAAGTCAGTGCTAGTAGTGACGTGAACTCCGGCTTAACTTCAGATATTGTGTGCTGCTTAAGTCGGTCCCCACGATTATGAGTATGGTTCTGTGGTGCTCGACCCGGGGTGAAGTGGACCGCCTCTAAGGCTCTTGCTGAAGCACGAAGCTCAGGAATAGTACATCAGGAAGTATAAGCCATGCACCCCCGTAGCTCAGGACGAATTTCCTCCCAGGACATCTCCAAGAAATCCTGCTCTGACACGGGCCTAAAGGAGCCTCAATCAAGTAGCACAGACCTTCATAATAGTCGTTCATGTTTCAGTTGACACCTACTATGGAGCTTCTGCTTTAGGATGGTTTCATTCTCGACTGGAGAAAACTACCTGAACGTGGCAAGTTTCAAGTTATTCCACTCATAATCGGGGTCTAGCTCCACAAATCTCCAAAACCAACACTGAGCGTGCCCCACAAATAATAGTTGAGCGTGCGTGTTTACGAGTCATAGATATCCTGCAAGTTTAGTGGTAATCATGTGCTTCACACTACGCAGGAAAGCACCAATTGTAACTGGATTGTCTTGAAAAGAAAATACCAACTTCCAGCAAGCAATCACCGCTGGTACCTTTGATGCAGGAATGAGGGCTCAAGCTTGGGATACATTGCTCCCAACTTATGGCGGTGCTCTTGGATATTGATAAGCACGCATGTCAACTCGGTGAGCTCCCATATTGTGTTAAGGGAAAGATCCAACGCATATCGACGGAACGATTAAGTTATACCTCCTAGACAGTAAGTAGACTTCAGGGGCATAGTCTCTGTCCGTTGTGGTTGTAACGGCTGTTCACGATCGTCCCACCCTGTATTTTCTGACGCAATGTTAATTCACTGAGATGGTGGAGGCAACAAGCTGGTCCTAGGCTGGCACTCAGGAGCCATTGGGTTTATGATGGAGCTTAGACGGGATTGCACAGTCTACCGTCCTGGTGGTAAAGACCAAGGGCTTGGGTCTATCCCTTTAGCTGATGCAAAGATCGGATTAAGAGACATTGAATGCTTCACGGATTTGGCGTAGGTAGAAGAGGCCATTAAAAAGGAGATCCCTAGCGTGGGCACGATCAAAGTGAGGGTAACACTAGAAAACCATACGGGATAACACATGGCCATCATTGACTTGATCGCAAAGGGCGCCGTAAAATTTCTGAATAAGGGCAAAGTAAGAATAGGTTCGTTTGTCTGCAGGATACGGTGAAGAGCAGCATCTCTTTAATGTTTCGAATGCCTTGACTATGGTCACACTACACAAGCATGGAAAGGACCCGATAGGAATTCCCTAGGTTATAAATACGGTGATATGGGGCATAAAAGAAAAGTGTATATAAAGGACATAAACTGAATCTTGGGCACGTCTTGGGATCAGGGAAATGTTGGGTTTTCCAGAAAGCTCTAGCCAAGGCGAAATCAGAACTTCGATGACCTGTATCCGACCACTAAACCTACACCGCTTTGGTTATCGATTTATCGATAGTGACCTCAGACCGGGAAACCAAACGCGTCCCCAGGGTTGCGGATAGGGGAAGACCTTTCTCGAAAGGTTCGCTGCGAATAACCAATAAGCAGCCGCGGACAATGGTCGGCAGTGAAGGGAGAGTTTCAGGACAAATACCTGAGTGTCAATGATCTTCACTGTGCCATGACGAAATATATGGCGTCATCAATTATCCATATATCCTGGCAGTAGGTAAAATGCTATGGGAACGGAAACCCAGACAGAAAACCAAATCATGCAGGTCCACAAGGGGAACCAAATTACGGTGCAGGGGGTCGGCCGTCGTCATCCAGCGACTGCAATGTTATAGAAGTGGTGAACTTGGCTTCTGTAACAGATAAACTACAAGCAAACAGGACGCCAGCACGGAGAACCTTTTCAGGCAAAAACCGCTGTTGGCAAGAACACCGATAAAACAAGTCACCGATTGCGGGGGGAGGCAGCAAACCCCAGAAACACTGTCAAAGTCAACATCACAGGTTAAATCATCGGAGACAGACCACAGACGGACTAACGAACGAAAGAAGGCAGAGTGCGTTGTGCAACCTGGCATCATTGCGGCCTTTGGGCGCAGTAGAAGGACTATGCGCACCCCCGGAGCGTACACAATCCGGATCAAGCTGCAGCACCAACAGAGGCCAGTGTAAGACTGGGGGAGGGAGAAGTTTTGCCGTTGGCCGACGCCACTTCAAACGCGACCCAAGCGATAGAAGCAAAAGGGCTAGGAAACGGGGGCCTCTCCCAAGAGGTGGCGCCAAATAACCCAATCGCCCTTGACATAGGCAAGAGTGTCAAGAATGGCATTCTCGAACTGGAGGAGCTTTTTGGCCGCATAACGCACTACAGGTGGAGGTAGTTTGCAACCGAAAAGCACCAAAAAGACACGCTCTCCCTCGATTGAAGGCAACCGTGAGAAAAGGAGGAAGGACGAGACCATAAACGAAGTTGACACTCCAGGCGAGGAGTTTCATGTGGTGCGAAACAAGGCAGCGAAAAAAGCGGCCAAAAAGCTACTCCTAGAAAAAACAGACAAAGAGCTCAACCACGAAAAAAACAAAGAACCCCCCGATATACCGCGGAAAACAAAAAGCGAACCGCGGCGCAAACCCTTGCGAGAGGCACTGCTTATTAAACTCACTAAGGGCCGAACCTACGCAGATGCCCTCCGTGAAATTAAAGGAGCGGTCAAGCCAGACGACTCCAAAACTGCCATCGAAGCAGTTCAACCAACCCGGACCGGTGGCCTGCTGGTGGAATTCGGGCCAGAGGCCACAAACAAAGATGCATTCGGTGACGCGGTTCAAAAGGTTCTTGGAGATGCGGCAACGGTTGCCTCGCTCGAACCAAAGGCCACCCTGGAAATCAGGGACCTCGACTGCGTCACGGACAAACCTGAAGTAGAGGACGCCATCAGGAGGGAGTTCCCCAGCTTAAGTGAAGTCAAGGCAAGATTGACACGTGAAAACACAAGGGGGCAACGCATGGCTATTGTCGAACTAGCTGATAAAGACGCCCAGCAAATCCTGGCGAAGGACAAAATTAAGATAGGTTGGGTGATCTGCAGGATACGGAGAAGAGCGATCCCTATCAGCTGCTTCAAATGCTTCGAATACGGACACACCGCGTATGGCTGTAGGGGACCCGACAGGAGATCTCTGTGCTACAAATGTGGTGAAACGGGGCACAAAAGGAAGGAGTGCACGAACGAGGCAAAATGCATTTTTTGCAAGGATGCTAAGCTAGCACCCGGCGACCTGAAACATGAGCCGGGGACAGGGAGATGCTGGGTTTTCAAGGAGGCCCTAACTAAAGCCAAATCGATACTCAAATGATCCGTATCCTGCAGGTCAATTTGCACCGAATCACAAACGCCCAGGACCTACTTGAGCAGTTTGCGAGGGATAAGAAAGCTGACCTACTGTTGCTGAGTGAGCAACATCATAACAAGGCCATCTGGGTTCGAGACAGCGCCTGCCTTCAAGTGCAGGGCATGGACGCGGGGATGGTTTTGTGTGGGTGCGGTGTTCAGGGATGGTTTTGTGTGGGTGCGGTGTTCAGGGATAACATATTTCAGTGTTTATCTGACGCCTAACGAGGCAATGCGATCTTTTCGAACCAAACTCGATGTCCTGGAGGACGCTGTCTCGAACACAGAGGGCCACATGCTGGTCGGGGGAGACTTCAACGCTAGAGCCATTGAATGGGGTATGCCACAATCCGACCCAAGGGGAAAGCAAATCTTGGACATGGCGGCCAGAACAGCGCTTTTTGTCCTAAATACTGGTAACACCCCTACTTTCCGCCGATGGGGTTGCGTAGGAACCATACCCGGTGTGACACTCGCTTCGGAGTCCCTGGTATCTAGAGTACACAACTGGCGAGTACTAGAGGACTACTCGGCTAGTGATCACCAGTATATAGCGGTTGAGATTCACGACAGTACCACTCTGCGTGCATATGCCCAAACTTCAATCCTCGGATGGAGGACTGGGAGGATGGACATTGAGAGGTTCGCTGACGCGCTTACGGCAGGCGCACCGTTGCTGGGAGCTCCGCCAGGGAGTGGAGGGCCTACAGCCAAGGACTTGATGAACTCAACTATGAGTACCATCATAGCTGCTTGCGAGTCTTCCATGCCCCGTCGGAGACCCCGACACGGTAAGCCTCCAGTATACTGGTGGTCAAACGAGATCGCCGAACAAAGAAGCGAGTGTCACAAACTTCGGCGAGAGGCCCAGCGGGCGCGAACACTGGAGGAGGCAGACACTAGGCTAGCAGCATACAGGTCCGGCAGGAAATATCTTCGCAGGCTTATTAACAAGAGCAAGGCCCGATGCTGGCAAGACCTCGTGGACGATGTAAATAGGGATCCGTGGGGCCTTGGCTACAAGCTGGTCATGGGGAAACTTGGTGCCCTACGGAAGCCTTGCATACATGACGCGGAAAAGATGGACGCGATAGTGCGGGGACTCTTCCCCGCCCATCCCGTCCGTGTTGACGCTGTCCGTGGTGAAACAGCGGTCGAGTGCCCACTCTTCACACAGCTGGAACTGGAGGAGGCAGTCCTCTCCCTGAAAGCGAGAAAGGCTCCAGGTCCAGATGGTGTTCCGGCTGAGGTTTTGCAGCTCGTCTATCACCATTGTCCTGACTTGCTGCTCAGCACATTCAACGCTTGCCTACGGGACGGGGTTTTCCCGGTACGATGGAAGGTGACGAGGCTCGTGCTGGTCAGCAAGGGGAAGGGAAATCCCGAATCGCCGTCTGCATACCGCCCGTTATGCATGCTAGACACGGCTGGGAAAGTGCTAGAGAAACTCATCAAGGGAAGACTCACTGACGCGATTCGTGCTGCTGGGGACCTATCTCCTCGGCAGTACGGCTTTAGAGCAGGACGTTCTACCATTGATGCGATTGCAGAGGTGGTGAACGCGGTCCAAAAGGCAGAGGCATATAGTCGCACCAAGCGACGGATCGTCCTGTTGGTGACACTTGACATCAGGAATGCCTTCAACTCCGCTAGATGGGTGGATATTCTGGACACGCTGGAAAACTCTTTTCAAGTTCCAGAATATCTAATGCGGCTTTTGAGGAACTAGCCTGCTCTACGACACGACACAGGGCCAACGAAGGATGGAAATTACATCGGGTGTTGCCCAGGGATATATCCTTGGTCCGGACCTGTGGAACGTGTCTTACGACGGGCTGCTGAGACTTGAGATGCCAGATGAGTCGCGCTTGGTCGGCTATGCGGATGATGTTGCGGCTGTGGTCGCCGGACGCACCGTTGAACAAGCGCAACTTAGGCTAGGTATGCTAATGCGCCGAGTGAGGGACTGGATGACTGCTCGCGGGCTCAGTTTAGCACTGGAGAAAACCGAAGTGGTCATCTTGACAATAAAGAGAATCCCTAGAGTAAGGATGATCAGTATTGGAGATGTACAAATCGAATCGAAGCCAGCGGTGAAGTACCTGGGGCTACTGATAGACTCGAAGATGAGTTTCTCTGAGCAAATCAGGGCAACAGCTGAGAAGGCTGCTTCGGGAATATCGACCCTGAGTCGACTTATGGCCAACGTAGGGGGACCCAGCCCATCAAGAAGACGCCTTTTGATGAGTGCTGTAGGGTCAGTGCTACTGTACGGAGCAGAGGTATGGGGCGACGCTCTCAGCAAGGAGGTATACCGAAAACGTTTGGTACAGGTACAGAGAAGAGGAGCACTGAGAATTGCATCTTCGTATCCAACAGTCTCCGACTCGGCGGTGAGAGTGATTGCAGGCGTGATACCTGTCGCCCTCCTTGCTAGAGAGCGCCGCGCTATTTACCTGCGCCGAAACGAGGATGCGAGGGAGATGGTTGTCCGCGAGGAGAGACAACGCTCGCTCAACGATTGGCAGCAGTCTTGGAGGAATTGCACGAAGGGAAGGTGGACTGCGCGCCTAATCCCGGATGTGAGACCGTGGCTAAATCGAAGGCATGGTGAGACTGACTTCTATCTGACCCAGCTCTTGAGCGGGCACGGGTGTTTTCAGTCTTACCTGCACAAGATCGGCAAGTCACGGTCTCCCGATTGTCGGTTTTGCCCAGGAGAGGAAGACAATGCCTGTCACACACTTTTTGCGTGTACCAAATGGGCCAGGCTGCGAAGGGAACTCTACAGGGAGACGGGAGAGCTCACCCCGGATAATATAGTTGCGGTGATGCTCGAATCGGTTGACAAATGGAACCAGGTGGCACATTATGCTCGGGCAGTCCTAAAAGATAAAAGGGACTCGCAGCAGCCGGAGGTGCTGGGGCTGGGGGATCGCTCTTCTGGCATTTCCTCTTCCCCTCTCCCCTCCCGCTAGGAAAGAGACTCCCCAGCTTGAAGGCGCCCCACGCCGTAACAAAACGAGACCTGGCCCGAAGTAATGTGTCAAACGGTTCCAGACTAGGTTCTCAGATTGACAGGGGAGGTGTTTAGTGGGTAGTCCAAGGGTATCCTCCATGGGAGTCCCACACTGCCAGGCTCGGCGGGCGTAAATGCCTTCACCTCCCTACCACAAAAAAAAACCTACACCGCAGTTCAACTGCCCAAAATCTGCTTGAGCTGTTTGCGAGGGACTAGAAAGCCAACGTTTTGTTGTTGAGTGAGCAACACCATGCTAAAAGTTCAGCATCATGGTATTCTGATGAAGCTATTACTGCCGCCATCTGGGTTCGGAACAGTGATTTTCTGGTGGAGAGCTGTGGATGGGGGCATGGTTTCGTAGGGGTTCAGTGCTCAGGGCTCACTTTCTTTAGTGTGTACCTAACGCCAACGAATCGATATCATCTTTCCAAGTCAGGCTTAACGCTTTAGAGGGTACTGTCTTGAACGCAGAAGGCAACGTGCACGTTGGGGGAGACTTCAACACTATAGTAATCGAATGGGGTATGCCTTTAACAGATATGTGGGGAAAACGAATCCTAGAAATGGAAACCAGGACAATGCACCGACTTTCCACCATATTTGCAGTGAAGGAACTATACCGGACGTGACATTCGCCTCGGAGCCCTTAGTACGCAGGGTACACAATTGGGGAGTATTAGAGGACTATTCAGCTAGTGACTATTAGTACATTCTGATTAAGATCCGTGATGTTGTCTCCGGACGTTCATGCTCTCGGCTTTCTACGATTGGGTGGAACACCGGCAGCATGGAAGTCGAGAGGTTCATCGAGGTGCTTCGCTGCAGACTGATTTGTAGGGGCAAGACAACTGGCGGTTCAAAACGTGATGAACTCAACTATGAACATCATCATGACTGCTTGCAGCGCTTTGATGCCTAGTCAAAAACTCCGGCGCGGCAATCCCCCAGTGTACAGGTGGTTGACTGAAATCACTGAAAAGGAAGGGAGTGTCAAAAGCTTTGGCGTGAGGCTCAACAGGCACGGAGCCGTGTTGAGGTATGCAACTGGGTAGCAGCATATAAGTCGGCCAGGAAATGCCTTCGCAAACAACAGCAATATTTGCTGCTGGCAAGATCAAGTGGACAATGTGAACAAGAATTCGTGGGCTCTTGCCTACAAGTTAGTCATGCGGAAGCTTGGTGTCCTCCGCAAGCCTAGCATACATGAAGCGGAAGAAATGGACGAGATAGTGCGGCCACTCTTCCCCACCCATCCCATTCGTGTTGACGCTAACCACGGTGAAACAGCAATCGAGTGTTCACACAGCCAGATTTGGGAGGGGGATTGAAAGCAAGGAAGGCTCCAGGTCCAGATGGTGTTCCAGCTGAGGTCTTGCAACTTGTCTACCACCATTGTTCTGACTTGCTGCTCAGCATATTCAACGTTTGCCTATGGAGCCCTACAGCACTCATGAAGAGATGTCTTCTTGATGGGTTGGGTCGACGCAGAGCTGAAACGCCTAAAGCAGCCTTCTCAGCCGTTGCCCTGATTTGCTCTGAGAAACTCATCTTTGAGTCGATCAGTAGCTCTAGGTGCTTCACCACTGACTTTGATTCGATTAGTTTGTCTCCAATAGTGATCACCCTTTCTCTAGGGACTTTCTTTTTTGTCAAGATGATCACTTTGGTTTCCTCCAGGACTGGACTGAACCACGAGCAGGTACAGAAAAGTGGGGCACTGAGAACTGATACTTCATATCTGACAGTCTCTGATTCGGCGGTGAGAGTTATTGCAGGCGTGATATCTGTCACCCTCCTTGCTAGAGAGCGCCGTGCTATTTACCTGTGTCAATGCGAGGGCGCAAGGGAGATGGTTGCCTGTGAGAAGAGACAGCGCTTACTCACGATTGGCAGCAGTCTTGGGTGACTTGCACGAAGAGAAGGTGGACTGCGCACCTCATTCCGGATGTGAGACCATAAGTAAATCGAAGGCATACTAAGACTGACTTCTATCCGACCCAACTTTTGAACGGGCATGGGAGTTTTCAGTCTTATATGCATAAGATTAATAAGTCAAGACCCCTCGACTGTCGGGTTTGCCTAGAAGAAGAAGACGCTGCCTGCCACACATTTTTTGCATGCAAAAAATGCGACGGGCTGTGACGGGACCTCTACAGGGAGATGGCGGAGCTAACCTTGGATAGTATAGTCGCAGTGATGCAAAAATCGGTCTGCAAATAGAACTATTTTGTTCGGATTTGCAGTAGCTGGGACGTTGGGGCTGGAGGATTACCTGATAGTCAATTTCTTTTACTCTCGTCCGGCTCACTAGAGGAGGGGTCCCTAGCTTGAATGCACCTCACAGCGTAACAAAACGAGACTTTGCCCGAAGTAATGTCTGAAACGGTTCCAGGCTGGGTTCTCGGGTGGACAGAGGAGGTATTTAGTGGGCAGTCTTGTCACTTGCCTGCATGAGAGCCTCAAATTCAAAAGGCATTCACCCCTCTCAACCATACAGAAGGCTCAACTTTGGAGGGGCACGGGCACAATCTGATGCAAGATTTTTTTGTGAATCCGCTATCTGCTGCTCCATCTAGCCAATACTAATGGTGGTTCCTTTAAATAATGTAATAACCTCGTTATTACCGGGAGTGTTGGCCCTTGCTG
Source organism: Odontomyia ornata (assembly GCA_963969285.1). Lineage (NCBI taxonomy): Eukaryota > Metazoa > Arthropoda > Insecta > Diptera > Stratiomyidae > Odontomyia > Odontomyia ornata. The sequence goes on along the minus strand of OZ017740.1, from coordinate 257,090,187 downwards.
TTTGAGGAACCACTTCAAAGCCGCCAAGACAGCAAAAATAGTAAAAACGACCTCAGGCAGCTCTACTCCTCAAAATATTAGTCACCTGATATTCATTTTGGCTTGAATAATATTGGTAGGGGAGCCCTATGGAGCCTCACTCAGGTAAGGAGACAGGGAAGCTCGAGTCGCCGTCTGCATACCGTCCGTTGTGTATGCTAGACAATGGCCAAGTAAGTGATAGAAAAGCTCATAAGGGGAAGACTCGCTGACGCGATTCATGTTGCTAGGAGCTTATCTCCTTAGCAGTATGGCTTTAGAGCAGGTTGGTGTTGAGCGTGGTGTAGTGCGTAGAGGCATATAGCAGTTCCACCCAACGAGCTGTCCTGTTGGTCACTCTTGATATCAGGAATGCTTTCAACTTGACTAGATGGGTGGGTATTCTGGCAGCACTGGGATATCCTTTCCAATTACAAAAATATCTGATGTGGATTTTGAGGGACTATCTGAAGGACCGTAGCCTGCTCCATGGTACAAAGGGAGGTTGATGGAGGATGTAAATTATATTATTTATTGCTCAGGGGTCCATTCTCAGCCCTGATGTGTGGAGCACCTCATATGATGGGTTCCTGAGGTTGGAATTTCCAGAGGAGTCACGCTTGATCGGCAATGCGCACTATGTTGCGGCACTGGTCACTGGACGAATGGTTGAGCATGCCAGACATAAGCTTGGTATAATAACGCGCAGAGTAAATGACTGGATGACTACTTGCAACTTCAGCCTTGCACTGGAAAAAGCCAAAGTCATTATCCTGACAAAAAAATTCCCGCAGTCTGGACTATCAATATGGGAGAAATGCTGGTAGAATCAAAACCAGTAGTGTAATACTTGAGCATATTGATAGACTCAAATATAAGCTTTTCCAAACGAACAGGGTAATAGCTGATAAAGCGACAGGGAGGGTAATAGCACTTGCACATTCAATAGCTAATAAATGGGGGCACTACACAACAAGTAGACGATTCTCGATGACCATTGTGTAGTCTGCACTACTTTACGTATCGGAAATATTAAGAAGCACTCAGCAAAGAGCTGCTCTGCAAGCGGTTGGCATAGATGCCGAGACAAAAAGCGCTACAAGTTGCACGTGCATATCGAACAGCCTCTGTTTTGGTAGTATTGGTGGTAGCAGGGGTGATGCACATCGCCTTACTTGAAGAGAGCATACAAATATTTCCTGGCATAGAAGCGAAGGCAACAGCTGGGTATTTGTAATTGAGGAGGGTAAACGCACTTTCTGCGATTGACAACATTGATTCTGAGAGAGTAACACTTGTCTGACTGATCTGGTCTGACTCGGCCGACGAAAACAGTTCATCGCTGTTCGGGATTCGAAATTGGAGGACGCGGTCAATGGATCGAGACAGTTGGAGGCACTATTTGCAGGAAGTGAAGGCCCGAGATGGGCTGTAGTGCTACGAAGTAGTAGAAGTAACACAAAGCGAAGGTCAACTACGGGCCCGATTCCTGAATAGAGGCAGTGGCATGGTGAGATTGACTTCTACTGGACCCAGGTCTCGAACGAGTATGGATGTTTTCGGTCTTACCAGCACAAGATTGGTATGTCACGGTCTCCCGACTGCGCGTCTCATGTAGGAGAGGTAGCTGATGTCTGCCACATAATTTTCAACTGCAAAGATAGGACAGGCTGCGTGGTGGCCTCTTCAATGGAGTTGGAACGCTCTCCTCAGTGACTATAGTCGGAAAGATGCTTACATCCGTTGAGAAATGAAACCACGTAGCACATTATGTATGGGCCGTCCTGGAGGATAAAAAGGCATACTTGATCGTCAAAGCCAAAAGTACTTTATTCAATATTCATCGTTGTAAATTTTCAAAGAATATAAAGCTAATTTCAGACAATAAAAACACTAAAAACTTAATGGCCCAAATGGCTTTCGAAATTTATACATTATAACATTTAATCAAAAAACAATACGAAGTTGACTTTAATTGAAATTATTGTATATATATAATTAATTTTAATATTAACACAACAGAACAGTGAACTTTAATCCTACATCTAATATGTTATAACCTAATTCTAATATAGTTCCATCAAAGCCTTTATCTTATTTTATTTTATTTTATTTACAAAACTATCTTACAGAATGAAATTCCAATTACAAGGTAGTTTCATAATAAGAAAAAAGAACTTTAAAAAGAAAAAATCCATAAAAATTAAGCACATTTCAAGGAAAAAGTGATACGTACATTATAAAAAGACAAGAAAGAATTAAATTTCTAGATGGCAGAGTATTCTCCGCAGCTTTAATTTGAAGCTCGCAATCGAGTCTAAAGGAGGACCAAGCTGGAGACGATGATAATCTCTAACCATTCGAACTAACGGAGATTGACAATACGTTTCTGTTCTAGCGTACGGTACTATATAGTACTGAAAGGATCTGGTTCGAGAAAGTGGGCGTGTGCTTATCGCGTTGATTAGGTTAGATGAAAGTAAACCACTGGCAAGTTTAAAGAGAAAGCATTGGTCGAGAAAGAGCCTCCTCTCTTGAAGCGAAGGCATGAACAGAAAACTCAGGCGGTCATTGTAAGGACGATACGGAACCTTATGCTTGAAGAGGAGCGTGCGTGTGAATTTTCGTTGAACAGATTCCACGGCGTCTGAGAGATAAATTAGGTGCGGTGACCACACCTGACATGCATATTCTAGAATCGGGCGCACAAGCATAGAGAACAGACGTATTCCGGTTTGAATACTGAAATATTTATGAGAGGAGCGTAAAACAAAGCCTGCAACTCTAGAGGCGTTAGTTGTCATTTGAAGTATGTGGATGTCGAACTTCAGATGGGGGTCAAACGTTACGCCTAAATCCTTAAACCTATCGACGCAAACGAGCACTGAGTGGTCGATTGAGTAAGCGAAAGGAATGCGATTTGCTTTCCTGGAAAAGCACATCCAATAACATTTAGAGATGTTAAGAGTGAGTCGATTATTTCGACACCATGAGTTTAAGAGGTCTAAGTCATTTTGAAGATCCAGGCAATCTTGATTTGAGCTGATGACTCTAAAGATTTTCAAGTCGTCCGCATATAAAAGGGATTTAGAAGTAAAAATAGACGGGAGATCATTAATGAATAGATTGAAGAGGAGAGGACTTAGAATAGAACCTTGTGGAACGCCAGAAGTGGGACTGAAAGAATATGAAGCTTGTCCACCCGAAATCACAGTACAGGATCTATTTTTGAAAAACGAGTCCAGCCATGCCAGTAGGGGGCCACTAATGCCAAATTGTTGGAGTTTTGCAATCAGAATGTTGTGATCTACGCTATCAAATGCTTTAGCGAAATCTGTGTAAATCACATCCACTTGACCACCTGAGTCAAGTGCAGAGGCAATAGTATCTGTAATTTCAAGTAAATTGGTTACTAATACAATGCTATCACAATATTCCTAACCCAAACGTCAAACCTTATATTTGAACCTAATATAATAATCATAACATACTGGTATACCTATCCCTGATTTTTAACATAAACAAACAACAACACTAAATGTAGCTATAATAAGCTGAAACTCAAAACTAACTAACGAAAAAAATATCACAAAACAATAACCACAAATAACTTAGACATTGTCATTCTGCAACCAAAACCTAAATTGCACCGTCCCAGCTCGACCAGTTTCAATGGATCTACGTTAGCAAATGAGTATCTCCATTGGAATTGTTAGTCTCGTGAACTCAAATTCGGAATATATTTTATCTCTTTATCGGTGGCCGGTCTATATATGTGATATATAATTGGGACACCATCAGAATCAAAAACATATCGATTTATGTCTAGATATATGAATGCTTCTGGAGGAACGAGACCATTACCGATACAAGTTTCAATATACCCGCCAGTATAGTGAAACGGCGGTGAAATTCAGGGGCTTTCGCTCACAGTTACAGATCTTGCCATATGATTCCGAAGAAGTTTCAACATGAAGATATCAACTCTTATCACCTTAGCATTTTGATCAATTCTTCTATTCGATATATAGTGTTTCTAATTTGTCTCAGGCTTTCTGTACAAGTCAGTTCATGTACGATGGCATTTCCTTTCGAAAACTCTTAATCTTTCCATAGTACTAGCACTCTGGTTGTACCAGGTCCGACATCCATATATCAAAACTGGCCTATCCAGGGTCTCGTGGCGTATAACTTTGACATTTTGATCAATATATGTAGAATAAAAGAGCCGTCGAAGATCTATGACTATTTTTTGTGCTTTACTGAGCATGATTTTGACATGTTCAGTATAGTACAGATACGGATTGAGATGAACACTAAGGTATCGAACACCAATATTGTACCTTTTCGGTCTGCCATATAGATGATCAGATCATCAGCAAACGCTACCAATAATCGCATTTGCGAGACGGTAGTCAAAGCCGTTCAGTACCTTGCGAACGAATATTGAGGAAAGCAGAGGCACAGTAACTGTTTGCTGCTTTAGATCATTCAATACCTTGAAGTCACACATCTTTGTCAGATTCCCACCAGTTACAACAAATGATTTCCCGTACAACATACTGCATATCATGGCAACAAAGTGTCTGGGTAACCTGTCTTGCAGGAGTTTTAAAATTAGTTCATCTAACAACACTGTATCGAAGGCTTTCTTCATATCAATGAGACAAGTTCCTAAACATTCTCTCTTGTTTAGTTTCCAACATATGACCAAGGTCACTTTCGCTATGTGGGCATTTAATGCTTTATTTAGTATCACTTCAAACACCTTGCTGATGCTAGGCAGCAAGCTGATTGAACGATAGCTTTTAGGGCACGAAGATTCTTTTCGTTTATTCAAGATTGGAAATACTGTGAAATATGAGTTGCTCAATATGTTATTAAACAACATGCAATAATTCCTAATAGCCACCTCCGGTCAATGTCAGTGAATTATATTTAGAATATCGTCAATACTACATGATTTTTTGTTATTTATGCCGCAAATATGAAACACAAGTCTTCATAGCTGACAAAATGTCAATAAGACTCAATCTCGTTTTGAAGTCAGATATCAAAGTTTCATTCAAATGTAGAATTGATTCGCCGTTCAAGCTTGATTTGAAATCGGAAACTTTTGCTACAACGACCTCTGAAAATACTTGATTCTCTCTCTCAGGGTTTGGTAGATGAACCAATTCAAAATCAGGGCAAGTTTTTGCAACCCATAATATATAATCCTGCTTCCATTTCCATCCGGAGCCGTACTACCAATTTCGACACCAGCCTTATCGAGCAGATTTATTACATTACGAGTGACATCAAGATTCGGTACATTCACTTACAGAATAAGCGATTCACTTTCATGAAAACGCCATTTAGGTTCTGTGGGATAATATCCCTCAGTTTTTGTTTATCCAACCATTGATTGTTGACCTCACTCCTGATTCTTCAGGTTTAATTTCAACAAAGCGAACCAGGGATGGTTGTAGTCCAAAAAGCGCCGATAAATATTGTTGACGCGTGTGAGAAATGGTTTTTCAATATTTTCAGCGTTGCAATAGTTGGTGTTTCATATCCTTCCATATTGTTTCGATATTTAATCTTGGGAACAACTTTCTCAATCGTTTCCAACGTCAGCTTCTCTAACTTCAACAAAGAGATATCTATTTAATCATTAGTTAGATTCCTGTCATTAGGAACCATTTTGCAAGCATCGCCATCATCAGAAGGAGGGCATTAGCTTTCATAATCTTGATTAAAATTTCCTTGAAACCTTCCCCAATCCTTTTGTTTTTTGAAATTCAAATGATGGTTTTTATCTTGAGCTGCGTTGAAGAAGATGATGATTTATTTTCATAACGTTTGCGTAATGTTCAGCAATATGCGTGAGGTTCAAATATGAATTTGTCCTAGGGTATGTTGGAACTTCCGACCCATACAAATTGCACCTGTATTCAATTTGGTTTTCTGTTATCCACAATTTCAGGGATACACCCCCTGGGATTATTGTTGGCGTTCAGCCATGGTGTATGCCCAGCATTCACATCCCCTGTGAGAATATAATAACTATGCCACCTATTAAATTCGAGTGTTTGAAGCAAGGAATCGAGCTTCTTCTTGAACTTGAGAAGTTCCAGCCAGTTGCATGGACAGAGATAACGAATAGGTTACCCCGCCTGGCAGTAAATTTTGATAACGGAGACTTCAAGGAATCCAAAGTGTTTGAATGTGATTTTTCCATATTTTGGAAACGACAAGGCTTTGCTGGCTTTTTCTGAGGAACCAGCAGAACGACGAGTTGGTTTCTTCTCCTTATTTTTATTTTTTAAAAATTGAATAAAATTTATAGCATTACCTTTATCGGAATTATTTTCAATTTCCCTTTCTTCTTCCAGTGCTTCCAGCGCTACAAAAAAAATTGTGACCATTGTTAATGCTGCCATTGCTTAGGATTTCTTCCAGAATCGTTTATTTTACACTATTCTATGCCTTTGTTTCCTATTGCACTTGTTTTTGCGGCTGCGGCTTTTGAGGCTTCATCCCATTCTTGACTTCATCTTGGAGGGACTATTCATAATTTTCTTTACGTAATTTGATTATTTCTTCATTGTCTTCTATTATTTGTAGTTCGCATCCACCATCTGCGGAGTTTTCTTGATTATGGTTTCTTTTATTGATAAATGTTCCCAGCTTCATATTTGACATTTCTCTAGAATCTTCTAACGGTGGGAAGCCGTGCGGTCCCGAAGGTGCCTTGAGGTTCTTCGCTTGTCTTTACGTATCGAAGTAAAATTATATTCGATATAAATTGCTTGAATCAATTGCTTTGACGTTATGAGTTTTTTTCAATAAAAATTTACTTCGGACTCACGTTTCAAAAATTAATTTAATTTCTGAAACCGGTTGATAGGAACGCTCTAAAACACGTCTGTACGTAACGAATGCTAGACGTAAAATCATCGCCTAATGTTCGACTCCAATAAGCTTCTTAATCAAACTCGTCTTTTTAATGTTTAAATTATACAGTTCATACCTGCAAGGAATATTTTTTAATTTTCATATTATCATAAAAGTTCAAATACTTACAATTCACTTGTCACGTTGCTATTAAATCATATACTTACCTTGCATTTTGTTGTTCAGTTACCTTTGATTGTTGACATCGTTAAATTGACCTAAATAAATGTAATTCACAATGATGATGCGTTTCATCTTTAATTGTTTTGATGTCAAGCGTTGACCTAGGCAATTTATTTCTGGTCGATGAATTTGTACATTTTGCATATTCTTATATTATTGTTATATTGAAATTGGTTTTAGACTAAGCATTTTTATTGTATAAATATTCCAATTATGAAGAATTAAATTATTGTTTGTGACAATCCAAGCAGGATATCAACAGCACCTGAACTGCGATATATTCCGCGAAATGAAATACCTTATCGTTTGGATTGTCACAAACAATAATTTAATTCTTCATAATTGGTAAATTTCGCTCGAGAAATTCACCTGTTGCAGAGAGTACTTTATATATATAAAGGGTGGTCAAACCAAAACGGACGATGTTAATTGTAAATAAAACAAAAAGCTTTCAGAGAATTATGTTAATATTTTTTTATTATAATAGAAGGATCTATGACAATTATGTGTAAAACAAAATAATGCCCAAATGCTTGCAATGACGGCGGCATACTTCTATCCGATGGTCCATATTTTCAATGACTCTGAGACATAATTGAGGTTCAATGTCGTTAATGTGCTGAATTATCTCATCCTTTAGCTCTTGAATTGTTCTTGGCTTATTGACGTATACGTTTTCTTTTAAATATCCCCAAAGAAAGAAGTCCAACGGTGTCAAATCACATGATCGTGGCGGCCAATTAACATCGCCACAACGCTAGATAACACGGCCATTGAACTTCTCGCGCAAAAGAGCCTTTGTTTCGTTGGATGTGTGACACCATCCTGTTGGAACCACATATCGTTCAGGTCCATAACCTCAATTTCTGGCCACAAGAAGTCCATTATCATCTCGCAATAGCAAACACCGTTTACGGTAACTGCTTGGCCATCCTCATTTTCGAAGAAGTACGGCCCGATGACGCCGCCAGCCCATAAACCGCACCAAACAGTCACTCTTTGTGGATACATCGGCTTTTCAACAATCACTGGTGGATTCTCATTTGCCGAAATGCGGCAATCCTAATAAGCAGGATTGCCGCATTTCGGCATCCACTGAGGCGGAAGTATGCCTCGACGCTGAAGATGATTTTCTTTGTAAAGTCACCATTCCCTTCTCTCTGTTCAACCAACCATTCGGCGTATTGCCGACGCTTGAACTGGTCAGTAGGCTTCGGCTCTTGAGTCAATTGAACTTTGTAAGCGTGTAAATTTAAATCTTTATTCAAAATTCACATCAGTGATGTTCGTGAGATGTTCAATTGTTGGGTACAACGGCGAGTCGAGGTTGATGGCTCTTCTGCCACAGTATTGCGAACAACAGCAATGTTTTCTGCAGAACGAACTGGGCGAGCATGCACACGTGATTTCACATTTTCTACAGACTCGGTTTGTTGAAATTTGTGAACAATTCAAACAAAAACAACAAAAAATTTTGATTTGAATGCCCATTTTCGTAAAAAGCTTCAACAACCTTAACGCGCCGCTCAATTGTGTACCGCTCCATGGTTGAATTTGTTGAACACTGCAACAAAGAAATGTCAAATTAAATTGGGCAAAAAAGGTGTGACTCACACCAGCGATAAAATAAAATATCTGAGAGCTATGGTTTTTATAAGATATCAGAATCAGAATCAAAGAACTAAATTTATATTTGGGAAAAGGCTCACCGGTGCCTTCGACACAAATATTGGACTAAGGCAGTGGGATGGGCTGGTCTCATCGCTATTCAATTTGGCCACCTGTCGATACAAGAGGTGCGTTACTATACAAATCAACCCAAGTGGTAGCTTATGCGGATGACATCAAAATGTCACGTTTGTTAACAACAGGCAAAGAACTTTTTCTGAAAGTCGACAGTGAAGCAAAACTAGTAGGGCTATAAATCAATGAGAATAAAACAAAGCTCATGACGCAGTCGAGGAAAAATACCCAAACACCTAAAATATCGCACTTGGCGAACACAACATCGAAAATGTGGGCAAATTCGTATATTTAGACGCGAAAATAATAAGAACCGGCAATGAAATACGTCGAAGAATACAGCTCGCAAATAAAATTCATGGACCCTAACTCATGCATCCCCGAATATATTGAACGCCTTTGAAAGACGGGTCCTGAGGCGAATAATCGGAGCGAAGCTAGATGGGGACCAATGGTGAATTCGATACAACAACGATCTGTATGAAATTTTTGACGAGTTGGTGGTCTCAACGATTGTAAGACTGCGGAACCTGTAATGGGCTGGTCACGCGAACAACGGATACCCAAAAAGGTTTTCGTTGGGATAATCGAAGGCTGGAGACCAGTGGGGTAACCGAGAAACGCTGGTCCAACTCGATCGTCGAAGACAGTTCATCGCTGCTCGGATTTCAAAATTGGAGGACGTGGTCAATGGACCGAGAAAGTTGGAGGCACCTGTTGCAGGAAGCGAAGGCCTGGATGTGTTGTAGTGCTACGAAGAAGAAGAAGAAGTTCAGATTTTGGTGAATTTTATGTAAAGATATTGATCTATTGACTAATAAGATTCAACCAACTTAAGAATTGAAGCTTCTGGATAAATTAACGCGCAAAACTTCTCCAAGTTGGGTCTGCAAAATTGCGAAGAAAAAATTAAAAAAATTTATCTTCAGCCATGAAGCTCAGTTTTGGAATATTGATTACGTTGTTGAGTAAAATAGGCGCTGTTTGATACAAAACAAATCCATGCGTGCTTAAAATGTCTCCATTGTATGCGATGTGGAATGATCACTGTTACAGTCAACTAAGGTTGCTATCATGCCACATTGTAAGGCTATTGGCAATGGATGAGCTTAACATCATTGCTGTAAGGATATCAAGGTTTCAACATTTTGGTATCACATACCAGACAGCTGATCAAAAAATTGATCTACTCGTACAAAACAATAATTTAGATCTTTTGGTATTGAATCTTTGAATCGTTGAAAAGTCTGCGCAGCATTGCATAAACCAAAAGTCATACGAATGAACTTGAAGAGTGCGAGCGGTGTGCATATACCAGGAATATCTTCTGGTTCTACTGGAATTTGGTGACATGCTTTGGCAAGATCTAAAGTTGAGAAAGTTTTGCAGCCTGTTAAGAAATGTGTGATATCCTGAATGTTAGGGCGATCTGGTGTTGTAATGGCATTAAAAAATCTGTAGTCACTACAAGGACGCCATTCACCATTGTTTTTCAGTACGATGTGTCATGGTGAAGACAATTGACAGTCAGACAGAAGACATATGTTATGTCTTGCTCACGAAGAAAACTAAATTCTTTTGTAGCTGTAATTAATTTATCCGGAGCTCAACGTCTCGATTTTGAATCTGTTAGTGGTCCGGAAGCTATAATTTTTTGTTTTATATTATGTGCCGATAGTTGTGTGAAGTCAGACTCTGCGGTTATTGATTTGTATTTATTTAATAAGTCCCTGACTTGTGGATTAATATCTGATTTAATTAAAATGGAGAAGTTTGTAGAATCTTCTACTGTAATAGTTGCAATTGAAAGAAAATTCGTAGTTGGGTCAATAACTGTTTTGTTAGCTATATCTTCCAAAATAACGCAAAAAGTCGGCACCTATAATATGACGTGAAATCTCTGCGATAGCAAAATGCCATGAAAATTTCCTTCTGATGCCTAGATCCAAATTTAATAGCTTTCTATCGAATGTTTCAATGGAAGATGCATTAGCGGCAGAAAGTTTAAAGCCTGAAGGTATTAAGTTATGAGATTTTGGGTTTTGTTTTTCGTGTTTTTTATAACTTCATAAAGTTCATGATAAGGTGTTTATAACGAAGTGCGGACTGCATCTGTTCCAATCAGCTCTTGACTGTAACTATCTAGGTTTTTAATTTATTTTTATTTTAAATTACTGTGATGGCTGGAATCGGTTTAATGGTTAACATTACCGCCTTGAAATCTTTAACGAAATCTGTTTGAGGTTCCTGATCAAGACAAATCTTCGGTAAATCACTCGGCAGACGTATCTTTTCTTCGTAGACTAATTGAGCCGGAGATGCTTTCAGTTTCCTGTACATACCGTTCTTAAACCTAAAAGAATAAACGGTAACGTTTTTGACCATGATGGATCTTTATGAGCCATTATAGCGGCCTTCAATATACGATGCGAATTTTCTATCATTCCATTTGCCTATGGATGATAGGCTGTAGTATGATTACTTTTGCACCCAAGGATGTTTCCAAGTTCACTGAACAATTGGGATTCGAACGGTCTGCTCTGATCGTCACTATAACTTCTGGAACTCCGAAACGTGCAATCTAAAAATTAAATAATGCTTCTGCACAATCTGCAGCTGTAATATTAGTAGGTATTGCTTCAAGCCATCTCAAAAATCCAGCTTTTGTTGTTAAGCAATACGTAAAAACCTGCGAGCAAGGAAGTGGTCCAACTATGTCCATATGTACGAGGTGTGACAATTAAGTAATGAGAGCTTATTTAGTTCGCCTGCTGTGTCGTGTTGAGTAGACGTGTGTTGGTGGTGCTCGTCACGAAAATGGAGAAACGACATTAAGAGCAACGCGTTGCGATAATATTTTGCGCCAGATTGGGCGAAACACCTTCGGAAACGTACACAAAAATTGTAAAAGTGCATGGTGATAGTGCTCTTAGGCGTGCCCAGGTTTTTCGATGGCAGAAAGAGTTTAAGGAGGGGCGTGAAAGCGTGGAAGATGAGGGGCGGAGCGGGAGACTAGTCGAGGTGCTGATTGACGCGAACGCGCAGTGTATGTGCGCCCTAATCCGTGAAGATCGGCGTTTAACAGTTCAAATGTTGGCCTCGGAACTGGTTATGAATCGTGAAACAGTCAGACAAATTTTAACCGACGATTTTGGGATGAAAAATTTTGCACGAAGTTGGTTCCAAAGAATCGTTCTGAGGAGCGAAAGCAGCATCGATTGACCTTCACAGAAGATTGTTTGGAACAAGTGGATAACGATCCCACGCTGCTTGATCGAGTACAGGCGATGAGCACTGGTGGTTCCTAAAATAAAATCGGTGGTCAAAGGAACCCGTTTTGAGTCGATTAGGGACACCCAGGCGGCCGTGACGAGGGTACTCGCGGACATCTTAGTCGAAACATTCCAGAAATGTTACGAAGCATGGAATACGCGCTGAAATCGTTGTATAGCTGCCCAAGGGGACTACTTTGAAGGGGATGGCAGAGTTGTAGAATAATTTTTAAATGTACGGTTTTCATGGAATCAGTCTTATTACTTACGTTAAAGCGTCTGGATGTAAGAGGAAAAGTTTTCCGTACAGTTCTATGGAGTCTCGTAATTTTTGAACATTAACAATCCAAACAAGTGCGGGACTAATTAGCAACGTTTTTGTTGAGCAGTGACCAAAAGTATTTCCCTGATATAAGGAGCCTTGTAGTTCGGATGGTAAGATGAGCTGAATTGTGTACTGAAGTGAAAATTTGTTTTCGAAATGCTTCTGGAATGTATGGCCTAATATTTTCATTGGTAATAGCGCAAAAAGTTTTGAAATTTGCGTTTGGAAAAGTTGTTTGCTTAAATGAAAATTTTGGATCTGTTCTTAATTCCTTAAAAGATTCAACCATAAGTTGAGCTTCCGCAATTGCTTTGAAATCTATAATGCTAAGAATTCAATTTCAGAAATCCTAAATGAGAATCCGCAAAAGCTTAAAAGTAGTGGTAAGTTCACTGATAAAATTTAATTGGCAAAGTTGTCTTGGAGAAGCTGTAAATAGTGTGGATAAGCGACCTTCAATGTAATATCTGAATTAATTTATAGCTTAATAGGCCGCTAGTAATTGACGATCATACGTGCTATAATTTTTTTTGAGCTTGGCTTGGATTTTCAAATCCCAAAAGTTTTCAAGAATTATGTACCCATTGTTGAAGGGCTGCTCTAATAGCAATGTTAGAACCATCTACAAAATTACCAGCGGAGCGTGTAGCACTGACTTCCTAGCATCCACTATTAAGAAAAGCGTGGTGTTTGGCGCACTTGGTAGGAAGTGACCATAAAAATTTATCATCCCTAGAAATCGTCTCAATTCTACAATGGTTTCCGGCAATTTGAAACGTAAGATATATTTACATTTATCTGGTGAAGGTTTAATTCCTTTAGATGAAATTAAATAACCTAAAAACTTGGTTTTGGTTTGTAAGAATTTACATTTATCCAGATTAATAATGAGTCCGTGAGAATTTAACTTTTCGAAAATAATTGATAAATGCGTTAAATGTTCTGAGGCAGATTTTGCAGCAATAAGATTATCATCCAGATATACGAGGTCGGTTCAAATATGACGGATACAAGCATTGTAAATGGCACGTACGTAATAGGGGTACTGGTTAATTTGTGTGGTTTTTTGTGAAAAATTGCTTTCAGACGATCGAAAATGGTTTGTTGAGCGACGCCAAGTGATTTTGCAAGTTTGGGATGGATCTTGGTCGAGCAATGTCTCCAATTTGTGATCTTCAAATTTTTTTGGCTGTCCGGGCCGTTCATCGTCGTCCAAGTCAAAATTGCCACTTTTAAACCGTGCAAACCACTTCTGGCACGTACGCTCAGCTAGAGCATGCGCACCATACACTTCCACCAAAATACGATTACTTTCGGCAGCCTTTTTCTTCAATGAAGAAGTACTCCCCGCAAAAACACTTTATCCGGCACAAAATTTGACATTTTCAGAGGGAAAAAAGTATTGTTGTTTACGCTTCAGCTAAATGACACATACTGATTCTGAAACGATATGACAGTAGCTTTCCAACACATATTTGGAAAGGTGAATCACTGGTATAAAAATCAAGTTACGCCATCTGTTAGAAGACCGCACGAATTAACCGGTACCCCTATTATGTTTTGAAGGTCGTGGCTTGAGTATGTGATAGCTGGGTCCCGTACGAACAGTGTGGCATAGTTTTCGTCGGGAGTGCATGTTTCACGCGCGTGCTACGACCATGAGTGAACGTCAAGTGCCGGCCGCCGTTGCGCAACGTATTGTCATTCGTTTTTTAGTGTGGGAAGGCGTTCGATAGTGAGTGCCTGAGTTGGGCTCTTGTGTTTAAATGGGCCAAAGAATTTAAGGATAGTCGCGAAACCGTCGAGAATGAGCCGCATGATCGTCGACCGTGAACCAGCATCACACCAGACAACATTTGCCACGTAGAACAACTTATTCGGAAGGATCGTAGGATGAATGTTCGAAACATTTCAGCTGAACTCCGCATCAGTATTGGTAGTGTAGAGTCTATCATCCACAAACACCTTCAATATCGCAAAATAATAAATAAAAAATGGAGGAGCGTTCTAGCACGAAATGTGATTCTTCTCCAGGTACTGGAGGTACTGACACCCCTCCCTACCGTCCGGATTTATCATCCTGAGACTACCACATGTGTGGACCACTGAAAAAAGCCTTCAGAGATCAAAGATTCAGCACCGACGTCGAGGTAGAGGAGTTCGTGCGCACATGGCCGTGCGAGTTGCCCAAGGAATTCTTCGGTACCGGCATAAAAAAGGTGGACAAATGCGAAACTTATAAGGGGGAGTACCTAGAAAAACTGTAAATTTTTCCGATACTAAATAAACATGTCGGAGCAATTGTCTCGATCATATTTGAATCGTATTGATGACGAAGTTATGTAATCGTGTAATCTTATCGTGGTGCGCTTGAATTCCCACCCAGCTCGCGCAACTTAAACCTATCGCATTTTTTTATAGACCCATGTCAAGCTATTGGTGTAATGCTAATTTAGTGATACAGGAGAGAAAAAAATTTTCGTTTTGGATTAGTGCATGCTTTAGTTGAAATAATTAAAAAAATAATTGCTGAAAATTTCTAAATAATTGCGTTTTATGTAAAACTAAACCTGGAGCGTTACCATTATTTAAAATATGTTTTTATTGCACAAAAAGGTTGAAAAATGGAAATTTTGTTGTTTTATTTCAAAATCTATAAAATCGCAGTTTTGAATTTTTATAGAAAAAGTTAGATACATATCGAAGAGAGATATATTAATAAAAGTAGAGAAATAGTACCCAAACGTCTGATATTAACCACTAATATGTGAAGGCTGTTATTTTTCATATATTCTGAAAAAATTTTGAAGTAAAACTACTATCTTTAACTTAATATATTTATAAAATATGCTAAAAGTTTCAATAAATTATATTCACTTCCATAACAATTTCTGAAAATCACTAAATATGCCTACGTACTTACAAAGATATTTGCCATTGGATCAATTTCGAGAAGAAGTTCATTGCAGCAAGAATACTCGCATATCATATGTATTAATTTTCAGCTCAATGTCTTAATTATATTGTGTTTCATACAATAATAGAATCCCTGCCTCCTCATTAAAAATCCGACATTTATTATGCCAAAATTACAACTTGAATTTTATTATAAAAGTGTAAAATTATTTCAACTGAGAGGCAACAGTATTAGGAAGATGAACCATCCGCTTTTGGTTGAATAGTGTAGCATTGACACGTTTCCATCAAAAATTTTTTCCTCAATATGCATTTGAATTGATCCGGGGGAAAAACACACATAAAGTATTTTAAAGGCTCACTCGAAAGTGTGTACAAAATGACAACATAAAGTTAACACGGTAAACTGCGTTGGTTTAACGCTTTCAGCATATGCAGTGTATTGATGAGCTTTTGTGACATAATTATATAAATATGTACGTGCTGAAGATGCTGTGTATTGAAACGCGTTACGACTGTTGAAAATATTGTGTAATGTTATGGACCGCGTGTCCCTATAATCACCCATCGCACATACCTAACGATCCTTTAAAACTCCGCACTCACCTACAATTGCTATTTCATCATGCTTAATAATTATTACTGCCAAATGGTCTCATGTCCTATTGTCAGCAAATATTCATAAACTAGAAAACTGAATTCAACACCAATAATTAATAAACAATAATAAATCAATCAAACTTACAATTCTTGGAATCTTAATAAAATTAAACTAATAACTTTCAGAAAACTTGCAAAATGCCATCCACCGGAAATGGCCCATCAAAGTC
The DNA here is from genome assembly GCA_963969285.1 of Odontomyia ornata. Lineage (NCBI taxonomy): Eukaryota > Metazoa > Arthropoda > Insecta > Diptera > Stratiomyidae > Odontomyia > Odontomyia ornata. The sequence goes on along the minus strand of OZ017740.1, from coordinate 257,073,961 downwards.
CAAAGAAATTCAATACGAACGTCTTTATTATTGCGACTTTTGCAAGTCGAATCAACACAATTCGCCGTATTGTGATATTAGCAAATACCGCGAAAGTACTTCTATTCCCAAACGTTAATAATAAGACTTAATCAATTCTGTGACCAAATATCCAAACAAATCTTAAGAGTAATTAACGCGGTATCATATTCGCGAATTTAGTGATTTGTAAACAATAGATTGAAGGGACTGGAATTTGCATGCGAAGCCACGCCACGAAATTGTAAACATTTAAACTATATAAAAGTGCTTTGCAAAATGTAATAGTTAGTCAGTAAGATAGTGACATTGAAATCAAAAAGTTCAAAGGATTGTAAGGTTGTAAGGTTTAAAGGATTGTAAAGTTGTAAAAGTTCAATAGTATTATACAATAAGTGTTTCGAGTATTATCATAAGTGAAATGAAAAGGAACTAAAATTATTGTATAGATTCTGTGTGCAAAAAGTGAAAACTGTGAAGAGATTGAATAAAAGTTATAACGTTTTTAAAGTGCCGTGTTTATATTTTTAAAAGAGCCCATAACAGTAAATTAAAAAATTGTTTTTTACTTTTTTCCTCATTTGAATAGTGTTTAAATTTCGAGTGCAATGTGGGCCACTGCGTTTTTGAGAACATTCTTAACATTTTAAATTTTACTTTTTGCTTTTATCAAATGTATAACGATTGAATTAATAAAGAGCATTTGAATTTGAAATGAGTAAAACAAAATAAAAATTATATTTCAATAATTAGTTTGAACGTTGAAAACTTACCGAGCAGGGTTCTAGGCCAACTTTTTGTGTAGAGCTTCTACTTGTTCTTTAATGTTATTAAAAACGATTTCCAGCCAGCTCATATGACGATAACTTCCGGGGTATCATGGGCTGAAGTTTATCAAAGGTAAGGATACCGTGCCTCCCAATCTAAATTTCAAAAAATGCTTACTCTCATAGCACTGATAATAAGCGATTTATAATTTTATAATATTAAATAAAAAATCATTATTTTTTGGGTTCAAATTAAATTGTCAAATTATCCTGTTGTGGAATCCTTCTCCACCGAGTGGATTTCCGAAAAACTTCGCACTATCCTTATGTCGGTCGAAATGAACTTATTTTCGAATATATGCGTATGAAATTGTCAAATGTTCTATTCGAGTGACAAGAGACATCGAACGGTGGAAGGAGAGGTACAGAGAGAGAGCTAGTGAGAGAATGCAGTGAAATGAGCGAGTGGGTGGTGGTTGAGCGCGCTTGGCATTAGGTGTCATTTTCCTGTATGTATGTCCTTAATGTTTGGCGCTCTGCTCCACATTGCTTTGAAAAGCAAGGAAGGAGGTCGGATGTTACGACGTTTACCACAACGAGCTTTAAATCAATATCGCATAGAAAAGGAGAACAGCGTTGAAGAAGATATTTGCCTGAAAGCGGGCGAAAGGCGAAAAAGGACACGTCCTTTTTGGACAAAAGCCTTCGGTAAATCGAGCATATGCAGATTTTATCAGAGCGAGGTTGCCATATGATGTTTAGAATGCTAGAAATTTAAAGTTTTTGAAACGGTTCAATGGTTCTGGATTGAAATGGTATTCGCAAAATTTCAGCATAGAGAGATTACTTGGTGATAAACGATAATAAATTAACCTTCTTGACTTTTTATCAATCAGGAAATATCATTCCTATTAGAATATACAGTTGAAATGATCCTTTCTTCCCAAAAAAGAGAGCACCATACACTGGTTCCTCATGTTAGTAATATTTTAGTTACTTCATAGTTGATTATAGAAATAACTTCCTAATGAAAAGATAGATTTCTATGTGAAAAATAAGTCTTGTAAACCACCTATGCGGAAAGAAAGTTTGCGCTTTCCCACGGTTAGAAGATGAAAGCAAGTATTTCTGTTTCCGCTCAATTGGCAGCTCTTGTTAGGCCTAAGGAGCTTTAGGTCGTACTGCAATCGCCTCAGTTCCTAAGCGCTGAGTTGGAGCTACGGGCTCAGTATCTACCAGCACTTCCATTACTCTCGCAAAATGGATTCGATTCAGTAGAGGTTCAATTGTAAAGTAAATCGGGTTTGACTGAGCGAAACGGAAAATGTGTGAACATTTAGTGAAAATTCAAATCCCCCAACGCCATTCGCGACCAAAGAAGTGCTGAACGAATTTCATCGTTAGTAAAATTTAGTGGAAATTGTGAAATTTAATTGAAAGTTGATTCACATCGGTGATTTTCTCTAGGAATCGGTGAATTTTCCTTGAAGTGTCCGCGGTGGAAAAAAAAGTAAATCGAAGCTTTCTTGTGAAGGAGACAAAGTTTTGCGCATGGATTATGCCGAACGTAGTGAGTGTGTGTAGGGATATCGGAAAACATTTGTTTGTCGTCGTTGCACTCGCCGACGCTGCTGCTACCGTAAACGTTGTCGTACGTACGCTTTGACAATTTATCCGGCGACTTTTCCGCCGCCAAGTGAAGGATTTTCCGGGAGGAGATTTCCGAGTACTCCAATCTGCCGACGAGGGGCAATGAACGTTCTTGTTAGTATGTAGTGTAACGCAGAAATGGTTCTCTATGAATATTTAATTTAAGGTTGTAAATTTTTTGAATGAATTGCAAGGCAGGAAGTAACCAAGCGGGTCCTGTGTTTGGGGTCATTTGTTGATTACTGCATCATAATTAACTGAAACAAGTGTCTGCATGCAGGTTGGGTTTGAGAGGCGTGTAAGGATTTACGCAAGCGCTATTTCTTCTTCTTGTTCTCGCTGAGTCGATTCCCACTTTCCAAGTAGTGACCAAGACCGTACCGCTTTTGTAATCTTCTCAGCTTTTCCTGCCGTTTATCCATCGAACTCCTAAGTGCAAGCGAGCGAAGGGAGAGGACGAATCGTTGCCTCTGCGTATGGTCCTGGAACCTACCCTTGGTATCAGACCAACAGTTTTCCGAGATTTTCCTGTTGAGTAATTCAGTGAACTGGCGTTTGGCGGAAAATGGCAAAAGTGTGTTGAGACGTTGAACCGTGTTAAGCGTGAAATGTGAACATTTCTGTTAGGCAGTTTTTTTTAGTGAAGAAAGGGATTGTAAAACTTTGTTGAATTTATCCTTGCGTAAAATTCGTACGGGACTGACGGGATTGGTAGTTGTGTGAAAATCGGGAGTGTAGAGTGTGCGTGCGTCTGATATTATCGCAGCACCCTTTCGAAATTCAAATGTAAAGTGTCTTCTCAGTGGCCTAATTTCTAGTGTTGGTTTCGCTGTTGCTCCCGTAATGAAGTGTGCAATCGTTATTGAAGCAACAGCATTGTTCAATTCAAGTACCTGACAGGAGCCCCCAGACATTAGGGAGGTTCAAGTGTTCTCTCGGTCGCATTGGCTTTTCCATTAAACTCTTTCCTAGTACGCGTGCATAATATGCAATTCTATGGCCTTGAAGTTTTTTGACCCAGAGCTATAAATTGGATTTCAACTTGGTAGTGAGCGTAGTCCCTCCATGCCTTTCATGTACTCTGGAGAACGAATCGGGGGTTGACGGGAGGGAATGCAAGCAGAGGCGGTTTGGAGGGAGAGTTGTATTGTATTATCTGTATTCCAGGTTATGTGTTCTATCAGATTTCCTATATAATCACAAAATCAACCTATATATTGAGTACATAGGGAGTTGCGCTGATAGAACATAGTGGTTGGTGAAAATATTGGTATGGTACGATTTGTTGCAACAATGTGATCGTAGATGTGATGCTTGCAGGAAAAATGGCTGATATGCAGCTTTCTATGCTACTTTATCGTTTGACTACTCGTATTTTGCAAATTTTCAAGTAAATCCTTGCCATATATTTACCTTTCGGAATACTTAGTGTCTTCAAATCAATAAAAAATAGCGTTAAGTGGTCGACAAATCTTATAATTAACATCCTTTCGCATGCTATCGAATAATGTCCAAAAAATTTACTTCAAGATAAATTTTGGGAGAAACAGAATCATGTTTTTTTTTACGATTGCTCGTGTAACATAAAGATAATTTTTTTATGTACTTCATTTTCTTGATTTTGGTTGAATTTGTACAACCCTTCTGTATTATACAGAGACAGTTATTTCAAGGCCGTTTTCGTAACAAAAATACCTTTTCCAAAATCGATGAATCCCTCCCTCCCTGGCACACAGTGTTTCAGACAAAGTATTTTCGAAGTCATGAAGTGATAATGAAGAACATATTTAAATGGTATCAAAAATCATTTCAATGATTTCGTGGACTCAAACTTTCGATTTGGGAAGTCAAAGAATGTTTTAGAGAGTATCCAGAATATCTCTCTGCTTTGCTCAAATTGATGGAAAATTTTCCTAGAAGTTGTCTTTAAGGGTCGCTTATTATGAGGCTCTAGAATGCATTTGATATTATTGGGTTGTTCGATAATTCATGTCCTAAACTGCATATTTCGTGTCGTGGTGATATTATATGCTATTTTAAAGATTCGACTTTGGATTATCTTCAGTCAAAAACTCATCGTCATTAGTAAACAACGAGTTGGTTAAAAATAAACTTGAAAATAGATAATCAGAGAGAGCATTATCGGCATATTTTATTGTTTTACTTCCGAAAGGGCAAAAATGCGGACTACCTTACTAAACGCCAGCTGTTTTGCTCGTTTTCGTTCTGGAAATTTTAATGTACAGGATGCACGACACCACTACTGATGACGACAAAATAAAGCCGTTAATCGAAACACCGGTGTATGACAACTCGAGGGATGGTAGAAAAGCTTGGCATATTGAATTCAACCGTTTACTTGCTCTTACAATGTTTGGCCACGTAAAAAAATTGGATGTTTGGGATCCTTGCGAATTAAAGGAAATCCACCTCACCAAACACTTTAATATATGTCACTCTTTGCTGAATCGTAACCAAAATGACCCGTATCTGAAAAGAATCATAAAGATTGATGAAAAATGGATTGTTTACGATAATGTAGTCTAAACAGGATCATGGACCTAGCAAGATGAGCCCCGACAATCGAGATCTAAAGCCAATATTCACCAAAAGAAGGTTATGATTTCTGTGTCGTGGGATTACAAGAGTATAGTCTTTTTTGAGCTGTTTACAAGAAACCAAACTTTTGATTTGAACTCCTACTGTTGTCAACTATCGAAATTGAATGAAGAAATCATGAAAAAACGCCCTGAACTGGCCGATCGCCAGACCTCACACCTATTTTATAACCCGTCAAATATTAATGGAACTCAATTGGGAACTGATATCGTATCCATCCTATAGCTCTGATTTAGCACCATCAGACTCTTATTTGTTTTGCTCCCTTCAAAACGATTTGAATGGTAAAATTTTTGATTCCAATTAGGCTGTTAAAAATGAGTTGGACCAGTTGTTCGCGTCTAAAAACCAAGGCCTCTTCGAACGTGGAATTTTCAACATACTTTCAACGAATAAAATGGTCAAAATATCATTGATTAATATTTATTGTTAAAATAAATAAATTTCTTTTGAAAAACATCTGAAAAACCTACATTAGTTATCGAAAAACTCAATAATAGATAGACCAGTAACATTTTGAATGGTTTAAATTGAAATTTTCAACATTCAGGTTTTAATAGCGCTTACTTCTTCTTCATAGCTCTGCAGCCCCTCTCGGGGCTTTGCTTCCTGCAACAAGCACCTGCAACTGTCTTGGTCCATTGACTGTATCCTCCAATTACGAAATCCGAGCAGCGATGAACTGCCTTCGTCGACTGAGTCAGACCAGTGTTTCCTCGGTTTCCCCATTGGTCTCCCACCTTCGGATCTACCAACGAATACCTTTTTGGATATCCGTTGTTCGTTCATACAATTTATATGCCAACTTTCGCAGCCTTACAATCGTTTAGACCTCCGGTTCGACAAAAATTTCATACAGCTCATGGTTATATCGAATTCGCTGTTGCCCCATCTAGATTTCTCTCCAATTATTCGCCTCAGGATCCGTTCCTCGAAGGCGTTCAATATGTTTGCGAATGCTTGGGTTAGCGTCCATGTTTCACATTCATTGCATAGCACAGGCGTTATCAGAAATTTGTGTACTTGGAGCTTTGTTTTCCTGTGTATGCGGCTGATCTTCAAGATCGTCAAAACTGAATAAAATACTTTAATTGCAAACTGTATTCTTCGGCATATTTCGTCATTTGCCAATTGTATTTGCCTTGTGTGATATTTTGTGTACTTGAGGTATTTATCCTCGACTGCGTCATGAGCTTTGTTTTATTTTCATTGATTTGTAGCTTTGCTAGTTTTGCTTCACTGTCGAGTTTTAGGAAAAGTTCTTGGGCAGTTATTAACGACCGTGACAAAATATTGATATCGTCTGCATAGGCTACTACTTGGCTCGACTTTATAGTAACATATCTCTTGTATCGAGAGATAGCTTTCTTATGATATTTTCGAAACCCAAATTGAATAGCAATGGGGCCAGCCCATCTCCCTGCTTTAGCACTATATTTGTTTCAAAGGCATCGGAGAGTTGGTTAATGATGCGGACTTGGGAGGTTGTCGACGGTATTATCATTTTGGTAAGACGCACTAATTTGGCTGGGATGTCAAAGCAAAGCATTATTTGGTACAATAAGTTACGATGAATACTGTTGAATGCTTACTTAAAGTCGACGAAATTTTGGTGTACATCTATATTGAACTTCCAGCGTTTCAAGACCTGCTTGCTGTAAAAAATTGATATATCATTGGTTTACCTGCTTCTAAGCCACGTTGATACTCCCCTATAATACTGTTGGGGTATGATCTTATTTTATTTTCTAAGGTTTTTGAAAATATATTTTATGCCGTAAAAAGTAGTGATATGCCTGTATAGTTTTTGCAGTTTGTCACCTTTTTTTGTGAATAGGAAAAATAATTGATTGACTCCACTTGTTGGGCATATGTTTTTGTTGCCACCTGTACGGGATGACGTTATGGATGGCTTTCTGAACACCGCTGCCACAATATTCAATAAGCTCCAATGGAATCTCATCGATGCCCGTCGGTTTATTATACTTTTGGGCTTTGATGGTTGAACAAACTTCATCTGGAATTAGTGGAACTAATGTAAACTTTTCGGGAATATCGATAGGCTCCGATGTTCTGAAGCTGGTCGGAAGATTAAGGAGGTTCTTGAAATATGCTGCCCATCTTTCTTTAATCCTGTACTCATCAGCGATAATGTTGCCGATGTCATCACGGCAGGGCGTGGTCTTGGGCTGATAACCTCGTTTCAGGCTTTTCACGTCTTTGTATGCTTGTTTTGTGCTGTTGCTTGCTAGATTGACATTGATATTTCTCAATTGGTGCTCAAAGTATTTTCTTTTCTTAATTCTCATGATTTTATTCGCTACTCTTTTGGGATTTTAGCCCTTACAACCTTGGGTTATTCTTGATATTCATGTGTCTTTATAATGGAGTACTAATTATCCGAACGCTGACTAACCACACGAATTAGGTTTTGTTTTTTAAAATAAGATCGAAACTTGAAATGTTTAAGGCTTTATGTAGGTTTGGTTAGGTCAATCTGGCGGACTGAGCCTCAAATAGACCACTTGAGTCTATAATAAAGCCACTTTCTTTATAGACTCCATTAACTTTAGTGAAACTCCTGATAAAGTTCGAATCTATTATCAAAATTTGAAGCCCTATTCAGATGACGGAAGAGATGTGATGCGAATATTTTTCATCTATTTGGTTAGTGCAAACATATAGGAGTTGCATTAAGGTCTCTTAATCTTCATGGTGTTTTATAGTTTCTGCATTTTCAATGCAAGTATAGGTATGAGATAGAAGCTGGTGTATACTTTCGTCACAAAGACTTTGGGAGCATCAACTGGAACTTACTCATTTTTTTCGTCATTTTTTCACAAGACGAACTATTTTCGACCACCTGGCGTCAGCTGAAGTCATTGGTTTATCCTCCAGTTTATTCATGATCATATGTACAGTCTTTGCTATATGAACCATATAATTACAGACCCATCTGCTTGGCAAGCTCACTTACTAAAGTATTTGAAAAAATCATAAAAAAACAAATAGTTAATTTTAGAGATAGAATAGTTTTTTTGTGTTTGGGAGGTGATTGTCATTTAGACACAGAGTGTGGGACTTTCATGCTCACAAGCGACTAGATTACCCACTAAAAACCTCCCCTGTTAGCCGGAACCGTTTGATACATCACTTCGGACCAGGTCTCATTTTGTTACGCGGTGAGGTACCTTCAAGCTGGGGATCCCTCTTGTAGCGGGAGGGGAGAAGGGAAGAAGAATTGCCAGATAAGTGATTCCCCAGCCCCAATGCCCTCAGCTGCTGTGAGTCCGTTTTATCTTTTAGGACTTCCCGAACATAATGTGCCACCTGGTTCCATCTGTCAACCGATTCGAACATTACTATGACTATACTATCCGGGAATAATTCTTCCGTCTCCCTGTAGAGATCCCTTCACAGCTTGTCTCATTTTGTGCACGCAAAAAAACGTGTGGAAGGCATTGTCTTCCTCACCTGGGCAAAACCGACAATCTAGAGATCCTGACTTACAAATCTTGTGCAGGTAAGACTGAAAACGCCCAAGCCCGCTCAAAAGCTGGGTCAGATAGAAGTTAGTCTCACCATGCCTTTGATTTAGCCACGGTCTCAGATCCGGAATGAGGCGTACAGTCCAGCTTCTCTTCGTGCAATTCACCCAAGACTACTCCAATCATTGAGTGAGCGTTGTCTCCCCTCGCAGACAACTATCTCCCTCGCGTTCTCGTTGCGACGCAGGTAAATAGCACGGTGCTCTTGAGCAAGAAGGGCAACATGTCTTACGCCTACAATAACTCTGTCTGTCGGATACGAAGATGCGATTCTCAGTGCTCTTCTTCTCTGTACCTGTGGCGAGCATTTCCGGTATACCTCATTACTGAGAGCGTCGCCCCGTATTTATGCGCCATGCAGTAGCACTGACCCTACAGCACTCATCAAATGGTAGAATGATTGGATTTGATAGAAGTGAATATGTTTTTTTGTTTAGAAAAAAGTAATACTTCTTTGGCAATTACAAACACTTTGTAATTTATTAATGGTGAATTGGATATTGCTAAATATTTATAATTATTGACTTAGCGAATATTTCGGTACCGTGGATCTACTTTATTCCAAAATCAATGTTCGGTTGGCATAAGGGATAAACAACTTGAATTGCTTGCAGAGCTTTTCAAAGATAGAGTCGTTTTAGTTAAAGAAAATGATACGATTATTACCAAGTTTACTTTAAATATAAGCATCTCTCGAGGTTCCATATTGGGTTCTATTCTTTTTTAAATTTACATATATAGTATCTAACTCCGCCGTAGACGGTCCCAAACTCGTTTGAGAAAGGAGGAGGGAACCCTTTGTTTCTCCAACCCACAGCTTTCATGATTCCTTATACCAAACCCACCAATTAAATGGTAGTAAATGCTCTCGCGGTCGCACATTGGGTTTACTGGTTCCCCAATAATGGGACATTAATTGCCGGGAAATGTTAATAACTGTAAAAACATCTTCAGCTCTGCTAATAAATCCTACTTACACCTCCTTCATGGGGACGTAAGAGGATGAAGGCGAATCTTTCGTGCCTGATAATAGAATCAACGTCATAATCATGCCACCGGAATGGAGATTGGGCGATGGGCTAACTCCCTGTCCCTAAAAAACCTTAATATTTTTCAAAACCTGCAGATGGCCCCCAGAGTGGATTGGTTTTAGGGCAACAACCTCGAAAACAAAAAAAGGATCAAAGTATTGGATTCTAGAATGTCAGATCACTCAATTATCCTGGCACTGTTAAGAACCTTTTACAACAGGCCAGTCCATATAAATTAAAAATACTGGCAATCCAGGAAGTGAACTGGACTGGAAATGACATTCAGAGCATAAGATCGCACACAATATTCAAACGTGGGAAGCCTTCATTGTGGGTAGGGAGTTCAAATCGCACGTTATTGATTTTAAGTCATCTAATGAACGGTTTTGTGCGATCCGTATAAAAGCGAAATTCTTCAAAATCTGGCTGATTAAAGTTCACGCCACGACCGAAGAAAAGGGCGAAGAAATAAAGGAAACGTTCTATAATCCCCTGGAAAGACTAGTTGGCTCAGTGCCCATAAACGGCACAAAAATAATCTGGGTGATTTCAACGCTAAGGTTAGCAATGAGCTACCTCATCGGGGAACGACTGGAGATATAGCCTCCACGATGAAACAAATGACACCGGCCAGCACCTGATTGACTTTGCATGTAGCAGAAATCTAGTCATACGTTTGACTTGCTTCCCACATCGACGCATTCATAAAATGATTGTATGTCAACATACAAAACCAGATCGACCATGTTCTGATCCAACAACGATGGGCCTCGAGCATACTTGACGTCCGTACATACCGAGGAGCCAATTGTAACTCAGATCATTACTTGATCAAATTAACCTATCGATGTTCTATGTGAAAGGCATATTCGGCGAAGACGAGCCTGCTACAAAAGTTTGACATCGAAAGGCTCCAAATGGCGTCTGTGGCCAAAAATTTCACTGAGACCCTCGAAAACTAGCTGGCCCCCTTCTTATTAGACGCATCGTTAAAGACAAGCAACGAGTTCTGGATGGAGGTGAAAGTGGCTATTAGGACCGTGGCAGAACAGATGATTGGACAGACATCAAGCCCGGTGCAAGAGGACTGATTGATTCGATGATGAGGAAGGTAGGAAAACCAGGACGAAGAGAGAACATTCTGAAAATCTCAGAAGAGTAGCGAGTAAGATAATTAGAATTAAGAAAAGAAAATATTTGGGATACCAAAATCAAGCATTATTTTGCACAGCGCATTACTGTCGACAGTGTTGTATGCTTGTTTGAAGTCTCTAAAGAGTTAGAGGACATCGTCCACTTTGATAGCTTGTATGATACTCTCTTATAATACTTTCATAGTATGGCTTGAATTTTCTTTCTGTTATTTAGGAAAGCACTTTATAAGATATACATAGCAAAGCAGTGTCTCTTAAATTTTGACATCTTAGCTTATCTCCCTTTTTGTATACAAGACATATTATATTTTTTGACCAGTTCTCTAGTAACTGCTCGTCTGACCATATTTTGCATATCAGTCAACGGAGAAAGTTACTTAGATGGGGACACCTCAGCAGTTCTGCTGGTGTTCCATCTATTTCAGGAGCCTTATTTTTTCTGGGGCTCCGTACTACTGTCTGTACTTTGCCTCTGGTTGCTGGTGAAACTGGGACCTCTTGCCCTGCTTCTGGAATGTTCACAGCTTCAATAGTTGTTGGAAATATTGCATCTGTCTGTTTTTAATTTCGATTGCATGACCTATGATTGATCCTTCTGCACTTTAGCGAAGACTTGCTTGTCGATTAAAACCATCTCCTGATGTGGGTTCATATTTTCATTTATCTATTGAATCTTAGTGTTGATGGTCAGTCGTTTCTTTCTTCGTCACATTTTTCGTTTGTATATTGTATTGCTCATCTTTGGCCTGAGTTGGTCACTGAATGTCTTCTTTGCACACCTGGCTTTTTTTTAACTGCTTCCTTGCATTCTGCGTCGTATTAGTCGCCGGTACTCCAAGACGTCTTCGGTCACTTCTGTTACCGCATCTTCTACTGTATTCTACATGGTTTTGATGTTATCATTACTTTCTTTCGCCTACAAGGATATATTGATGTGACTTTCCAAGGCTGACGTCTATATGGACGTTACGGAGCTATCATTGAGCTTGTCTATCTGATGCCTTGGGTTAACTGCTCTTTCTTGTTTACAGCTTTTATAGATATGGCAACGGAATTTGACTGTTTTGAGGTGGTGGTCCGAACCACAGACAGCACCGCGGAACGAGCACGTGTCAAGAATGCGGACGGATTCTCATTTTTGTATGTGAACATGATTGATCTGGTTGAATGTGCGACTGTCTGGGGATACCCACGTTCGCTTGTGGATATCACGATGCGGGAATTACGTGGAGCTTACTGTGAAACCTCTGCTAGTGGCGAAGTCTTTCAAGCACTGTCCATTATCACTAGTCTCTGCATGAAGACTGTGTTCTCTAGTCTCTGCCAATTTTCGCATAGAAGTCACCGAGAACAATTTTCATTTGATGACAATGCATCGACAGTGCATTCCAGGGTGCTGTAAAATTTGTCTTTGATTGTTTTCTGTGGGCATATGACAGTGTAGCAGCCAGACTGTAGAGACTTTGGTCTAGAAATAAATCTCACAGATCTTTTTGTTGTACTGTCAATAATGAAAGCCATTCCAAACTCATGGCTTCCTTGAAATTTTCCGCTTTTAAACACAACGTGTGCTTGCTTGCCAAATTTGTCTTTACCATGCCATCTGATCTCTTGAACTGCGAGGATGACAATTTTTATTTCATCAAGGAGTTGTTGCAGTTCAGTATTCGGTGATCTAACATTGTAAGTTTCAAATGAATAGTCCTTTATACGTTGCGAAAGTTGTTGCCGTTAATCTAGTCCGATTTGAGCTTGTTGTTTTGCTTCCGTGACAAGTAAATACTATGTGGAGCGCTGTCAGTGCATCGACTTAGTCAGTTTTGGTTCGCCAGCAGTATTTTATTTCCAACATACCCACCAGCTAGCGGGATTTTTTTTTTTTGTGGTAGGAAGGTGAAGGCTTTTACGCCCGCCGAGCCTGGCAGTGTGGGACTCCCATGGAGGATACCCTTGGACTACCCACTAAACACCTCCCCTGTCAATCTGAGAACCTAGCCTGGAACCGTTTGACACATTACTTCGGGCCAGGTCTCGTTTTGTTACGCCGTGGGGCGCCTTCAAGCTGGGGAGTCCCTTTCCTAGCGGGAGGGGAGGGGGGAAGAGGAAATGCCAGAAGAGCGATCCCCCAGCCCCAGCACCTCCGGCTGCTGCGAGTCCTTTTTATCTTTTAGGACTGCCCGAGCATAATGTGCCGCCTGGTTCCATTTGTCGACCGATTCGAGCATCACCGCAACTATATTATCCGGGGTGAGGTCTCCCGTCTCCCTGTAGAGTTCCCTTCGCAGCCTGACCCATTTGGTACACGCAAAAAATGTGTGACAAGCATTGTCCTCATCTCCTGGGCAAAACCGACAATCGAGAGACCGTGACTTACCGATCTTGTGCAGGTAAGACTGAAAACACCCGTGCCCGCTCAAAAGCTGTGTCAGATAGAAGTCAGTCTCACCATGCCTTCGATTAAGCCACGGTCTCACATCCGGGATTAGGCGCGCAGTCCACCTTCCCTTCGTGCAATTCCTCCAAGACTGCTGTCAATCGTTGAGCGAGCGTTGTCTCTCCTCGCGGACAACCATCTCCCTCGCATCCTCGTTTCGGCGCAGGTAAATAGCGCGGCGCTCTCTAGTAAGGAGGGCGACAGATATCACGCCTGCAATCACTCTCACCGCCGAGTCGGAGACTGTTGGATACGAAGATGCAATTCTCAGTGCTCCTCTTCTCTGTACCTGTGCCAATCGTTTTCGGTATACCTCCTTGGTGAGAGCATCGCCCCATACCTCTGCTCCGTACATTAGCACTGACCTTACAGCACTCATCAAGAGGCGTCTTCTTGATGGGCTGGGTCACCCTACGTTGGCCATAAGTCGGCTCAGGGCCGATATTCCCGAAGCGGCCTTCTCAGCCGTTGCCCTGATTTGCTCAGAGAAACTCATCTTCGAGTCGATCAGTAGCCCCAGGTACTTCACCGCTGGCTTTGATTCGACCTGTATATCTCCAATACTGATCGTCCTTACTCTAGGGATTCTCTTTTTTGTCAAGATGACCACTTCGGTTTTCTCCAGTGCTAAACTGAGCCCGCGAGCAGTCATCCAGTCCCTCACTCGGCGCATTAGCATACCTAGCCTAAGTTGCGCTTGTTCAACGGTGCGTCCGGCGACCAGAGCCGCAACATCATCCGCATAGCCGACCAAGCGCGACTCATCTGGCATCTCAAGTCTCAGTAGCCCGTCGTAAGGCACGTTCCACAGGTCCGGACCAAGGATAGATCCCTGGGCAACACCCGATGTAATTTCCATCCTTCGTTGCCAGCTAGCGGGTTAGGGCATCCTCTCTCCACGACCAGAGAACACGTTCAAAGGGGGGCCGGAAGATGACTTATCGACAATGGGGTCAATATACTGAAAACAAAACGGCGTTAAATTTTAAAATTAATAATCAAGACTTCGTTTTTGAACTCAATTGAGGGAATCTGTATATGAGTTATGTTTTGATATTCAGAAGATGTTGTTTGAGTTACTAAGTGGTTTGTGAAACCCTTCTTGCAAGAATAGATATTCTATGATTTTTGTATTTTTACGTAAATTTATCAAGAGAAATTTTCCTGGAAAAAAACACAATGCGAATGGAGGAAGCCGCATTGAATTTTTTTTTATGAGAAAGAAAACTTTATAAACTAATACAAACAAGGATAGAAATACACACATTCCTTGTCTGCACTATCAGCATCTTCAGTTGACACATATGTTAAATCTGATTCAGCATCAGACATGTCATATTTTGGGATGGATGCCACTTTACATTCTTTTATTCCTTGTACGCACCTAAAATTTTTTTTTGAAAACTGATGGCTCATTTTGGACAATTACTTCCATATGCAATCTTTCTAGGCTTATTTACTGCTACTTTTATTGCATTCTTTTGGTTTCTTTTTTCCTTGGCGTTGCTTTCTTTCCACAGATTAAAGCAGTATCTACAGCGTGATTAGCAGGTGCTTGAGATCCGCTTTCTTCTTCGCAGCGCTACAGTCCTTCTTGGATTCTGCAACAGGTGCCTCCATTATCTCGGTCCATTGACCGCATCCTCCAATTTCGAAATCTGAGCAGCGATGAAATGCCTTCATTGACCGAGTCGCACCAGTGTTTCCTCGGTTTCCCTACTGGTCTTCACCCTTCAGTTCCCTTTTTTGGGTATCCATTGTTCGTCCATACGATTCATGTGTCCAGCCCATTGCAGTTTCCACAGTCTTACTAGCGTTGAGTCCTCTGGCTTACAATTGTATTGATTCGCCATTGCTCCTCATCTAGCTTCGCTCCTATTATTCACCTTAGGACCCGTCACTCAAAGGCGTTCAATTTATTTGCAAATGCTTGGATTCAGGTCCATGTTTCACACCAATTGCATAGTAAAAGCCTTATCTCAGATTTGTGTACTAACAGCTTCAAGATCATCAAAACTAAATAAAATATTTTATTTGCGACCTGTATTATTCGGCATTTATCGTTTCTTTCTTTACTAGTTCTCGTAATTTTGGCGCCTAAATATACAAATTTGCCCATATTTTTGATATTGTGTTCGCCAAGTGTGATATTTTGGGCATTTGAAATATTTTTCCTCGACTGCGTTGTGAGTTTTGTTTTATTCTCGTTGATTTGTAGCCCTACTAATTTTGCATTGCTGTCAAGTTTCAGGAAAAGTTCTTTGGCAGTTGTCAATGACCGTGACAACATGTTGATGTCATCTGCATAGGCTACTACTTGGCTCTACTTGTATAGTGACTTACCTAGATAGGTAACTTTCTTATGACATATTCCAGAGCCAAATTGAATAGCGATGGGGCGAGCCCGTCTCCCTGCTTTAGTCCGATATTTGTGTCAAAGGCGTCCGTGAGTTGGTTATTGAAGCGGACTTGGGAGGTCGTCCACGTCGTTGTCATTTTAGTAAGATGGATTAATTCGGCTGGGATACTAAAGCAAAGCATTATTTGGTACAGTACGTTGCAATTAATACTGCCGTATTAACGAAAACGAAAATTTGGTGTATGTATTTGTTGAGCTCCCAGCATTTTATAAGTACCTGTTTGGCAGTAAACAATTGGTCTATCGTCGATCTACTCCCCAATAATGCTGTTGGCGTATAATCTGATTTGATTTTCTAAGATTTTTGAAAAAACTTTGTACGCCATGCAAAGTAGTGATATGCCTTTATAGTCATCGCACTGTAAGCTGTTACCTTTTTTGTGGATAGAGAATATCATTGATTGGTTCCACTCGTTGGGCATATATTATTATTGCCAAATGTGAGATCCGCGTTGTAACGGTTCTATTTCAGAATCATGCCTTCCAATTCAATGGAAATCTGATTCTGTCAAATAATTTCCACACTTCCTGAACGACTTTCAGCCAATTGAAGAATGGCACATTATGCAACGGCTTTTTCCAAATACTCTCCAATTTGATAGCATGTTAGACGTTGAAATGGATTTTTCATCAATCATGTTTCTAGCTCTTGTGAATAATCAGGCTTGACCGGGCTCATAAACGACACGTCCATTGGTTGCAACTTGTGAGATATGTGAGGTGTCAGGCATACAATGATCTTCCCATTTTCCCTTCCTTTCAATATCACATCAATATTTTGTTTGGTTTCTTGTCTGCACAATGACAGAGGTAAGTTCCTTTTAAAAAAAATTTCAGATGCTTTTTGCCAGCCAATCTTTAGTTCAAAGCTAAAAGAGTAGGCGATATTATTTTTTAACCAAGCAGAAAGGCTGACTGCTTAACATCTTTCATAGTCACTCTATAACACATTTCCTGCATTTTCGTGTAATAAGTAACTAAACGCTTTTTCAACTCATTTCCTAGTGAACATTTCCTTTCTATTTTTGTGTTGCATAGTATCTCAACGTTTTTCAGTCTGAAATAAAATGGTAACTGCTTAAAGCCCGAAAAACGTGCAATTTTTTATTTTTTGATTAAAGTTATGACCTAACCCTTCAACCAATGTCAGTAAAACTTGGTAGTGTGGTAGAAGCTATGAGTATCTCCTGAAAAATAAAAAAAAATTAAGATCAGGCTTTAGATTTCAAAATGACGGCTAGTCAAATTTCCGAGTTTCACTGGCTTCTAAAAGTCACAATTTTGATTCAATTTGTATGAAACCTGATTTTAAGTTAGAGGGTGATCGGATTTAATAATTTTACTATTTTGGTGATCATATATGTGCAAGTTTCAAAATCATGGCGGCTTAAATATGTGATTTTTTCAAATTTTCGCGGCCCTCTAGCGGTCACACTTCTCAACAGATTTCAATGAAACCTGAAATCATATATTACTGTAACAAGTTGAAGTAAAAAAGTTGAAAACTTAGAATCCAATAATTTTAGCTGCCTTTTTCAATAAAAATGGGATGTTTTCCTCCTATCGAGAGGAGAGCTCCAATTTGAAACGAGATATGGCATAGTGGTTGATGACACTTAAAGACAGATATCTTTTAAAATAATCCACAACAAGTCTTGAACATTTTTTCATGATAATGCTTCAAATGGCTTACAATAGAACTAAATAGAACAATACAATACTTATAACGAAACTCAAGGGACTGAGCATTTTTTGTCGTTATGGAGAGTTATCGTTATATAGAGTGAACAAAAAAACAACCAAATAAACAAGAATTTTTAATATGTATGTCTTAGATAATAAATGCTTATAAATTATTGTTTACACATATAGTCTGAAAACTTTGTCTGACGTTTTTTGCTATGCCAGTACTTGTTTTGTATTATTTTATGTATTCTATTCATATCTGGATATGTGGTGGAATCGTCTTGATTAAACAACAAAAATTTTTGTACCAACTTAGCGGCATCTAGGGCTTGTTGAGTTGTTGGTGGTGATTCGGCTTTGTCCACTTGATCATCTTCTTCATCTTGATTATCGGGTGTTTCCTGACTTTTTGACACTAAATCAACAATTTGTTCATCTGTAAGTGTACCAGTTGTGGCTACATCCTCATCTATATTTTGGTACGATTGTAGATCTTCGTTAAAATTGTTTGGTATGTTGAACTGGCTTATCCATTCACTCAGTGGTAGATTGTCTTCGTTCGTTTCTTGGCTACTACATAATGCAGCATGTCGAAAAGAATGTTGGATAGTGGCTGCCGTTACCTCTTGCCAGGCTTTTGATAAGAAGTTCACTGCTTGTAGCATGTTGATCGAGACCTTGCCGTCAGTTTCGATCATATCCATCAACATTTTCCGTCTATAGTGACCCTTTAGGCTTTTAATTACACTCTGATCCATTGGTTGTAAAATACTGGTTGTATTAGCTGGGAAAAATGCTAACTCTTTGTTTCGAAGATTAGATATGATTGGGTGAGCAGGACAATTGTCTACTAGAAGCAAGGTTTTCCATGATTTTAATTCAGAATCCCATTTTCTCACTTCCTCTTCAAAAATCTGCGATGTCATCCAAGCTGACTTGTTTGCTTTGTACGTAACTGGCAACTGTTTTTAAAAAGGCCAGTTTCATCTGCATTAAAAATGTCTTCTAGTGAGAACTTCATCTTTAATTTAGGCCACAATGTACTAATCCAATTGTTAGTCACATTCATATCGACATTCCGCGCCTCTCCGTTCATTTTACCGTACGTAATTTGGTGACGGTGCTTAAATTTTCCGAGCCGACCTTCAGATGCTTTAAAGTCAATTATTCCAAGTTGGTTGGCAAACTTTTCAGCCTTAGCTTTACAATTGGCCCCGAGATGGGTACATTATTCTGGCGCTGATTGTTAAATCACGACAACATTGCCTGATCTAAGTCTTCGAATTTTGGCTTTCTTAATTTTTTAGAAGAGTTTCCTTCCAGCGCCGCCTGTAGAATTGTTTTTTAGTTTTTCCAAATGGTAACAACAGTGGATTGACTCAGTTCAAAACGCTTTCCAACGTCACTTTTCCTTTTTCCCTATTCAATCGCACGTATCACACAAACTTTTTCGTCAACACTAATCGCTTTCCGTTTACTGGCCATGTTAACAGTTTCAAAGTAGGTTTATGACTGATAATACGGTAGGTACCCAGTATGCTTGGTCGAAGACCATCACTTCCGAGAAAACAATGCGTCATACTGCACGTGTTCAAGGCAATTCAGGATAACAAAAGCTAGACCGACCTCGGATGTTTCGGAGCTTCAAAGTCTTTTGTTACCTGATAACATAACATAAACAATAATACCGATAATAAATATTTACTGTCTAAAATATGAACACATTTCTTCGTGATAGAGAATGGCGTATCGCTATAAAGAGTGTTTCAATATGTAGGCTTTAACGCAAATCAACCAAGTTGGGCTCACTTCAACGTTACAGGGTGTTTGTTGTTATAAAGGATAACGTTATAAAGAGTTTACACTGTAAATTTACCACAGAAAAATTTCCTTAAAGAGTGTTTGACTATCAAATTGGCGGCCAAAAGTATGTCATTTGAAATAATCAATGGTTTATTTACTCGTATATCCAATAAATCAAAAATTTCATAGAACTTAGAAATTCTTAAAATCTTAAGCCAAAATTTCAATCTAGCTTTCAACATTTGTGTTCTAGTAAAGTCAAGTCAACTCAAAGTCAAAAGCGCTTTATTCAGTGCTAATCGTTATAAATTTTCAAAGAATATTAAGCAAATTCAAAACAATAAAATACGAAAATTAACTGTTCAAATTAATTACAATTATTATATATTTTATGATTCAATTGGAAAAAGGAGAAAAAACCCACCAACACTATTCAAAAATTAATTATAATACTAACACAAAAGGGAACTCTTATCCTACACTTAATATGTTATAACCGTTACCTTATACTGATACAATGCTTACACAATATTCCTAACCTAAGCATTAAACCTTATCTCTAAACGTAATATAATGAGCATAACATATAGCTATTCTAAATATTGAAATTTATCTATAATTTTTAACATAAATAAACAACAACACTAAATGTAGCAATATTGAGCTGAAACTCAAAAACTAAGTAACGTTCTTTATTGTCGGCCTCTGCTCTAAATTCGACCAGTTTGCAGCCTGACCGGGGTGGTCGTACTGCTTTAATAGCAGTTTTGGTATCTTTGGGCCTTGCATTTCCTCTGATATCCCGCAGTACGTTTGCGTAGGATTGGCCATCTTGGCGTTTTATGAACAGTGCTTGCTGTTGAGGTTTCATCGGGGCTTTTTTCTATCCAGTTTCGCATCAGGTCTTTTTTGTTGGGCGTCTGTGCGAACTTTATTTCCTGGTGCTTTGTTAAGGAGTTTCTTTGTGGATTTCTTCGCTCCTTATATCAGCACTGTCTGAAACTCGTGATCTGGTATTCCACGCTCATCAAGTGCCTCTTCTTTCCGTCTTTTGTCTCGATTTCCTTCAATTGGGCAAGACACCATTCTTTTATTGATGTTTGATGGTGGAGCTATCTGCGCGTGCCCTTTAAGCTTAGTCTTCAGCGCTGCTTTAGCCTTCTGTTCTTCTTTAGCCTTCTGCTCCTCTTCTGCCTTTAACCGGCCTCTCCGACAATACTTTATGCGGTCTAGGAGCTCCTCTAGTTCAAGGAGTCCGATCTTTACACTTTTGTTGATTTTTGGCAAGTCGCACGTAGATTTAATTCTTTTTAAATGCCTCCAGCTTTTCGGACTAGCTTTTCTTCTTGATATAGCTAGACGGCAATTGTACTTTGCAATCTCCTTTCTTGGGAGAAGTTATCGGCTTATTTTTCCGAGTACATTACTTCAACTAGATTTTTGGCGGTGGAATTCACACAACTGGGCTTTATTTTTCTGGTCATTCCTCTCTTTTCTTGCCTTGATCACTTCGTGGACTTCAGGATGGTTCGTTATTATTTCAGGATTTAAAGCCTTTGCCTCAGCAGTAGTCATAGCATCAACCAATGAACTCTTGACGGTTTTTGCATTTTCCGCCACCACGCAAAAATCTGACGCATCCTACAGAGTTTCCTGTGCACCCTTTTTAGGCCGTTTTGGCATTTGCATAGTTTTATTTGCCCCCAACCGCTGCAGGAATCTCAGTCTGGACAAGGCTGTCCACTAATCTCCATTTTTTATCCGTCTTTACTGTCGTTGTATTCATCGTTGTTTTTGTGTCGTTGGTACCGCTCCTGACGTACTGTAAACATCGTGACTTCAGCCACTGGTTGCGTCATCGTTGTTCAAATTTTTGTTTACTTTTTTTTTGGATTTTTTTGATTCATTTTTATTGCTGCTCCAGTTTGATTGGGTCCCTCCCTCGGAGCCGCTATATCTGCTCATGTGTTTTCAGTCCCATGGTTATCTTTGCAAAGCAGGGAGGCCGTGCGAGGGTTGGCACATACCCTTATGGGGACAAGTGTTCAGAGCCAGACCAGCGCTAATCGGGAGTCCATCTCAACCGAACGTGCACCAACAATCCAATGGTGCAAATTTCGACCGTACCAGGCCTGCCAAGGTTTTACCGGGACGGAGCCGGTATGATAGTTGAATTGAGCTGTTCACGCACGAATATCTCCTCGACGCTACCGTGCAAAGCAACTAGATACAAACCATCATATCCGTCAGCCCAAAGTATCAATTCCAGTTCATTGTCCAAAGCTAAGTCCAGGTTCAGCCAGGGTTGTTACCTGTTATCCTCCATATCCTCGGGTCCATGGGGGCGGCGCTCCCCAAAGAATGCTAGCCTCAAAGAGCATTCCTATAGACCGGCATTCCCCTGCGGGGATATAAAACATAATAGCCGTACCTTTTATACAGTCTTCGCAGCTAAGCGAAGCCTATATAAAATATATGGCAACTGTTTTCTTCCCAACTCTATTGGAACAATTTATTGGTCTTCTTATCAATGTCTAACGCCTTATTGTTCTTTTGGCTTTTAAGGGCAGAAAAAAGTTTTTTCTTGATTTGGATAAGCCAGTGGGAATTTTCCAGGGAAATTTATTAGCTTTCAGGCTGTATGGAAAATTAAGGAGTTGCTTGAAATATATTGTACTCCACGTGGTGTAGTGGTTAGAGCACTCATCCCGTAAGCCAAAGTTCTCTGATTCTACTCTCTTTGGCGGAAACGAAATTGAGTTTGAGTGATTCTTTGGACGGACTATAAGCCCGTCCAGTTACGATACGTACTGGTTTGAAAATCAGAACGTATTGCAGCTGGGTGGACGGACACACAGCCAAAGCGTGATACTGACCATATCATCTTGTGGAGGGCCGACAAATTCGGTCATGATAATGAGAGACTGTAACTATCTCTCAGCAAAGGCCCGATGCTGGCTGTAGCACCACATTTTTTTTTGTATATGTAAGCAATCTTTTCTTAATTCTGCGTTTATTAGCAATTGTGGTGGGGATTTTTAAATCATCAGATTGTGATTTTGGGCTGATAATCTCTTCCTAAATCACTGTCAATGCTGCATTCTATTTTCCAAGGTCCTCTTTTGATAATGACAATAGCACAATAGTCCAGAGTAAACATTTGCGATGAGATATGTTAAAATTACCTTATATTGCTTTACTGACGGTACTCTAGAGTTTGATTTAGTGATGGTATTCTGAATTTCTATACAACTTTACTGTCTGCTGAATATCGACGACAATAGTTCCATCCTGACCGGACTCAATTAGTGCGTGCAGGACGATTTCATTCTGCCCCTTGCCCCATCGAACCCCCCATCCGGATTAAGATGAAGACGTGGCCATTTTATTTTTCCATATAAATGAAAAATTCATACAAAGCCCATTTATATGAAAATAAAAACGCTTCATAAATCTGATCGAATCATATAAGACTTCAACATAAACAGGAAACCCAAGTGGAAGGCCACTCTACCCAGCAAGAGCTCCTGTAACGTCTGAGAAAAACAGGAGCTACAACACGACGGGTAGCTCAGGAAAGAAGGGTCCAGCCAACGTGGCGGGTCCCATACCCGTTAAAAATTCTTGAAATAAGAAGACCGACGTTTATTTTTTTTAGGCATTCATTTTTAATCCTTTTCAAATAAATAAGCATAATGATAAAATTCTCATAAATTCTTCGGGTGACCTCTAAAACATTAAAATTTGGCAATCGAATTATGAATATGGAAAAAAATTTTTTTATAAAGGGTACCTACTCAGCCTTCCTCTAACGACCGCTTGTTATTGGGGGGAGGTAAGGCCTATAAACGTTAATATTTCTAAAATTCATCAAAATCGGGGTTTTTTATTGTAAATTTTTCCTTATGGTTGTATAATATAAAAATTTAAATCTTCTAAACTATCAGTCAGTTTTTCCACGAGATTTTGAAATTATTGCTTGCATTTCCTCTTGAACCTGACATGTAATTTTAATTGAAATGCAATTCAAATCACAATCCACTGATTGTCCAAAATCGGTTCTCCTTTCTAAAAAATTCAAGTTTTTGTTTTTTTCCCAACGCAAATTTTATCATTTCTTATTAACTTTACAAATTTCCCAACACTCTATAACGCGGGAAATGCAAACGCGACGTTTAACAAAACTACCTACGGCAACACTGCACTTTGTATACCAATTCTTCGCAGCAATAACTATCGAAACGACAACTTGTTTCTTAAATTCTTCGTTTATTTTTTTACCTTGAATTTTCTGACATACATTTTATATTCTCATTTCACAACCGGGCGAAAATTGTATTTAAGATTTTATGTAAGGAGATACAATTGCAAAAAAACCGTCGCTTGATTTGCCACGAAACAAAAGGAGTAAAATCTGATTGCTTTCGATCGATAATTTGCACATTTCCGCATTTCAAGGAACTTTACAAACTCGAATAATCACTATGAGCATGAATGCTTCATTTTGTCACAAACTTATTCGATACTACAACACCAAAATACGAGCAAATTTTGTCCGTACAGGCAAAATGACCGATAATTACAAATTATCACCACGCGGACGAGCCGAATAAAAGAAATCTCCTAGAAGCCATTGAACTTTATGGTCCAGGAGCCTATCTCACAGCCCTCCTCCAGTTGTTCAACAACGCAACGAGGCAGAAACCTTCGTCCAGTTCTTTTTCGACGACAGGTTCAATTCATCGATATTTTTCGTCTTTTCCGTTATATTTTTAATACCGTATTATATCACGTCATGTACTCGTTAATTATACATCAAATGCGGAATAGTGTTAATGCACGGGAAGTTATCATAATGTACACAAAATTAAGGAATACGACTGGCTCGCATAAGTCACACAACGAAGATTGGGAAAATCGTTTTTAACCTGCAAAGTAAAACCCACAGCACTACTAACGCGACGGATATCCCATTCGTCATTTTAAATGCGAGTCCCGCATAGATTTAATCGCATTTACCGCCTCCTTCGGCGAACTTCTTGATGGCGGTAACGGAAGATTCTCGTCCTGAAGAATCTCGCAATTGCTTCACTAAATCACATAGCAATGTTGTTGCCATTATCGATTTGATTTGTTAGTGAATTGAAATTTTCTTGTAGGCTCATTGAGTAGTGATCGCAAAAACTTTTTATTGATAATGGTAGCGGTGATAGTGGCAGGGTTTAGTTCGGGTTAGTAACAATAATATTACTAAGTTGCGTATCAAATCGTTCCGCACTTATTGCGTTATTGTTATTACGAAATTGCTTCTTTTCGTGAAGGTACCTCGAGCAGTTTCCTGCTCGAGGTACCTTCACAGAGCTGCTTGATTACCACGATTCCCTTCAAGTTCTTGCATAGAATTTTACATAGTAATGGTTTGTATTCATAACTGCATGATAATCAGTTTCAACTTACTGCCATGTTCAGATTGATGATTAGTTTAAAATCATTTTTTTGTGTATTTGATATCCACAAGCTAATTCTCTTTTTTCTTGAAAAGCCATCACGCAAAAAAGCAGAGCTGACGGCTTTTCAAGAAAAAAAAATTAGTTGAAAAGTTGAACGACATGTTAAGCCCCAGTAGTGAGAAAGTAAGTATGCTAAATTCGGTATGTAAAATGTTTTGTAGCAATAGTTAGTTAGTTACACTAATTATTGCTACACCAAGAGTCTCACTTCTATTGGGGGCCTTAATCTCTTGAGACCCAGAACCGATGTGAGCAAAAGTTTTGGTATTTTTAGGTTTCCTCCTTTAGAAAAAGATCCAAATGTATAGTTTTTCTTTTGAAATACGAAGGTACACAAATGGGCACCTCAGGCTTATCTGTGTGGAAAATTTTCGATATTTCTCATTTTTTCGTGTGATACATTTCAAAGCAATTATTTTTTTAAATGCATAAGTATACGTTGCACTTGATGTAAATTGTTCGGCAACGAGACGGACATGTTGGATGTCTGCATTTTGAAGCGTACTTGTCTTCCGTGAATCACGGCAGGTGTTTGATTCCATCAAAGTATACTTCTGGTTTCAGCTGTTGTACGATGGTCCGATGTTTTTTTTGTGGTTCTTCATTTGCGTCCGATTTTGCCTATTTTTGGTAGTTTTTCTGCTCGTGCCTGATTGCAGAAAAAGTTGATCAACAGTTCCACCCTCATATTTGATCATGGCTGTTGCAATATTCAGCCTGTAGTCCATCAGACCTAACCTGTTCTTGCCAGGTACTCCTTCTTCATTGCAACACCGTATATAGCTTATCCAGCAGTTGACGATGCATACCTGTAAATCTATAAAATGGCTAAAAGCACGAACTGTCCACCTCTTAGTTCGCATGGGAGCGCGATAATTAGCAATCAGCCTATCACATAGATCAATTCCGCCCATACATTTGTTGTAATTCCTTACCACAGCTGACTGTGCCACATCTATTTTATGCTTTGTCTGCTTACACCATCGTTTAAAGGTCCCCGCACTTCCTGCGCATGAGGATAGCATAGTAACGGCTTTAGTGTTTTTTCACTTCAAAACACAGACATTCCTTTCGCTTCTCACCCACTCATCCCATTCGCCTCTTTTGACTTGCTTGTCATTTTACAATTTTTTGGAAACTTCACCAAACCGGTTAATCATAACTATTTCTGTGATGAACACGTTTTGTTTGTTTGCATTCAAATAGTCTGCACGTCTCAGACTTGTGAAAAATCTGTCCGTGTACAAAACAGAATCTTGATCAATCGTCCGGCACAGCATTTTGACTATGCTTCCACCTAAGCCAAGTTTAGTCATATCCGGTGTAGGTACCGTGTTAGAGCCAACATAAATGACAAAGTCCAATGCAAGACCGTCCCTCGCAGCCAAAAAAAAAATTTTGCAACCCTAAAGGATTAGGTTTCGACGGCACATATTGACGAAACCCACATCTTCCTGAAAATGGTATCATTCGCTCGTCGATGGACATGTGTGTTGACTGAGGCAGACTGTGGCATTTTTCAAGGATTTCAGATAATAATGGCCTGATTTTCCAGAGCTTGTATCCATCTTGATTTTCTGCAGTGTTGTCAGTGAAATGAATGTTGTTTCGGAGTTCGAAGAAGTGATCGTGCGTCAAAGTTTCGCTTATGATGGGCGCAGCAAGGTTTCTTCTCCAATACAATCTCGCTTGGGGGTAATTTAGCGTGCCCATCATGATTTGTATACCAGTGAAGTTGATCATTTCTACTTGACTTGTTTTCACTGATCGAAGGTCTCTTCGCTGCGCCGAATATAAATTTGTTTAATCTGCCACTAACGTCCAAAAATCGAGGTCCAAAATTCAAAAAAGGAGTATAGACAACCAATCTCTGAAGCTCCTTCACATTGCAGTTTTTCATTAGAAATATCCAGACCACGAGAAGTCATTTGCTTTGACAGCCAGAAAATTCTTGAATTGCTACCCTCAGGTTGTTGCATTACATCGTCCCGTTCTTCTTCTGGTTCCAAGATGGTGGTTTCTGTAGCATCCTCGATCGGCACTAAATCTCTATCATCGTTATCGGAGAAATCATCATCACTACAATTCAAGAGACCCACTAGCTCTTCATCCGTTAAGAAATGTGACATGATTTCTCCTGGAAAATAGAAAATCTGTCATATTAACAAAAACTGTAGTTCAATTCTGAGGTGCACAAGTGCGTACCTTAAAAAAAAGTACGTGATATACTAACGAAAAACTTACCGAAACTAAACTTTTCTACCGGTTTTGTAAACTTTTGTCCGATCCGTCTTCAAAACACCAAAAATATTAGAACTTTTACGATTTCCTGCCTTTTTCGCTTAAAATAAACGTCCACTCGTCACCCACGCTCAAAAATGATTGAACATTCAATTCTTGTTTCATGCAGTAGCCATCTTCTGCAATATTTATGAATTAAAAAAGATCGCAGATGTTCACTTATTGTTTCTTTTTCGCAATGGATGGCCGAGGCAGGAGAAAAGCGACAGTAAAGGTAGGTACACATATGTGTACCCAGGGTCTGAAGAGGTTAAGTGTAGACTCAGTCCAAATATTTGAAATGACCAGACTATCTATCAGATATTCTGCAAGGTTAAAGTGCTAATTGAGTACGCCGAAGGTCTCAGCTTCGGATCTTATTCTCGACAATGAAATTTTTTTCAAAGAATTCTTCGGACGAACTACGAGTCCTAGCATTTGTGAAATGTACTAATTTAAAATCAGAATATATCACAGCTGGGCGGATATACGACCAAACGTCAATCTAACGTTTCACCATTTTGAGTGCCAATAAAGTCAAGGAATAGGGTACTCTATAGTACAAAGAATAGCAAGGTTTGCTTGCTCATGCAAAAAGTATTATCCTTGACGTCACTTGTGTCGAATTGGGATATAACGAAAATTGTAAACGTGCTGGATCACAATTTTCTTTTGATTTGCAGAAAATTTTCCGGAAACGTGTATTGGACAAATATGTAAGCTGAGCCAAATAGGCCCCGTAATGTCTGTTCTGACCAAACAAAAGTCTTGATTTTGAGGAAGTTTGGCACAAAGGTTAATTGTACTGTATAATGACTCAAAATAAAAAAATCAAAGCTGGAGCGTCTGAAACAAGATGGTGGCAATTCAAAAGTAAATGAAAGTGGTCGTTATGACCAAACCGGTCAATAGATTTTACTGAAATTTTATAAAATGACAACAGCGCCACCCAGAGACTACTTGTAGATCATCTAGCATAGCAAGGATACACCACGATGAGGTGATCTATATACATACCACGTTTATTCTGACAAAACTTCTTTTTAGGGTTTTGTACTAAAATACAAAACCCTATTGCAATCACGACCTGTGTCCGTCTGTCCGTCCGTCCGTCTGTATGTCACAGCACTTTTTCTCCGAAACTATAGAGGCTACAGCCATGAAACTTTGTGGCGATGGAAAAATTTTTCAAAGGGATTTAAGGGGGATCTCCCCATATAGAGAGGAAACCCCTCAAAAAAAAATTTTCACCATTGGTAGTCGAGTAGGGTGTCATTGTAAAAGTCTCAATGAGATCTTTTCAAAACAAGTCTTAAAATTGCCTTATGAGTACCGAGGAGGGCAGGGGAAGGAGAAATGTACGAACTTTTCGCGTACCTCCCCCCTCGCGATTGGACACCTTCCATCCGAAAAATCTGAAAAAAATCATGAATGTAGGCCTTAGTGAGTACAACAACAACAAATACATGAGAAATCGAAATTCACTCAACTTTGTTAGTAATAGTATGATTTATTGATTTTATGTTTTCTTGAATAAAATCTAAACGGCAAACGGATGACTATTTATAAGATTAATCTTTTCTGAAAGTGTCATAAAGATCGAATAGTATTTAACGAAGTTATAGCGATTTGAATTTTCCTTTATTACTATGGAACAATATGCCCTGTATTACTATGGAAACATATGGCTTTGGAGCCATATGCGCTTTTTGCCGACTTAGGCACTACAGCTTTGCTACGGATGTGAATGAAAATTTCAAGAATGATAGGTATCATGAAGATGAGTACATCCAATTGCAACAAATCGAAGAGACAGGAGAGAGCTCCTAGCAAAAGGGCTTTGTAACCATTCTAGGACTCGAAAAAATAAAAATCGATGATTACAGTACAGAGGAGTGGCCCCTGAAAAAAAATTTCATGAAAGGTAGCCGATATAAGTATCAACTGAAAGTTCTCTATGAGAGCTTTTCAAAACAATTCTTAAACTGACAGTTTTTGCTTCAGTGGGGGCACAGGGGGGAAATACATGAAAAATGTGTTCCCTCCCTCGCGAATGGACACCCGTGACCTAAAAAATCTGAAAAAATTATCAAGGGAGATATTTATGGGTATAACTATAACAAATACCTCAGAAGTCAAAATTCTTTCAACTTTGTTAATAATAGTATGATCCTCGATCATGACATGTTTCTTGATTTTATTTGTTGCTGGTTACTGCATTTTGTAAGTTGAGTACAAAACCCTTCTGACATGAGCATAGGTCTGTCTACCCAACTTGTTTAACATTGCTGTCCTGAGGAATATGATTTATATCATTGTTCCAATGAGTCGGTAAAGGTTTGAATAAAGTAAGGCACCATAAGAAGCATTTGTTTCCTTCTCCTTTCCGTTTTACTTGATTTGAGAGAATTGTTTGTGGATATACATTTTTTTTGCACCACAATTACTTTCTATCATAACATTCCATTTTTTTTCAAAAGTAAACACTCCAACCTCAGTTGGTTATATCGAAATTAAAATCAATTTCACCGTGAAAACAAATACTTTTATTCCCCAGTGTACATACGAGTACAAATCACAATTATATTTGTTGTACATGCTCCACGTACGTTCTCCACTCGGTTCAACCACGTACGATGAAAATAGAAAACGCCATGTACCAACTTACGACGAGGCGCCGACCATAGCAAGTACTATATGTGTCGCCCGACGTGGTTGTTTTCGACATCGTCATCGTCCTTAGTCGCTATGAACTACTTCTTCGCAACAATTCGGTTTCCTGTTTGCTTGGTCGGCTCCTCCGCCTTTTCTTCATCTCACCGATTGTCCTTGTGTACCCAGCTCCGCTAGTACATCCTTCGCCTTGCATTCAACTTTTCCGGACAACCGAGAAAATTGTGTTGAAAAACTAATATTTTCCTTGGCAATACGACATAACCAACATCTATATCTTTAATTCTCAGATTGGCAGCGCTGTGCAACGTTACCGAGAAAGCAATAAAGTTGGATCCTATTTAAGGACCTTTGGCAAATAAAATATATACTTTCCATTGAAAATCGAATCGCAAGGAGACCGAGCAGCGAACATCGAGAATCAGCTTCAGTGGGACATACTACGCGAGTGGCAGCTACGAGCAAAGGGTGGCGAATTATCCGATAGTTAGTGGTGAAAAAGTATCTAAAGTGCAATAATCGGAATGCCTTGCAAGGACATACATTAGTGGAGCAAAAGAACATTGAAAACGTTTTGGTGGATGCTTCCTTCTTATTCTTTTCGAGTTTTTGTTGCGATTCGATCGGTGTGTGAAAATTGCATTTTTGGCTCTTCCCATTGCATCGATCGGGAAACGGGAACTCAGTTGGTATGAAAACTAGGAAATAGATGCGCTCGAGATTCGATGAATTTTCCCCAGTTCGTGGTTTTCCGTGTTTGGTGAAGTGCAATACGAAATGATAATAAATAATCGTTGATAAAGAATGAATAGTCGGAGGAGGTGCAGAATAAGTGTCGTAAAGTTAAAAACTAATTATGATAAATAGTGGGTGCTGATATCGGGATCGCATTAAATCGATGAATTAATATGCAATAGTTAGTGGTGCAATGAATAAAAATTGCAAGATTTGAATTGACTACACGTTTAATGTGATTTCTGTGAGTGTAGTATAAATTGTGGCGTAGTAATAATAACGAGCGTAAAAAAGTGTTTACATTCAAAATGGATAACCGCTTAGCTGGATTTTTCGGGCTTTGTGTCGTCGTGCTCGTGCTGAAACAGGATTCCATCGCTGTGGTTGGTGATCAGGATGAGGACATCCCGCATAACGAGTATGTATGATTGCATTATTTAAGATTAAAAATTTACATAATTCATAAACGATGGTAAATTTACTAATTAAATAAATGCATATGTAAATAATTTCATGACTGCGCTAAATTGCTATTGTATCTATACACTAGAATTTTAATTATTTAATTATAATTCAATATATTCTATACTATCGAAAAGCGACGTTCATGTTGGAGATTTTTCAAAAGACTTCATCGGACAATTATTTAAAGCCATGAAAATCAGTATAATCAATGAAATTCGATATTACATTACGTTAGCTTAAGCAAACAACCTTGTTTTTGAGCATTTGGATGAATATAAGGTACCTAGGATGAATCTGGCCACTATAACTTTGAAATTCGGTTTCTTGCATTGATTATAATTTGCGGTTATTATCCCCTTCCTATTTCCTAGTATACTATCAACCACGCTTTATTAAGGCACAAAAAAAACATTGTGTAGATAGAATTGGACTTAAATACATTTTTTTTTAAACTGGCAAAGTGGCCATATTTCCGATAGTGTAGTTAAATATGGCCACTTAGTGGCCATATTTTACATCGCAATCAGAATTCGAGCTTTCTTATTTGAAATGCAGCTATTTCAAATAAAATTAACTTACAGTATCTAAATCTCGTATATTTTGAACAAATTAAAATGAGTCCTGAAAGCGAATTAACAAAACTTAAATAATGATTCAAATAGTGCGCCTGCATTTTTTGCGCTCTTTCCCATTGTTTAATGCAATCCGATTTCTTTTCGGGTCTTTTGCATGGACTGTTTTGGATATTCCGAGCGTAACCCTGTTATTAGAGAAGCTTCAATTAGTTAACTCAAGTGCTAGACTATTAACAGCCTTTTTTCTTAGAGCAATTGTAGTGAAGTAGGTATATATTATATGAGTTAGATAATTGTCCGAGAAGGACTGCAGCGATGGTCTGCTGCCTCAGCGGAAGACGATGTTAAGATCCGCCGAGATTGGCCTTGTCTGGGGACGCGTGAATGTGCTGGCAGGCTAGCATTGCGGAGTCGTGGGGCGGGTTCTTTCCCCCAGCACAAGGACCCACTAAAAAAAGAATTTCGCATCCACGAATTTCTGGGGTCAAATAAATGTCGACCAAAGTCGAAAAGGAGGTAATCAACTAAGGGTTGGAAATTGCTGACGCAAAAGACAAACTGGACCTGGGGAAGACAGACGGACTTAGGAAGACTTTATCGTTACCGATGATTCTTATGGCCCACAAATAAGAGTGAGGCATCTAGATGGAGGTGGTGCCCACTCGAACCCTCCCAACCGGATCAAGATCCAAACGTAGACGTGGCTATATATTTTCCATTTGAGTGGAAAACTCATACAAACATAATTTGCATGGATTTTCCCATCAAATGAGAAATATAGACGTGGCCAATTTATGTCATAGAATTATGTGATCGAATCACATAACTCTATACCATAAAAGGGCACGCGAGTGGAAGGCCACTCTACCCGGCAAGAGCCCCTGTTAAACAAAGAAATGGAGGAGCGCACTCGATGGCTCGCCTGCCATCGACGCGGGTCCTATACCCGGTCAGGTCGAGAGAAATGGAAAAATCGTCGAGTAAGGGCTAACAATTCATTTTATTCATGTTCTTTTTTTCTCCCTCTTAATTTTTACCAAACTTTAATTATAATTGTTTTAAAAACTTTTAAAAAAATAATAATTACGATAAAGCAGCCTATTCATATGACTATAGGCCTCGAAGCATTCTTCTCAATCAATTTATAAACCATATAATAAGGCTATCATTCAAAAGAAAGAAAAAAAAGGACAAATCAAAAGCAAAAGTACTTTAAATACTATTTTCCAACATAAAACCAACACTTAATCAAAACGATGCTAACTTAAATCACATATTCAGGCATTTATTACTATCGAGCTTACTTGAAAATCAATGGAAAAATAAATTTTGAGGAAATTATCATGCAAAAGCATTGTAGAAAAATTTTTAAAAAGAAAAGCTTCAAATTATTTCATGGATCCAATTTTCACATACGTTACGATATGCAAAAAAAACCCAACGGGTACTGACCCTACATCCTCGCCGGGCGCCCCGCATGATGTGGGCGAATTACTGGAATTACTGAAATAGTGAGCACAATTCCAAATAACACTTTGCCCTGTATATAAGTCAATTTCCTTAATCATATAGTACGTTGAGAAAAGTTGCTTTGTGTCGACTACATCCACAAGTGGTTTCGTTTAGGGTTTCAATATTGAGCTCCCCGATTCGCGGTCCGTTGTATCTAGTGGGGAGGTCCAACACGGTATAGTGACAAGTTCCACATCAATCTCGCTAGGCCGCAATAATTTCCTTTAGTCGAATTTGAGACTTTGAAAATCAAGCAGGCCTTATCCGATATGTTAAAACCGAGACAGTATACTTTCTGCTATACACTTTATGTTTTTGACAACAGACTAGGATTCGTAGCTAAAATTGCTAGACAGACGTTTCGGAATAAAAAGAAACTGCTACTATAATTTTATCCTTTCATTTTCCAATGTTCTCGTTTGATGTCGTTCACAAGTTACAGACGTACAGTCGTTTTCTTCCAAAGGTTCTACACATAATTAAGTGTAAGGCGATACAAGAACCACAGTTTATGACGAATCTTTCTAGGTAAGTATCTCGCCGGCAGTTCATTACGATTTTCTAAAATTCAGTCTTAGCGCTACCACATAAGAATTTAAAGACAGACGGTTTTACTATATAACCTCATCAGAGCCAGAACTTCTTCCCAATCACTCGATAATTTAAATAAATTTGAGATAGTTTACTTTTAAGAATTTTCAGCCAATCGCACGAATCAACCACTTTTATTTTGATATCATCGAAGATGCGACACACATTTATGGACGCATTTCTTTGGGGTTGCTTGTATGGGGGGATTTCTTTAGCGCAAAACGGTTGTTCGGATTATTGCAGTTCTCGTGTTCTAAAATTCATTATTCCTAGTTAAATCAGTAAGCATACACGTATATCATTTCACTCTTTTAATCTAACACTGCACTTGTCTCTTTACCAAACGTCATGCAGCATAACAGAAAGATTCCATCTGCTCTTCTACCTTTTTTCCACCTAACCCGCAATCATTTTCAATTCAAAGTCTAAGCGTGTAGCTTGTCCAAATGCGATCGCTCAATCCGTGCAAGTAGTCTCGTGAGAATAAAATTATTTATTCGATATCGTTAACAAATTGCCCGACCGATACACCGTTGGACTGCATTAAATCAGTGTTCCCGTATTATAAATTTTAATTGGCAGATTTAAATTTTTTTCCAAGAAAAATTGACTGAAAAAATTTTAAAAAGTAATAAAAGTTAAATTTCATGAAGAATTTAACTAAAAGGAAACGTTTAAATTTAATATATAAGGGAAAATTGATATAAAATTACATTTAATAATACTAATATGAAAGAAAACTATTTTACAAATTACGTTTATGAATGAAAATAATTAAATATTTTTCTAAATCTGCCATTATAATTTTGAATAGGAGATAGGAAGGCTTTCGAGCAGTTTGCTTGTGTGACTGCTCGATTACTACACAATTACTGGCCTTGATAACTTTTTGGAGTTGGCAGCATTTCAAAAATTGAATTCGGGTTATCAAAATGTGGATTTATTTCGCTCATACTGTTGGATTCAATTCCTTTCCGAAAATTTTACAAGGGAACATCATCTTTACTGTCATACATATCATGCGATGCAGCCGGTGCATTATCACCGGATTTATTTGAACTAGTGCATACATTTGCTTGAGTAGACGGTGATAAATTGAATTCTGTGCAACTTTCAGGAGCTATCGGAGATGAGTTGGAATGCTTAGCATACGAGTATATGCTTCTTCAGGGATTTTCATAGGATCAAATGGATATATACCTGTAGCCTCAAATCCGGCTTTGATATTTGCCGGAGTTAGAGCTTTGTCCCAGACTTTGGAAAGAATTGCTCTGTTTTGTGATTCTCTTGTCTTGATTTTGTGACCATTACTTCAATATTTCCTCATCCCAGTAGTACTCAAAGGATCTGAATACGGTTATTTCCATTGATTGTAGCTCATGGGTCGTGTTACTTGGGAGGCAGAAAAGCTTTATCTCGAACATTTCCGCAGAATCAACTATCGAATCATCCAAAAGACATTTTGCAGCATCAAATATCAATAAACATGGTCCAGGAAAAAAAGCGTTCACGGTCACACTGCCACCTGCACCTGTTGGTAGTGAGTCTAACTAGGCCTTCACGATATGATACGATACCGATATTAAGGCTATTATCGGTATCGTTTGGAGTTAGATTTTTAAATATCGTATCCATATCGATATCGGCGATATTTTTTTGTACATTTATCGTATCGGTATCGAGTTTGAGTCGATATCGATACGATAACCGATAAAATGTCGATATTTCATAAGCTAAAGAATCTATATATGAAATGGCAAAAACGAAAAAGTTAAATCCCCTTTTAGGTTTTTGTTTAATAGTTTGTATAAAATCCTACTAGTTTCGCGACCTGTCTGTTTGTCCGGCTGTCTGTCCGTGCGTCATAGCATGTTATCTCAGACACAAGATAAACCACGATCTTGTAATTTTGTGAACAGTTCAGAAGTGATAATCTCTGCAATGGGAGGTTTCCCATCTACAGGGGTGACCCTTAAATTTTTTTTTCATAAAATATCTCCGATATTGATATTAAAAGAAAAGTCTTTGTGAGAGCTTTTTGAATCAGGTAAAAAAAGCAAGATGACACCATAGGGGAGTTTGGGGGAGGTCAAAATAGGTGAAAAATATGTGTCCTCCTTCTGCCGAAGAAAAGTCATGAAAGTAGACCTTAATGAGTACATGGGCAACAAATTTCTGAGAAGTCTAGTTAGATTAACTTTGTTAATAATAGCACGGGACCTTAAAAATTATTATTATTTATCATTGTTATTATCTCATGTATAAGTTCATATACCCTGAAATTTTTACAGCAATCATGCAATCGACATCAAAGTTAAGGTCAATTGAAAATTATACAATTGGAACAAAAGCCACATGTGAGTCTTTTTAGATACACGTTTCTAAATGACTCACATAATACAGATATGTTCCGATTTTCGAAAAAAATTCAGAAATCGTGTATAAAATTTGTATGTTATTATTAGTACAAAGCCAACGACGTCAGTAAGGCTTAAAAGAAAATGGCAATTTTGGTATTTGGAGAAATTGTTTGGTTCACTAATTTGTTTACAAAACCCTTCTGGTAGGACCACTCTCCAGCTACTGCATCTTATTCTCTTCTTTTTTCCAACCGATTTTCTTTTTCTTATTTTATTTGGAGCTTTAGTGTCATGAATAAGTTAGTAGTCCGTTATTTTTAATTGACTTATTTTGTTGATGCTTTTTTATGAATGGCTGGGCGCAAGTTAAGGCCAAAGGTCTCTCCAAAGTATAGGACTTACTTTTTATTAGGTCCCGTTGGAAGAACATGGAAATCACATAACAGTTAAGAATAATCGACCATTTCAAACGAGAGACATTATATTGGACTAAAATGTCCCATCACAGAATTGTAATCCTTTGTAGGAATCTGCAGGTATTAACAGTTCAACACGTTAGATTGAAATTGTAAAATTGAGTTTTAATGCACTTTCGTATGAAGTACACCTATTATTTTGCTAATCTTCAAGGATTTCAATGAGGACACTGAATCCTTTTGTCAAAGATGATGAAATGATAAATAACGTCAAATTTATAATATTTGAATCCTCTCGATTGGAAAAAGATAATATAATTTCAGATGAATCAAAGCAATTTTTTTTGAACATAGAAGGTGGCCTGCCAACAAAAATCGCTCTTCTATAATGAACAGTCAATACTGCATTTAGTTTAAGATGAGGAGCACAATTTTTGGTTTGGTGTGCTAAGCTAGATTGACGGACCGATGGGATTATAGGCTAAAGTTCCGAGCAACAATCAGGGACTCTAGTACACTATAATCTGATTTGCTGTTCTCATTGCTTAGTAGGGGCAGATGGTTTCGGTTTTGTAAAATTTTTTGACAAAACCCTATTAAAATCGGTACTGTCCATCTGTCCGCCAGTGTGTCATAGGAGTTTTTCTCCAAAACCAAGGCAGCCACAGACTGCAAACTTGGAAGGCGTATCAGGAGTTATGGTTTCTCAAAAGTTCAAGTATTAAATAAATTTAGCAGCGTTCTTAAGGGAGGGTCCCCCATATCGGAAGAGGAGCCTTAAAATTCTATTACCGAAGGAAAGAATGTGGGATGTCATATGAAAGGTCTTGATAAAAGCTTTCCAAAACAGTTCTTAAAACAGTGTTACCAGCTTTTTTGGGTACAAGGTGAGGGGAATGTACGAAAAATGTGTCCCCCCCCCTCGTGTTCGGACAAAATTCACTCAACTTTGTGAATATTAGTATTATATATAAATTTTACTTTTTCCTCTATAAAATTGCAAGGATACCCCTAAATTCAATGAAACTTAGTATTAAAGTAGCTCTATAAAATATCCTTATATTTTGAAAGTTTCGTAAAAATCAATAAATATTACCGGAAGTTTTAGTTATTTGAATTTTCTCAAAATTTTCGAAAAAATATCTTTGAGATAAAATACTGTAAGTAGTATCGCAAGAAAATGTCTCTTAAAGGAAAGAAATGTTAGTTTTTCCTTTAAACCAAATATTTGATGTGAATGTCATTAAGCATTTCTTCAGCTTGTTTATAATTTGTGACTGCATATCATATTTTGAGTACAAAATCCCTCTGACACAAACATAGGTCTGTCTACCCGACTTGATTTGAACTAAGTACCTGAAGGCGCAGGTTACATTACAAAGGCTAGAAGAGCCATGAATATATTTTCCGTGAAAATTTCTCAGTTCCATGAATTCTCGTGTATTGCGCACAAAATATTTGTATCGCTTTATTACACACACACACACACACACACACACAAATGTATTCAATAGAAAGAATTTTATCAAGCTATCGCAATAGTAAATCTCGCGTTGAACAGTCGAAAAATGTGCCGGCCCCTTTTGGTAATTTATGCTTCTTTAGTTCTGAAAATGACTGCATCAAGTCACCTTTTGAGTCTGATTCTTAATATGCATTTTCTTCCAAAATGTGACTTCTAGAGCCCTTGGAAATCAGTCTGAAATCAACATTTTGCCGGTTATGTTTAGATTTGATACCATTGTATCAAATTTCATCATATTCGATTAATCCGTGGAATCATAATTATAAAAATTTTTGAGCATATTTTGAATTTATAATACTCACCATTTTGAGAATTTCATTAGCTAAATGATACCAACAGCTACCTCTATGCCAATTTTCGTCGAAATCGGTCAATAAATGTGGCGGTTATTAACCAAACAAATTTTTCTCATGTTGAGACATTGAAGCAGCTGCCATTTTCATCACTACAGTTAAAACTGTAATTTGTTTCCTGAAACTTCTTCAAATACTTACATAGTCCTGCCATTAGTTCTGTCACATAATTTCTCACATTGGCAACACTTTTATTTTATGAGTGACATTTCAATATCGGCCAGTTTTATAAACGTCATAATGTTGTTGACAGTTAATGGTCATTTAAAGTTTGTTCGTTAACGTGTGAAGATGGAATGGGGTGTAAATGAAAACCGAATTGCAGTGATTGCACTACATAAGTGGTGAAAATCCGCGAGTGAAATTTTCAAGTTGTTGTGCCCGTTAAAAATAACGCAAAGATTTGTGTATCGTGCGATCCAGAGATATAACGAGATCCAGACTATTGAAGATCGACCTCGTTCTGGACGTCCGCGTGATGTACGTTCTTCTGCTGCCATCAAAGCGGTCGAGAGTCAAATTCGTCGAAATCCGCTTCGTAAACAACGAATCATGGCTCGAGAGATGAACATCTCCACCCGAAGTATGTCTAGCATCATAAAATCGGACCTCGGGATAAGTGCCTTTCGACGATCAACGGGACATTTGCTGACTGAGCAGTTGAAGCAAATTAGGAGCACCAGATCGAAAGAGCTCCTTCGGCGGTACGGCAACAACAAACATAGAGAAATTTTATTTACCGATGAAAAAATTTTTACGGTGGAGGAACATTTCAACCGCCAAAATGATAAGGTGTATGCCCACAGCTCCAGAGAAGCTCGAGAAGTTGCCACTAGGGTACAGTGAGGACATCATCCAGCATCAGTCATGGTATGGTGGGGTGTCAGCTACGAAGGGGTCACCGAGCTTCATTTTTGCAAAAAGGCGTAAAAACTGCAGCGAAAAATTATCAAACGGACATCCTGAAGGGATGTGTGAAGCCGCTGAACCTTACGCTATTCAACAACCGACATTGGGTTTTCCAGCAAGATTCTACGCGAGCCCACAAAGCTCGAACCACACAAGCGTGGTTGGAAACCAATATTCCAGAGTTTATAAGGGCTACGGAATGGCCTTCTGGGAGCCCAGATTTGAATCCCCTGGACTACAAACTGTGGGCGGAGTTAGAGTCCATGGTGGGTACGTGACGACACCCAAATATCGAGAGCCTTAAGCGATCTTTGACAGAAGCAGTAGCTTATTCTCCGCTAGAAACAGTGCGTACTGCTATCGACTACTGGCCCAACAGATGAAGAGCTGTGTAAAGGCTAAAGGCGGCCACTTTGAATAATTTGTTGCTTATTTCACTTCCATTCGTATGCCAAAATAAATGCTTTTTCCTGTGTCAAAAACTCTTTTTCATTTATACAAAAATTGCCCATATACGTGTGACAGAACTTATGGCACGACTAAGTATGTTAGCCTTTGTACCAAATTTGATCTAAATCGGTTCTTTACCTTGGCCGGACCAGATATCACCGAGTTTTTACCAAAATGGCCGCCATTTTATTACTTCTCGGCAGATATGGCCGGATAATAAACTTAGTCGAGATATTTATATTTTACAAAGGATCAAAGCAAAATTGCGACTTGTTGTTGTTCTTTTAAAGAAAGATTTCTACCTAATAGATGAAATTCAAATTCTTTATACATCGCCCCTCTTATGCCATACTGCCTCCCCCATTCGCAAGGTAGTTGTTGTTTATTCGTAGAAAGAACCCTTTTTGCCTGAGAAAGAGTTGGAGTAAAACTTAGCCGTGATTTCCTAGGAATGCGAACCTAAAGTTGAAACGTATTGGGTCTATAACTTAATTCGTGCGGTTTACTAAGAGATGGCATATCTTGTATAATATTACATCGTTCCAATATTCCGAACCTGCGTTGGTACTGTCATTGTGCGTCTTTGGAGTGCATGCCATTCATTTGAAGCGTTAACAACATTAATTTTTTTTCACTCAAATATGTCGAACTTTGTTCCTGAAAAAGTGATTTTGCGGGGAATTCTTCTTCATTACTTTAATACGAAGAAAACTGCTGCCGAAAGTCATCGTATTTTGGTAGAAGATTATGGCGAACATGCTCTAGCTGAGCGGACCCGCCAAAAGTGGTTTGCACGATTTAAAAGTGCTGGTTTTTGCTTGGAAGACGATGAATGTCCTGTGCAGCCAAAAAAGTTCGAAGATGAAGAACTGGAAGCATTACTCGAGAAGATTGTCGCCAAACACAAGAAGAGCTCGCAGAATCTTTGGGCGTCATTCAAGCAGCCATTTCAAAACGTTTAAAAGTACCTAGATATATTCAAAAGCAAGGAAATTGGGCTCCACATGAACTCAAGCCGAGAGACGTCGAAAGACGGTTTTGCATGTCCGAAATGCTGCTGGAACGCAACAAAAGGAAGTCATTTATGCATCGGATTGTTACTGGTGATGAAAAATGGATCCATTACGACTACCTCAAGCGCAAAAAATCATATGTGAAATCCGGCCAACCAGCCAAATCAACGGCAACGCCGAATATCCATGGCGCGAAGGTAATGCTCTGTATTTGGTGGGGTCAGAAAGGCGTGCTGTATTATGACTGCTAAAACCGGGTGACCCATCAATAGAGCACGCTACCGACCCCAATTAATCCATTTGAAGAGAGCAGTAGCCGAAAAACGCCCAGGATATGTGACCAGACACGAGGCAATAATTTTCCATCATGACAACGCTCGGCCTCACGTTGCTTTTCCTGTTAAGAACTATTTGGAAAACAGTGGATGGGAAGTTTTACCCCACCCGTCTTATAGTCCAGACCTTGGCCCTTCTGACAACCATTTGCTCCTATCGGTGCAGAACGCCCGCACTGGAATACGGTTCACATCAGAGCAGGATATCAAAAATTGGCTTGATTCATTCTTGGCTGCCAAGTCGGCGCAATTCTTTTTGGATGGAATCCACAAAATCCCAGAAAGATGAGAGAAGGTCATAGCTTTAGATGGGCAATACTTTAAATAATACTATTGTACAATTTTTTTTCTTAAATAAACGTTCAAATTTTGAAAAAAACCCGCACGAATTAAGTTATAGACCCAATAATACGGGTATAAAATTATTTAATTTTCTGGATTTCATTCACGGCATTTTATTAAGGTCTTAGAAAATGGATCAGATTCCAACTATCAGTGCTTTCGACTAAAATAGAAGTCGATTTTACAATCCCTAATAGAGGAACTGTATTATATTTTTATCGGACTTAATATTTTATTTCTTTTTTGAAATTCTTAATGTCGATATCGATACTTCCGATAATATCGGGTCGTATTTATCAGAGATACGATAATATCGATAATTTCGTGAATCAATTGTATCGCATCGTTATTGGTATCGCCACACTGAATACCGTATCGTATATCATATCGGAAATCGATACGATACAATATGGTT
The DNA here is from genome assembly GCA_963969285.1 of Odontomyia ornata. Taxonomy (NCBI): domain Eukaryota; kingdom Metazoa; phylum Arthropoda; class Insecta; order Diptera; family Stratiomyidae; genus Odontomyia; species Odontomyia ornata. Next base: position 257,032,373 of record OZ017740.1, on the reverse strand, counting down.
TATCGATTATCGTGAAGGCCTAAGTGTAACCATTCCGGTCTCATACGTTTGCCTTTAAATAAAATGATTAGAGGGACTGCGTAGCCAACAGCACTGCCACAGGAGACTATAGTGATGTTCTCAGCGTGTTCAGGGGCGACTAGGTCTACCCTTTTTGCTCGTATTCCGCTGAAACTTCAGTTGTCCTATGTAACTTAAGCTGATAATATTTCTTGTTAATATTATATATCCTCTCTGGCTTAAACATGAGCTCATTTTCTTCCAGTAGCTTTCGGAGTTTCAAAAAATAATCTGGAACGACACCTTTATTTAGCTATAGAGCTCTAGCTGGATTTAAATTTTTGGCCTTCCTTCTACGAATATTCACATCACTTAGTCGTATGATGCGCGTTGCAAAGTCCTTTTCTTCTAGAATGTTTAGCAGCGGTTTCCTTCCTAGATTTGACTTCCGTTCCTTTTTATCTACAAGATATCATCGCAGCGTTCGTCTAAAAATCTTGAAGTACTTAGACGCTGTTAAAATTTTCATTTCGCCAGTATCAATAGCTGTCATCGCCGACTTCATGTTGGCTTCACTCCAAGTACCTCGGATTTCTCTTGATTTATAACGCGGCACCATGATCTGCATCAAAAATGAATCAAAATACTAAAAACTTAAAAAGAAATATATGAATAGAAGTAAAATAAAAATTAAATAACGCATCCAAGACTTCATATGGAGAACATGGCATTGGTGGCCATATTTGCTGGTATTTGTTTGGTATTCCGTTATGTAGAGATATTCAACAGCAGCTCGAAAATGTCCAATGGTATATCAATAAAGGTAAATTAAACACAAATACACTCAACTTTTTGTAATTTTTTCAAATTTATAGCGCGAGAAATCGACAAAAACCTGCAATCCAAAATTTTTAACAGCGGCATGCGAGGAAATGGTGGAATGATGTTGACAGACTGGCGGCTCATAGCTATGCTATTTCATCATGCATACAAAAGCCTTCGAATACGTGCAAGTGGTGTTTGCGACTCACTGATATTTTTTGTGGAAACGGCGGGTGTTCATATTTGACACAGGGAGCTTATTTACTGCGGTTTGATCAATGGGCCAAATTTAATTGTGGATCGATACTGTCGTATGCTTTCATGAAATCCACAGAAAATTGATGTACATTGATATTATATTCTCTGCGCTTTTCACACGATAGTATTTAGTGAATCGCATACAGTTCGCTATGAAAATACCTTGTTACTCTTTGATTATATATTCATGCAAAGCAATCTTTTCCATAATATTTGTAAGCATAGGTTATCTCCTAAACTTGGCGACAGTACAATAACTTTTTTCATGTATTTGGAAAGGATAGTAATAAAATTCGTCAAAATATAACAATATTACTTATGAAAATTTTTTGTACGTAGCTATTGTCGCGATTTTATATGGAAATATATAAAGTCCATTAAGGACAGCAGCGTTGCTAACTGCCTCAGCAAGCTAAAATTTGGGCTTCGTTGGAATGACCTTGCCTGACGATAAGTACGCATGCTGGCAGCGTATAAATTACATATTTCATTTGGCCTGACTAAAGCCGAAGAGGGGTCTATAAATTCCTTCCTACTCAACTGATGAAATAAGTCACCCTTCCATTTTTAATGGGGAAGCTTTAAAAATACTCTTCCATTTTTAATGGGGTAGCTTTAAAAATACTCCAGAATTTGCGCGACTGAATGGGGTTGTTACCTCAAGGCACCCTCTTTTCTTCTTCTTCGTAGCGCTACAGCCCCTCTTGAGCCTTCGCTTCCTGCAACAAGTGCCTCCAACTGTCTCAGTTTATTGACCGCGTCCTGCAATTTGAAATCTGAGCAGCGATGAACTGTCTTCGTCGACCGAGTCAGACCAGCGTTTCCTCGGTTTCTCCACAGGTCTCTGGCCTTCACTTCTCCCAACGAATATCTTTTTGGGTATTCGTTGACCGTCCATACGATACATGTGGCCAGCCTGTTGCAGCTTTCGTAGTCTTATAATCGTTGGGACCTCCAGCTCGTCAAAAATGTTGTACAGCTCATGGTTGTATTGAATTTGCCATTGGTTCCCGTCTAGCTTCACTCCGATTATTCACCTCAGGACCCGTCAGTTATAGGCGTTCTATACGTTTACGGATGCTTGGGTTAGGGTCCATGTTTCACACCCATAGCATTACACAGGTCTTATCACAGGTTTGTGTACTTGTAGCTTTATTTCCTGTTTATGCAGCTGGGCAGATCGTCAAAACTGAATAAAATATTTTATTTGCGAGCTATATATTTTGGCGTTTTTTGTCTCGTTCATTACTGGTTCTCGCTATGTTGGCGCCTCAATCTGCAAATTCGTCCACTTGGTCAATATTGTTTTCGCCAAGTGTGATATTTTGGGTATTTGAGATATTTTTCCTTGACTGCGTCATGAGCTTTATTTTACTAGTTTCTCTTTCGCTGTCAAGTGTCAGAAAAAGTTGTTGGTCGATTGTTAACGGCCGTGACAAAATTTTGATGTCATCTGTATAGGCAACAACTTGGCTCGACTTGTATAATAGCGTACCGTTTTTATCGACCAGTAGCTAAATTGAATAACAATGGGGCCCATCTCCCTGCGATACTTATGTCAAAGGCGTCAGTGAGTTGTTTATTGATGTGATCTTGGAAGGTTGTCGACATCATTGTAATTTTGGTAAGATGGACTAATTTGGGTGGGATACCAAAGCAAAGCCTTATTTAGTACAGTGCATTACGATCAATATTGTCGTATGCATGCTTGAAGTCAACGAAAATTTGGTGTACGTCTATGTTGAACTCTCAGCACTTTTTAAGTTAAACAATTCGTCTTTCGTTGATCTGCCTGCTCTAAAACCACCTTGATACTCCCCAATAATACTGCTGGCGTATAACCCGATTTTATTTTCTAAGATTTTTGAAAATATTTTGTACGCCGTACAAAGTAGTGATATGCCTCTATAATTTTCGCATTGTAGCTTGTCACCTTTTTTGTGGATAGGGAATATAATTGATTGGCTCCACTCTTTCCGCATATGCTCCTTTTTCCAAATGTGCTGGATGACTTCGTGAATAGCTTAACAAACACTGCTGCTACCATATTTGATGAGCTCTACTGGAATTCCGTCATCTCGTTTTCCAGTAGGCTTCCCACTTTTGAATATTGTGTGCGATCTCATGCCTTGAACATCGTTTTCAGTCTAGTTCGTTTCTTGGAATCCCAGTAGTTTTAATTTATATTGACTGGCCTGTTGTAAAAGGTCCTTAACATCGCCAGGGTCATTAAGTGACCTGACAATTCCAGAATCAAATGCAATAGTCTTTTTCCGAGTTCGTTGCCGTGAGTCCAATCCATTCGGAGGCCCATCTGCAGGTTTCGAAACATTTTAGGGTTTTCCAAGGACGGGGAGCTAGCCCATTGCCCAACCTTCATTCTGGTAGCATAGCTATTATTTACAGTTATTAGCATTTCTCGGCATTTAATGTCCCATTTTTGGGGAACCGGTAAACCCAATGTGCGACCCCGAGAGCATTTACTACCATTTAATTGGGGGGTTCGGGATGAAGAATCATGGAAGCTGTGGATTGGGGAAACAAGGGAGTACCCTCGTCCTATCTCAAATCGGCTTGGGACTATTTATGGCGGAGTTTTTATTCAAACTAGTCGTTATTAATTTTCAAAGAATATAAAGCGAATTCTAAACAATAAATATACGAGAATTTAACGGCCCAAATGGCTCTCTAAATTTATACATTGTCAATGAAACGCATGTAATCAAAAAAAAAAAAAAAAACAAAAATAGCCTTTTTTTGATTCAATTGAAAAAAAGCGAAAAAAACCAATCAATAATAATTGCAACACAATAGATAACTTTTAACCTACACCTATTATGTTATAGTCTAACTCTAATCAAATTCAATCAAAAAACTTTATCTTCTACGAATATACACTAACACGTTATTCCTAGCCTAAGCGTTAAAGCTTATTCTAAACGCAATATAGTAAACATAACATATACCTATCCTAAATATTGAAACCTATCCCTAATTTTTAACACAAACAAAAAAACATTATATGCAGCAATAATGAGCTGAAAATTAAAACGAAAAAACACAAAAATCATAAAATAAATATGAATAATTTAGATATTCTCATTTAGATACCAATACGGCTCCATCTCAGCTCGACCAGCCTCAACGAATCTAGTAGATGAGTACCTCCATTAGAATTGTTGGTCTCGTGAACTCAAATTCGGAGGATATTTTATCTTCTTGCCCGTGGCCCGTCTATATATATGATATATGATTGGGACGCCATTTGAATCAAAAACATATCGATTCATGCCCGAATACACGAATTCTTCTAGAAAAACGAAGCAAGTAGCGAGGCAAGTCAAAATATACCCATCTGTATTGGAAACGGCTGTGAAATCCACGGGTTTTCATTCCCAGTTACAGAGCTTGCGATATGATTACGGAGAAGTTTCAATATGAAGATTCTCGTCACTTTAGCAGTTTGATAAATTCTTCTATTCGATACACAATGCTTCCAATCCGTCTCAGGCTTTCTGTACAACCCAATACATGCCCAAAGACATATCCTTTCGAAAACTCTTAATTTTTCCATAGTATGTTATTAGCACTCTGGTTATACCAAATCTGATATCCATATGTCAAAACTGGTCCAACCAGGATCTTGTATCAGATAACTTTGACCGTTTGATCAATGTTTCTGGAATGAAAGTGTCGTCAAAGGGCCATGACAACTTTTTGTGCTTTACTGAGCATGATTTTGACATGTTCAGTATAATGCAGGTACTGATTGAGATGAACACCGAAGTATTGAACACAGGACTTATGTGGGATCCGTTCTGAACTACCCTCACCAGCCATAATGTGGAAATCCTTCCAATTACATTTCAAGTCTTGACTGGCCCTCTGCAGAGTTGTCCGGAACAAAATTGTTTCACACTTCTGCGCATTGACTTTCATTCGCCAATTGTCAGTGTACAGCTGCACACCATTGAACAATTTTGAAGATAACTCTGAACTATTGTAGCTTTTCGGTTTGCCGTATATATGCTCAGATCATCAGCAAATGACCAATGATCTCAAAAACGTTCAACAGCTTGCGAATGAATATTGAGAAAAGAAGAGGCGCAGTAACTATAGACCATTCAAGATCTTGAAGACATGCATTGTCGTCAGATTTCCATCAGTTACAACAAATGATTTCCCGTATAACATATTGTACATCATGGCGACAAGGTGTCTGGGCAACCTGTCCTGAAGGCGTTTAAAAATTATTCCGTCTAACAACACTGTATCGAAGGCTTTCTCTATATCAATGGGACACGCTCCAGCACATTCTCTGTTGTTTAGTTTCCAAAAATGTCTGAGGCTACTTTCGTTCTCGCATGTACGATCGAATGCCTGACACGTAAACCAAATTGGCAATTCGGCATCAACTCATATTTCTCAATGTGGGCGTTTAATGCTTTGTTCAGTATAACTTCAAACGTCTTGCTGATGTTAGGCAGCAAGCTGATTTGGCGATAGCTTTAAGGGGGCGAAGATTCTTTTGCTTTCCTCAAGATCGGAAATACCTTGGCTTTTTTTCCACTCATTTGGGAAATATGAACTGCTCAACATATTGTTGAACAATATGCAATAATTCCTAATAGCAACCTCAGGCAAATGTCGGAGAACTATATTTGGATCACCGTCGATACCACATGATTTCTTAATGTTTATCTTACCAAATATGATACATAAGTCAGATATGAGGTCAGATATAATGTTTCATTGAAATGAAGAATTGATTGGCCGTCCAGGCTTGATTTGAAGTCGGAAACTTTTGCTTCAACGACTTCTGAAAATATTTGATGCCCTCTTTCAGGGTTTGGTGGTTGAATCAACTCAAAATAAGTTCCAATCGGGGCAAGTTTAGGGCAATCATCACATATAATCCTGTTTCCATTTCTATCCGCAGTCGTCCTATCAATTTTGGTACCAGCCCTATCAAGAAGATGTATCTCATCACCAGCGACCAAGATTAATAGAATAAGCTATTCACTTTCATGAAAACGACATCTGGGTCCTGAGCCCACAAGATCCAGATGGCGTCCTGGCGTCCTGAAGTATGAACGGATTAAGTTCCGGACATCCTTCAGGAATAATTCCAAAAAAAGGCAACGAGGGTTTGTTGTAGTCTAAAAATCGCCGGTAAATATTGTTCACGCGTGTGAGAAGAAGGAATGGTTGGTGTTTCATATCCGTCCATATTATTTCGATGTTTAATCTTGGGAACTAATTTCTCAATTGTTTCCAACGTCAGCTTCTCTAACAGTGGCTCATAAAGGGCCGCGCAAAATGGAAACTTTTGTTAAGGGAGAGGTCAAAGTTATCTGCACTGAAGTGACCAAGCTGTACGGTGTGTAAAAAGGCAAAAATAATATATTGTATACAGGGTAGGCGGAGGGTTAAGCCACTTGATATACATATATTTTTTGTACTGTAACTTCAGAGCGGGCATCACTTTTGATATATGTACAAAATTTGATCACTCTAGCTTACGTGGTTTGTGAGAAAACTTGCTGTGACGCACAGACGGATGAAAACAATTGGAAAAGAGAAAATTTTTAACACAAATAAAAAATGGCTCTGCGGGCCGCATGATAGGGTGCCGAGGGCAGCGGTTGGGCCAGGCTTGTGCTATACTCAACCTTCTTTCTAACATTAGCGAACAGTTTTCGTGTTACATACAAAATGTGAATTTTTGTTGTTCATTGTAATGGATACCAAAATCTCTAGGCAAAATACATAAATAATTTCTATTGAGCACGTGCCACTCATAAAAAAACATCGTAAGAAACGCGTCCACGCCGTAAACAAAAGATTTTACGGTGAACATGCAATCATATATTAAACCGTCACGCGTTACTGTTTTGTAAACATAGTTTGCGAAATCCCCAAGGCAAAACAAATCAATTTCATCATACCACGCTTTGTTGGCCTAGATCACCCAAAACAATCAATAAACGTTCCATTGTTTCAACCCACCACGCCACCCTTGTGCATGCTTTCAGGTAAGCCTTTCTACTTTATACGCGAATATATTAGCGGACACATAAAAAATTGCTAGACAAAAATACAACTCAAGGATAGCGTTTATCTATATGCTAGGATACATTCATTTTTGTCTCTCACCAGCAGGGGCGAACCAAACACAAAATAAGATTGTCAAGGATTGTCGTCTGTCATTGACAATGGCGAATGTGTACTTTATATGGAGCGAGTTGGCTTTGGTCGCTGGTTGTTGCTTGCTTGCTGTTTCCTCGCTTTCTTGCGCTTGCATTGAAGAATGGAGAATGAATCTTGCGCATATTATGGTAATTGTTCGGCTTATAGCTGCCATAAAAACATAACAGTAACAATAAAAAGTTTAACAAATTGGTTTTTCCAAGTTTTATGTTCACCAAATACGTTTACGAAACATTAGCCCGAAAGGAAGAAAAGGATACTCCGAGACAGGCAGCCGAAAGGGGTGAGACACGAATGGAGTTTATCTAATAAATATGGGGATACTAAATTAGGGATAGAAGTTTAATTATTTGACGCTTCATAAATAAAATGAGCATCTTTAATTCCAAATCGATAATAAGATTGGGGGTAATGGAGTGAACGGGATGACTGCCATCAATGTTTTTGGATGGATATCATAAGATTCTATTTAAGTACAACACAATATTCGATTGTTTGTTTGTCAATAATGAGGAACAAATATAATCCTGGAAATGTTCTAATTATGCCTCCTGAAAAAGTGAATTCCTTCAAAAATTCTGTTGAATTTCCCATAAGACCGTGAAAAGAACCAAATTAACGAGTGAAGCATAACGTCTCACCTAACTCAAGATGACTTCCAATGAAAATAAGTTCAATGCTTGGAGTATTTTTTGAAAACTGGAAGACAAATGAATCAGTGTCTTTTAATCTGCCGGTGTTGCCAAGTCAGTCGCATGAATCGAGTTCTGACAAGGTATTATCAATGATTTCCTGCTGGGGTTAAGCAATTTTATAGTGAAAACAATTACTAAAAGGAACTCAAAAAATTTGAATGTTTCATAGAAATAGTTTTTCCTATCACCATAGGAATTGTAAAGATTTTTACGTCTCGTTCGTTCGTGCGAGGAGTTTTCGAAGGAAATCTAAGCCGACCCCTGATCGGTTCTAGACGTGAAGTCTTTGAACGTGATAACGGACTGTACCCATCAGGTCGACAAGCCCAGACACTCTTAGTCTAGCTAGCTTGTTCGGAGAGGAGTTTTGGTCACACGTCTTACGCGAGCAGACTAAGTCCAAAGTACAAGAATCAGCCACCGGTTCAAATGCCCGATTTAAAACGCGTCGAACAACTTCCACAGACTCTACTTTAAATTATGTTACCTTCGTTCCGAGAAAAAAACCGCTAAACCAACAAGTGCGCTTTCCCGAGTATTACCGATGCGGTGCCCGAAACAAACCACTCGAAACCAAAACCGAATCCACTCTAACAAAAAAAAAAACGCAAATCTTAAGATATGGCACTGCGTACCGACCGTAGCTCGAAACCGACCATTCGCGGATTACCGAAATCCTACCCTCTCGGTGGCATACTCACTCTTCGCCTGCATTAACCTTCTGAAAGGGAACGAGTTTATTGGAAAGGAAAGACGGTGATTAAGAATGTTGCATCAGATATATACACGGACTAATAAAATGTTTCCGCATAGTATTTATTTATTTATTTATAATAATTATTATTGATACATGAATGGGAATAAAAACCTTTTTAATCGTTTTCAATTTATATGAAATTCATTTAAGGTTATACCTTCATATGATATATTTATACGCAATGAAAAAAAAGGTACCACTCTAAAAATATCGATTCGTGATATTTTATTTATTTATTTTGCCAAGCAAGGCGTAATTACAAACGAAAAACATATACATGAAATACAAAAAAAAAAAAAAATAAATACAAATTTAATTTAATCATTTATGAGGAAGGGGCATCGAGGGCATTTAAAATTTGTTTCTTAAAATTGGGTTTGGAGGTGGCTGTGGAGTAACGTACGCTAAACTTGTTGAATGCTTTACAGCATCTGTTAAGTGGCTCGTTGCTAGCATAGGTGATGTAGTGCATAAGCAAGGTTAGCGTTGGTGTGTGTCTTGTGGCTCTTATAGCATAATTCAAGTGAATCTTGTCTGACAAGGATGAAGTTTGAATGTTACCTCTTAAAACATCAAAAGGCATGCAGGCGGACAGTGCAACTCTCCTGTAAGCCAGTGTAGTCAGGTTGATTAGTTGAAGTCGAACTTCATAAGAAGGAAGATACTGGAAAGTGGTAGGATCATACAAGGATCTAAGGGCGAAAAGCAAAAACTGTTTTTGCACTGACTCTAATCTACGGCTATGAATGTCGAATGTGGGGTCCCAGACTGTGCAGCCGTATTCAAGAAGTGGATGGACAAGTGAGGTATACAAAGATTTTGTAGCCCAGATTTTTCTGAACTCTTTTACTCTACGTTTAATGAAACCTAGCATTTTGAAAGCTTTGCTTAGGATTTCATCATAATGGAGGTTAAAGCGGAGTTTCGTGTCTAAGACTACGCCAAGGCCGACAACTCTCTCGACTCTTCTTAGTTGTGTGTTGTTAATGTCATAATCATGTAAGATGACGTTCTTTTTTCTTACAAAACATATTATCTGGCATTTTTCTATATTGAGAGCAAGCAGGCTTCTATCGCACCACTGCAGGAGAGCAGCTAATTTGAATTGGAGAAAAGATACATCGGATAAGGGTTGTCGTCGGCGTAAAACAGGTGTGGAATATTAGACAGTACTAGGAAAGATCAGCGATGAAAATATTAAAGAGGAGTGGACCAAGATGACTGCCTTGAGGTACGCCAGAGGTGACACTGAACTCACGAGACAACTGACCTTGAAACTTAACGCATTGTTTGCGGTCTTTCAAATATGACTGAATCCAGTTGAGCAGCGAGCCGTAGATGCCAAAAATGCGAAGGTTAACACTAATATTTCATGGTTCACTCCACCTAGCACTTTACTGAAATCTCTGTATACATCATCTATCTGGTAGCCTTGCTCCATACTACAAAGAATATCCGACGTCAAGGTAATTCGATTAGTGGTGATAGACCTACTTTTACGGAAGCCACGTTGGTGTTCATTCATATACGGTTCGATAATGGAGGAAATTTTACTGCAGATAATTTTTCTAACAGTTTTGGTATAGTAGAAAGGAAAGCAGTACCCTTATAGTTTTCCACGTGCCGCTCAACGTTTTTTTTTGCGAATTGGTGTTATAAATGATGGTTTACAAAGTTTGAGGAATATACCAGATGTTAATGATTAATTAAAAATAAGGAAAGGAGGTCTAAACAATTCATCTTTGCAGAGAGACAGAAAGCGAGGAGGAATAAAGTCAAGGCCGGGTCCTTTAAGCGGATCAAGATCTTCAATAGCCTAAAGAATTTCATCTTCAGAAATGGTAATGTTTCCAATCAAGGTCTTTGTGACCATTTCCAACGACTCTAAATGAAGCAAAGTGACTGAATTAGAGTAAACATGCTGAAAATGATCAGCAAAGATCTGCTCGATACAGGATGAAGGATAACCATATGTTTTTCGCTTAACGTTTACAAAGTCGAAGAATTTTTTGGGATAAGAAATAGTTTCCTCTGCTATGACGTTAACGTCAGTTTGATAGGCCTCTTGTGCAAGTTCATTATACTTACTCTGAGTCTCATCGTTTACATATTTATCTTTTCTGAGGAACCTGTATAGTTTGTTTCTCTGGTTACGTAAATGTCTTAGATCATTCCCCAGCCATGGTTCTGAAATCTTATCTTTTTTCTTGATTTTCGGTACGAAAGATTCAACGACGTCAAAGATTATACGATAAAAGGTGGATAGAGCTGTATCCAAGTCTAACGTTGACAGAGTACCGTTCCAGTCGACACTGGATAGAAGACTATTAATGTTTCCATAATCGCCATTGTGGAAGTCATATACAATAGCTCTATTGTACGATATAGAATTGAGAGAATCAGGAGTGAAGCTGAGTGATGAATCGTGTTAGGAAACAGATTCTCATTGTCATCAGTCAAATTGGCCACTGCTTCGTCGTATGCATTAGAAAAAAGGTCTAGCCATATACCATTCTGGTTAGGGGCAAGAGCTATCTGCTGCAAATCTTTACTATAGAAGGTGCTCATCAAGTTGAACTCGTTACAATTAAGGAGATTCACCGGAAGGAGTCGACCGTCATCTTTGTCGATCACAAATTTTATATTACGTCTATTAACATCACCAGTAATGATAATTTTATCGTCTTCATTTGTCATTGCAGTGATACCACTTATAATTTTACAGACAATCTCGTAGACAGTATCGTTCGATTAAGGGGGGGACATTAAACACGCCAATAAACAAATTAGATTTTTGCCTTTTTATTTCGACCACTTTATGCTGGAATAAATTACGCGGCGTGCAGTTAACTGGCTCTCTCATGAAGGAGTTATGTATGGCAACCAATACACCGCCTCCTCGCGACTGGTCAGTGCTAATCGGATCTCTGTCATCTCTGTAAGTCCTCCAGTTACTATCCAGAATTTCTTCATTAATGTGAGAATCCGTCAACCATGTTTCAGAAAGGGTAAAAGCATTAAAATGGCACGATTTTGTGACAAGGAAAAATTTATTTAATTTACTGCGCATACCTCTACAGTTCTGGCAAAATAATTTGAGGCTTTCCTGATTATAGGGGGCGAAACATTTTTTGTGATGTTCCCTAGTTCTTTGTAGTGAAGAAATATGGTTGGAGCTTACATAAGATGCGTATATTTCAAGATCTTTTTTAGCCTTATTTAGAGTTACCCCTAACTCCTCATGGAATGAGAAATATACGATCCTAAGAGCCTCAAGATCGATTAGAATACCTTCCCTTTGAATTAAAATTTTCAGGCTGGTTTTTGTTTTACCGTCTATGCAGGTTTTGTCTGGGGCCTTGTACATATAAGAAAGGTAAAGACTAACGGATTCGTATATTTTGTTAACTCTTTTTTTCTCGTCAGCTCCTGACAACATAGTGGCCTTGACTGGAGGAGGCAGAAGAGGATCTAAGAATGGCTGGGTTAAGTTGTTTGAGGCAGGTGATATCAGTTGAGTAATAGACTCAGACGAAACAGGAATTAAGTCCTCTCCACGGATAAAATTCCTGTATATACCCTGATCAGTGGGTTTAGGTACCAAGCAGGGACCAGCATCCAACTCTTGTGCACAAGATGCCACAGAATCTGAAGCTGTTTCAGATTTGCCAGCACGTACACAAACGGAGTGCAATGTTGAGTCGGCCGAAGAAGTGCGATTAACATTCAATTGTTTAGGCGAGGGAGAAGTAGTTTTAGAGCTGGGATTGATGTGATTATTGATTGATGGGTTGTAGTTACTATCTAAGATTTTACAATTATGCTTAAGGCTACTTATATTACCACTATCTTTGGATTCTGGGCCAGTAGTGTATTCGTTCCATTGTTTGAAAAGTAAACCATTCCAAAAACAGGCACTATTTTTCTTCTTGAAGTTCTTAAATAGCCAGGCGTATCTTGTAGGAATAGATACCTTAAACTCACGTCATCGCTGATGCCGGAAAGAAAGCTCCATAACCTTGCATCCATTGATAAGGAGGACATCTACTAACAATTTGTGAACTGAGATTGTGTTGCTGAATTTTCTTGAACCCTTAACAAAAAAGATGTTGTAGTCAGCTTGCTGGTTGGAGTCTGAAAGTTTCTGTATTCTGCTATCCCACTCTTCATCGGACCAGAAGGTGCCAAATTTGTAGATGCGTCGTGGATTACGTGAAGTAGAGGGCGTTGTGTTACTGTAGTGTGTAACCAATGGGTGAGAGATCGTTGGCCTATTGAGACTATTTTGTTGATCTTGCAGAGATCGCTTCACATCTTTTCGACATTATTTAGTTTCGACAGCAGCTGAGACAAGTCTTCTTGGTCTTTAGGTTTGATTAGTGATGAAGTCATTTTTTCGAGGCTATTATGATGTTTTTATAGCACTTTCTCAACTATATTTTGTAGAGACGAAGAGACTTTGCAACAATCACTTTCCTTCGAAGAATAGCACGAGAAAGTCTCTTTGAGTGAAGTGAGCTGTAAACCAAGCAAATCGAGCGATCTACACACTTTTTTGTTGCTCTCCATAATTCTGGCAAATAATTCGTCGAAACTGGAAGCCATTTCTACAAAACTGTTGTCATTAGCTCGAGACTGCGTTTGCTGTCGTGAAATTAGGCGGTCTTTTTCATCGTTGAGTTTATCAATGTAGCTTATCAGTCTGTCGAACATATTTTGTAGGGTAACATCGAACCCTTGGCAATCAGAGCATATGAAGTGATTGTCCATGTACGGATGGTGTCAATCTCTAGGCGCATCCATGTATGCTTCGTGAAGCTTTCTATTACAGACGGCCCTGCAGGTGACAATTTTGAAAGAATTGTTGAATGCAATGCAATTAGGGAGGCTGCATTTTATACTTATTGTAGTACAACCGTTTTAAATCGTTTTTATTAGTTCAACAAATCGTTTTAATATGAGTACGCGCAAAGAGGCTATTTTAATATCAGTGGATAAAAAACAGATTTACAGCAGCTTAGTAGGAAGGTCGTGAATAAGAACGAAATAAACAGATTGTGAACTTAGCAAAAAATTTCGTTTATCAAATAAGAATGCAAGTTTTTTTATATGGGATCTGTAAATCGTTTTTATATTAGTTCGCGCACTGCGGTTATTTTTAATGTTAGTGAATATAATCCACTTATAGCAAGTTAGTAAGTAAGCCAAGAGAAGAACGAGGTAAACACATTGTGGGCTTATTCCAAAACAAAAAATTACTTTCCGCCAATAAAAATGCAAGTCGTTTTATACGAGTTCTACGTTTTTATAAGAGTTCACGCACTGTGGTAACTTTTAATTACAAAGAATAAAATACAGCACCTTAGTAAGTAGGTCATGAGTAAGACACTTAAAGCACTTTAGTAAGTAGGTCATGAATAAAAACAAAACGCGCGCTGTGGTTGTAAAAACACCTTGTATACATATTATGGCTAAATTTTTAATAATAATAATAAATTTTGTAAATATTATTTCCTCGTTTGGAAATCAAAGTGCACATTTTTTACAAAAAAAAAAAACGGACAAGAAAATCAATAAATCACATTTTTCTAATCAAATCGAATCTTAGCATTATTTTAACTAATAGTATATATGGTATATTGAATATTATTCTTCGGTTTGTGGCGTATAAACATAAAGAAAAGAGATCAGAATTCAACTTAAATACTAAGCATATAAAATGTTCAATATGGAATACTGCTAAATGTAATTATTACATATTGATCGAACAGTTTGAATTTTTTGTATAAGTCGATGTATGTTATGTTTCGTTCTTGCTGAATTTTGAGTACTATAAGTAATTTACTTATCGTAGGGTTTTTTTTGAACGAATTAAATTTTTGAAGGAATAACATAAAATAAATTCAAGGAAGTTACGAGAATGCTGACAAATATAACAAGTTCTAGAAAGTGGAACAATCATTTCTTTTAAGAAAAAAATAATCTTTCTGTAAAACAAAATTTATAGTGTTGGATATTATTATATTATTTTATTGTACTATAATATTGGATATTATTGCAATATGTATTACTATTGTGAATTATCTATAATATTTGACATAATGACATTTGTAATGTCAATTGTAATAAACGTGTGCTCGGCCTCTTCCGCTTGCGACCACCAAGGAGTAAAGACGTCTTTTTATCCCCTCCGATATATTACAAATTGGTGACGAGGATCTCAAGGTTAACGGATTGTGTTATATTATAACATTTAATAATGCCGAACGACGATTTAAATATCAGCCAGGTAATTAGCCCAGTGGTCAGAGCATCGAATATGCCGGAATTTTCCGTTCATGAAAATTTTCAATTGTGGAACGAACGACTCGAGATGCACTTCATCGAAGTCGGCTGCACCACATCAGAGGGGAAAGTTTCAACATTGTTAAAAATGATTGGATCGGAAGCATACAGCATTATACATTGTATATGCAGCCCAACTTTACCAAGCGCGAAAACGTATAAGGAACTGGTGGACATATTAAAAAGGCATTTTATGCCACCAGTAATCGTATTACGGGAACGAAGGAATTTTTATTCTGCGAAAAAGTTGGACAGTGAAACGGTGGCCGCGTGGTTTGCTCGGGTTAAGAAACTATCTATGAACTGCAAATTCGGAAGCGAAATGGAGCAGAAAAGTCTAGATAAGTTCATCACAGAACTACCAATGAAAATTTTTGAGAAATTATTCGAGGAAGATGAAACTCTGTTCTCAGCAGTGCGCTAAAGAAAGCGTTAATATACGAGACAAAATATGCCGAAAAGTGTCAACAAGTGAATTTTGTTCAAAAGTTCAGAAATAAGCTGAAAAAGACGAACAACGAGGGAAACAATAGTTCAACGAACAATTCTCCACCTAAGAAAGTGTGTCGACACTGCGGTTGGAAGAACCACTTGTCAGATAAATGCAATTTCCGCACAGCGAAGTGTCATTTATGTGGAAAGCAGGGGCATTTAGCGAGCATATGCCGAAACATGGGAAGTCGTAGAGAAGATAATGAAGTTAAATACATTCAGAATGATGATGGTGCTAATAATAATTTTTCCATCTACAGTGTAATTGAAGATGTTAGTTCGGACTTCTCGGTTTTTGCCATCGATGGTCAAAGTAGTGCATCGAATTGTTACGAGCTATCGGTGGAAATCGAAGGCCAATCAATGTTGGCAATGTGTGATACAGGAGCGCCATGTTCGCTGATGTCTATCAATGTATTTGATCGCGATTACGACAGACGGATTCTTCGATCATGCACATCATCATTCATCGGCTATGGAGGCGAGACTTTGAGATTTTATGGACAATTCGAGGCAACTGTAAACTTCAACGGCCAGAAAATAAGAGGTAACATAATCGTAACTGACACAAACAGACCAACATTATTGGGTCGGGATTTTTTGCGCGGATTTAATTTTGAGTTAGTCCAAAAATCTACAGTTAACTTGGTTATTAACGAAACTTCTCAAATCTCGGATGATAAAAGTGAAATTAGTGAGTCGCTTAAAAGTGAGTTTTCGGATGTTTTTAAGAGTGGCTTAGGTAAATACAAGTTAGCCGAAATCAATTTAGCAATCATGCCTGATTGCCAACCTATATTTTGTAAGCCGCGCCCTATTCCTTTTGCGTGGAAAGAGGAACTTGAAAACCAATTGGACCAGTTAGTGAGTTTCGTTGGGCTTGTTTCAACTAATGATTCTGAATGGGGCACACCTCTTGTTCCAATCTTGAAGCCAAACGGCAAGCTTCGAATTTGTGGTGACTATAAGACAACCATAAATAAATTTCTTTAGGACTTTAAATATCCTCTGCCACGTATTGAACAAATATTTGCTTCAATGCAAGGTGGCAAGCTCTTTACAAAGCTCGATATGTCCAACGCTTATAATTAGCTAGTTTTGAACAAACAATCTCAGAAGATTTGTACCTGGAGCACTCACAAAGGAATTTTTCCAACTACCAGGTTACCTTTTGGAGTCAAAACAGTGGCTGCAATATTTCTAAAGACGATTGAAGGTCTTTTATCACAATTTGAAAACGTATTTCGCTACCAGGATGATATTGTCATCACTGGACCAAACTTGTCAGTCCATCTCAAAACATTAAGAGATGTACTGCAACATCTCAGAGAAGCTGGATTGAGGTTAAATTCTGATAAGTGCTAATTTTTTAAAGAGAAAATTTCGTACTTAGGTTTTGATATTGACGCAACAGGTCTTTCCAATAATACGGAATGCATTAAAGTTTTTTTGAATGCACCCAAACCATGCAATGTTTCCGAATTGAGAGCTTTTATTGGTCTGGTTAACCACCATTCAAATTTTATTCAGAATTTTGCTGATAAAATGACTCCTTTGTACGACTTATTAAAAAAGGGTGTTGAGTTTAACTGGACAAACCAGCGTCAGAAAGCTTATGAACAAATTAAGATGGAAATCTGTTCGAGTAAAACGCTTGTTCACTTTGATCCTAAACTACCGACAATTTTGTCGACATGTGTTTGATGACGGAAGTGAAAAGCCCGTTGCCTTTGTATCAAGAGCGTTAAACAGCGCCGAAAAAAGATACAGTACAATTGAAAAAGAAGCACTCGCAATAATATTTAGCGTAACGAAGTTGAAACAATATTTATTGGGCATGCATTTCGTATTAAAAACCGATCACAGGCCACTTTTGGCTATTTTCGGTCAACATAAGGGCATTCCCGTAATGGCTGCATCACGAATGCAACGATGGGCCTTTACAGTTTTGGGATTCGATTACAATATCAAATATGTAAAGGGCTCCTCTAATAAGGCGGACAGTTTGTCTAGGATACCTCAATCAGAAATTATTGAAGAAAAACCAGAACCAAATTACATAGATTATGCAGGGTTTATTAATCCGTTAAATTTAAATTATAAAACCATAGGAATTGGAATAAAAAGGGATAGAATTCTGTGAAAGGTATTAAGTTGTATTCAAGATGGAACTTTGGAAAAATTGGACGGCAAAGATTTTGAGCCATTTAGAATCAGGCATTCAGAGCTAACAGAAGTGAGAGATTGCATTTTGTGCGGATATCGTACGGTGATTCCTACTAAATTAAGGAGTGGTGTCTTAGGTTTACTACACCAATCACACTTCGGTATAGTAAAAACTAAATCTTTGGCGCGCTCATACATTTGGTGGCCAAAAATGGATCACGAAATTGAAAATTTGGTAAGAAATTGTAGTCCATGTCAAAAATATCAGGCTAACTCAGAAAAGGTAACGTTAATTCCAACCAACATTCTCTCCATGGCAAAGAATTCATGTTGATTTTGCCGGTCCAATCAAAGGTTATTATATTTTATCAATAGTGGACTCTTTTTCGAAATGGACAGAAGCATTCAAAACCAAAGACATTACGTCTTCATTCACAATAGATAAGTTTAGGGAAGTTTTTGTTGATTTGGCTTAGTGGAATCCTTGGTAACCGATAACGGTAGACAATTTACATCACAAGACTTCAAAAATTTTGTTGATATGAACGGGATAAGGCATGTTTTCACAGCTCCTGGTCATCCTGCAACTAATGGTCAGGCTGAAAACGTTGTTAAAACTTTGAAGAAATCTTTATATGCAGCACTCCAACATGATCAATCCGATTTTCAAGTGACTTTAAACCGATTTTTATTTGACTATGGCATCATGAAGCACTGTACAACAGGGGAGTCTCCTGCAAAACTATTTTTAATAGAGAACTCAGCTCTTGGTTTAGTTTGCTAAAACCGCCACTATTAAAGCAAAACATTCAAAAAGCTCAACATGTTGCAATTAAAAATTTTCGAGGCAATCGAAATGTACAATTTTCAGTTGGACAAAAAGTCCATATTCGAAATTATAGCGACCCCAATAAACCGAGTTGGTCGTCTGCTGTTGTCGAAAATAAAATTCGCCCGCAAAATTACACTTGTCTTCTGATTAATAATAATAATCGTTGTATAAAAAGACATATAAATCAAATTCGACCAGCCAATGAAAACGATGTGCCGATCGAGGAATCCAATGATTCTTCAAATAATCCTTCAAATTCACCCAACATTGCCGAGATTTCCTACGACGGCGAAGAACAGCAGGTGGATCACTCGATGGCAACCGCAGATGCCGAAATAGACGTAAGAGAGGGAGATGATAGAACCCGTAGAGCAGCATTATTAGAAGCCATAGAGAAAATGAAAGGTCAAAAATAAAATACTAGTTATTATTTTTGAATGAATGAAATAGATCTAGACTTTTATTATTGAAATGAAACATGTAATTAGAATTGAAATCAGTTAAAATAATTATGGTAAAATGTATGTATGAAGATTAATTTACACTTTGAAATTTATTTTGTAAACTTTGTATATTTCCTCATCACTCTGAAAATAGTGTATGGATTGATGTTCACAATTTAAGGAAGAGGTTGTTGGATATTATTATATTATTTTATTGTACTATAATATTGGATATTATTGTAACATGTATTACTATTGTGAATTATCTGTAATATTTGACATAATGACATTTGTAATGTCAATTGTAATAAACATGTGCTTGGCCTCTTCCGCGTGCGACCACCAAGGAATAAAGACGTCTTTTCATCCCCTCCGATATATTACATATAGTATTTGCAATTTGTTCCAGAATGATTGATTCATATTAAAACTAAGCGAAAAAAATATTTAAAAGAAAATCAAAAGAGGATTTTAAGGAAAGGGCTAGGACGAATGGAATCGCTAGTACGTGAACGATGACATAAATTTCATATATAGTAACTTGATTTAAATTTAAGTTTTACCTAAAAGCACCTTTTTAAATCGAATATTTCAACGGGTCCATCTACGAGTATATCACATTTTATTAAATTTTTTCTCTCTTATTTTTTAAATTCAACAAATTTTCCATTTCAAATTATTTCAATTGTAAATTTATCTTAAACTTACGTTTTGAATTTCTAATAGTTTTTTTAATTTGCATTTTGTCCCCAGCTAAATTTCTTTCGTCAATTGGGTTAAATTTGTTTCAGAAAACGGTGGTTGAAGCTTCTATCTTAATTTAATTCTGCTTAGTTTCTCTTTTCTTTGTACTTAAAGCACTGATTGTTTGAATGTTTTCGATAGGTACGTGCATTTAAGTTGTGCATTGGGAATTGGCGTAAAAGAATTTGGTTTCGAAAAACAATTATAAAACAATTGATGAAATGTCAAACTTTTATAACGTAGAAAATCTTGTTTGGATTAACTTTACATCGCTTTTCCTAATAAAATCAACGCACAATAACTCAATTTCTCTACTGAATGTATATACGAGTAAATTGCGAACATAATATCTCGATATAACGACTCTCAATGTTTGAATTTCTATTGTGGTTGTCCAGAGTTGTGAGGAAAATTTGTAGGTGGAACCGGCATGTAATTTTTGCTTAAAATCCAATTCTTCAACATAAACTCACGAATGCTGTTTGATCACTTATGCTAGAAGCGGTGCTCATTACAATCGATGGAGCGATACAGCCACTGCTCCACTGCAAGGCTCTTGAAACTTCATCACCGTCTACGAACTCCCAATGCTCTCCGAACCGTGCTGGCCAAACGCAAACCATAAGCAACGATGTCAAGACGAAACTTCTCATGCAAGTTGCACTGATCACTGCTTTCCTCGCCAGGGAAAGTACTTTGTTCAAAATAGTGAATATCGAAATAGCGTAATATTCATAAATATTCATATAGAGTTTACTAAAACAGTTTACAAGTAGATAGTAGCAAATAATAGCAATTTTTCCATACGCTTGATGTAATCAAGGTTTCATATGAAGCTTGATTTCTCATTATTATATTTTTTGTCGTTTGTTGTTTTAATTTTCAAAAGGGTAAGCCCCTAAATTTATTCCGATTTTCCCAAATCACTGTATGTACTCGTATAACTCTGGCACAATGAGTCTCAAGGTAAAGAGCTGATTTACTGTCACATATTATTTTCCGAAAATTTCCAGTACAAAAGTTATTTAAATTGCAATTAGTATTCTATGCCATAGCTAGCGTATTCGGCTACGGTCGGACTTTTCGGTACCTTAAGAAATACTTCTTTTGGCCTAAAATGTAATCTCGGGTCAAGGAGTATGTAGGCCCCTGTGAGACTTGTAAAGGCACTAAGGCTCTCAACCAGCCTCTTCGACCTCGCATGAGTAAACTCGACGTTTCGGAGCGCGTATTTCAACGTCTGTATATATAAGTAGATCTACTCGGTCCATACCCTCGTTCGTCTCTGCGACACGTTAGAGCTATCATTGTTCTAGATCAGCTATCTAAGTTCCCGGTTGTGGAATCCATTCACAAATTCACGACTCCACATATCGTGAAATTTTCGGAGAGCTGAGTATTCCATGTGTTTGTTGTTCCAGAAAGCTTGTACTCGGACAACGGAGTACCGTTCTGATCTCGGCAGTTTATGAGTCTTCTCGAACAGTACGGTGTCGAACACTGACTGACGCCAATATACTTTCCTAAAACTAACGCATCAGAATGTTTGAATCATACCCTGTTAGCTGCGATTCTTCCTATACAACTAAGAAGGATTGAGACCGCAGATTGTCCACCATCACCTGTGCTCTGTGGTCGTTTTATCATTCCGTCACGGGTATCTCGACGCCTTCGGACAGCACGTGATTTGCTATGGTAAATTTTACAAGCTATTGTGGCAATTATAATGTTTGGGAGATCCCGTCGTTGCGCTGGAGCCCCACGAAAGATTAGGCAGGAAGCAGGACGTGCAAATGAAGCGCGATATAACCTAAGATCCTGACCTTCCGAGTTTAGAGAAGGGGATGAAGTCTTTTGTCATAATTTCCGCCGAAGCGACGCAGCTGGTCATAATAATGCGAAGTAAGATTGTCGTTTCTTGAAAATCTATGCACAGAAGCTTGTGGGACCTGATTGTTATCTCCTCGCGGATCTGTTTGGAAAGGAAGGGGGTGTATACTACCCAAAATACCTGTGTCGATACTTAAATATACACGTCTGCTTTGCCCGTCCGTATTTAGTTTCAATCACATACTTTGGTTTCCCCATTTACAGTAAGTCGAAAGTATTTGCGTCAGTCTGTCCGTCCGATAATCGTTTTTTTTCTGTTTC
Source organism: Odontomyia ornata (assembly GCA_963969285.1). NCBI lineage: Eukaryota > Metazoa > Arthropoda > Insecta > Diptera > Stratiomyidae > Odontomyia > Odontomyia ornata. Next base: position 257,010,458 of record OZ017740.1, on the reverse strand, counting down.
CTTTCATTCTTATTCCTGCTTCGAACACAATCGGTTATCCATCTGAAGATCCTTCAGCTCATTTTTCGTAACCCTCGTCTTCTTAGGATCGCGAGAAAATAAGCTGCCCTGTAGTAATCGACCAGCCTGCCTAGGCAAACTGCTCGAAGCTTTGCGAAAAAAGACCATTTTTCTGAAAATATTTTTAAAGTTTTTTTATAACTCAGTAGTCTTTGAGTTATTGATGGTTGAAAATATTGAATTTAGTGGAAAAAAAATGTATGCTTTGAAATGTTCTTTCACAAATAACTTCATAACTATGCGTTTTTCAAAAAATATTGTTTCTATTAGAATTAAAGCTAAATATGTTCAAATGAACATTGTAAGCTAAATCCAAAGGCTATAGACGTGAATTGTTGGAACGTGACAATGGACTGTACTCATCAGGTCGACAAGTTCGGATACTCTCAGTCTACTCCGAGGTGACTCCTGGCTGGCTAGCTAGTTTGGAAAGGAATTTTGGTCATAGGTCTTCCGCGAGCGGTCTAAGTCCGACAAACAAAAATTAGCCACTGGTTCAAATGCCGAATTTAAAACGTGTCAAATAACTTCCATCGTCTCTACTTTAATTTATTTTACTTTCACCATACGACACAAAATAGCTAACCAACAATATGCGCTGCCAAATATTCATCGGCGTGGTGCCCGAAATAACTTACTCAAATCCAAAACCGAAACAATCTATTCTAACCAAAAACGCAAAACCCAAAATATGGCACCGCGTACCGACAACACGAAACCGAACAGTCACAGAATACTGAAATCATACCCCCTCGGCGGCATACTCACCTTTCGCGTGCATAACCTTCTAAAAGAGATAAGGCGCATACTGGAAAGGAAAGTCGTTTGTATTAGGCAGCAATTCTTGTTATATATATTTTTTCAATTAATATATCATATTTAATAAGTATTACTAGATACAAATGCATTTTTCTCTTTGTTTTTCAATACCATCATCATAAAAATTGATACATATAAAGAAGCAGAATCAAATTAAATTAGAAAACGAAAAAAAACGCAGCTACTTTCCTTCCACGTTCCATCAATTTTTCTGATTGAATTTCTCCGCATTTTTGTTTTTATCACTTGATTTATAGTTTTTCTTTGTTTTTTTTTTTGTTCTTTATTTCGTTCGACTAACAGTGTTGTACTTTGTGGTTTGTTATCTACATTTTTTGGCAAATATCTGCCCAAGTTCAATTGTCAGACAAACACGTCGAAGCAGCAGGAGAGTGCCCTTGCCAGAAGGGTTTTGTAAAACAATGAGCAAATCAAACAATATATTTTTCATATTGAAACTAGACTATTATACAGATTCCATAAAAAGAGTTTGAAAAATTATTGGGGCTATTATGTCTTCAAATTCGCCACCATTTTGTTACAAGTGTTTTGACCCCTTCGCTTAATTAGTCATGATAACACATCAATATTACAAACCCTTTCTAAAATTTTTATCAAAATTCCTACATATTTGTAGTGTCTAGACCCGTTGCAAACGTGTATCTCCCTAGTATCACGTGGTAATGTTGTTGTAATTGTTAAATATACAATCGGCTGTAACGTCATTGTTTATTGTTCAATTATTGTGAAATTTTCAGAACACAAACAATTGCTTCCAAAAAACTTAAATTGTAGCTTTTGGGGAATTTAAGGGTTCCATTTTGATTTTACAGGCAAAAATGTAAAACTTATAAAATGTATTGGGTGTATTTTAGCGAAATTTGATGCTTTATTGTGGGAAAATCTTACAATATATTTTATTCAAAGTATTGTCCATCGGAAGCTTCAACATTTCCACATCTTTCAGGCAATTTATGAACTCCATCCCAAAAAAATTGCGCCGGCTTGGCGGCCAAAAACGAATCTATCATATTTCGGATGCCTTATTCTGAAGTGAAGCGTATTCCGGTGAGGGCGTTTTGCATCGAGTGAAATAAATGAAAGTCAGAAGGAGCAAGGTCTGGACTATAAGGCGGGTGGGCCAAAACTTCCCATCCAATATTTTCCAAATAGTTTTTCACGGGTCTTGCAACATGCGGCTTAGCGTTGTCATGATGAAAAATTATAGCCTCGTGTCTGGTCGCATATTCCGGGCGTTTTTCGATGATGGAACGCTTCAAACGTATTAATTGTGTTCAGTGCAGGTCACTTGTGATTGTCTGGCCCGATTTAAACAACTCATAATATAACGGCCCCTTCTGATCCCACCAAATACATAGCATAATGTAGTGAATTAGAGTGTTTCAAACTGTCCGTAAAGGACTGCAGCGATCTTCTGCTGCCTCGGCAGAAGAAGATGACAATATCTGCCGAGAATGCCCTTGTCTGGAGACGCGTGAATGCGCTGGCAGGCTAGCATTGCGATGTCGTGGGGCGGGTTCATTTCCCCAGCACGAGGACCCACTACAAAAAATTTCGCACTCACGAATTTGGTGGTCCATTGATTAAGAGGCGACCGAAGTCGCAAAAAGTGTAGATAACTACACGGAGGGAGATAGTACTTGTTCCGAGAACAAGTGGAACCTGAAAAGAAAGGCGGACTTGGGGTAACCTCATCATTACCCTACGAAGCTCATGGCCCACAAATGAAAGAGGGGCAGCCGGGTGCTGATGGAGCCCCTTCGCACCCACCCAACCGGAATACATCCATATTTTGTTGCAGTGGCCAGGTATTCCTCTTCTGAGTGTAAAACTCATACAAATTGCCTTGTATAAACTTTCCCATCAGAAGGGGAGTACCCCGGTGACCAATTTATGCCATAGAATTATACAATTCGATTGCATAACGCTATGCCATAAAGAGGCACTCTGCTTGGGCCACTCAACTCGCGATGTCACCTGAAACAAAGAAGGATTAGTTAAGTACCCGGCGGCTGGCTCATGTTTTTCGGGGGCAGCCTGCCACCGTACCGGGTCCTATACCCGGGCAAAAGTTATCGGAAAGGAAAGACCGATTTTTCTAAAAATTTAGCACTTCATCCTCTTTTTTCTTTTTTATATTTCTTCGCAAATTAACTGGTTACAATTCAAACAACGCTTGGGCAATTCAACACAAAGATATATGGATGTAACCAAATATCAAAAAGCATAGGTATGTGAAAAAAAATATATACATCTAACAAAGTAGGAGAAAATATGTATAGAAAATATATATATATAAAAAGTGTAAAAAAAATATGTATAAAAAAAAAATATATATATATATATATATATATATATATATATATATATAAAAATGTAAAAAAAATATGTATATATAAAAATATATATATATATATATATATATATATATATATAACAAAATGTAAGGGTACTCACCCAAACATCCTCGTCGGGCGCCCGCTGACGATGTGGGTAGTCCTGGAATTCAAATTTTTCTTTCGTTATAGCTATTTTTTTATTACACAAATAGCAAAACCGTCGGCTGCGTCCTAAAGCAGGCATTTACAACATTGAAGGACTATTTTGCCGGTTTCACGAGTTGATCCGTCTTAATAATTTCCTGGCGCTCTTGCTGTACGTTAAATGTTATTCTAGCGATTATTTAAACCAATCGTTTGTAGAAATTAGTCGTCTCGATTATTTTGACAAGTTGTTTGAAGTAAGGATTAGAGTAGGAAATCCATTGCGTATCCAGGCTTCCAAATTTTTAGCAATAGTATTTACATAAGGGCCCAAAACTATTGTTGCAGACAAGCAGTCGACTGCTTTTGCGTCGCAGAAAATAGTTCCACTCACTTCAACCCGTCAATCTGCACCAAAGGCAAATAAGACTTATCACCTGAAGGCGAACACTCTGCTATCGCTGAACTACCCGAACCATAAACCGATCACTTCATGGGCACGGAATGCAAATCAGATTCGGTTAAATAATTCCGGCAATCCGCTTCGGTCTGTTAATAATATGGTGATAGCCCCCGCTAATACAGGAAGAGGTAAAAGTAATAAAACGGCAGTAATAACAACTGATCAAACAAATAGCGGTATACGGTCGACCGTAATAATGCAATCAATAGTTGCTTCAGGGAATTTATCTTTAGGATGGATGAAGATAATGACGAATAAATTCTCTTTACAGTATGTCCAAAAATTTTGTTCGATCATACGCGCCTTCGTCTCGCTTAAAAAAAACCGTGCACCTTGAGCTGATCTGGCTTCGCAAGTCCAGATTTCGTTAGCCACTGGCAAATGTTCTCTCGCTGATCACCTTGAAGCTGTAACACTTCACCGTATCCGGGACGCTCTATTACTGTGCCATTGCACGCAAATTCCCTTTTACATGCTCGCACAATTTTCTTCAGGTTATATTCCGAGGAAAGGCCCGGCACCGTAGTTAGTATTTTTCTACCATTTCTCTGCTGAATTCTTATGTGCGCAAGTCCGTCCTGTACCGTATCATCAGCACAATTGATTGCATCAGCAAAGGGGTCAAAGTTTTGCAACTTCTGGATGGACATACGATAAACCAATTTAACACCGGCAAGAATTAAAACTGCCAATCGAATATCGGGCACAACTTGTCAAATCCAGTTCGGAAATTAAACTCCTCGCGTGTACGACGACTAGGCTCGAAAGATCTCGTTTCCTCATTCACTCGATTCACTAAAATGACAACAGTCAAATATCGAACAGATGGAAAAACTAACTACCGAATATTTCCTTACATACATCAGACGGATCCATATCCCATATCGCTGGAATTTCAGTTTTTTTTTGCTTTTAAAGGTTGAACCTGATCGGGATCCTTTCGCAGAAGGCAATCACCTTGGACGAGTTATGAGCGTCACAAATAATTATTCACACTATAGAATGAAACTTGACGCTTTTCGAATGAGAAGAAGCTCTTTCCTCGCCGAGACTTAACCTCCTCCTTCTTCACTTGGTTACCACACCTGCGCCCTGTCAAAATCTTAAATCGTCCCAGATCAATCTTAAATCGTCCCAGATCAATCTTAAAACGCCCCAGATCAATCTTAAATCGCCCCAGATCAATCTTAAATCGCTGCGTTCGTTTGTTTAGTTGATCTGGGACATTTTATGCCTGAATTTCCTTTAGCCCTTTCCCGGCGCCGAATAATCGAGCAGTTTTAGTTGTGCGGAAGAAAAGAAAAAAAAAAGAAAAAAATCTATAAATTGACATGAATAGAAATAGAATTTGAATTCTATGTAGATTGATCCCATAATTTAAAGGAAAAAAAAGGAAGAGAGAAAAAAAGGAAGAGAGAAAAAAATAGTAAATTTAACTAACTGCTCGATTACTACAATAAACTTGGCGCCATGGATTTGCCGTTGATTTGGCTGGTTGGCTGGGCTTCACGTATGACTT